>JALGPY010000005.1:109497724-110722724 GCA_023055425.1 Linanthus parryae | reverse complement strand
TTGAGGAACACGGTGACGCAGAAAATGAAGGATCATGGCACAATGATGACGACTCTGAAGATGGGTTATTTTGATTTACGGAGGATGAGGTCACACTAGCAGACCACAATCTGCCTAGTCTTGTGGTTAGGCGAGACACGTTAACACCGAAGGTTAGTGACGATAATGGACAGCGAAATAAAATCTTTAAAACTAGATGTTCATCTCATGGAAGACTTTGTAATGTTGTTATTGATGGTGGTAGCAGCGAGAATCTTGTATCCAAGGAGATGGTGAAGAAGCTGAAACTTGAAGTTCAACCACATCCCGAACCATATCAGATTGCTTGGTTCAAGAAATGAGGAGAAGTAAAGGTGAAAGAGCAATGCTTGGTTCCTTTCTCTATTGGTAAGAACTATAAGGATAAAGTTTTATGTGATGTTTTAGACATGGAAGCTTGTCATCTGCTGCTAGGTCGTCCTTGGCAATTTTATAGGAAGACGGTTCATCTTGGCGAGAAGAATCTCTACATATTCCGTCACCAAGGCAACATTGTTATACATGCTCCAATAAAAGATGAAGATTTTTCGAAATCCAAGGAGGAGAAGGCAGTTTATCATTCCTTTCAGGAATTCCAGCGAGAACTTGAAGACAATCAAGTCTCTTAAGCACTTGTATTAAAGGATTCTGGAGTTGAGCATCAACTTAATCTAGATGACGTAAAGCTCTTGTTAGAGGAATTCAAGGCTGTGATTCCCAATGAATTTCCTGGTGGGCTGCCACCAAAACGGAGTATTCAACATCATATTGATTTGATACCGGGAGCTAGTCTTCCAAGCTTACCTAACTATCGTATGAATCCAAGGGAGCATGGCGAATTACAGAGGCAAGTTGAGGAGTTAATAAAAAAGGAGTTCATTAGAGAATCAATGAGTCCTTGTGTTGTGCCGGCACTCTTAACCCCAAAGAAAGATGGTACGTGGAGGATGTGCATTGATAGTAGAGCTATTAACAATATTACAGTAAAGTATCGGTTTCCCACACCTCGCATGGATGACATGCTGGATATGCTTCATGGGGCAAAGGTCTTTTCCAAAATTGATCTCAGAAGTGGCTATCATCAAATCAGAATTCGAGAAGCTGATGAATGGAAGGCGGCGTTCAAAACTAAGGAAGGGTTGTATGAATGGATGGTAATGACATTTGGTTTGTCAAATGCACCGAGTACTTTTATGCGTTTGATGAATCAAGTTCTGAAGCAATTTATTGGGAAGTTCGTCGTGGTCTATTTCGACGATATCTTAATATGCAACTCATCCAAAGAGGCACATTTACAGCACCTTCGAGAAGTGTTGAAAGTCTTACATAAGGAGAAGTTATTCGTAAACCTGTAGAAATGTCACTTCCTAACAGATTCTTTGCTGTTTCTGGGTTTTGTTATTAGTGCAGAAGGAATAAAGGTGGACGAGAGCAAAGTTGAAGCGATAAGAAGTTGGCCGACACCAAAGACTATTGGGGAGATACGCAGTTTTCATGGTCTGGCCACATTTTATAGTCGTTTCATAAAGAATTTCAGTGCGAATATGGCTCCGGTGACTAAAAATATGAAGAAGGGAAAATTTGATTGGACTAAAGATGCGGCAGTTAGTATTGAAGAAATCAAGAAGAGATTATCTTCAGCTCCTATTTTGGCACTGCCATACTTCGATAAAGTATTTGAAGTTGAATGTGATGCTTCTGGAGTTGGAGTTGGGGCTGTTTTGAGTCAAGAAGAAAGACTAGTTTCTTTCTACAGTGAGAAACTCAATGATACAAGGCAACGTTACAGCACTTATGACAAGGAGTTTTATGCGATAATCAGAGCGCTTAAGCATTGGCAGCATTACTTAATTTCTAAGGAGTTTGTGCTATTTTCATACCATGAAGCTTTGAAGTACATAAACAGCCAAAAGAAGGTGAATCAAAGGCACACAAGATGGTTCTCATTTCTCCAATTATTTACCTTCACCACAAGTCACAAATCTGGAGTTCAAAACAAGGTCGCTAATGCACTGAGTAGGAAGGCATTATTGCTTAATACCATGGCTGGAACAATTGTTGTCTTTGACTCCTTCAAAGATTTGTATCCTACCGACCCATTCTTTGGCTCTATTTTGGCGGGATGTTTTCTCATGGTTCACAAGGCCCATTCTCAATTCATGAAGGATTCATTTTCAAGGGAAACCAATTGCATTTTCCAAATTGTTCTTTGCGACAAAAGATCATTCAAGATATGCATGGTGGGGGGTTAGGAGGACATTTTAGACAAGACAAAACATTTACATTGGTGGAGCACAAGTACTTTTGGCCTAAAATGAGAAGTGATGTGCAAAAGTTCGTGAAAAGATGCCGAATTTGCCAAGAGTCGAAAGGAATAGTGCAAAATCCAGGCTTATACACTCCATTACCAGTCCCGGCTGCACCTTGGGAAGACGTGAGCATGGACTTCGTTTTGGGGCTGCCGAGAACTGAAAGAGGTATTGACTCTATTTTTGTTGTGGTTGACAGATTTTTGAAAATGGCGCATTTTATTTGCTTCAAGAAGTCTATGGATGCGTCGCATATAACTAATCTCTATTTTCGAGAAATTGTGCGCTTACATGGAGTACCAAAGTCCATCACCTCAGATAGAGATTCGAAATTATTATCTCACTTTTGGAAGACTTTGTGGAAAAAGCTTGGCACTAAACTACAGTATAGCAGCTCATATCATCCACAAAGTGATGGACAAACTGAAGTGGTCAATAGAAGTTTGGGAAATTTGTTACGTTGTCTAGTTGGAGATAACCCCAAGCAATTGTCGCACAAGCAGAATTTGCATACAATTACTCCAAAAATCACACTACTGGAATGAGTCCATTTGAAGTTGTTTATGGGAGGCAACCAAATCATTTTCATGATTTGTCGCAAATCCCACAAGTTGCCAAGATCAATGCAAGAGGGCAGAGCATGGCTGAGAAAATGAAAGATTTACATAATGAATTCAGAAATAAGATTGAAGAGTCAAATGCCAAATATAAAGAATACGGTGATCGGAGAAGAAGAGCTCTTGATTTCAAAGACGGAGACACGGTGATGGTTTATTTACGGAAGGAGAGGTATCATGCTGGAACCTATGTAGCATGAGTGCGGGTGCGGTGTGGGTGCTGGTTCCGGAACTGGGTGCGGGTGCGGGGAATTTCCAAAATCAATGGTGCGGGTGCGGCGGGGATGCGGCCACATTATTTATATTTTTATCTGATATTATTAGCGATACCATTATAGTAATATTATAATGACAATAATAAGGATCACATTATACTCGAACAGAAATTCATACAAACATTCGAGGATACAAGGTTACTATATCAATAGTATAATCTCTTTATGTCGTTGTTCTTAGTTGTTGAGAGATGAGTAATCTAAGGGTTAAAAATGTTCACATAGATGCATGTTTCTTTGTTAAATTCTAGTTGTATTTGGAAGACCTCTCAACTAAAACTTTCAAAAATAGCCCTGCCTTATCCACAAAGCACCCGCAAAGCACCCCACGAATCACCCAGAAGCACCCAGTGCGGGTGCGCGATCAATCAGAAGCACCCGTGCAAGTTCCAGCCTGGAACTTACTCAAAACTGAGCAAAAAGAAGGTCGGGTCATTCCGTGTTGTCAAGAAAATTGGACAGAATGCTTATGAGGTTGATTTTCCATCTCATTTGGGCATTGATTCAACATTCAATATTGCAGATATCTATCTGTATTATGCCCCATCAGATTTGGAGGAAGCAGAAGATGAATCGAAGAAATGAACCTCGAGGACGAGCAGTGGCGGAGCCAGGAAATCAAGTCAGACGGGGCAAGATTCATGAAGTCAAAAGTCAAAGTCAAAAGTCAAAAGTCGTTATATTTCATAACTTTTCATTACAGAAGTCATTGCAGTCTAGTCGTCTAGATACAAAATATGACAACGTGTTAATAAATTTAGCTTTACAAAATATTTCATAATTGTTCACGACGAGGCCTCATCACTTGAAAGTTTTGCATAATAGTCTCATAGTCAACCGTCTTCAAAATATCTCTTTCGACATAAACTATCAAAGAATCATTCATCCATTTGTCACTCATCCGGTTCCGCAAGCTACTTTTAATGATATTCATAGCCGAGAATGTCCTCTCAACGGAAGCGGTAGCAACCGGCAAAGTCAATGCCAAAGTGATAAGTTTGTAGATTGACGGATAAATTTTATCTCGTTCGGTATCAACCATCTTTTTGGCAAGATCACCAATGCCACTCAAAGACGAAAAATCACTTGAAGAGCGCATGTCATTGATGTAAGTATCAAGTTGAGCTCCAAGCCACTCATAGTCCCCTTGAGAAAAGTCCAACGGATAAAATTCGGCGAATCGAATTAATTTTTCCTTATCATACCTCGCAAATGAATTGGAAGGACATAAGCACCCCATGCGAAGAAGCAACTCCGTGGTTGAAACGGGGAAACTGTTGTCTAGCTCTTGAGCTTGCATGTCTATAACCGTGAGAAACAAATCAACCCGAAAGTGACGGTCATTTGGTATCTCCACAATCTTCCTCCTTACTCTTCCCGGAGCAACATACACATCATCCATATTGGGAACATCAATGTCATTTTTCTTACAAAAAGAAGTAACTTCGAGAAGAAAGGAATCCCACTCACTATTCCTCAAAGTTTGCAATTGTAATTTAGTCAATTTGACTAAATTCATTGCATTCACTATGTCTTGGTCCTTCCTTTGCAATGTTTGTGAGAGTACATTTGTCATCCCCAATATCTTTCTCATCCAAAAGAGTAAGAAAATAAAATCAAATGATTGCAACGTGTCAAGCAACCTCTTTGCTTCTATCCCATCCCCGTCCCAACCAATAATCTTGAGAACATCAATTACCGCCGCAAACATATGCACCAAACTAGCCAATGTGTTGTAATGAGAGCTCCAACGAGTGTTACCCGCACGCTTGAGATTAGTCTCTTGATTCAAGCCTCGACCACTACTCAAATCTCCACATTTAAGTCCTTCTTGAACTTTCTCAATTTGCTTCAATTTCAAAATATCAACACGCTTACAAGATCCACCCACAACATTCAAAACTACGGAAACCACACCAAAGAATTCTTTGACATATTGATGCTTCTTTGCTAAACCCACAAGTGCTAATTGCAATTAATGCGCAAAACAATGTACGTAGAAGGCATACAGATTCTCTTCCAATACCTTTGTCTTAAGCCCATTGAACTCACCTCTCATATTGCTTGCTCCATCATATCCTTGCCCACGCGTCCTTGAAATACATAAGCCATGTCTTTGCAATAAATTGGACATTGCATATTTCAATGTTGATGCATTAGTATTCTCCACATGTTCAATCCCAAGAAGTCGTTCAATTACCTTGCCTCTCTTATCAACATAGCGGATGACAATAGCCATTTGTTCTTTACAAGACACATCACGAGCCTCATCGACTAATATTGAGAAGAATGCATCACCAATATCCTTGACGACGAACTTAGTGATTTCACATGCAATTGATTGAACAATATCCTTTTGAATAGATGGAGAAGTCATCTTGTGATTGTTAGGGGCATTCTTCAACACTACCCTCGCTATTTCTTCATTATCTTCCGCATTAAATTCGAGGAGCTTAAGAAAATTCCCTTGATTGAGTGATTCCTCCGATTCATCATGACCACGAAATGCAATTCCTTGATGAAGTAGGAACTTTACGCACTTTACGGATGCCCTCAATCGAATCCGATATTCACGTTTATCATCTTCCGTCTTTTTATGAGCAAATGTAGAATAGTGTTGACCTTGATTCTCCAAATCTCGGCACTTGCCCACGGCTATATTATGTGCGCTATTAGGTCCCCCACCTTCATGCTCTCCCAATGCTTCCGACTTCTTCCAATTAGAGAACCCCTTGGAAACAAAAGTGTCGCCACCGGATTGTTGTCCAATGTCTTGTTTAAAGAGATAACAACACAACCAATATGCGGCATCTTCTTTAACACTATACTCCAACCAAAATGAGTACTTTTTGAACCAAGCTTCATTGAATCGTCGCATAACCTTTTTCTTACCATATGGTGTTTGCTTGAACTTATAACCTACCCCCGGTCGAGTAGGACCATTCAATAAATAAGCAAGGCGAACATCATCCACAACCGTCGGATGATAAGTCGTAATAGGAGGTCTAAGAGCGGGATCCCAAACAAGGCTACCAACATCAATAATTGAAGAATACGTGCTTGGAGTGGTTGAAGGCTCTTGAATCAACGAAGGAATACTTTCCGCATTAGGTTGAGGTGTCGATTCTACTCTCGGCTTCTTTACCAAAAATTTATCCATACCTGTATAATGTAAACAATACTCATAGATTAAAATTTGTTCATAAACCCTAGTTTTGTTCATGTTCATCAATTAGAGTATTAGTCAATTACCAATCATTCATAAACCCTAGTTTTGTTCATGTTCATCAATTAGACAATTGCTAAGAGGAAGATAATCAATTGGTAAGAACTAAGAAGAAAGAAGAGGGTGAAGATTGAAGAAGTAAAGAAATAACCTGAACTCCAATTCCTATTAACAGGGCACTGAAGAGAGAATGTGGAGGTGGAGCAGAGATGAGGTGGGTGGCGAATCGGCGATTGCGGGTATCTGCTCCTGCGTCTGGCGATGAGGTGGCCGGCGATCGACGCAGGTGCGGCGGCCGACGATCGACGCAGGTGCTCGCAGTCGCAGAGGGCTCTGCTCCTTCCGTCCTTCGTCGATCGTCTCGTCCAGAGGGCAGGGCTCGACTCTGCCTTTCTCTAATTACTTTTTTCCTTTTTTAACATTAATTGTTTTTTTATCCTTTGTCAGCACTTTTCCCCAATCCCGAATAATAGTTTAAAAAAAAGATAATAATAAAAAAGATATCGTCTGAGATGAGACTCGACTCGAACCCAGGAACTACGATTTAATAACCATCACAACTAGCCGCTAGGGCAATTGGACAGATTTGAAATCTAGGGGGGGGGCAAAAATATATATATATCTTCATAATTACTCATAAAAAAATAAAAAAATAAAAATATGCATACTAGTAGAAAGTTTTAAATTTCAGGGGGGGCAATTGCCCCCCCTTGCCCCTTAGTAGGTCCGCCCCTGAGGACGAGTTCTTTCCAGCGAGGGGAATCTGATGCAATTAAGAGGTAAAGTCTGGAAGTTTCTGAATATCTATGGAATTCAGGAAACTTAAGAGTTTTTCTGTTGGGATTGAGAAGAGTAAATGAGTTTTAACTGTCTAGAAAATTATGAGTTGACTGCCTAGTCAATGTAGTCAGTAAATGCCATTTTGTACTCCCTATTTATATAGATGTATGAAGAAGTAAGAGGAGATTATTGGAAAATAAAAATTCAGTTAAGAGTTATATACTCTGGTTCCGTTTTTCTACAGGGCTTTTCCTAATTTTCCCTTTAGAAATCTAGGCTCCAACGGTGTTTGGAGTATTATCGCGATGCTGGTGATTTGTCGATTCACATTAGAAAATCCTCGTCATCTATACATAGTCAGACCATCTAATCTATCAAAATTGTGATGAATGAGCCTTTGGGCTGCTCATGGATTCAATCAAGCTCGGATTGTGCCTTCAAGTTCCCCCACTCTTGAATCTAAGCTCAGGTCTCCTCCAACACAACCTGTAAAGTTCATGTTGGTGTTATTCCCTGAACAGAACTTAGAGATCCATAGGCTACTCTGATGCATCATACTGGCATTCATGTTGGGGTAGTTTGACTCTAAATTTTGTACATAATGACTAAACCACGTTTTAATTCCTTCAACCATCAGCCACAAGAGAAATTACTAACTTCATTTTCTAGCTTCGTCATTGGACTTGAAATCACTAAATTTGGTAAAGCTAACAGTAGTAACAAATAGAGCTGCGAATTCGGGTCGGTTGACCCGAGAACCGACCCGAACCGAGAAGAAAGGGAACCGGGAAGGAGGGGAACCGTAACCGAACCGAGAACCGACTACCCGGACCGAACCGAATCCGTGGGTAGTTCGGTTCCGGTTCGGTTTAGTGTTATCTTGGAACCGGGAACCGACCCGGAACCGGAACCGGTAGAACCGGAACCGGAACCGGGCCGGAACCGACCCGAGAACCGATCGAACGGTCGGATATTTGAAAAATCTATCCGTTGGTTTGCCAACGGTTGAAACGACCGTTGCTGATTTTCTATTTTTTTTTTTTCTTTTTTCACTTCCCCTCTTCTTCCTTCTACACCTATAAATACCCAACCCACACTACCATTTTTTTCACACTTCATCAACAAACTCTCTCAACACTTCTCACAATTCTTCACTCAAAAATCATCCTACACTCTCCAAAATTCATTCTCCAATCTCCATATTCCTCAATCCTCAATTCCAATTTCCACACACACACACTCTCAAAAATCAAAATCACTCAAAAATCGTCATACGCTCTCGTCTTCAAAATTCGACAAGCAAGAGCAACGCATCTTCCATATTCGGCAACGCATCTTCAATTTGGACGTTTCGCTTCACCTCCAAGAATTATTCTTGGAGTTTGTAAGTTTTAATTTTTGTTGTTTTTAATTTGATTGTGTTATTATTTGCGCTTTAGTTGTAAAACTTAATTTTTTTTAATCACATTTCCATAAGAAAAAATGGCTTCTTCTTCTCGTGCAAATTTTGATGACCAAAACAACCAATACGTACGCATAATCGAAGAAATTGATATTGATGATCAAATGGACATTTTATTTGGCGAAGGTGCCGCTAACGCTTTTGTTAGTTAAGTAGGTGCCAACCTAGTTGGGATGTACTTAAACTATAGTGATGCAATTTTTTCTAACATTTGATGTTTTTACTTTTAATCAATAATAAAAGTTTACTTTGTTTTTTCCACTTATTTGTCAAGTTTTTGATGTTTTTTTTAAATATTTGTGAAAACATTCCCTAAATACATTAATATACAAACTAGTATTAATTAATAACAATTCCTAAACCCTAACCCTAATTTAATTAATGAACCCTACCTAACCCTAACTTTGTTAATTAATACTTAATACTAACCCTAACCTAACCCTACCTAACTACTAACTACAACAATTATTCAAATATCAACACAAAAAAAAAAAAAAAAAAAAAAAAAAAAAAAAAAATATTGCCGACCGGTTCTGGAACTGAACCGAACCGAAAACCGAACCGGTGAAGGATCCGGTTCCGGTTAACGGGTCGGATTCGGTTCTAGTATCTCCAAATATTCGGTTCCGGTTCAACCGAACCGAACTCCGGCTTTGAACCGGTGAACCGAACCGAAACCGACCGGTTACGGCTTCGGTCGGTTCGGTTCCGGTTCGGTTGAACCGAAATCGCACCCCTAGTAACAAACATGCTTTAGTTAGCAAAATTACATATCTTCATTGACTCCATTAGCTTGGTAATGCACTTTCCTAGCGACTTCGTGAAGACTGGTTAGCTAATCGAACCCAAAGAAGGAAAGAACATTGTGAGCCCATCCCCCTTTGTCGGGTGGGTCTTAGGACGTGGGAATACACCTATCCCAATCCCGCTTGCTCGCATGTGCATTACTAAGATAAAAATAACGGAAGTCACTCATTACATCAAATTTGAGGCCATGACCTGTTAGTGCCAGGAGAAATCACTAGATGTGGTAAAGCATTGACAAATGTGAAGCTTAAGCTGTGCCATGAAGCATCAAACCAACTACTCCCTCCTTCCTGCAAAGACACTTGATTTTTCAAACAATTTTTTTTTGAGACGTGCAATTAATGCATCCCATTAGAAATTTTCACATGCTATTTCTACTATTATTCTTTATTTTTTCTCCAAAGCTTAGATGCATTGAATATCAAAGGATAATATTGGAACTTCACTATACTTTTAACAATAAAAATGTATATAGACAACCATTCTGAGACTGGTCAAAATGGAAATATGGCTCTCTGCGGGACAGAGGGAGTAATATCATTTCACGTATAAGAATATTCGGCTATAATATCGATCCTAAACTTCTGAAAGTGGACTGATTCACCACTATGAGGACACAGAACAATAGGGGCAACCGAAACATAAACTATGAAAATACAAACCTACAATTTACAAAAAGATTCCGATTTAGCACTGCAAGGATTGACATGTCCTGCAACATGGTGAATGACCAATCGGGTTCTATGATCACCATCTTCATAGTTGCTATCTATTTGTTATGCATCAGCATCTTCCGAGAAAGGAAAATTATTGTTATGGAGAGGAGTTGTAGGAACGCAACTGTTGAAGCGCTTGAGGCAGATTCAATACGATCTCGGCGTATGCTAGAGAGGAAAGGAAAATAAATGTCAAGTCGATCAAAAAGCTGAGAATATATAATACACATTCATATTTAGGATCTTTCAAGTAAACAGATGAAATTTACAATCTTTTGTCTCAACGAAAAAATAATAAATATATCCTCAAAAGTGCTCAGTAACATAGAAGGAAATGGGAGAAAATAATATGCAGAAGAAACTACAGTTGGAATTCCCAAAGAAAAGGGAAGAGGGAAACAAAATAGAACAAGCATCAAGCAGTGTAATTGAACCTTCTCGACTCTCACTAGGTAACTACTCAACGGCGTGTTAGAATTCTGATCGCTTTTACGTGAATTTGAGCTCACTGAATGTTTTGACAAGCCAGTTGCCAAGTCCAGAGCTCTTTCTATAACACATGCTAGATTATGGTCCTAGACGAGTCAAAACAGTTAAAAGGAAAATGCAATGCATCACCACTTTTTCTTCACCCTTTTATGTCACGCCCATGTGGAGTTACCATTTGGTAGGTTTCTAGAAAGATCTCAGAAAAGATGATCATAAACCGACCATATTTTGACACACGGGATGAAAAGTTAAGGGTGAAGCATAGCAGTCCTCAGTTAAAATATATGTGCTCATATACAAGTCTCATTTGATTCAGTTACCCGTTCCTCTTACAATTAAAAAGGTATTGCATAATATATAACTTACTTTTCTATTTAACTATGCAAGTAGACTGGATTTTTTTGTATATGCATGTCTCAATGAATAGTCTTTTAGCGGAACTAGGTTTTATTAGGCAGATTTAAGCTAGTGACAAACTAACTACAAGCCTTAAAACTTTGACTTTTCCCACACAAACACTGACTAGTTTACTAATTAAATTTCATTCTACTCAAAAAGTCAATGTCATCTTTATTTAATTTTACTTTTCAGTGCATACTATATGTGATTGCCGTCATCAACTTTTTAACATAACATAAAAGTATTTTTTTTAAGCCAGTTCTAATTTGATCCCGATGACTAAGCCCTAAACGAACAAATTGTATAATCATAAATGGATAGAGAACTGCCAAAACAAAACCATCAGTCAAGAGTTACTGTAGTTTGTAGAAGCAAAACCTTCTGGTAGACTCATAGTTCGCAATGCATCCTCAGCATAAGACAACCGCAGAGGGATCGAGTCGCTTCCTGAATCTTCATCCGCTTTCCAGCTCTTTCCTGATGGACTGCTTCTGGACCTCTTAGATTGGTGTACAGGCCATGCTAGGACACTTATCAGCGAAGGAAGCACAGAGACAAGATCCGCATATCTGAGGCTGACTGTTACCTTGCTGTAACAAGAACTGGACTATTAGCGAAACCGGGTCAAGATGGGTTTTTGATTAATCACATAAGAAAATAATTCTCACAATACATGCAGAAAGATACAGACCAGTCCCAGCTCAATTCAAATGCAAAACTGATCTGATAGACAGTCAGTGATATCACAATCACACTTTCGAAGGGGAGCTAATCATTGTGCTCTTGCACAGCACCAATGCAAAAGGTGAAAGAATATGAGAAGACTAATATTATTGATGCGTGTTTCATGATAACCTAAACTATTAGAGGAGCCTCTATAGGCTTGAGAGAACAATAGAGAATAGAAACGAAATCAGTCAGATCAATATATACTAGGAAACATAATAATATCAATGACTAATATAGGAACTAAATAACCTAACAATATTCTACTATAATAATAATATCTCTACCCCCCCCCCCCCCCCCCGGGCCCCCACAGACACACACTCAAAGACTCAATGTGCCAATATTGAGCTTGCAAGTATACACCAGAGCAGCAACAGAGAAGGACAAAGTGGTTGTGAAGGCCAAGGTGGAAAAGGCCAAAGTGGTTGAGAGGCCGTGGCGGAGAAGGCCAGTTAGAAGAGTGCTCAATGAGAGAGAAGAAGAATGTTGTACTAGACGAAACTAGCAGCAAATAAGAAGAATACTAGAGCGGTATTAAAGGAGAAGAATAAAACAGTTTTACAACTTGTTGATTGAGAAGAAGAAAACAATTTTACAACATGTTGGGTCGAAATCTAGACAGTTTAACGATATATTGGGTCGTAATAGGAACTTTCGGGATCAAATTCAAATTTTGAAAGTTGTGACCCAATAGAGGTAAGAAAGCTAAAAACAGATTCAGTTGGGCCTCCAGGGAAATAACCAAGAAATAATTTCAGGTTCCAGTATCTTCTCTGCAGAGATGATGATTGAATAATGGACCGAACACAAACCGATAGGAGAAGAGCGATGATAGGAGAAGAGAGACTACTTATGGTAGCGATAATGATTTTTCAGCCGAAGTTGGTGCTAGAAGCGACTGGACTTGAGAGAAACAAAGGAAGACAGGGTGAATTTGAGGATTTTGATCTCAGACAGAAGGAACAGGGGCTGTGAAAATGATACCAGTGGTGACAGATGATTCGATTAGCGTGATGGGAAGGTAAGCAGCAGAGGCGATTATGGTTAGGTTTATGTGGTGGATGGAAACGAACGACAGCGCAAGGAGCAGCAGCAGCTCTGATGGTGAGAAAACATAGCTTGGATCAGGTCAACTACGATTCGATAGAGAGGGCAGTAGCAGGGTAAAAGTTGTAGTCCGCCAAGGAAGCAGATTGGTGAGAAGAGCCGGCGCCAAGAGCCGGCGCTGAAAACAAAACTGACCGTATTTACTGGCGCTGAGATACACCAGTGTTGGGAAAAACCTGCTAACGGTGCTGAGCTGACGCTAACAGACAGCGTTGAGCCGACGCCGAAACCGAAGTGATGGAGCCGGGTTTGCCTGTGCAAATAGTAAGAGTAGCTGAACGAAAAATAATTGGTGGTCCGGCGGGCGACTATAGTGGCACCGCCCGCCAGGACAACAGAAGGAATGAACCAGGCTATCCCTGGACACTTATTAATACTTTTTCCTCTTCTTGAATGTCCGATATGGGTCGGCTCAACATGTCCCCTCACGTGTGGCATTGTTTGGCCTACATGTGTATTCTTTAGACTGCGGGTGACGATGAGCAAGTGGGTTGTTATACAGTTCACGTGTGCGAACTTGGCTCTGATACCATGATAGAATATGAGAAGACTAATATTATTGATGTGTGTTTCATAATAACCTAAGCTATTAGAGGAGGGTTTATGTAGGCTTGAGAGAACTATAGAGAATAGAAACGAAATCAATTAGATCAATCTATACTAGGAAACATATTAATATCAACGACTAATATAGAACTAAATAACCTAACAATATTCTACTACAATGATAGTATCTCTAACAAAAGGCACATAGGGCTTATTAATCCTTAATGAACATCCGTACTTCTTTCTAGGAATAGGTACAACAATAAACTTTTAGGTTAGCCACAAGCATTTGGCTGTTAACCAAACCTTGCAACTTCAACAATTTTGTATTTTTCACCTGCAACTAGGTGAACTGGCAGAGCTAGATATTACAACAAAACACTGCATGCATATAATACATATACAAGCAGAGTCTCGACTATGGTTAGGAACTTTCCGTGAGCGATAACAGGCTGCAGAAGGGCAGAGTCCAGTGCGGTTTAGGTACAAGAGTTCTAGGTAACGACTCTATATGGAAGAAGAGATTCTGAACTCATAATTAGATTAATCCAAGACATTTTTACAATTTAGATTTGTGGTTTTACTTTTATCCAATTATCCTGTTAAGAGTTATCTTATTGGGAAGATTCTTCTCTATTTTCTATGTAAGAATATCCAGTGCACCATTATATTTCACCTTCTTTTTTTACTAACAGTTAATATTTGCAAGATTGCAGGGTCCCGTTGTAATTTAGTGTTTAGTTCTTTCCTAGTGTCCTGCATCGAGGTGAATGCAGCAGCATGTATTGACATACGACAACCTTCATAAATTATACATTTCCTAGTTAGCAAACACGATATGTCATCATATTGTGTAAAAGTTAGGCACTTATTTCGTAACTGTGTGGTAGCTTAGCTTCTATGCTGTCGAACATGGTGTGTTCGTGGTGTTACGTAGGTGAAGCCATCCAGGGTAAATGTGCCATACAAGGTCGTTGAAGTGATGAAACTGTTTATGCACTTCGACTGTTTCCAAGGGGAAGTCATGGATAAAACATATAGTGTCTAGCACATGTATGCACTTCTTGCTCCATGTGGAGTAGAAAGAAACCATTTTCCAGGCTATATACTTCATCTATCGAGAGGTTTAAGAGTCTTTTTTTGAGGTCGTAGAGTGCAGTGGTTATGAAATGGCACTTTAGCTTTAGTACACTACCAAGTAGGCAACAAAACGGGATGCAAGTGGAATGTCTCCATATATCATAAGAACGCACAAATAGATGAAGGGTTTGAAATAAACAGCGATGTTGATTTTCACAAAAGAGAGAGAATCAAATGAACCTACCAGTCCAAAACATCTAACACGAATTCAATCGTGTGAAAAGGAAGACTATGATAGAGCTCTTTGATTTGATTCCCATAGAGCTCCTTAATAAGCCGAACCTACAGAAAAACAAGTTGAAAACATCTAATTTAATATATTGAATAGTAGATCACATCTTCAAAACACTTGCATTACATCAAATATCATGGGAACAGAATACGACGCCGTCGACAATGGCATTAAATAAATTTCACATTTGGCATATTGTGGTAAAGCCCATCTTCACAAGACTGATACTTTATATGGTTATCATTGAGTGAAACAGAAGCCCCACGAAAACTTTATCGTATATTATCTAATACAAGTTGATACAGATTTTCGTAATCTTCAGTATACTTATTTTATAGATCTGCAAAAGTCTTTCATATAATGACTTCCACCACAACTCGTGGCAAGCAAGAAATGAACTGTGCAACTGTTGCAAAATTGGATAAATCCTGAGAATTTACAGTCCCACTACTGTATTGATAAATTAATGTCTTCTTGGTGTTATTCAATGTAACCTCGCCTTCTGGTGATTGTCATAAAAATATTACACTTGAACATGCAATAAAAGTGACAAGCTGTATAAAAGATTCAAAATAATGTAACAGTGAAATAATGAGAGAGGGTGATGTTCAGCTTTGGTGCTCCATGTGTCTATTAGTGGCAATGTCATAAGTATACTGAAGAATGTCATGTGTTTACTGCTACCCTAAGAAGCGCGGGTGCGGGTGCGGGTGCGGGTGCGGGTGAGTTTGCCGTTATGGATGCCTGTATGGAGTGTGGGTGGGGATGGGTGCGGTGAATTTACATGTGTATAGATGTATTTTATATTGTTTGTGAGATTTGTTACGTGCAATAATGAAAATAAGAACAGTAATGGTCCAAATTATATCAATCAAACACATTAACCATTCTACAAAATAGATAATACACGGTTTATACGCTCACATATCATAAAAGTTGCTAATTTGGTTCAATGTAGGTATTTCAGAGGGCCTCTCAACTAAAACTTTCAAAAGCACCCACAAAGCACCCAAATTGTCTGTGAGAAATTCGTTTACGTGCCATAATGAAAATAATAACTATAATGGTCCAACTTATATAAATCAAACACATTAACCCTTCTAGAAAATAGATAATACACAGTTTATACGCTCACATGTCATAAAAGTTGCTCATTTGGTTAAATGTAGGTATTTCAGAAGGCCTCTCAACTAAAACTTTCAAAAGCACCCCAGAAGCACCTGGTGCGGGTGTGCACCTCCCAGAAAAAACTGTGCTTCCCGGCAGCTATCAAAGTTGTACCTATCATTTTCAGTTCCTATTTTTAGCTTCTAAACTTGTTTGCTTGTATATCCTTGAGAGTCTGTTCATTTTCTTATTCACCCTTACTGAACAAAGAAAAGTTCAAACGCCAAGCAAATTTTACGGAGATCCAGTGAGAATCAACAAAAAATTGAGTCACACAGTATTTGAGACGGAGAAATTAACTCTACTTCAGATAAATCAGAAGTTCATGAATAAGGAATAAGCAATTAAGAGATTCACTGTTTGCAAACTTAATCCCTAAAGTAGACTAATGTTTTATATCATTTAACATCATTAATTATGATCATTAAGGTAACAAACACATACAAATATGAACCGTTAAAACTCCAGATCCACAACACAAGTACTCTAGAACTAATATATTTAATCTAGAGTACCCCATGTGAAGAGGGCAGGGCCTCCACTACAAAATCCAAACATGAACTTTTGGAAAATTCCCTATCCAAGCATACACCTCAAGAAAACTGGTATCCGCCGTAGCTGGCATCTTTGTAGTTCAAGAAGGAATCAGAATTTCATGGTTAAGTGAGTTAAGTTATGTTAGCATTATTTGCATATCAAACTTGACCTTTTTGGCTGAGGCTCGGCATCATAAAGTTGAAAGAAAACACGCCCGATATATGAATTCTCGCCCAAGATGACACCCATGCAAAATTAAAGGAAAACACGGCCCGATATATGAATTCTCGCCCAAAATGACACCCATCTGAAGTCCGGATAACAAGACCTCAATGGAAAAAATCATACGGATCAGACAGTCATTTTTACTACTCTAACCAGGCTCTTACAAGTCCCCCATCTCCAGCTTTCCAGTATCACCACAATCAATACTATAACCGAAGGCCCATCAAAAGAACTATCAAGCTTCCTAAAGAGCTCCAAACCTGTCAGTGATATAATCTAGAAAACAATAATCTTGGTCGGAAATTCTACGAACCATTTACAAGGGAATCTCAAGAGAACGCCAATCTTGGAGTTCTCCTGTAGTCCCAAAGATCCTGAAAGGTGTGGTGAGAGTGCAAACTCTCCGATTACCATCCAATGGGAAAGCCCTATCAAGTCACCCACACACGTGCTCATGCTATATTGTATTCCTCTGTAAACTTCAGGACGGGGGTGTCTTCAGGAACATGATTCCCTAAAACTTATAGTTTTCCCAGAATACCTACACCACATAACGGCAGGTACATACTTTCTATATGCTGGCCGATTTCAGAGATCAAGAGTTCAGAAATGATGGGTTACGACTTAGCAGGCAAGATAAGATATAATGATTGGGCCATTTCATCTTCTTTCATAACACTTTATTTTTAGTCTTTATTTCCTCTAATTCAAGGAAGGAATAGGCACATATAATGAGAAAAATATTTGTCAATCTCTTCTTAGCATGTTTGTTTTTTTTGTTCAGAAAGAGTCCTATGCACCGATACAAGGGAAGAATGTGATTACCATTTTGGACATGAAATTGTCTCCTTAATCATTTACTCATGCTTCGTTACTTCGTAAATAATACATATTTCCAAGCTTGCAAAGCAATAAAATTATGGAGGTTAATCTTTTCATTTTTCCTCCTAAGATGATGTTTTTTTCACCACAAGAGATTATGCCGTCACAGACAGAAAATAGAATGATTATATTAGCAGCAGACCTGCTCCCGTCTATCCACGTAAGCTTGCAATAGATCTCCAATTTGATCAATGAATTTCTGCAACAAGATGATCAAAAGGTCGGTCAGCCAAATTTAGGAAGGTGCATAGTCAAGCAATATATTCCGAAGAGTAACCGCACCATTGCATTAGAAGAGAGAAGATCGTTTTCAGCTTCGCGTATTGGCAGGAAGAAAGGTACTGTGTGCTCAAGGACGGTCATCTTTTCAAGAAATGACTTGCTCTCTAAAACACAGTGATAAAACTCACAAGTTTCACCTGCAAAATTGAAGAAACACATAATATAAATAGACGGCAAAGGAAACTTTTAAGGCAGGGAAAGAAAAGAGGAAAGAGAGAACAAATCAAATAAAGCACCTAGCTGTTCGCAAGTGACAAGTCAGTCGTCCATATGTCAATTGATTAAAAATTTCATAAGCGAAAAACAAAGAAAATCCTAATGACTTAACCATGAACTAATTGGTGCAACTCTCAAATCTCAACCCAACACTTGCAGAATATCTGAAAATATCAATGTATTTAATCAAAGAAAAGCTGAAAATTACATAAAGTTCTCATCTCATGTTTTTAGAACTAATCCTATTTTTAGTAAGACAACTATTCCTTATACTAATGGAACATAAATAAATACTGCTGAAAATCGAAAGCCTAAATAATTCAACATTGTATCTCTACTGTCTCCTTCTACGACCTGTGTGGGTATTCAATGTCATATGTCTGGTTACCAAATATTTCTAAGCATAGTCATTACATATATATCTACAATTCCATTAACACCCGGAACCAAAGGATTCTAGTCACAAACTTCAAAGCATGTACTTGGTTTCATGGGCTTTTACACAACATATAAGATAGTAGAAAACTAGAAAAATAGACCAAAAAATAGGGATGGCAGTTCCAGTCTGCTATTCAGGTCCCTAACCGACCACATTTTGATAAAATTGGGTTCAGTAGGTTTGGGCTTGGGTTTTTTGCTGGGATATTCCCGGGCCCACCACCCATAATATAAAAAGGGCATATTGTTCAATAGGCATCCTTTACCATCTGTTATTTCATCTCTTTACAAACTGAGCCAACTTGACCTTTTTTCTACGAAGAGTGAGCAGATAGCCATTGGTGCTTTCTCTTCAGAGCTTTCACAAGTACTCTTCCTCCTCTTCTCACATGTTTTCTTCTATGCTTCATCTTCGCCCCATATATTTTAATTTTTTTCGGTTAAGTCTACAAACTTTTTTAACTTCGATAAAAGAATTTGCTACTCAAGGTACCAGAAATGTGTACGTCTGACTTCAATCTATGATACTTGTGTGTATTTAGATAAGTTGTTTCAGAGATTCAAGCTTTAAGGACGAGAGCTGCGCATATTCGAAGTAAATTTTACACTGAGAGTCTGCTTGCTTTGTGTAGAACAAAATATTGTATGGAATGAATACTGTAGGACTACATCTCTTTACATGGAATACTAAAAAGCTAGTCTAAACTAATTGCTATTTAGTCTCTATAGTTCCTATACGCCCCCGCAAGATGGAGGGTCATGACGAGACTCCAATCTTGGTCTTCAATGTAGCGCGGAAGAGCAAAGTGGTCTTGGTGTGGTTACCATGCGCCATGTTTTTGCCGATCAAGAGGGAACGAGCTTCGATCTTCTTCGGTGGCGGATGAGAACCATGCAGGGGCTTTGCTTTTTCCGACGCCGAGTTTGGAGACGGCGACTGAGAACTAGGGTTTATTGAATAGAAAAGAAAAAAAGAGAACAAAAAAAAGCTAACAATTCTAGTAGGGGCTCAAGTGAGAACTCGAATGAGCCAAAGAAAGAACTTAAAGATCTGCGGGCTAACTTGTAATTGTAGAAGAACATGGGGACTCCTCAGTAATTACCCCATAATGTTACCCTTCCTATCTTCTTTCCTATCTTCTTCTCCTGTGGCAGCTGGCAATCTGCAATCTGATCGACGATGAAGCAAAAAGGAAAACCCGAGACTTGGGCCGTCGGCAATGGACAATGACGCTGCTGGGTTGTTGGTTGGCAAACAGATGCGAAAAAGGTACTGACCTGGAGACGATTTGAAGACTGGCGCACGAGTCAACGCGATTGGCGACGGACTTCATGGTGGCCGGCTACGTTACCTGGACTCGGGTGCGGTTGTCATGTCGGGTGTGTATCTGAGAATCCGATCTGCCCATTCTATAATTTTTGGGATACGGGGAGTCCGCTGAAAAGTACCCAAAATATGGACACGGGTACGGGGATATTGCATTATTATATTTTTTAAATTAATTACATGTAAAATGATGTATAAGAAACTGAACTAAGGAGTCACACATTACAATTGAATGGGTAAATTCAATATTAAGGAGGACTTCGGGTCCTTCTTAGAAAGTGAATATCTTGATAGTACACCAGAAAGGACCTCACTGGTCTACTGGCAAGACTTGGAGGGTGAATTTGTAGATTAGTTTTACACAGCCAGCTATTTGGGCTGTCTGGACACTTAAAATATAAAAAGAGCCCATAAGAAAATGTCCAGAAAGCCCATTAGGTCAAAGGACATACTTGTAATAAGGAGAAAAGGTCAAGATAAACAAATACAGATGGACGGTCTTCAACGAAGCCTCTCGTCGTTCAGAGCTTTCAGCCATGGCGGCTGATACTTTATCCAATCCTCTCGGACTTTCTTTCTGTAAGAGCGCGTACGAGATAAAGCAAGATATCTTCGCAGATCCAATAAGGAATTGCGGATGATGATGTTGAATCTAGACGACGGTGAAAGAGGAGACGACGAGCGATAATACTAGTCGTCGCCGAGAGCAGAGGTCGTCGAAGTCAACGAATCCGGCGAGATTCTGCCACACCCGCCACACATCCCATACCCGCACCCGCGTCGGGTCGTATCGACCCAGGTACGGAAGGGTTTTGACAAGTCCCGGTAACATAGGTGGCCGGCAACGGAGGGAAGACTACGGTCGATCCTCTTTGGACGGCGGCGAACCTGAAGCGGCACTAGACCGGAGGAGCTTCTGGGTTGATTGGCAGCTTGTGCTTGTGCGACAGACCAGGTCTTGAGATCGATTTGTGCTGGAAGAAAAGCTGGAAGAAAAGCAGGCCAACGCAAGGTGCGTTGTAAGAATCCAGGGGTTCCACCTCAAAACCAATTGGCAATGAAGGGGGATGCCCAGTCAACTTATTCATTATGTTTCTTCTTCTTGAATGTCCAATGTGGGACTTCTCAACAAGCTCCCTCACGTGTGGTATTTTTTTGCCTACACGTGGATAATTTGTCAGCGGGTGGCGGTGAGCACGTGGGTTGTTAGGCCATTCACGTGTGTGTGAACTGATGCCCCGATACCATGTAAGAATTCATGGGATTCCACCTCAAAACCAATTGGCTATGAGGGAAGTAGCCCAGAACACTTAATAATGATATTTGTTCTTCTTGAATGTCCGATGTGAGACTTCTCAACACGCCCCCTCACGTGTGGCACTTTTTGGCCTACACGTGGATCTTTTGTCTGCGGGTGGCGGTGATGAAGACCGACTGGGAGGAAACCGGCGATCTGTTACAGAACGGCGTTGCAAAAACTAGATGAACAAAAGAGAAGCTAACAATTCCAGCGGGCGGCACCAAGAGCGTAGCCGCTCTGATACCATGTAGAACAAAATATTGTATTGAATGAATACTGTAGGACTACATCTCTTTATATGGAATACTAAGAAGCTACTAGAAGCTAGGTCTAAACTAATTGCTATTTAGTCCCTATAGTTCCTATACTTTGTTTTTTTTTCTTATTTCTATAGCTTCATATTGGTGCTCTGTATCTGAATCGGAGTCACTGGATTGGTTACTCTGCACTAATCTTTTCTTCAATTCCAGCTCTAAGGAGGATACTGTGTACATTCCTGGACGCCTTTGACGGAACCGCAATGTTAATGCGGATTCTCAGACACCAAAAATCTACCAAATGCCATCACTATGGATGTTTTCATTACTACAGTGTTGACCTTCCAGATAGCAAAAGTCAAACAAGGTTAATTTTTTTTTTTTTTTTTTTTTTTTTTTTTTTTGAGGACAAAATATGCCTTAAATGTTAAAATGGACAGGTGTCAAGAGCTAGAGTCAGGCTTGGACCCTATACAGTGAGTAGCACATTTCAAGTTCATGCATCAACAAAATATCATTAAACATGCTTCACATGAAGGGAAGAGATTTCAAAATAAAACCGAATCAGGGAAGACTCAAGTCTAAATATATATCTTCTGCGCTTACATACACCTTTCCACCAATTCCATGTTTCGAACCCGAGCCTAAACAAATGTCCAATTTATTACTTGAACTGTTTCATATGGAAAAATTCTCTACAAAGTTGCGATCTTGCCAAGAAACACATTGGAAAAAACCCGGTAAACCAGAGAAGACCCCATGATTAAGTCAAACAACATCAGCGACGTTGAGTCCGAAGAGAACGTGCATAACAATAAGAACGGCTGGGTAATTCGAACTTCTTGAAAAGTATCACTTGGGAAATACTCCTTCCATTCCATGTTATGTGTCCACCTTCCCTAACATGGGGGTCCCAAAATGTGTCCCACAGTCCCACTACCAAACAGTAACATACTATTTCACCTACTTCTCTCTGTACCCTTCTTAAATACTTACTTTCTCAATCCCCCGTGAAAGTACAAAAAGACGGGAAAATTTTGTAAATTTGCCAAGTCAAAAACATCTCTTAAGACCACATGAAAAATCCAAAAGGGAACATTAAATGAGACGCAGGGAGCAGCAGTCATCAAAGAATCAATATATCCAAGAAATCCTGATTTAAGATAGTCATGGTTTATGGTTAGAACGTCAAGATAGATGAAATAATTAAGTGTACACACAATTCTACAATTCACTTACAACCAAGTTGAAATTTAATACAAAGATAGTTGCTTAACACATACTCGTGCTAAAATAGATTCCGGAAGCAAAAATAATAATAATTTGAAGTATGAAACTGCTATCGCCAGAAGTTATATCACAAACCAGCTCAACAGATTCTTTTGTTCTCCTCTCCGTAATTTCTAGCCTATTTTACCACCACATGATAAGATGCAAAAATGCGATCGCTTCGATTTACGTTCATGTACCATTCTAGCTTCTTTCTACAAAATAGTTACTTGCTATAGGAAGCAATCATAGTGTTACTGTCACAATTGGTCAGAAAAGTATTTTGGATGTATGTAGTAAAGCTTCACAATTGCAAAACAATCACAGAACTCTCATATTAGTTACCAGCAAAAGATGTCTCGTATTGTATGCCAATTCGAGCACCTTCCAAGCAACAAATCATCTACAAAACAAAAACAAACAAACAAATGTAAAAGTAAATTAAGAATGTGACTTGTGCAAACAATGAGGTTAAGAGCTGACTGAATTTAGAGGGAGGAAGAACTGAGTTTTTCATAGATTTCTATATTTTCCATACTCCTTTAGAAGACAAGGGTGTCATGAGGACAGGAAAAATGGTAGTAAGTCAGATATTCAAGACCTTTTTTGATGCAGCAGCCATTTAATGGCTCAAGAAGGAAAACCCAATTCGGAAGCCTAAACCCAGGTGTGACACTACATTATTTTGGTCTAGGGGAAAGTGTCCATGGTAGTATTTTAGAAGTTATTTAGGTAGTACCTAAGGGGCATCAGGACTCCTATAATTTTCAGAAACTTTTTTTAATATTTGGTATGATTTAGTTATTTGGTTCCAGCCAAGATTCAGGATCGAGTTTCCTGTCAGGAGGATCATTAGGAGTCTTTAAACACTGATGTTACTTCACTGTTGGGAGATTCATATATATATATGTGTGTGTGTGATTGGTGAAACCCTAGCTGGATTCTTCTTCTTCTTCTCCATACTCTGATGTCCTTGCTCTGCAGGTTTTACTCTTCGCGGACCACTGTTCACACCCTGAACAGCCACGGTTCTGCTCCCCGAAACCCTAGCTTCTTAGTCCCAAACCAATCCTTACTTCACACCCATAAACTACTAATGTTTCAAGGCTTCCTCCAGTATCCCTGAACTGATATCAGATTTCTATGGTACAAAAACATCAACATCCATGAGAATAAGTCATACAAATATGAGAAAGTAATTTTAGTCCTACAATTACATACATACCTTATTTCCAACTTTGTAGGTAATTTTTTCATCAAAATGATGACCGGGTACATTTTTCGCATCATTTACCATTTCTTTTCTCTCAAACTCCATGTGGACCTGATATAAACCCCAAAGAATCCCCTATCAGTTAAAAGCAATTAAGAAATATAATAAACACAACTACCATGGGAGAAGAAAACATACTAAACCATATAAAAGAAGCAAATTTTCTCTTCGAAACAACAATCAATAAAACCATACCCGCTCCCTGATTGTAGCTAGCAACCCATCATTCCATTGTTCACCATCTAGGAAAATCTCTGAAAGAAAAGATGATTCATATTTACCAAAAGATATCACATTTTAGAAGCATAAAGTTCAGAGAAGACAAGAAAGGACGTGCACAAACAGAAAAGCAGAGCTAAGGGCATCTTATTGTGTTCACGCAGGACAAACTGTGCCATAAATGAAGAAGTTCATACAAAAAAAACCGTAAGTACTCTATTTGTGGACAGATGTCAACCAACACTACAAGTAATTGCTGTACATAAACGACAAAACACTACACAGACTCAGAGCTTTGATACAATAAGCAAATATTTTACAAAAAGTATACTGCATTACTCTCATAGTTGTCAGTGTTTGATACTCCCCCCGTCCCATAATTTTAGTCCCCTTTGGGAAATCGAACTATTTAAGGGGACATGTAATCATAACATTTTGCAAAGTCATTTACTTAAATACCCCCAATTATTAACTGTTTGATGATGTCACATTTAATTTTTGAGGGCAAACTAGAGAAACTGCACTATTAGGAGCCACAAAAAAAGAAAGTGGACACAAATTTCGGGACAAACCAAAATAGAATAAGGGACTAAAATTATGGGACGGAGGGAGTATGTATCATGTATCGACAATAAGATTTGACATATCGCGTCTTGTATGGTATGAGTATCGTAACGATACAGACACCATTCTTAAAAAACTCTATACTGAAGAATTTATCGATTGTAACAAAATTTACTCTTACATGTTGGTCAGGTAGCTAACAGCAGGTAAACATATTACGCATTTTATTTTACACTGAGTCATTTTTTTGATGTTGCTAGAGATTTTACTCCGATATGGATGTAACATTAAGTCTTGTATGTTTGTCAGGTAGCTAACAACAAGTAATAAAATGTTATGTATAACAAATTTTACAACTATTATAAAACCGCAATACCGGCATTAACGATGTAATCATTCCCCACTACCAACGACAGTATTCCACCCACTACTAAGAACTAATACGAATATATGATACTACTCCATTTATGTCTGGTAAATAGAATAACTGTCCTTTATCTCATATCTTCTTTGGTCTTTTACTTCTCAAGAGCTAATCAACTACAGATCTGGAGAAGTAGGACAATCGAATAAAATCTTCATATAGTTCATATAATCTGAAGTTCTCTATCAATCGGGTTGGTGAACCCGGCCCAGTTCAGGTCCTAAACGTATACAGCTCGAGACAGATTCATTTGCAATACAACCATTGATACGTAACAGTGATGGACTGTACCATATCGTCGATGAGTCAAGTATCGAACGATACTGACAACAGAGTTTACTCTAATAAAATGGAAACTGTGGATTCAGTGTTGCATTTGCATCTGGAGGTTCTCTATCCTAATTAATGGAACAACGGAGTTTATTCCATCCCTTTAGGGTTTAAGACAAGGTCGTGCCGTGACAGCATCATTGTGTACAGGCCAGACTAAGAAAAATGATAAAAAGAGAAACTTAAGTGGACTCTGTGGTTGTGAGCAGAGATTCTTATCTCGTACTTGTTAGAGTTTTTTGAAATTTCTTTTATAATCTATCTACTTTATTATCATACACAACTTCTTTGATTATGTACAAGGCATCGTAGTGGTAGGACCGAAATGCCATACGTGAAACACTTTATTTCTCTCAATGCTACAAAATGGTGACTAGATTCTTTCGTCCAAAGTTTAGTCTTGATCCTCATAGACAAAAAGTGGGGTTTTTTGTCACACATCAGCAGTCAAGCTTCAAATTCACCATTTCTGGTACACTTGCATAGTTAGGACTTAGTTATAGCACAGTTGGCTTTTTCCCTTCTCTTTGGCCTCTTTGACAGACACATTGTCAGATGGTCTATACTTGTGTACGGCGTTATTAAAATGTCAAGTGTGTGTTCCGCGATTCGTAGAGCTCAAATTTAGCGAAGATTTACTCTTAGTTCATCAATCCGCTCCAGAACATGGCAGTCGATCCCAAAGCAAATTTTTAGTGACTAAGGCTAATCTCACTAACTCATCAATGTTTACAATCCCTCCACTCTCTTTACATTACCTCTCAAAATGGCCCTACCTCATTCCCAGCCCCCAAGCATAGATAAGGTAAGACTCGTTTACCGAGTCATTTTGATTGCCGGGTAGCTGGAGAAGGCAGGATGAGGTAAATCCCCATGCCAAACAAGCTTGGAAATTTCAATTTCCCTTCCCATCCCTACAATAAGCTAACAAAATATCAGAACGCATCCCACCAGTTTCTGCACTTTCAAGCACAAAAAACAATAGCTAGACGATACATACTGAGAGCATTTATCTTAGAAATTTCTCCATATTGGAGATGTCTCCTTCCCCCTTAATGTCCTACCTTCCACAACCATGTTCATGAAATAGCTTTATTGGAAACCATTGACCTTTGAATTCTAACCAACCCTCGAGAAAAGGCTCACGAATTGTATGTCAATTCACAGAATGATACTTAGCATGGAACTAGAGCAATGATGATTAAGCAGCATGAACAACTCGATCGCGTTATTTCGCCAGTCAAGTTCATAGTAAGAAGCTCAATTTTTGCTTTTCCTCTTATAAATTTAGTAATTCATTTTCTCCTCCGTCCTTGTTCAGCAATCATAAGAATTTAGTTCGGTGTCAACTTTGAAATTTATTAAGATTGCGATGAAAGAGTTGCGGAGAAAGTTAAGGAGAGAAAGGGAGTGTCTGATTTCAAGGTCATTGTGGCATGAATGCCGAAAGAAATAAAACTATATAACAAGAGTTTACCCTCCTACTTCACTGAACTTTCAGCAATCTAGATATAAGTCCAAAAAAGTATTGTAAACAACACAGGACTTTCTAATCCACAGGGACTCATAGTACAGGGAAAGCTAAAAGTCAGGATGTTCACAACTTCACACCAAACCAAAGGTCTCCAAAAATCCAAATTGGCACTTTTGTATGCACAAGACTTGGATCAAGCGGTCTTCTTAGTCAAAATATGAGTGTGAACTCTTTCATTAATCTGGTTAAAACATATACCAGTTGTTCATACCAAGGCGATTTTCTTACTATTCTAATTATAATGCATGCAGCCACTTTGGCTTCACCTTAGGTATCCTGATTCCACTTGGCTTTTGGAATAATAGGCTCTAAAATTTGAATTGCATACGGTTAATTGAATCTGCCCATAGTTGTACAGCTGATACACGTATAAACTATCAACTCCATCTCAGCACTTCCATGAATATATCAAATCATTTAGCTTTAGACTTGAATTGTTTATTGATTTTAATAGCAACTTCATGGTTTTTAAGGCTCTACGGAACTATTAAGCAAGAGGTTTGCAATCAGTTGGTCATCTTCAAGAGCCACAATTCAAAATGTTAATATAAGGTTTCAATGATTGATGTTCTATGATGTTAACATGGTCATTAATATGTGTAATTACGCAACCAAGAACAATAAAATAGCAAGATATAGAATACAGTGGAATCTCAAATGTGAAAACAACCTTGAGTCTGGACAGCCCGAGCAGCTTGAAACTCCTTCTGGAGGCGCTCAAAGATCGTCTTGTCAGTATCCCTACAAATGTAATACAAAAGAAATGAACGTAAGAGGTACTTCACCATCTTCTGCTGGAGGATATGGCTATTGATAACATGAAAGATCCCAAAGATGGGAAAAAGCATGACATATTGAAGGATGTCATGAGAGGGCCCATGTTCCCAGGATATTTAACTTCAAAATTTTGATTAATCATCCATAAAAAATGAAATACCGCTACAAAATTGATTCGATATATTTAAGCTCTTAACTCAAACGTAATCTATTTGAAACAATCATAGCTCATTAATTATCCACATCAACACTGATCCACTTTCCAATCATAGGTACGTAATGTGGTACCCTCTCTATTTATATAGATGAGGAACCTTGATTGCATTGAACTACAAATAGAAATGAAATTACTTAAATTGCAATATAATGATAAACAAAATGGGGGTAATCACATAAGGTAGTTTACATAAAAGATCCTTAAGTTTTGGTAATTAGACACTCAGTACCCTAACCGTTTGCAAATCATCAATAAACACTCCCAATGTGTGCCTAAATAACTACATTAAACACCCTTTGACTAACGGCTATGCAAATGTCATTTTAGCCAATTTTCTTTCATATACCCGTTTACCCCTCTGCCTCTCTCCTTTCTCTCCTGCCAAATCATGGACCCTAACGGCCTCTATCGCCTCCTTCATTGGCTACTCTACACCAGGCATAACAATTGTCGCTTCAATCAAGAATCCAAGCTGCCACCACCTGTAAAAAGTCGATTTTTGAACTGTAATATCTCTCTCACCATAGAATTGGACCCAACGACAATAGAATACCACTAAAAATTGAACGTGAAAACATCTAAAATCGATTTATGTTCCTCGTCTCTTTATCTTCCTCACCCTCTTCGCCTGCCACTTCGCCTACGTCTGGGCATCACTGACACCAAAACCTCTAAGGAGACGGCACATCCCACATTTCAAACTTCCAATCCCCTATTTCGTCTTCTGCTTTACAAGTAACACCAGCACCATTGCATCCACCAACACATCTCTCTCCCCCTCCCTGTAGTTAACAAAAGCTGAACTCCCTGGACTCAACCCTTGCATCGGATTTGAAGAGAGATACCAAGGAATCCGACCAAGAAGAAGGAGCTTCTTCTGGTTGTTGGAGTTCATCTCTTCCATCAACCCAGCACCAACTTGAGCACAAACCACACACACAAACTACACCGATTGCACAACCAATGACCACCAAATGAAAACTACAAACCTCGAACTGTGCACCTCACCACAATCCCTCGGGAGACCTCAATCGAAACCGCAGTACCGATTGCTCAGCTCATGACTAACAATAAAGTACCCAACAAATTCAGGAGAACCAACACCACCACCACATAACCCAGTTTTACAGTCAAGACAATCGCAAATCAAGACCCAAGTTTCAGTGAAATCAAGAAACAAGATATGATTCCGGGTCGATTTCATGAACGTCAGACAACTTTCTGCTATTTCATCATCATTCGTCAATAGAGGAAAACAAGGAGAATAGCTTCGAGACCAGATGAGGCTGTTAGGACTGGCAATGGGTTGAAGTTAGGTTCCACTTGGGTCTGTGTTTGGATGGGTGATGGTGGTATGTGATGGTTAAGCAAATTGTTTAGGGTTTGAGCGTCAAGGAGTAGCGGCCGCAGCGGCAGCGCGCGGAAGGTGCCAGGGAAGAAGGTTGATAGTAATTTTGTTATCAAGCGAGGGTAGAATGGGTGTCTCTTGATAATTTGCAAACAGTGTTGGGAACCAATGACTATTTACTGAAACCCGAGGGTGGTTGGTGTAAATTACCCATAAAATGGAGAAGCCCTGCAATTTTAATTCAAAGCTGAAATAGGGAATTGACTTTCTCTATTACCCTGATTGTTTCTTCCTTCTTTGCCCCATCATGCACCACCCCATGACAAGTTCCTGCTCCGTAGAGTAAGAGAAATATACTTGGAGCGACTCACCGAAACCAAGTGCTGCAACATACCATCATGAATTAGTAGAGACTTTGGATAACCAGTCCATTGGACCAAGAATCACCACCTGTAACCCGAAAACTTCTGATGATTCTTCGAATGACAAGAGCGTCTCATATTTTGATCTAGCTACATGTAATATCTCGTCCCACATTTGTGGATTAAATATATGATAGACAGTGAACATTGTGGATACACCTTCTCGAGGATAAAGCATTTTTGATCTAGTGGTACGGATCAAAAAGTTGCAGGGACAATAATCGGCTGAGAGCCAACTCAGGGCTCGTGGAGTTGCGCGATGGATGGTGGAGCTCTGGAGAGGGGTAGAGGCATCTTGATCCGCCATGTGCTCACCAGTGAGATGTGTTTGCTGATGGGCTGTCATAGCACATAACAGCCAAGGGATGCGTGACTGGGTAAACTCGACGAGGACTTCGAGGGTCTAAGGTGGGGAGATCGAAATCACTGTATTACCTAGTTCCACATCAAATTTTATGGATTAGATGTCCGGTATATAGAAAACCTTGTGGACTATTACTAACACTAACGAGGCTTGAACATCTCTCAACCCACGGTATGGATCAAGAAGTTGCTGAGAGAGTAATCTGCTCGGGACATTACAAAAAGAATTCCAATAAACATGATACCCCCGAAATCTAGCACCATAAAAGTAATATGGATAAGTTTTCCAGCAAACGATATAATTCGAGTTCAAACATCTAGATGGATAAAGATACTCGAATCCACCAATTCCATATGGATATTCATTGTGGGGCGGCACGGACAAAACTTAGGAAATAGCGAGATAGAGACAAATTTGGTGTCTTTATCGGACAGATTGGCTTGTGGCTGAGAAGTAGGACTAGCACTCACAGGACCATTGTCGCTTCAATTGTCATCGAAGTACTGACACGTGAACCAATGCAGTATATGATCAATGCTAAGCTTACATCCAAGTGAGAATTAAGTAACTCCAAAGAAGAGTGAAGGCTTCAGCATGATGTACTTGCTGACTTGGATTGTAAGTAGGCTCCATTCTGGTGTTGTCACGACAAAATAGGGATTTACTTTTCTTTCAAAATTTGCCTCATCTCAGGCCAACCAATAACTGGCTTTTCTCCATGACATTCTACATTTTCGTGTACATCATGCCAATGTCGCTTAACAAATCCGTGAAGTTGTCTTCGCAAAGTGAACTCGTCGACTTTTAAATATGTCGTACTAGTCAAAATAGTCTTCCAACTCATCATCTTCACCTGAGATATGGAAATTTCTTCTTAGGTTTCCCGGAATGCATAAAGGTTCTTCATCACGTTGGTGATACCAATAATGAGATCTAGATGGAGCTTGAAACTCTTGAAACCTGTTAAGGTACACTGAACAAGTCTTACCATATATCGCACACTTACGGATAACGAATGGGCAGCATGAAAATATAGGCTGGAACTACTTCAGCTTAATATAGAATTTTAGGAGAGGATCTTCAAGAGTGATAGGCGCTCCATGGTCATTCTAAACGGTGATCACATGGACCTCTTCTTCCTCTCCTACCTGCAGCTATGTGGACAGTAGGGCCCTAAACTGGAACGGATAGGAAGCTGAGTTATGTGGTGGTGAGCAGTTGTCCGCAACCTCTCGTTTCTCTTAAAATTAGCAGTGGTGGCTTCGTTAAATTTAAAGGGCTGCTGATCACATGGACCGGGTCTCATCGGCGGCTGTGTTGGCTCCTTGATTGCTGGTGGCAGCTGATTGCCAAAACTTCCAGTCAGTGCCCTTTCCACATATGGTATTCTATATGTTTCTCTCTTCGTCTTCTCCTTCTCCTGCTTGTTCTTTTCTCTTTTCTGCGCCTTATACTTTTTCTTTCCTCTTCTTGTTCTTGCCTTTCGTTGGTTGCAAGGGACCAAGGCTTCAGGTCTTCGGTCAGGTAAGGGGGAGAGCAGAAAAATTCTGACATGGGTCTTTATTCAACAGAGGCGACAGTCTAGACCCAGAGCAGATCCAATCTGGTTGGTTCCTTCTCCACTGGTCTCATTGAATGAGCACAGTAACTTGAGTTTGGTTCTGGTATGAGTTCTTAGAATCAGTGTTGGAAGGTCCACCTGAACGGTTTGGTTGAGGTGGCAGTGTTATTGTCGCGAGAAGGCAGCAGCAGTGATAATGTAGGAGAGGCTGATCAACTCTTCAGCGGCGGTGGATAAAATTTATGCTCTGATGCCAATTGATGAAGATAGGCACCAAGAACAGTCAAAAACAAAATGGGTCACTCTCAATGGTTACATTTTCATGGTGTTGAAGAGTTACTCTACAACACCACAAAAAGATTACAAGATTCTTGCATCGTTTTGCTAACCAAATCACTGGTGACCCGATGAATAGTTAGTGCTCTGGGAAGATTCAGGGGAAACCGAGGTAGTATCACATTTGGCATAGCCTTTTTTCCTTCTCAATTTACATCGTCCCAAACACAAGTGGATGAGTTATATGAGTTACGAGTTCGAGTATTTTGCATCATCTCGAGACGAGATCTGGAGGTAGTGTATTGGAGCTTGGAGAATCACCCATATGGATTGCTGCTAGGTTGTAGTAGGGAAAATTTTCATTGTCCTGATTTGCTCAAATAATTGGTTTCGCCGAAAATAGTCATTCAGATCGTCAATTTGTGATGAGTTATGGAGACATTTGGTAATTGGACAAGCCAGCCAAATATTCTAACATGTAATAGCATTTGGAAGTGCTTGATGCATTAGAAGAGTCGCTGGATCAGAATGATGGCGATCTATCTATGGAAATGAAAACTGGATGATCAATCGAATCTTATGAACTGCCAAATCGGAGTTTTAATTGATTTCTTGTTACCTTAATAGCCGGTTTGATTTGAATGATTTTCATAAATAAGTTTCTTTTGTAGCCTACCGTTCTGTCATTTCATAATATAGGCACTTTACTTCTAAATGATTGAATAAGAGTTGAGAAATCCGCCTCTCAATGTGAGTATTATTGCCTTGAACTTTGGAGTATTTTGTGTGTTCTTTGCAAGTCTGGCATCAATTGCTATTCATTTTGTTTGAAACTGATCTTGGTGCATTTCTTCATCAATCAAGCTCTGTCACATTATGTGGTACCCTATCTAGATATTGATGAGGATCCTTAGCCAAATATAGGAATGAAATTACTAAATTTGATATACAACCATATATAAAATGGAGAACCCTTGCAGTATCAAATTAAGGCTGAAATGGGGATTGACTTGCTTTATTTCCCTGATTGTTTCTTCCTTATGTGTCCTCTATCACTCGCTCTTCTGAAATTAATTTGCAAACCATACTTAACTCCATCTAGAGATGTACATAAACCAAAGACACCCTCATATAGATTCTGTTTGAAAGAGACTGACGCAGCTAACAAGCATGAGCACATCTTTTCACATTCAACTGACAAGAACTTCGCTTTCATGTTTTTGTTAAGTAAAGAAAGAAACAGAGCTGGAATACGTGTTAAAATGGAAACAGACCAAAAGTTCCAAAAGAGCAGGGTTGTAAATGCCATTTTGCCCGAGTTCATCTAGCAAAGTTCAAAGAGGCCAAATAAACCTACATGGAGCTCATGGTTAAATACTCCATATGCATTGATAAGCCCAGCTTAACTGGACAGTCTAAGAAATGAGGTTGCCTCATGAGTGTTGATCCTTTATCGGTACTTCTTAAATGAAAATTATTAAAATTAAAATTGGAATAGGAGTTCAAATTTGAAATGGTGATTTTTGTGACAAATAAATGAACAGATGCTAGAGATTTGAGAAAAGGGACATCATTCTAGGACGTTCAGAGAAGGGAACAGGAATAAAAAATGCAGACAGACGAGCATATGAACACAAAAAACCAACTTCAGTTGTCCAGAGGACACATACAACTCCAGGTCCATGAGAGCTTAACACAATCAATTGTCTTCAAGAGCAAACTGAAATGAAAGGGCGAGGTTCATGTGAAATGTGACACTAAATCATAAGGACCAAGGTTACCTGGACCGCGGATCGTTGCGAAACGGGATTGCGGAACGAAATTCGCTAAGTCGGACCGCGAAACGCAATCTCGGATCAATTTAATCTATTTTATATAATATACTAACTAAAAATATATATTATTCTTCTTACTGTATAAAAATAGATATAAATAAAATATGTTCACATTCGTTTGATTTATTACTATGGACTGACTCTCCTAGATTTTTGAACCCTATTTAATAATTAAAAACCGTAAGTATTACTTTAAAAAATAAGGAAAAATATAACGAAACAATCGTGTTAGTAGTCACAGATTCCACATTAAAAGTCGGAGAATAAACCTACAACGGGACCCACCATTTTAATAACTTAATCACTGTTTTAAATGAATTTTGACCACACTCATACGTGAATATTGAGTATATCTTTCCCGGATGAATTTTCTGGGACTCTCTCTCTCTCTTCCCTAAACAATGACTTGCTGCACAACCAACGCGGGAAACTAAGAATGTCGCGCGGTCTGCTTCCATCTGTAAGTGTACGAATGCTATTCATTGGAAAGGTATGATCTTTGCTCGTTTTGCAATGGCTACTTGTATTGTTTTCTCTGTTTCTTCTTTATTGCGGGAATGCGGCAAACTCTGTTCTGGATCGCCTGGCGATCCGCCATTGGGATCGGACGATCCAGATCGGAGTTCACTACCCCTCCAGCGAATTGTGATAACTCGGAAAAGGGCTTCTATAAAATGTTTATACCTGTGAGATTCGTTTCATTTGGGGAAAACCTGGGTACAATCGAATAAAAAGTTCAATTTACCCACGATGATACTACATTTTATATATAAACCAGAAGAGAAAGTAGGCTCCCGTTGTTTCACACTGAACTTGAAAGAGCAAGACAAACGTAATTAGGTGAAATTTGAACTTACGAGTCCAGAGTAAATATAGCTAAAATCTTCAGATTCCTCTTCAGTTCAAATGTACACTTTTGGAAGAGGTTTTTTAAAACATTACTTGTAAAGGATCCTTACTGTTAAATTCCTGACTTTCAACTAGCGGCAGGGCAACGGAATTACTTGGCCAAAACAAAACATGTTCAAGAACAGTCTAACCTTCCTGAGTCAATCGGGTCTCATAGCGATGGCCTTTTGTTTTATTTGGACCTTCGGCACCACAATTTGAATTATATCATATTATCATTTTTACAATGGTTATCTACATATATTTTACTCAGTGGACAAAGATCGATTTCATCTTTCAACCATTTAAATTAGTATGGTCAGTTACCCAACATCTTTTCCTAAGATTTAGTGACAATAGGTCTTCATTTTGGTGATTTTTTTGGGTGAAAGTGACAATAGGTTTTCCATCAATCCAACCAACAAAAACCACAAATCAAGCTGCAGCCTAGAGCGAAAGTCCATTGACTGAAACTAGCAGATAACTAGTCTGTGCATGACTCTTCACTTGGCTAGCACTGGAGGGGTAACAATTAATATCACCACAAGGCATAACAAAAACAAGGCTAAGTAGCCCAATCAACTCCTCTAGATAAATTCGCCGCCAGAGATCTGAACCAATCATCTTAGAAAGACTAACCAAACTCGGACACCCGAAGCATGATGATCAAAATATGCCACCTAGACCAACCATATCTTCTGCTTTAAAGTTGAACTGATCTTAGCACAGTGGTAACTGGTAAGAGTTATCATATTCACTCCTCTTCAACCCAAGGGATCTGTTTACGAGCTCATTTCACCAGGGTCAGATAAAAGCTTCGTACTGAAAATATTCTTCACATAGGCTCCGTTTGGTTGGTGGTAAAACATTTTCCTGTAAAATGTTTTCCCTTGTTTTGGTGTTTTGGTGCTGTTTGGTTGGAAGTAAAATGTTTTCCTGTAAAATGTTTTCCCTTGATGTAAAATGATTTACACATTTCAAATCCGTAAGCCATTTTCCGGAGAGTGAAGGAGCACAACAACTCATGCTAACACCTCCACCACCACTACCACCTACCTCCACCACGACCCATCACTGCTATTTCCGTCACGGCCCACTGTTTTGGCAAGAGTCAACCAAACACGAGAAAATAATTGCACGGAAAGCTTTTTCACACAACATTTTACGCGTAAAATATTTTCCCTTGTAAAACATTTTACTGTGAGCAGAGCCTTAAACTTCTCTACTCCTGTCATTTACTTACTTCATGAAGCACCACATGACGATTTCAATACACTTAGTATTCTTCTCTAATAAGTATCTTGGAACGAAAATGGGAAAATGGGGTTCCGAATTGGGTCTTTACCGATGAAGTATCTTGGAATGCCGCTAGGGGCTTCGTTTAAGTCAGTTGCGATAAGGGATTCTGTTATTGAAAGAATGGAGAAGCTTTTAGCAACATGGAAAAAGCAATATCTATCTAAAGGGGGGAAGTTGACTTTAAATCGGAGCACACTATCATCCATGCCTACCTACTTCCTCTCATTGTGGGATAGTATGTAGGGAGAAAAGAAGATGCATCTCGTAGTTTGGACAGAGGTTTGTCAACCATAAAAGAAGGTGGAGCTGGTATTCACAACTTGAGATTATTTAGTCAAGCTTGATTAGGAAAATGGTTGTGGCTCTTCCTTCGTGAAGAAAACAATCTTTGGCGAAGAGTTGTGGCGGCCAAATTCGAGCTTCAGGGAGGATGGATGACTAAGGAAGGAATAGCACCATATGGGGGTAGGGTTATGAAAGTTTATTAGGCGGAAGTGGGATGTTTTCTCGAAAAATGTTCACTTCCAGGTAGGAAATAAATCTCGAATAAGGGTTATGTAAGTTTATTAGGCGGAAGTGGGACGTTTTCTCGAAAAATGTTCGCTTCCAGGTAGGAACTAAATCTCGAATAAGTGTTTGCCATGATATTTGGTGCGGAGAAGTGCCGCTATCCGATGCCATATCCCGGCTTATTTTTGTTATCAAGTAACAAAGTTGCCAAGGTGGTCGATTTTTTAATGTTACAAATGGCAAAGTGGTATGGGAGCAATTTTTTATATGGGATGTAAATGATTGGGAAGTTGACGCTTTGCATTAGTTTTTTACCAAATTGTATTCTGTCCGTGTGTATATTGGCAGAGACGACAAATTCTGTTGGTCAGGAGCCAAAGTGAAGTTTACTGTGGCAGGATTTTTCACCGTTTTGAATGGTTTTCAGATTAACATTCCTCATCCATGGTGTTAAAGTTTGGCGCTCCCTTAAAAGTGGGGTTTTGCTTGGATGGTTGTTAGAAATTCTATTCTTCCTATTGATAATCTGAAAAAGAGAGGATTCCAGCATGCAAATAGGTGTGTGATGTGTAAATGTGACAAGGAAACAGTGTCAGACCTCTTCCTACATTGCCCATTAGGAGTCTATGGGAAATTATTTGGGGCGAGTTCAGGATCCAGTGGGTACGACCAATAGATATGAAGACACGGTTAATATGTTTGCAGCCTGGTTGTCAAGGCTCAACACGAAAAAAGATATGGCGAGTAGCACCGTTATGTATCATTTGGCAAATTTGGCGGGAGCGCAATAGTCGTATTTTTTAGGAGAGGTACTTTTTTTCTTTCTTTTTATTCATCCGAATAGAAAGCATACATAGGCAACTACCATATTACAGAGTCCATAAACATCCAGCCACAAGCATCCAAATTAAAAACAAACACAGAAAACAAAAAGGAGCAGAAAGCTCTAAGAAGAGTCTTGACTGGAGTTCTGGTGTTGCTTTAGGAGAAGAATATATGCCCGTGCACCAATTGAGGTCTAAATTTCTGTGTACTTTCCGTTTTAAGTGAAGGGAATTTCTCAAATTCAACTTCTGGCCTCATCGACGTATGTGATATGATCAACAAATGAGTTGATCAATCCTGTACTTCTGTAGTTCTGTGTATAATACAATCTTTACTTGTCAAAAAGATGCATTCACCTAGGCTCAAATTAGAAATTGCCAATTTCAGTCACTGACGTAGAAACCACCTCAATCTACTGCCTTTATTTATATTACAGCCAAAACTTCATCTCTACTAAAGGTGGAACTTTGAAAGATACGATCCAGAATGAAGCCATCACCTCTTGCAATTGAAATTTTGACCACCAATTACCCTGAATTGCTCATAATTCAGAGAGCGAGGCACTCATTAAATTAAAACTGAGTAACACACTCAAACACGAATACCTTGGGAACATGAAATATATTTTTTCAATGAATGAAGACCCCTCTGCACTGAACCGTGAAGTAAAAGTGCTTGTAGAATATAATGTATGCACAAGAGAATCAGAATTGGGAGAAGATGAAAGCTCTAGTGGCATCAAAGCCTAGAATGCCTGTTGTTGAGTGCATACTCCTGGAGATTTACTGAAGAAATTTGACATCATCAAGTAAACATAATCTCCTTTGGTCAGACAATGAGTCTCAAGAAATTTCCCATGGGTAGGGAAATAAACTGATAACAGCAAGAGAGGTGACTCAGCGACAGTGTGGTCATAGATTCAGTTATTCACTAACTTAATAGACCTCGTTCTGACGTTGTTATTTAAAGAAAATCATAAAAAGCTTTGGGAAGAAGCAGGAAAACAAATACAGGGCTCTGAGATAGAACATATCAAGATAACAAGTTAAGACTCTAGAGTACTAATCACATTTTCCCGTTGGCTTCAGACTGCTAATTCAGATTCAACTACAGAGACCTTTAAAAAATGGAGGAGAGTAAGACACTAAAACGGGAGTTCTCAATAGACTAACCACTCCCAAGGGAAACCTAAATGAGGAATTGCAAAGCTACATACCATCTGAAATATCTAGTTCAAGAATTTCTTCAAGGCAACCAATGTTCAGGGGATAATGCTGCAATCCATGAAAACTTGTGAGATGTGTCAGACTTTCAGGAAATGACATTCAGAGGACTCGCAGGGCTACAGTTTTTTTCTTTTCATCATTCCAGTGATTAAAAACAACCACCATGAGAAGAGAATGGTGGAATCTATTCTATTTTATAAAGCCAAGAGAAAGTTTGGTGTCCACCTTTTACTCTGCCAAAATTACCCTCATGTCAAAATAATTGTGTAAGTATATCAAATTGGTCACTACCTATTTTCATTAACATCCACATACCCACGTTTTCTCAAAATAATAAATCAATTGAATGAAAATTAAAATACTTGAGAGTTCACATCACAACATGCAGGTCCATTTGCTAGTTATAAATGAAAATAAGGCAGCATTATGGTGGTTGCCACCATACCAGGCCTGTAGGATTACAATCAAATCTGCAATAATGCAATGACAATAACATATCCGTAATTCTCAGGCTCTCAGGCTAAAGGTTTTATAAACCACTACAACGCAAACTGACGAGGGTAAACATGGTTAACAGACTAATACGCTGTCAGTATTGATATATTCATATAGCTATTTCTATACTGAAGGACATTATGCAAAGGCAGTTTAAATAAAGGTGTACCGTTTTCAAAGGAAATACCTTGAAAGTCGCTCTGTCAACTCAGCATGCCTTCGAAGTATATTTGAGACTGCCAAAAGAGGAATGTGGATTTGAGTTTACAAAAAGCATTCAAATGTCTCAAAACAGATTCATGTGATGCATAAACTGAGATGAGATACATCTAGCCCGTGAAGTCTCCAGTCGTATATCCTCCTTTTGTATAAAGTTCTGCGAAATAGTAAGATACATAGTTATCAGAGGAATAGCTGGTCCAACTATTTTAAGAAGCCAAAAATGTACATGTACATAGTATAAGTTTTTCCTGTACAAAAAAGAGCTTAAACTACTGAAAATTCAAGACAATCGAGTACGCCAGCTTTCCACAAGTAGATAGCAGCACAGTGCGGAAAGAAGAGAAGAAATGTAGTTTACCAGGGTGAAGTAAAAGTGAATGATACAACAGAGAAAGGAATGAGTATACTTAAACAATAAGGAAACCATGTGACAACTGAAATTCCTTTCACCCACAGATAGAGATAGCTGTACTTGGTATATCAATACATTTTGCCCTTTTGGAGTACGAACATAACAAAGTCAATATCAAAACTCGAGGGTGGGAACAACTTTCAAGGAAGCGAGATAGGTGATCGAAGTGTACCGAGAAAAAGACAAGGAAACTTTTTCTTAGGAGCTCAGTTCAAGGATGTGAAGTTTCCCATGGAGAGAGGATAACTAAGATGAGCAGTTACATATCTGAAACAAACGTCGGAAAAAGTGGAGGGCATGCTCATATCTGACATGCTGGGAAGCAATTTTCCTAGACAACTCTAATATGGTATGACCAATTATATATTAATATCCATATTTTCAAAAAACTTCTCAAAGAAAAGAAAAACACTACGAAAAAAGTGAATGATCAGTGATTACCACTTCTCCCATCATTTGAATCACAGAACGTCAGCTCGTGCAGACTCTGCATGACATCAATCAACATAAGTACATATAATAAGAATAATAGTAACGCATATAACAAGAGTAATAACACTTTGAGGTGAACTAATAAACACAAATCCAGATGTTACTAGCCGCACTATGACCACTTGAGTATACAGCTTCATATGGTAAGCATAGAGAACCGAAATGCAGCCGTAAATATACAATGAAACTAACCACCAATCCAACATGGCTACTCAAATATGATGGTCAGTTCAAAATATTGAAACAGAAGCAAAGTAGCAGATAATAGAGACATTGGCTCTCTTCCCAAAGTGCTTCCATTTTGTAGTGACCTTGATCTTCCATCAAGGCATGAGAACTCAAGGAATGCTTAGAAGGCACTATACTAGCACGAAACAATTGACATTAGAGCAGAAATACCTTATCCTTGTACAATATATCAATGAACGCACCTCAGCTCCCTACCAATCCTCGTCAGGGCAGCACAAGATTTTGACTAAATAATTAGGCTCTCTTTGAGTACTTATATCCTCAATAGGTTGGAAATCACCCTCATCCCAACTAAGTGAAACCCAAAAACTTCTCAAGTATTAACTTTCTCAACACCATAATGACCAATGAGAGCAATTGTATTACATCCTAATTAGTTCATCACAATTTCCTATAGATCAAAAACTCTCTTTCGTCTTCAACCATTGCCCACAAATATCTGGCACATTATCTAGCTCAACTTAGAAACATCATTGCTTGCTCCCACATTTTCCGCTCCAACTAAGACCCTAGTGTCTGTTATGAAAAACGAAATAAGCTCACAAGAAAGAATCACGCTCAGATTTACGTGGTTTGGCAAGAACCGCCTACATCCACAGAGTTGCAGAGATTTCACTAAAACGGACAAAAACGCCACAGATAGAATTACAGGCGAAATCAGAAACCGCTCAACATGCTTACAACGAACCCTAACTAGTCTATAAAGAGACGACTCATCAAACCGGGGCAGATCCAAACCCAAATCGAGTCAAACCAGGTCAGAATACTTTTTGTTTCCTTTTTTCTGCTTTTGGGTTGTAACAAAAACATGTGCCGACAGGCGGATTGAGGGTTTGGTCCCAGTGGGACCTAAAAGATTACAACAAGTCTGGTAATGCTAAACAAAATGTAATCAATTCGCAAAAGAAAAATTCAAATAATACATTGGATTCACTAAAAAATATACAGAAACATCACTAGACCGGTTTAGGTTTAGACAAACTAGATAATGGCTCTGCGGGCTTTAAGTAATTCAAGAATAATATGTTCATAACTAACAAAACAACGCATGTACAGATCAAATTAAACAATGACATGTACAAGGTAACAGTACATACTTCACCACCACAATATATTATATAAAACATGAGACATGAGACATGAAGTTTACCAAAGCTTAGGACTAAAATTAACATAAAAGTAGCCCTAGTCAGAACTAAATAACTCAAAATCACAAACTAACTCGCAGCTTAGAGAACATTTTGGGCAATTATACTATGCAGCCGTGCCGAAGAGATTGAGTGAGAGCGATAAGCATTGGGATTGACGGAGATAGAGTGATATATACTTGATTTCTGGCTATGTGACTCCGGAATTTAACATCCAAGAGTCCAGAACACCAAACACAACAACACTGAACATAAATTACAGAATGAAGAATTTTAGAACTTGGGGCAAAAAATTAAGCAACCGAAGTAGGGGAATTGCAGGATCCTCACAACTGAGAGCATTATTATCAACTAATTTAACCAATTGAGATTTTAGGGCTGTTTACTTGATGGTTCGAGCGAGATTTTGGCGTCCGGTTTCACAGCTTCGGAGACCAACGAATACGGCGGCGCTGCTTGCTTCCGACGGCCGGCCGGCAGAGAGGTTTGTCCGCTTGTTCGCCGCTTCCAGACCCTATGCTTTTCTCTCTCTCTAGAATAAAGTAGTTGGGTGTTTGTTTCTTGTTTAAATGGTTAGGTCTATTTTTGTAAAAGTTTGAAGATATGGGGTTCGGGAAGGTACGGCGTAAAATATAACGGAAAGCACCAAAAACGGTGGGTCTTCCAACGCTCGACCAATTATCCGAGCAACGATCACCGGATATATCATACGGAAGCAAGTTTTGGAGCCAAACAGGTCCTCTATCTATCCAAATTTCCGAGTGATCCCTACATTTAACTCTATTAGCTAGCACATGTGCCACCTTGTTACACTCACGTGGTATCCATCTAACTTGAAATTCTTGTAACTGTAGAACTAAAGTTTTGACCTCACGAAGTACATCTAAGGAATGTGATCTATCAACAATAGTGTGGCCTCTCAAGAGATTGTTGAAATCTTCGATTAATCCTTTAGCATCCCCTTCGAAACCCACATGCTGAAGTCCCGAGTTCTTCACGAACTGAAAACCAGAAAGTAGCGCTCGGACCTCAGCTTCCCGTGCAGACTCAACTTGGAGAAAAGTTACTGAACTAGCTCACAAACCAATGTCCACACTTTTGCGTGCCACAATACCCCATGCTGCTTGTTTGGAGACTGGGTTAAAAGCGCCGTCAAACGCCATTGAGATTTGGTCCCCAGTAGGTCGAACCCAGTGAGTGTCACCAGTGGAAGAAAAGCCAGAACAGTGGCTTTCTTCTCCAGCAATGAAGACCAGTTCTTTGATATCGCGTCTATACTCTTGATAATTTCATCATCCCCTTTGCATTGTTTGCTGAAAATCTATGAGTTCTTCACGTTCCAGAGTTCCCAGAAAAATAGGCATATTCTTTGCCTATCACACACAGAAGCTTGTTGCAGCAGGTTTGCGAACCAGAACTTAAACCCTAATTCAATTCGTAACAGCTCTAGATTTAATCTCATTCTACTCCATAATCTTCTTGTTCTAGCACGTAAAGAGAAGATGTGATATTATGTTTCCCTGTGACGACCACATAAAGCACACAGATTATCAACAACCATTCCCCTCCGGGCAAGATTAGGCAAAGATTCGAGGAAATTACGCCGCATAAAATGGAGTATTCTTTTGGGGACTTTCATCTTCCACAACATGTCAAAAAAACCCGCCCCATTGGTCATTAGATGACCAAGAGTGATTCTCCACGTTCATCTTCATCGCCACCATGTATCACGAGCGAACCGTGTAGATCCCTTTATCTTCAAAATGCCAAACCTAACCGAGCGAGTGGGAACCGGGATAGGAATATTAGCAATAGCTTGCACATCCACATCCCACAAAAAATGTTTCAAATACGCAGTGTTCTAGGATTGATCCGGATTTATAAAGTTACCAACTAGAGGCCCGAAAATAACATTGGGAGTGATTACCTTAAAATTCACGTGACTTGGAATCCAAGGATTTGTGAGTGAAACCCGACTTCCATCTCCACTGCTCCATCGCACTCCCTTTTCTAATAGAGCTCTATCAAAAAAGAATACTTCTCCACGCAAAAATTGGTGCATTACCAAGCTCAGCGTTCTAAAGGTGAGAATTCGCGAAATACTTCGCTTTAAGTACTTAACTATGTAAAGAGTTATGATTTTGATGAACCCTCCATCCTTGTTAGGCCAGAAGAGCTTGGTTGAATTCCTTCATCTTCTTAAATCCCAGTTCATCCCTGTTTTCGTGGTACTTACATCTTGTCCCAAGCACGCCAACTAATACCCCTTTCTTTGTCTTGTTTGGACCACCAAAACTGTCTAATCATAACCAAATGTTTAAAAAACTGAAATTTAATCAACTTGACGAATCTCTGCAATATTTTGAAACTTTTGAAACTCCAACATTCGTATGTAGTGATTTCCCAAATGGTAAAAATTAGAATTTTTCTATATAAATTAACTGGGATAGGTTAAGAAGCATCACTAAACTTACCTTCAATCTGTCGATTCTTCAACTTCAAGCTAAAGATTCTGTAGTACCCCGTATAAAATACGAAGGGTAAATTGGTCATTTATGCGAGGAATTTGATTTTATTTGCGAGTTTTGAATTTGGGTAATTTTCGGGTTTAAATTATAGTCAAGACTCTTAATTTTATATTTCTAAAAAACAATATCGTTATTGAGTAATTGTTTTTAGCAATTTATTTTTATACTAAGCAATAAATGCATACCATAGTGATGTGCCCGACACACTAGATTTCCCTACCTATCAGTACTCCTACCACACTATATCATAAATAAATAAATAAATAAATAAATAAATAAATAAATAAATAAATAAATAAATAAATAAATAAATAAATATTTGGGAACCACAATCTGCAGGTTTCTCTTGAAAACCTCCTCACCTGCAGAAACTTTCCACCACCCCCTTCTTATACCCTTCTTCTTCTTCTTCTCCTTCTTCATCCCGTCACCACCACCACCACCTCCATCACCGGCAGCAACACCACCACAGCCACCACTCTTTCTCTTCCTCCACCATCTCCCCCTCTGTTTCACTCCCTCTCCTTACTCTGTTTCTCCCGACGAAAGCAGTGCCTTCCCCGACGGCAACCAACGCCGCCACCACGACCGCAACTCTCTCTCTCTCTCCCTCGTTTCGACCCAATCACCCTCATCCCCTCTCTGTCGCAAGCAAAGTAGAAGTTGAAGAGACAGCAAGTTGCTGCAGAAACCACCCGGAGCCGCCACGACCGCCGGCGACTCCATTAACGCCGGCGAAAGCTCGGCCCGAGCCATTCGACGCAACCCAATCCCTCAAATCGATCCTAATCAACTCCTAGAAGCTCGAGGATGCTATAATCTCTTCCAATCAGAGCTAACAACGACTCAATCACCGGAATCGTTTATCACCGCCGCCCACATCGACGGCGAACCCAACCGGACCCAAATCTTGACCGTTTCTCGCGATTTTTTGCTTGGGTAACTCCTAAATCACCCTCTGATTCATTTGTGATCATCAAAATTTAAATTTGTTAGCTCTAAATCGAATCGGGTTGTTGGATTTATGCTTGTTCATGTTGGGGGTAGTTCTTGTACTTTCTGAAAATTTAAGGGTGGCTAGTGTAGCATGTTGAAACTGCATTTGTTAGTGGGAGGTTATTACATGTCATTTATGAAAAGTTGGGGGATCTATTTGTTGTTTACATAAACTGCATATAAAATATAAAATTAAATTTTGTAATTTTGTATTGAAATTAATTTCCAAAATTTCTAGTTATTGTTTTAATTATATAAAATAAGTTTTTGCTATTAAAATTGTATGTGTATTATTTAATATGAAATATTGTTGTTTTCTTGAAACATAAGCAAGATAAATTATATAGTTGATTTAATCATATAAATTTAGTGTGTTTAAATAAATATTTCAAGTACTTATAAATTAGTGTTTTGAGTAAATATGTTATTTGCTTAATATTGATAAAATAAAATAAGTTGGAAAGTTAAATAGGAAAATAACTTTTAAGAAAATTTCTCTATTTATAAATAGTTAAAGCTTGATTATTATTTGTAGATATTAGAAATTAATTTCTCCAAATTAAAATTATAAATTATGTGAGACTAAACACTTATTTTCTTTGAATAAACTTTTTGTGAGTTTTATTAATGAGTTTAATTCTTTGATAGTATATACATTTTATAATAATTAACTAGCAATAATTAAATTAGTTGGAATTAAATTTTGTAGTCACATACAAATAAATATGTTGTATAGTAAATTATTATTTTCTAAATATGAGAGTGTATAAATATAATATGTGATTTCTTACTTAATAATTTTTAAGAGTCAGTATTTATATAAGTAGTGATATTTATGAGAAAAATATAATTTTCTACGATGTCGGATTATCATATAAATTTGGCACGCTAGTAATTAATGGGGTAATGGGGGGTAAATTCAAATGAGACTTAGAATTTTTTTGCATAGCTTACTTGCACACTTTGGACCTGTAATTAATTTAGGATTTATAATTTGTAGGTGACGAGTTCGTAGACGAGGGCTACGTTTATCCGTAGAGGCTTTTTGTTGTGCAAATTGTCTTGCTACTTGAGGTGAGTAAACATGCCTAACCTAATGTGCCGTCCTCCTTTCGTGTCTAAGTATTTTTATGATTTTATGTCTCAAAATGTGATTTGTAACATACGTGTTCGACTTGATATTTCAATTACTTGTCCAAATGATTCCTTCAAACTTGTCATGCAAAAATATATAATGCACGATAACTCAAAGTGAAAACAGTTGAGCGGTGGAACCACGTTCGGATTCTTATTATTGTCGACGCTGACTGCGGTCACTCGGCCCGTATATTTTACCCGGTTGCAATTAGCCCGGGTTGCTCCATGTACTCACCTCTCTGGCCGCAAGAAGTCTTAGGGGGTGCCGGCACTTAAGGTCTTGGATGCTTGCGAGATGGTTAGCTTTGATATGAGATACTATGATATTGTGATTGATTGGTTCGTTCCCCGCTACAACTAATTAATAACCGTGGTTTATCATGAGAAATGAAAAGAGATTTTATACATCGATATTTTCCCCTAATTGGGCAGCATTGAGGTTTGAAAGTGTTTCAATGGAATTAAAAACGGTAATGCCTTGAATGGAAAATATTTATAACCTCTCGTACTTGGCTTTTAGTACCATTATATCTGATCTACTATTACTACTCGTGTTCGTTAAAGAAACTAATACCTCTTATTCTGTTTACACGTTGGGGTGTTTACTTACTCAGCATTTCTTGCTGACTTTGGAAAATTGCGGTATTTGTGTTATTTCCCCCGCAGGTCTAGGTGGTGGGAGCTCGGTTTAAGGGGTTCGCAGACTCATCTAGTGGTAGTGGTATCTTTAAATAATGGAACGACTAGACAATGTTCACCATGTGTAATAGTATGTCACGTATCGTGTTGAGACAATTATGTTTATGTAATATATGAGTATGGATGTGTTGTTCTTGATTTCCGCCGCTTCATTTCGAGTAGCACCCTCTCGGGCTCTCCGGTCCGGAACGGAAAGTCTGGATCGAGGGGTGTTACAGGTGGTATCAGAGCGGGCAATCCAAAAGGGAATTTAAAACCTGTAGGGTAAATTAAAAATAAACTTAGGATAATAAAATCTAAAATGTGACAAGCCGATTGGGGGTTATGGGTATCCTATGTTTTACTAAGTCCCTCCCACCCGCGTCCTTCCTTTACTTCGGGAGACACATTTTGATTTCCTATCATGTGATGATTGACTGTCCAGATTATGAGAGATACATATACTGCTTCATTATTACTCGACTAGCTTCTGGAATTATGTTACTCCCATGCTGGAGAATGAGCTCGGAATTTTTAGTTTTGGAAAGGAACTAAGTTGATGAAAATTTTTGTGAAATTATATACGAGATTTGATCATTATGTGTGATAGTCATGCTATGTGAATTTCTGAGTACCTATTCCATGATATGCATGACACTTGTGCAATAGGGATGAACATATGCATACTTCATGAAATGAATCGTCCTAAGTATTACCCCGTGATGGAATAAGAAATAATATAATAGGTGTTAGTGTAGGGATATGACTGACAGACCCCTGCAATACTACACCAGGAGAGTCAACCGAAAACAAATGACAACTGAAGGGAACAGCCAACCACCAATGGAACAACTAGTTGCACAGATGGCACAGATGACACAACTCATGGACCGAGTAGTAGGTAATGAGGAGCGTGGAAGGCAAAGCTATGCTAAGCAAATATCTGATTTGAACCCTCGCCAATTCACTGGCAAGGAGGCTCCCGTTGAACTGGAGAACTGGATAAGGCATTTCGAGAAGCTACTAAAGGTTGTGCATTGCCCCGACAATGAAAAGATCAACTGCGCCATAATCCATCTGGCAGATGACGCAGATGATTGGTGGACAACCAGTTAAGAAGCCTTACTAGCTCGACCCAATTTCACTTGGGAAGCCTTTAAGACTGCTATAAGGGCGTGGTTCTATCCAGCTCATGTTAATAGAGGGAAGTGCAATGAGTTCAACAACTTGACACAAGGGAATGACTCAGTGACAAACTACTTCAAGAAGTTCGTGGAGCTACTAAGGTTTGCAGGCCACACGGTACCTGACGAGGAGGATAAGATCAACAAGTTCATTTCGGGATTACATTTCCAGTTGCAGGCGATCATGCGTAGTAGAACTTACGACACTTTGCACGAGGCCTATGACCGAGCAGCTGACATGTGGCAAGTCAAGGGGGTTCATGATGAGTTTCCCGGGAAACGCAAGGCGGATGAAGCCGGAGGAAGTAGCAACAATTTGGCAAGGGATAAGAGGTTCAAGCCTAACAATGGGGGAAACAACCAGATCCAGGGTAACCAGCAGAATCAGGTAGCTCAGCAAGTGCGCCGCTACAACTGCAAGAAATGTCAGCAAAACCATCCTGCAACTGACTGTATGGGGAACCTAATCACATGCCACAACTGTAGAAAAAGGGGGCATCGAGCCTACGAATGTCGTTCCCAACCAGTCATGAACCAGTAAAGGGACACAGGAGGAAACTATCAGAGGCAACCCCAGAACAACTATCTGGGATACCGCCAGCCGTATGGGAACCAGCAACGTGGGATCCTGCAGATCGGATATGGGAACAGGAACCCCGGAAACCGCAACAACCAGGAGATGGCTATGGAAGGCAGCCGAACTACAACCAGGGGAATGCAGGACATCATGGAGCTCAGAACCGTAACAACAATGCCGGTCATGGAGGCAACAACAACAATGTAGCTGGTGCTGGAGGAGCTGAAGCTCAGAATGTGGGAAGGATTTCTGTCATGACCAAGGCAGAGGCTGATGCTGCTTATGGAGTTGTCACGGGTACTTTCCTTATCCATGAGCAACCAACTTTTATATTATTTGATTCTGGTGCATCATACTCATTCATATCGTCATCATTTGCTGAGAAATTGGGTTTGAACAAGTGTAATAAGAAATCTATCCCAGTAGCAACTCCCACTGGCCAAATAACAGTATGTGACACCGTATTTGAAGGTGTAGGAGTGAAAATCCTAGCGTGCACCTTCCTGCAGACTTGATTCAGTTCGATCTTAGAAGCCTAGATGCCATCCTAGGGATGGATTGGCTTAGTAAATATCGAGCTGTCATTGATTGTGATGATCAGAAGGTTCGGTTACGAGGACCCAACGGTGAGAAAACCTCTTACCGTGGAATCACGAAGGAGCCCTGTATTAGACCAGTGTCAGCATTGACCATAGTCAACCAAGTGAAGAAAGGAAACTATGCCTACTTGTGCTACATCCAGGATGTGTCTAAGAAGAAGAATGTGCTAGAAGAGATACAAGTTATAAAAGAGTTTCCGTACGTATTCCCAGAAGATATTCCAGGAATGCCACCAAGAAGAGAATTGGAGTTTACTCTGGACTTAGCTCCAGGAACCGCGCCGATCTCAAAAGCGCTGTACCAGATGGCACCAACAGAATTGAAGGAGCTAAAGGAGCAATTACAAGAACTCCTAGATAAGGGATACATACGGCCAAGTGTGTCACCCTGGGGAGCACCAGTGCTTTTTGTGAAGAAGAAAGATGGAAGCTTAAGGCTATGCATTGACTACCGTGACTTGAACAGTGCAACCATCAAGAATAAGTACCCTCTACCCCGGATTGACGATCTCTTCGATCAATTACAAGGGGCTAGTGTCTTTACCAAGATTGATTTGAGATCAGGGTACCATCAGCTTCGGGTAGCCGAGCAGGATATCCCGAAGACAGCCTTTAGAACAAGATATGGCCACTACGAGTTCACTGTGATGCCTTTTGGTTTAACCAATGCACCTGCGATATTCATGGATTTAATGAACCGATTAATGAGGCCATTTCTAGATTGATTCGTCGTCATCTTTATTGATGACACCCTTGTGTACTCGAAGAGCGAGGAAGATCACGAGGAACATCTCAGAGAAGTGTTGCAGACTTTGAGACAAGAACGACTGTATGCTAAGCTGTCAAAGTGCGAGTTTTGGTTGGATCGTGTTCCATTTCTGGGTCACATCATCTCGAAGGAAGGAATATCTATGGACCCAGGAAATATTTCAGCTGTCAAAGATTGGCCAACACCGAAGAATGTATCCGAGATAAGGAGTTTCCTTGGCTTAGCAGGTTACTACAAGCGTTTTGTGAAGGACTTCTCCAAGATTGCCAGGACACTGGCCGCACTAACGAAGAAGGCAGTAAAATATCAGTGGACCGAAGGTTGTGAAGAAGCAGTTCAGACACTGAAAGAAAAGCTAACTACAACGCCAGTATTGGCCCTACCTAATGATTCAGGCGAGTTCGAGATATACAGCGATGCATCGAAGAAGGGGTTAGGATGTGTACTCATGCAAGAAAGAAGGGTGATTGCCTATGCATCGAGGAAGCTAAAGCCCCACGAGGAGAACTATGCCACTCACGATTTGGAGTTGGCTGCAATTGTTTTCGCGCTGAAGATGGAGACATCATCTGTACGGATCAGTTTGTAAGCTTTACGCATATCACCGCAGCCTAAAGTACATCTTCACGCAGAAGGAGCTGAACAACATACAACGAAGATGGCTAGAAATCATCAAGGACTACGACTTGCGCATCCAGTACCACGAAGGGAAGGCAAACGTAGTCGCAGACGCATTGAGTCGAAAGTCGAACCATGCTTTGAATGCAATGGTAGTTTTACCAGAATGGCTATGCCACGAATTCAGAAAGCTCGAGATCGAAGTCGTGGATCAAGGAGGAGTACAGAACTTACTAGGCAGTATGACAACCGTACCAGATTTCTTTGAAGAAATAAGGAGTAATCAAGCATGGGATGTCAAACTGGAGAGAATCAAGGAAAAGATTGCAGCAGGACAAGCCAAAGACTTTCAGATTCACGAAGATGGGAGCATACGCTACAAAGAAAGATGGTGTGTACCACAGAAGTGTGCAGAAACCAAGGAGAAATTGATGTGTGAGGCGCACAACACGCCCTACTCAGTACATCCTGGAGGCGACAAACTCTACAAAGATTTGAAGAAGACATTTTGGTGGCCAAACATGAATAAGGAAGTAGCAGAATTCGTAGCCTGATGTTTAACATGCCAGAAGGTGAAGTTTGAACACAAGGGGATGGGAGGCCTAGTTCAGCCTTTGGACGTACCAGTTTGGAAGTGGGATTCCATTTCCATAGATTTTGTGACAGCACTGTCAACATCAAAGAACTAACTTAATTAGATTTGGGTAGTAGTAGAACGATTAACCAAGACGGCAAGGTTCATTCTAATGAAGGATACGTGGAACATGGAGCAGAGGGCAGACACATATGTCAACAATATAGTGAGATATCATGGAGTTCAAAGCTCGATAGTTTCTGACAGAGACCCTAACTTTCTCTCTCATTTCTGGAAGGCGCTTCAGGAAGCAATGGGGACCCCAGTTACGATTCAGTACGACATTCCACCCAGCCACGGATGGACAGACAGAAAGAACGATTCAGACATTGGAGGACATGCTAAGGGCTTGTGTCATGGACTTTCAAGGTTCATGGGTTGAGAAGCTACCACTGATAGAGTTCTCATACAACAACAGCTACCACGCCAGCATCGGCATGGCACCACATGAGGCTTTGTATGGGAGGAAGTGTCGAACACCTCTATGTTGGAGTGACATTAGCGAGACAGTGGTTATAGGCCCACAAATGATCGAAGAAATGACCGACCAGGTGAGACTTATCCAGGTGAACTGACCAAGGAGGGACCAAAATAATTTCTCGTACGAGGTAATAAAATTGGAGCAAAGGTTATACGAGTGGGCAAAGAAGATAAATGACCTCATTGCGAGGAATGTGAAGTACCGCGTGCTATGGGTTACGAGTTTTGCAACAAAGTTAGAGTAAGGAAGAACAAGGTGTACTGATATTATGTTCAAGACGAAGGTGAGAAGAAAAATGTGTTTGAGAGATATTGACATAGAAGAATCTTTTGACAAATTTGTGTTAGAGAAATTTGTAATAGAACCGAAAGGAGATGTGAAGGCTTCGGTGACATCACTAGAGATGAAGTAGTTAAAAGAGAACCGAAAATCGAATTTTCGGAGGTGGGATCAGCTATGTGAGATTTAGGTGCTTCTTAGCTAGTTTTATATAGTTTAGACTATTGTGAAATATGGGTGTTTATGTGAAACCCTATTGTTTTGGAGTTGACTACTTTGAAGATTTCAGAATATTATTTTGCTATGGATATAGTTTGAGAGTTTTAATATGGTGGGAAATACTAAAGTATTGACATAATACTCGGAGTTCTATAAATCATTGGTATACCTGGGGAGATTATTTTGTTTTGTTGACGGCGGTTTGTTACAAACATCTCATTTAGAGTCTTGTTTTCAGGGATATAGTTTTGAGCATTTTACCATTCATGTTGATTTTGATTTGGGTTTCAGGGTTTCATTATTGAAGAACCTATTTTGGGATATTAATACGTTACTTAAGAGTTTAATCTCCAACATTGTGTCGTCTCTTATAAATGTCGCAGAGTTTTGGGAATTCTTGGGAAAATTATTAGTTGGCAACTGTTAAGTGTGTAATTGATTGGAAATCAGCTCTAGAATACCCTTATGGCAGAATAATCTTTATATTTGTTGTCTAATAAGAGTATTCTTTGACTCTTGTAGATATGACCTTCAACCTAGTGAATCCAACAGCGGAAGATTTTCAGCTGAGCCACCCAACAAGAGCACCTTTTCTTGGAGGGGATGTCAATTTGGGAATTTATCGGAGAAGTCTTGGATAGGTGTGAGCATTGGGCTTACACTTTTGTTGGAGGATGGGTATTCAGCAACATACTAGTTCAGAGTCATTGCATTGTGAGTCTCTAACTAATGAGCAACCTTGGATTTCGATTAAGAGACAATATAATGATTTGGTCGATAAGGAAGGAGGGTACCTTCCTAATCAAAAATATTTTCATCAAGGTCAGTGGATGATAACGCCGCACTTCATGAAGTGTACTTTGTTGTCAGTTCACAAGCCTTGGGAGGAGCCTGTGGAGGACCCAGGAGAAGTAATAGACTAAAGAGCTAGCATGGACGATAGCGGCCTCCCGCCCACCCTCGCCTAGGAAGTGTTTTGGAGAATCGTGTCTTTTGATTTTCTTTGAACATTATAATTCATTTTAGAACATACTTTGAAGTTGTAAGAATAACGAGAATTTTGGATTCTAGTTGGAATAGTCCATTAAAGAATATTGAATTCTAGTCATGTCTTATGGTTACATAATTTTGATGGATCACGTTGATTTACTAGTGCTTGTGTCTCTTCTTACCTTGTCTATATTTTGTGAAGGTTATATTTATCTTATTTTTCTCTTTTTTCTCCTGTATATGACATTATAAGAGTAAAGGAAAAAAGGGATTACACATCTGAAACTGAATTTTGAGGATCGAGGGCTAAGTTTTGTTTGTTATATCTCATACTATTTGATTGGCGAAAGACGATATTTTGGGTCATTAGGATGTTAATGTTTACATTAGAGGTACATGTTCGGAGCTTTGTTACTTATCTATCATTTGAGGAACTGGATGTTTTCTCCTTAATGGTTCGTCCTTGGTATTATGATAGTTGTTGGGTTGTATCACATTTATTGTATGATGCGTAATATAGTTCATTTACTAGTTTATTCACAATCTGAATAAGAGTATGGATGGTCAGCCTTGGGATATCTTAAGAACTTATTCCTCGTGACAAACAGTTTATGATGTTGTAGCAGTTATCATTTGAGTTATTGATTTAGGTTTTGGGTCGCTCTCTATTACGTTGGTACAACAATCAAGACAAGTTTTTGGTGTAATCTAACTTGGTATGGTATAGTCTCACATTTGGGGTAGCTAACATATATTGTCAACTGATGCGTATGATCGGAGTCTTGTCATCAAATCGTTGTTTGGATTATGGGCTGGTTATTCACATCTAAGATACTTTTGGAGTCCTATGCTTCTATTGGATTTCTGGGAATGCCAAGTCGGATTGAAATTAAGGTTTACATAAGACCTTCCATGAGACATCTTACCCGACTTCACCAAAAATATGTGGACCGAGCCCTCGCAATTCGAATTCGAGTGTTTGTTTGATTTTCGAGATGTATGGTAGATGAGTTCAAGACTTTTGCAGACCAAGAATAGTGACCCATACTATGTAGTCCCAATTCCTGAGACCTCGTGAATGCTCAATTTTTTTCCGGATAGATCTTTTTTTTCGAGATATCAAGTGGGGGTATTGGGGTCCATTGGATGAACTTCGTGGGGCCCATATGTAAAGTACATGTACCATGTTAAGTTGTTAGTCAACCTAGATGACATGTTTAAGTGACAGCTTGCAGTCATTATCAAGTGGGAAGAGAATGTAGGCTCCCTATTTGTCGCCTAGGACCGGGAGTTGTGGCTAGTGAAAATCAATTTAGAACCTTCATTTAGTTATGACGAAAACCCTGTTAAGATTCTAGACACAAAACAAGGGACACCCGCAACAAGAGTGTCAAGCTTGTAAATGTATTATGGACAAATCACCTCACTGAAGAGGCAACTTGGGAAGCGGAGGATGATATGAGAAAGAATTAACCTCATCCTTTTTGACGAGGTATTTTGAGTTCCAAGGACGTCACTCCTTTAAGGGGGAGAGGATGTAATCCTTCGGTTTTTTTAATACAATATTCCTTATAGTATATTGCATAACATTCATGACCTTATGTTGCATTTAGTAGTTGTACCCTTGAGTGGAAGTTCATACCTTACTGGTTGTTGAAGATTATGTTTTAAGCTTCGAGGACAAAGCTCTTTCTAAGGAGGGAAGGATGAAATACCCCGTTTTGCGACTAAGGGTATTATTTATCTAAAGTTATTAGTGCCTTTAATTAAGTTGGGGGGGGGAGGTAGTTGTCCTATTACCTAAACTAGTGGTGGAAAAGTGTCTTTTCCTCTCAGTTTGATATGATTTTTGACCCAAAAATCACAACAGACGTGATTTCATCTCATCAATCGGATGAAATCAAATCTTTTCATTCAAAATTATCAAAAACCCTCACGCAATCTCTCTTCCTCTCTCCCTCACGTTCACTCTCTCCCTCTCTAGTCGTCTCTCTCCCTCACGGCAGCAGAAGCAGCAGCGGCATCACAGCCACCGCCACCTCTCTCTCTCTCAGGTTCGTGTCTCTCTCTCTCTCTCTCTTTCTCCTTCTCTTCCCGTGCCTTCTTCTTCTTCTTCTCCTTCTCTTCCTTCGTTTTTTTCATCTTCTTATTCTTCCTCCATGATTGTTGATGTATATTTTTCAGGCAGCCCTTGATTTATCGCCACTATCTTCATCTCCGTCACTCAATCACTCGAATCTCTCACATCTCACGTAAGTAACAAGTTACTCATTAATTTCAGATTTGTTTTACTCACTTTGATTCCCGTTTTCACCACGTAGAACATCTCTAATCACTATATTCGTTGTTCAAGTGATTATTCATAAAACCTAGTTTATGTAAGGGGTTTAATCAAACCGAAACAATAGGATTAACTACTGATTACCACTTGTTTGATGTGGGTATTCATGTTGCATTAGGTTTTGTTTGAATACGGGATTAGCTAGATGCTTTGGAAAATAGTTGTATGAAAATTGATAATTCCCGTATGTGTGTTTTGGGTGAAATTGGAAATTTGAAACGAGTGTAACTTTTGATCCATGAATCGAAATTCGGATCCGTTTGAGGCTAAACTTATTATTCAGAGTGTTTTGAATCTTATGAGACTGTTTTTGAGCCATGATCTGTTTGGGAAGTTGGAGTAATAAGTTGGTGAAGTTATGCTAGGTTATGTACACAATAGGTTATAGGATTTTGGGGCAAGTTTTGGGTTTGGTTTTGATGTATGAATTAAGTGGGATGTTGGGTTGGTTTTAGAACCCTAAACCGTTGGGTGTCATGTGCATATAATATAGCTTAGTATTCTTATTACTAATAAATTGTAATTTAATTAGAGTATTGTTAACTTGTAGGCGACGAATTCACCGACGACGCGTACGTTGAGTACTACGATTGAGTCGCCGTAATCGCTTGCAAACGAGGTGAGTAAACATGCCAGGCCTAGTGTGCCTAACTCCCTTCGTGTCAACTGATTTCATTTTACAGGTCTCAAAATGGATTACGTGCTATATGTTTATGTATCATTTAAACATCCAATTTTACTTGTAACTGCTTTTCTTGAAAATATCATAATAAGTTAACAATTCACGATAATGTAAAGTGGAAGAGTTGTGCGGGATTGTCTCATGGTTACTATTGGGCTTGATCGGGTTATACCCGGCCAATTAATTGTATTTAATCCGGTTGAAGGCCCCGGATCGCTCCTAGTACTCACCCTTCTGACCGCAAGAAGTCTGTAAGGGGGTGTCGACACTTAAGGTCTTGGATGCTTGCAAAGTGGTTGGTTCTTCCCCCGTATCAACTAATTGAAATTGTGATCTTTTGAATTTAATGGTTATTAATGGGAAAAAGAATGAGTATGAAATTTTGGGATTTCCCAACTTGAGTATTGAACTCGAATTTGCGAACTGTAAACTCTCACGTTTTCTTATAAGTGTCAAATTCAACTTCCGCTGTGTTTAAAAATAACCTCCTACTCGCAAAAGTGGTCATTGATTTTTTTATAACTGCATCATCATCATTTTGCATGCTTGGGTGTTTGCTTGCCACTATTTTTATGCTGATTTTTCTACTGTGGTGTTTCTTTTTATTTCTGCACCACAGGTCCAGGTGGTGAGTATTTGGCATAGTGGGGGACGCGCTTCATCACCGATGTTCTAGTCGTTCATTTTAGATTTTGGAACTCTTTTAGTATTTAATACACTTTAGTTGTTTTATGTCCGCGTTTGAGGCAAGAATAATCGAACTGTATTAATGCTTGGTTAATTATTTTTATTGGATATTGCTTGAGAACCATCTTTAAATGTCCTTGTATCCGGGTTAGTCTGGGGTACAGAGTGACACCCCCGGGCCTCCGGCTTGGTCATTTTGGGGGTGTTACAAAAACACTGGCCTCTTGTAGTTTATCGAACAAATCGTCAATCCGGGGTAGAGGATACTTGTTCTTGACGGTTGCCCTGTTCAATTCTCGATAATTGATGCATAGCCTCAGGCTTCAATCCTTCTTCTTCACGAAAAGCACTGGTGCTCCCAAGGGTGATACAGTTGGTCGTATATACCCCTTCTCTAGGATTTCTTATAGTTGGTCCTTCAACTCCTTCAATTCTGCCGGTGCCATCCGATAGGGTGCCTTCGAGATAGGAGCAGTTTCGGGTACTAAGTCCAGGGTAAACTCCACTTCTCGTTTGGGTGGCATCCCTGGAATATCGTCCGGAAATACATCGGGAAAGTCCTTTACGACAGGTATATCCTCCAACAGATTTTCCTTCTTGGATACATCCTGGACGTGGCATAGGTAGGCAGGGTTTCCCTTCTTCACTTGGTTGACTATGGTCAACGCTGACACTAGTCGAATACGAGGTTCCCTTGTGATACCACGATAAGTGATCTTCTCTCCCTTGGGTCCTTTCAACCGAACCTTTTGATCATAGCAGTCAATAACTGCTCGATACGTCCCGAGCCAGTCAATCCCTAGAATAACATCTATACCCCCAAGGTCAAACTTAATCAGGTTGGCTGGTAGGGTACTTGCTAGGATTTTTCAATTCAACGCCTTCAAATATGGTGTCACATACTGTTATTTGGCCAGTAGGGGTTTCTACGGGAATGGATATGGTAGATGACTTATTCAAACCCAGTTTTTCAACAAATGATGATGATATGAACGAGTAAGATGCACCAGAATCAAATAATACAAATGCTGCTCATGGATAAGGAATGTACCAGTGACAACTCCATGAGCAGCTTCTGCCTCAGTCTTTTTTATGACAACAATCCTTCCAACATTGGCATTCTGAGCCCCAGCTCCTCCTGCTGCATTGTTGTTGACTGCAGCGCCAGCTTTGTTGTTGCGGTTTTGGGCTCCATTCTGCCTAGCATTCCCATGGTTGTAGTTTGGCTGCCTCCCATAGCCATTACCTCCGTTTGTTTGGATGGTTGCCAAAGTTCCTATATCCAATATGCAGGTTCGCAGGTTGCTGGTTCACATACTGCTGGTTGTGCCCAAAATTGTTCCCATTTTGCTGGCGATTCCCCTGGTAGTTGTTCTGTTGCAGCCTAAGATAGTTCCCTCCTTGATTCACTTGCTGGTTTCCTGCTGGTGGTGCTCGACATTCATAGGCTCGTTGTCCCCTCCTACCACAATTGTTGCAGTTGACTAATTTCCCCATGCAATCAACTCCGGGGTGGTTTCTCTGACACCTCTTACATATGTAGCGACGGACTCGCTGAGCTTCATGGTTCTGGTGATTGCCTCGGTACTGTCCCTGGTTACCTCCTCCATTGTTGGGTCTAAACCTCTGGTTCCCCCTTGCTAAGTTGTTGTTACTACCTCCTGCCTCTTCTATCTTGTGTTTCTTGCGCCTTTCTTCTTGGGCTGCCTGGACTCTCCAGATATCAGCGGCTGATAACTCCGTTTTGGAGTTATATTATTCCTTATTTTTGCTATGTTTTGCGTGCTTATCTTGGAGAATTTGATCGTCTTTGAGTGTTTTGTGCTAAAATTGTGAAAATTGAGTTTTTGAGCGTTCATCGCTAAATCCGGGCGTTTCTCGTTTATTTTGTTGCTTTTATTGTGATATGATCGCGGGTTCGTGTTTCGTGTTGTGGTTGGCAGGAAATAGGACGCGAGGATCATAGGTGGTGAAGAAACGAGCTTCGGAAACAAAGAAAGCAAGTAAAACTCAAGAAAAGGAGCCAGAAAAAAGCTAAGGCAGGAACTCTTCGCACGAAGAGAAAAGGTCTTCGCACGAAGATAAGACTTTGCCAAAATTTCAGTTCTCTTCCTGTGACATGATGTTGTCTCAAAATAGGAGGACTTTTGCAGGAAGAGTTCAAACAGAGTAGACAATCTCTTCGCACGAAGAGAAAGTGTCTTCGCACGAAGAGTTCGCCCAGAAAGCTAGAAACGGCCGGGGTCTTTTTGCAATTATTAGAATCTTTGTCATATCATTATAGAAACGTATTTAAGTGTGTTAGGTCGTCTTTTTGAGTAGTTTTTGACGGTAGACACATCTTTTGGAGATCAAGGAGCTATTGGGAGAGCTTAGGAGCTTTGGATCATCCGTTTGGATTCTCAACTCTTATCTTTTCTTGATTTTCATGCTTAAACTCATGAGACTTAACGTTTTGAGTATGAATATGAGTAGCTAAACGTTATTTGCTGGGAATTCTCTTTTGGTGTAGCTAGGGTTTGATCTAAATATCATGTTTTGATGATTGTGATTCATGTTTTAGCTTAATCTCACGTAATCTTTCATTATTATGGATTATTTACGTTTGTAATCATATTATCTTTGCGAGTAGCTAACGTAGAGATAAACTTAATTGGTTTTCACGCGGTAACTCCGTGAGAATTAGTCGGTAAATTGAATAATCCACCTAGTCGAATCAATGTTTGGTAACTCGGCATCGTTAACTAGGATCGTTAAAGTAGAATTGTGGTTTTAATGCATGCTTTAAGCTAGAATAGACTTGGTAACTCGGTTTGTTTCGGTTTAAAGTATAGTAAACTTACTTGGTAACTCGGTAAGTTTAATATCGCTTGATTGATAGTGAAAGATACGTGGTTGTTTTACAAGTCAAAACATAAATTTAGCTCAACCTAGTGAACCTAGAGAATTCCCGGTATTTTCCCTTATATTACAAAAACCCTAAAATTCATTCTTTATTAATCGTGACCTATTTCACTCGGTTAATTGAGAATATTGCGTTTTTATTTTAGTAGAATTAGACCAAAACACAACTTGCGCTGTGCCCACAAAAGGTTAAGAAATTCTAATTAATTTACAAGAAGTCTCTTGGATTCGACAACCCGGTTTTCCGGAATTTATTACTACACCGACAGCTGTACACTTGCAGTTGGAGCGTGTCAAGTTTTTGGCGCCGTTGCCGGGGACTTCGGTTGAATTGATTAGGATTATTAACTTTAGGGATTTATCTTTCTGTTTTTATTTATTTATTTATTTATTTATTAATCTCACCGGCTCCCTAGAAAATTATTTTACAGATAACTTGGTGATCATGTGGGGGCAAAATTATCATGGGCAATATTCAGGCTATTCACCGTACTACTCCTATGGAGATATGTACACCCCTCCTCCTTGCAATTAAGAAGATGAGTATATGAAAGAAATATTGAAACTCATGCTAGTAAAAAGAGACAGAATGGAGGAAGGGCTGGATAGGATTGAGGAAACTGTCATGCGTCATGGACAACAACTCTCAGAACTTTCTCGTGCATATGCAGACAATGACAATGGGCCAATCAACATCATTCCTGACTTAGTTGAGGAGTTCGAAGAGGAAGACAAAGAACTCCCAGAGATCTATGTTTATAATACTGTCCATCATGAATTAATAGATCCTCTGGTTGCTTCAGACTCGGATTCGGACTAAGATTGGGATGATATTGTGAAGCCTATACAACTTGTGCCTCGCATAATTCCAGAGTCGTGGCATGCATGGGAGAGTGTGGACATCGCTAGCTTATGACCCACTGAAGATATTTACTTTGAAGAAAGTCATGAAGCTAAGGAATTACCGCAGGGAGATGTTTGCAAGGACATGTATCATGAAAGTCTTCAGTCTAATACTTATCTTTTGGAGATAATAAAATGGGTTGAATCACATGAGGAAGACCAAAGACCCCAGTTTTATGCAATACATGAGTTGGCACATGTGATTCCAAGACAAGAGCTAGGGAAGGAAGCAGTCAAGACGGCACTCCTTGCCATTACCGTTCCAACTGAGATTCTATTTCCACATAACCGATCCTCAATGATATTGATTCTGAAGAATTGGAAGAAGAAGAAGAAGAAGAGGAAAGGTACAATGGGTCATGATGTGGTGAATGAATTCTCGAGAAGACCGGTGATCAAGGAGTGGAAGCACAAGAAGAAGAAACTTGCAAAGGCCGTCTTCTACAACTTCTTCTTGCCATATGCGTCTCATGCATGCTCACTTGAGAAGAGACAAAAAGAGAGACGATGGTGGAAGAAGAAAAAGTGGAGAGAAAAATCTCCTTAAACATATTTTGAGGTAACTGGGTCGGGTCGTCGACCTTAAATTACAAGGCACTTGTTGGGAGGCAACCCAACCTATTAATTTGCTTTAGCGTAGTTGTGTTTTTAAATTCAGTTATTTTATTATGTTATTTGGAGATATGAGAGAGAGAGAGGGACTAATGATGTTTCCTAGTGATATATCTGAGCAAGATATGGTAGAATCTACCCCGGTGTGCCATGGCACACATGACCTTCACAGGGTCTTGCATTAGCGAGTTGGGGATTCTTCAGACATGGATTTTAGCAGAGGAGGCAGTCGACCCCGGTGTGCGAGTACACATTGACTGTATAGGAGCATGGTGGCACAACCACTGTGCTTGGGGACTGCTTGGCGTGATTTCGTCCCCACCCTTGAGGTGGTTGTGAGTATCTTTTTCTCTTGCTAAATTTTGTGTTTCTTTTATATAAGTATGTCATGCTCCATCTCATCTACTGGCCTACACATTGATTGCTGAGTCTTCTTGCATACTCTCTAAATTTGTTGAGGACAACGAAGCATTCAGTGTGGGGGTGGTTTAACTGTTTGCTAGCCATAGTGTCTTGCATAGCCAGTTACATGTAGGATGTGTTTAGATTGTATTGTGAGTTAGTGTTGTGGTTTATGTCGTGTTTACTTATATTGTCGTACTGTGTAGTGTAGTTTACATACTGTTTGCACTTTTAAATAATTGAGTATACCCACCAACAAAGTTTGTTGTGTAGTGTCACAATTTTTCGAGTCAAGGCCTTGCATATAGAGTTAGGACCTTATGAAAAATGAAAAAAAAAATGAGAAAAGAGAAAATTCATAAAAAATAGAAAATTGAAAATTTGAGAAAAGGCAATCGAAGATCTTGAAACTGAAGAGAGCTTAGTGAATGAATCCTTTTGAGTAGGTAGTGCCGTAGTAGGGAAATTTTTATTCTTTAATATTTTGTGTAGAGGTTTCACTAAGGATGTCCCGGGAATTTTTTGGAAGTTGTGAAAGAATGACATGTAAAGTATACCTAAGTTTCCTATAGTGTGCTAATTAGATTGAGTTTTGCTTGTAGCTGAATATTCTGTTTTCAAGTGGAAACTTGTGGTCTCTTGTTGATCTGGGGTGGACCTTCGTGTAGAGTTGGTTTCATGTGGTACGGTTGCCTCAGCCTAAGTGAAGTTGATGGGCGTACACCACCATCCCTTACGGTGGTCACAAGAGTTAACCGAAAAAGCCCACGCTCTTTCTGCTCTATTGCACGGTTGTAAAACACATAGGAGGAAAGAAAATGAGAAAATCTGAAAAAAAAAATAAAAAAAAAATGTGCTTCAAGGAGAAACAACCTAATGTGCTTCCGGTCACACGGAAAATTTGGATTTCATCCAAGTAGAGCTTAGAGAGGAAAACTAGAGTCAAGCCTTATTTCACAGGAGTTGTGACTCCCTTCACTGGGACAATTTGCATTCAAACGCAATAAAGGCTAAGAGGGTCTGAAAACCTCAGATGATTCGGCGAGGAAAGGCTACAGTGAAATTTGAAATTAATTAGACCCAATGAAGGTTAGGACGTGCTTGTGTCTTGGTTTGAATTGGTGGAGGAAAGGGGACGCCTTAGTGAGCTTTTGCACTGAATCAAATTTTTATTTCAAATTCTTGCTACGTGTATATGAATTTCAAAAAGGATTAGTGAGAGCTTGATGATTTTCAGTTGATGAGAGGGAGATTGCCTGATCTTACCAAAAAAGAAAGATCTAAAGCGTTTTATGTGTTGTGTTAAGATAGAGTCTAGAATTTTCATTTGCATCATATTGTTGCACTGTTGTGTCGTGAGTCGTGTTTGAGTCATGTGTGTCTTGTCGGCTAGTAGATAGACGAATGCAGTAGATGAGACTTTGCTCGGGACGAGCAAAATGTAGTGTGGGGGTAGTTGATAAATCCGTTTTGGAGTTATATTATTCCTTATTTTTTCTATGTTTTGCGTGCTTATCATGGAGAATTTGATCGTCTTTGAGTGTTTTGTGCTAAAATTGTGAAAATTGAGTTTTTGAGCGTTCATCGCTAAATCCAGGCGTTTCTCGTATATTTTGTTGCTTTTATTGTGATATGATCGCGGGTTCGTGTTTTGTGTTGTGGTTGGCAGGAAATAGGACACGAGGATCATAGGTGGTGAAGAAACGAGCTTCGGAAACAAAGAAAGCAAGTAAAACTCAAGAAAAGGAGCCAGAAAAAAGCTAAGGCAGGAACTCTTCGCACGAAGAGAAAAGGTCTTCGCACGAAGAGAAGACTTAGCCAAAATTTCAGTTCTCTTCCTGTGACATGATGCTGTCTCAAAATAGGAGGACTTTTGCAGGAAGAGTTCAAACAGAGTAGACAATCTCTTCGCACGAAGAGAAAGTGTCTTCGCACGAAGAGTTCGCCCAGAAAGCTAGAAACGGCCAGGGTCTTTTTGCAATTATTAGAAACTTTGTCATATCATTATAGAAACGTACTTAAGTGTGTTAGGTCGTCTTTTTGAGTAGTTTTTGACGGTAGACACATCTTTTGGAGATCAAGGAGCTATTGGGAGAGCTTAGGAGCTTTGGATCATCCGTTTGGATTCTCAACTCTTCTCTTTTCTTGATTTTCATGCTTAAACTCATGAGACTTATCGTTTTGAGTATGAATATGAGTAGCTAAACGTTATTTGCTGGGAATTCTCGTTTGGTGTAGCTAGGGTTTGATCTAAATATCATGTTTTGATGATTGTGATTCATGTTTTAGCTTAATCTCACGTAATCTTTCATTATTATGGATTATTTACGTTTGTAATCATATTATCTTTGCGAGTAGCTAACGTAGAGATAAACTTAATTGGTTTTCACGCGGTAACTCCGTGAGAATTAGTCGGTAAATTGAATAATCCACCTAGTCGAATCAATGTTTGGTAACTCGGCATCGTTAACTAGGATCGTTAAAGTAGAATTGTGGTTTTAATGCATGCTTTAAGCTAGAATAGACTTGGTAACTCGGTTTGTTTTGGTTTAAAGTATAGTAAACTTACTTGGTAACTCGGTAAGTTTAATATCGCTTGATTGATAGTGAAAGATACGTGGTTGTTTTACAAGTCAAAACATAAATTTAGCTCAACCTAGTGAACCTAGAGAATTCCCGGTATTTTCCCTTATATTACAAAAACCCTAAAATTCATTCTTTATTAATCGTGAACTATTTCACTCGGTTAATTGAGAATATCGCGTTTTTATTTTAGTAGAATTAGACCAAAACACAACTTGCGCTGTGCCCACAAAAGGTTAAGAAATTCTAATTAATTTACAAGAAGTCTATTGGGTTCGACAACCCGGTTTTTCGGAATTTATTACTACACCGACAGCTGTACACTTGCAGTTGGAGCATGTCAGCGGCTTTGTCATAAATTTCATGAAGGGTGGGATAAGTTCTACTTAGCAGAGACGTATGCAGCCGCTCTTGCAGTCCAGAGATGAATTTGGAGACTTTGAACTCTTCATCAGGAACCGTGTTGCCCGCAAACCGCATCAGCTGCGTAAACTTTCGAAAATACTCGGTCACCGATTCACTTCCTTGCTGCAGATTGTGAAATTCTTGTTTCTTGGTCATATTCACGTGATGAGGATAAAAGCGGGTTCTGATAGCACTTTGGAGGGCTTCCCAGCCGAAGTTAGGCTGAGCCAAGAGGGTTCCTTGAGCATTTCTCCACCACAGATTTGCCTCACTTTTCAGATAAAACACCGCACAGTTGACCTTCCGATCCTCAGGGCATTCCACATTCTCAAGGATCTTGTCCATCTCCATGATCCAATCTTCCAGCTCAACGGGACCTTCGTTTCCAGTGAAACTCGGTGGCTTCATGACTGCCACTTGCTTGGCCCAGTTAATTCCTGCCCGAGCTCCATTGCCCATCATTTGAGCCATTTGAGCAAATAATTGCTCCATGTTGTTGTTGTCGTTTTGTGCCATCTGTTCTTGTCGGGCTCTTCTGGTGTAGTAGCGCAGGGGTCTATCAGTCATATTCCTACACTATCACCTATTGTATTATTCTCTAATTTATCATGGGCTTGAAATGAATCACCCAATAAATTACATGCTTGGCAATTCAAATAACACACACATCACACATAAAAATATCATCTATCACAAGCCATGCATCATGTAGTAATTTATTCGCATTTTTGCTTCCATAAATCTATCTCAGAATCGTAATCACCATACCATAATCCATAATCATATCTTCCTTTACGGAAGTAATACTTGTCCAATTGACGTCAAAGGAAAATTATCACATCCAACAACTCCAGATACTGTTAAGCATACATCGTATCTCATGATGGAGAGAAAAGGACGTGGGTGGGTGAGACTAATAAAAGTAGGACTTACACTACCCATAACCCAATCGGCTTGTCCAATTTTAATTATATTTTCCTAATTTCCTTGTAGGGTTGCCCTACAGGTTTTAATTTTTCTTTTTTGGACAGCCCGCTCTGATACCACCTGTAACACCCCTTGGTTCCCATACTTTCCGTTCCGGACCGGAGAGCCCGTGTGGGTGCTACTTAATAAGAAATGGCGGAAATCGAGAACAAACACTGCCATAGTTATATATTACATATGATAAAAGTTTAACGCATTGTCTTAAAACATTTTTACACAAAGTGAAAAGTCTAAGAGTTCGATTTACTAGGCATGCTGATAAAACTAGATGAGTTTGCGTTTTCCCCCGTCCTAAGCCAAACCTTCTCCATCTAGACCTGCGGTGGGAATTAAAACAGGAACCGCAGTTTCCAAAATCAGCAATGAAATACTGAGTGAATAACATCCAAGCACATAAATCGGGGACGGGATATTTTAACTCAGGTAACAATAATAAATGGATTAAGAGTAAATATTTCACAAGTATTTAACTTCAATTGGAAATACAGTGGAAATAAAATACAGTGTAATAGGAAGACATTCCCAAGTTCTCGTAAGTTTTTCAGGAAATCTCCAACAATCATAATTAAATCCGTATCCAATATCCAAACCATTAAATCTTAATATTTCCGTTCCCATTAATATCCAATATCCAAACAATTTAATCTCAATATTTCCGTTCCCATTAATATCCAATATCCAAACCATTTAATCTCAATATTTCCATTCCCATTAATATCCAATATCCAAACCATAAAATCCATTAGTTGATACGGGGAAGAATAATCCATCACAAGCATCCAAGACCTTAAGTCCCGGCACCCCGCTAAGACTTCTTGCGGCCAGAGAGGTGAGTACATGGAGAGACCCGGCAGGTTGCGACCGGGTTAAAATAAACAGGCCGAGTGGACAAAGCCAACACGACAATAATAATCACAGGCCGAGTGGACGAAGCCAACACGACAATAATAATCACAGGCCGAGTGGCTAAAGCCAACACGACAATAATAATAAGTTTTCCCCGCACAACTCTTTCCACTTTACGTTATTACGCGTTATTATTTTCACGTGTCAATTTCAAAGAAAATATCTCAACACAATCCAAATCTCAAGTAAAGCATGTATGTCATAAAATTCATTTTGAGACAAATTATAAAATCATATTTTGACACGAAAGAAGCTTGGCACGCTAGACTTGGCATGTTTACTCACCTTGATAATACAGCAAATATCACGTCGGCTTTCACAGGTATACGTAACATTCGTCTACGAACTCGTCACCTACAGTTATAATTTCTAAATCAATCACAAGTCCAACTATGACATGTGGAATGCTACAATCCTAACAAGTCTCATTTTTCCCATAACCCCATTAATTAATAGTATACAATATTTATATAATAAACCGGCGACGTAAACAACAACTAGATATTTATTTATTTATTTATTTATTTATTTATTTATTTATTTATTTATTTATTTATTTATTTATTTATTTATTTATTTATTTATTTATTTATTTATTTATTTATTTATTTTCCTCATAGAAATATCACTACTTATATAAATACTAGCTCTTAAAATTATGAAGTAAGAAATCACACATTAAATTTATACACTCTCATAATTAGAAAATATTAATTTATTATACAACACAATTATTTGTAAGTGACTACAAAATTTAATTCCAACTAATTTAATTATTGCTAATTACTTATTATAAAATGTGTATTCTATTAAAGAATTAAACCCAAAAATAAATCTCACAAAATATTTATTCAAAGAGAACAAGTGTTCAGCCACACATAATTATAACTTTATTTTGGAGAAATAATTTCTAATATCTACAAATAATAATCAAGTTTTATCTATTTATAAATAACGGAGTTTTCTTAAAAGTTATTTTCTTATTTAACTTCCTGACTTATTTTATGTTATCAATATTAAGAAAATCACATATTTTACTCAAAACACTAATTTATAAGCACTTAGAAAATATTTATTTAACAACATATATTTTTAGTTTGCTTATTTTTCAAGAGAATCAACAATATTCCATATTAAATAACTGCTGCCAGATTTGCTTATTTAGTTTCCGAAGAACCAGATATGCTGCCCGGAGAGCTGCTGCCAGAATCATTCCTGTAGACGAACGGCCGACGCACTCGGGCACGGGGCCGGTAATCGGAGGACTGCGACTCTGACCCAGTCCAACTGCTAGGTGGCTGGGATCGCAATCTCGTCCTGCCACTCGAAGGCTGCTGGGTACGTGACCCAGTTTGACGACCTGTGGGCTGCTGGGATCGTGTCCCAAGCTGACGTCTCTCCTGTCTCGCAGGTGGCGGAGATGGCTGAGTCGGGGGAGGTGGAGCGTAGGTATACTCTCCAGAGTCTCCGTCATCGGACCAACTCGTGGTAAAGCTGCTGGAGTAGGTAGGAGGAAAATACAACGGGAGTGGCGGTTCTCGACCTGCGTGCCAAGCTACCTCCCGCTGCTCCTCTCGAATACTGGTAAAAGCAGCATTATGGTCCTTCGTAATCTTGCGCTGAGTCCGTCGGGTGTGAGTGATAGCCCTCCAAAGCGTGCTCGCTTTGTCGAGCAGTCTCTCCCCAACAGACTTGTGTCCGTCGCGACACCCCTCAAATCCCTCGTCAACTCGGGGCAACCTACGTGGCGGGGCCGGTCTAGCTCTCGGGGTCGGGTCGGGTCGTGGGGCCGGCTCACCTCGCTCTCGGGCTGGCTGTGTAGGGGCATTCCTCTCACTCCCCTGCCGACTAGACTCGGGACGCTCACTCTCTCGACTAGTACGGCATCGCCAAAGTCCGGCCGATGCCTGGCGACTGGCGGGTCGCTCCTGAGTCGATCTCCTCCTAGGGGCAGGGGCAGGGGCAGAGTCCTCCTCCATTATGTCGTCATCCTCGTCGAGATCAACAACCGGCTCTGGTGGACCCGGGTTACGGGCCATGATCTTCCTATAAGGCCGCGGACGAGGAGGGTCTAAGTCGCCCTCAAGGATCTCCATGGGTACATCAAAATCCCGCGCCAGTTTGGCGATGAGGTTGGCATACCCCAACCCCTTATGGCTCGCAGTGTTGTTCCTCTCCTGCATGTAAACCCAAATGCGACGAGGAATGTCGACCTCTCGCCGGAGAACCAAGCAGTAGACTAAGAGGACATACTCATAGTCTAGATGGGTGAAATGTTTGATCCCCACCACTCGGTTCACAACCCACTCGGCCCACCATCGTGGCGGCCCGGTAATAAAACGAGAGTGTAGTTTCATGCCTCTCTCCCCATCACCCCCTCTCTCGAAGTGGGCCCCCGGGTAACCACTAGTCACAATCCGCAAAATATCTGAATCGCTCGGCGAGTAATCCTCACACTCAGCATAGGCGCAAGGGACATTTCTCAATGCTATCCCGTACGCCTGGCGGATACTGTCCACCGTGACTAACATGAACCGCCTACGGCAGTACATCCAGCGGGTGTCACCGTTGGCTCCCCCTCCCCCTTATGCATGAGGATACTGTAAAACTCACGCACCAAGGAGGAGCTAGACACATCAGAAAACCAGGCCAAGGACTGTCCGAAAAGTTCCGGACGACTAGCAAACTGTGCCATCTCTGGTGGCATGCTAGGGTGGTCGACCTCATAACGGTAGTCCTTGGGCAGTTTATGCCCAATTTTCGCCCCGTTACTGTAATAATAATGGGCGTAATGGTTTACGAAACGAAAACTGTCAAATTGACCCGCATGGATTTGCTCCTTTGGGTACTCAGTAGGGAACTGGTCCCGGTTCGGGTCAATAAACGGCACTCCGAACTCCATATCAGTCAGAAACCTCGAAAAACGTGCCAACTCGGGAATTATGCAAAACTAGTGAAACGTGCACGTAACAAGTGTGTCTCAATAAATAGTCCACCTAGGAGCTACCAGAGGTCCACACGGCAAGTGCCGCTCCAAAATCAAAATTTACCGAAAATAATGGACCCGACTACGGGTCGTGCCAAAATGGAAAATAAAGAGAGAGATGAAAATTTTCGACCTTTCCTAAACAGGGGTGAACACCAAAGATTCTGCCCGGAAAGTCGCCGGCGGTCGCCGGAAAAATCGGCAGAAAACGAAACTGCCCGGAATAAAAATCTGAATCCACCAAATCGAAGCTCTCGATCTCCTCTTTCAACTCCCCTTCTTCGGTTTTTGCTAGTTCTTGCTCTAACACTTTCGAATCGGCCCTTTTCCTCAAGAACACGTCATTCATAGATGGGAATTTCCCGCTCGATTCTCGCTTGTTTCTGGATTTTGATGGGTGATATTTGCTCCTTGCGACGAGGGGATTCCAGAAATGTGCCCGGAATTTGATTTGGAGGTCCGGGGCGAATATTGTGTTCTTCAAGTGGAGAGAAAATGGAGGAAGAGAGAGAGAGGGAGGTCCAACAATGGTGAACCCGTCGGCCCCTCCCTCTTAAACCCTAATTTTTTGCAAATTGACCAAAATGCCCCTGGGGTTTTGAAAATTTTTATTTTTTTCCTCCTTTCTGCGTATATACGCAAACACAACCAGAAAGCAAAAGAAATAAAAAAAATGAAAAAAAATTATCCCCTGGTTGCGTATATACGCAGGGTTGCGTATATACGCAACCAGCATTTTTTTTTATTTCTCTCTTTCTTACTCTTTTTTCCCTGTTCTGTCTTATTTCAATTTTGCTGCATCTACACAATCTCAATTTCAAGTTAAAAACCCGCTCATCTCGCCTCTCTCAAAAATTCAGAACTGAATATAATAACTGAATAAAATAACAAAAATAAATTAACTAATGATTACTTTGGGTTGCCTCCCAAACAACGCTTTCTGATTTACGGTCGACGGACCGACCTGGTTACCTCTTACGGATCATCAAAATAGACCGGGTCTATTTAGACGACTTCGGCGGTCTCGAGATATGGCTTGATCCGATTCCCGTTCACCCTGAAACTGGACTTATCTTTTGGATTCTCCAGCTCGAATGCTCCCCATGCAAAAATCTGCTTGATGATGAACGGGCCCGACCAACGAGACCTCAGTTTTCCCGAAAAAAAACCGCATCCGGGTATTGTAGAGAAGCACTTTATCGCCTTCGTTAAACTGCTTTGGCGTGATACGATGATCATGCCACTTCTTCGTCTTCTCTTTGTAAATATTGGCGCTCTCGAAAGCCGTTCTGCAGAACTCCTCTAATTCCAGCAGTGCCATCTTTCTCTTATCTCCCGCCAGATTCTGATCCATGTTGATCAGCTTGATTGCCCGATACGCTTTGTGCTCCAATTCCACCAGTAAGTGGCACGCTTTCCCAAACACGAGCTGGTATGGCGACATACCCAGCGGTGTTTTGAAAGCAATCCTGTAGGCCCAGAGCGCATCGTCCAGTCTGATGGACCAATCCTTTCGGCCGAGATTCACCGTTTTCTCGAGTATGCTCTTGATCTCTCGGTTAGAAACCTCAGCTTGCCCGTTTGTCTGCGGATGGTAGGGTAACGAGACCTTGTGAACTGACACGCTGTACTGTTTCAGAACTTTCGCAAAGACTCTATTGATGAAGTGTGAGCCCTCGTCACTGATCATTGCCCTGGGAGTTCCGAAACGAGTGAAAATGTTACGTTTCAGAAAACGCTCAACGGTGGGTGCATCGTTTTTCTGACACACGATCGCCTCGATCCACTTAGTCACATAATCTACTGCCAGCAGAATGTAGAGGTTACCCATTGAAGACGGGAATGGCCCCATAAAGTCAATACCCCACACATCGAAAGGTTCTACTTCCTGCCACACGGTCATCGGCATCTCGTCGCGGTGTGACGTGTTCCCTGTTCTCTGGCATCTATCACATCCCTGCACATAGTCGTGACAATCTTTAAAGATTGTCGGCCAGAAAAACCCGGACTGCAGTATTTTATGTGCTGTTCGCGTTCCCCCAAAATGACCCCCACACTGTGATGAGTGGCAGTGTCTGATTACGTTCCAGGCCTTGTGGGTCGGAATACACCTTCTCAGGATGTTGTCGGCCCCCTGTTTGAACACGTACGGGTCATCCCAGAAATACTGTCGGCTTTCGGAAACGAACCGCTTCCGCTGAGACGGGGTAAGATCCTCGGGAAGCGTGTCAGTTACCAAGTAATTGGCTATGGCATAATACCACGGTCTCCCGATTTTCACTGCCATGATGTGCTCGTCCGGGAAGTTTTCCTTGATCGGTACCGGGTCCACCTTAACATTCTCAAGCCTGGATAGGTGATCCGCTACCACGTTCTCAACTCCCTTCTTGTCCCGGATTTCCACGTTGAATTCCTGCATCAGTAGTACCCACCTCAACAGTCTTGGTTTCGCGTCCTTCTTGTCCAGCAGGTATTTCAGGGCACTATGGTCGGTAAAAACGATAACTTTTGACCCGACCAAATAGGTCCAGAATTTGTCCAAGGCATACACTACAGCGAGCAGTTCCTTTTCTGTCGTGCCATAGTTGAGCTGGGCATCGTTGAGTAAACGGCTCGCATAATATATCACGTGGCAGACTTTATCCTTTCGCTGCCCCGACTGCGTAGTCGCTGGCGTCACACATCAGCTCAAACGGGAGTGACCAATCCGGCGTAGTAATAACCGGGGCTGTGGTCAGCTTCTCTTTTAAATGGTCAAAAGTCTTCCGACATGCTGCATCAAAATCAAAGGGTACGTCTTTTCCGAGTAAAGCGCAGAGTGGCTTTGTGATCTTGGAAAAGTCTTTGATGAACCTCCGGTAAAATCCTGCATGTCCCAGAAAACTTTTGATCGCCTTTACGTTTGTCGGGTATGGAAGCTGCTTTATCACCTCGATCTTGGCCTTGTCCACCTCGAGTCCCTTGCTGGAAATTCTGTGACCCAGCACGATCCCCTCGGTGACCATAAAGTGACAATTTTCCCGATTGAGCACCAAATTCGCCTTCTTGCATCGGACCAGAACCTGACCCAGATGGTGCAGGCAGTCATCCAAAATGTCCCCGAATAGTGAAAAGTCGTCCATAAAGACCTCCAGATTTTTCTCGATCATGTCGGAAAAAATCGCCATCATACATCTCTGGAACGTGGGTGGAGCGTTACACAACCCGAACGACATGCGCCGAAACGCGAACGTACCGTATGGGCAGGTGAACGTCGTCTTTTCCTGATCTTCTGGGGCTATGCAAATCTGGTTGTACCCGGAGTACCCGTCCAGAAAACAGTAATAAGCGTGGCGGGCGAGCCGGTCCAGCATCTGGTCCATGAATGGTAACGGGAAGTGGTCTTTCAGTGTTGCGTCGTTTAGCCTCCGATATTCCATACAGATCCGCCAGCCTGTCACGGTGCGCTGCGCAATCTGTTCCTGGTCATTATTCTGCACCACCGTAATACCCCCCCCTTTTTGGGTACGCACTTGACCGGGCTGATCCAAGTGCTGTCAGATATGGGTTATATGATTCCCGCTTCCAGCCACTTCATGACCTCTTTTCGCACAACGTCCTTCATGTTTGGATTCAGTCGCCGCGGGGGCTAAATCACCGGTTTCTTGCCTTCTTCAATTCGGATCTTGTGCATGCAATAGGAGGGGCTGATCCCCTTGATATCTGCAATCGTCCAGGCGATTGCTTCCCTATGCTCTCGCAATACCTCCAGCAGTTTCTGCTCCTGTTCCTGAGATAAACGGGACGAAACAATTACGGGTAGAGTATTATTGTCACCAATATACGCATACCTGAGATGGCTCGGGAGCGGTTTCAACTCCAGTGCGGGTGGCTCCCTGAGTGACGGGACCAGAATCATCTTTTGCCCGCCGTCTTCGTCCTGGTGCAAAGTGGTCCAGTCCTTGGCTCTCACGGCGTGATCACACCGAGTCTTCTCCTTTTCGTCCCCGTACATGCTGTCAATCTCTTCCCACAATTGGTCCATCTCCTCGTTTTCCCAGCCTTCGTCAACCACGTCTATGGCAAAGATCTCCTCGTGGTCGTAGTAATTCGGCAGTTGTAGATTTTTGAAAACGTTGAATTTCACCTTGTCCTCGTTAATCTGCATGGTCAGCTCCCCGCTCTTGCAGTTTATCATAGCTTCGCCCGTGGCCAAAAACGGCCTGCCAAGTATGAGCGGTACCTCCCCTACCTCCATGTCCAGGATGACGAAATCTGCCGGAAAAATCAGCTCATCGAATTTGACCAGAATGTCCTCGATAACCCCATAAGCCTGTTTTACGGACCTGTCTGCCATCTGCAGCATGATTCTGGTGGGTTGGGGTTCACCGACTTTCAAACTCTTGAAAATCGTTAATGGCATCAGGTTGATGCTGGCCCTAGGTCACACAGAGCCTTTCCTATGTAAGCGTTACCTAGGGTGACCGGTATAACAAAACTGCCAGGATCCTTTCTCTTCCTCGGTAGCCCATTCTTCACACAATTTCTCACTTCTGCCGTCAGGTTTATGGTCTCAAAATCGCTCACCCGCCTCCTCCCATACAAGATGTCCTTGAGGAATTTGGCATAAGTGGGCATCTTAGCCAAAGCCTCGGCAAAAGGTATGTTGATCTGCAGCTGTTTGAACATCTCGAGAAACCTGGCGTAGTCCTTGCTGTCATCCCTCTTTCGTGTCCTCAAGGGGTATGGCACCTCCTTGGAGACAGTACCGTTTCTACATCTGTCTCGTTCTGCACTGCATCCTGCTCAACCGAGCCCTTTGGCTGGGGGCGGTCGATTGTGCTGTTATCCTGGCCCGACAAGTTGCGTTCTACTTCTTTCGAATTTTCTGCGCGAGCGTGGCTAGGATACGGTGGATCCTGCAGTGCCAATCCACTCCGAGTGGAGATAGCATTGATCTGAGCCCGTGGATTATTTACTGTATACGAGGGTAGGTTTCCTGGCTGTCTCTCCGTTAGGTGCTGTGCTAACTGCCCCACTTGTATCTCCAAAGCGCGCAGTGACGTTTTGGTTGTCTGCATGTCAGCTGTCAGGGCGTCCATATGTTTGAACCGGGACTCCATGGTCTGGAACATGGACTCGATCTTCTTCATCTGAGCGTCGCACTGCTGTGCAGATGGGCCCGACTGAACCTGCTGCGTCGGTGCAGCCTGCTGGGCTGGTGGCCTGTGCTGGAACCCTGGTGCATCAACTGCTGCATTCGGGTTTCCGTACCAGAACCCGGGATGGTCTCTTGTACCTGGTCGGTACCGGCTCGGGTCCCACTGCTACTGTACGTAATTGGTATCTTCGGTCCTCAGTTCCTCAATGGCTGTGTCCAAATCAGGTTCTTCGAGTACTGCAACGGTCTTTTTATCCGAGTAGACTTTCTTAACCAAGTCATGAACGATCTTGGCCAGGTTGTCTATCCGGTCATCCTCTGCTGGTTCGACTCTAGCCGTCATCCTGCGATCATCAAACAGTCGGGTGTCCTTCTTGGCTAACTGCTTATCAGATCATACGCACCATCTTTGTCCACGTGATACAAGAAGTTTCCCCCGGCCTCTCTGTCAATCCTGTCGGCGTTCTCCCTGTCTAGGGCGTGGTAGAATACCTGCAGGATCTTCGCATCTCCAAAACCGTGATTCGGGCACCGTTTTACCAATCTCATGAGCCTGTCCCATGCGTCCACCACCGTCTCCCCCATCTTCTTCTTGAATGACAGAATTTTGCTCTGTAACTGTATGACTCGGGAGGCGCGATAGAACTTTGCCAGAAAATCTGTGACACACTCCGCCCATGTGGTGATGGAACGGGGTGGTCGGGATTCGAGCCAGTCTTTGGCCACTCCGTATAGGCAATATGGGAATAAGATCAGCATGAGTGCCTCTGCTTCTACCCCCTTGTATCGGACCTTGTTTCACTAATCCTTGAATTTCCCGATAAAATCGTTCGGGTCTTCGTCGGCCTTGCCATGAAACGGGCAGAGAGTCTGTACCGTCTGGATGGTGGATGGTTTGATGTCAAAGTGCTCGGCGGTGATCTCGGGCACCACAATAGCTCGCTCATGCCCCCCAGTGGGGACTTCGAAATTTTCCACCAACGCTCTCCCATATCGGTTATATGTTCTCTGGTTGCTTCGGGCAACAAGTCCCGCTGTGACAAGTTCTTCGATGTACCGAGCCATCTGGGCTGGGGTACGTGTCTCTCGTTCCTGCCCACCGGCTTCAGTGTTTTCGGGAGTATCCCTCTGGTTGGTTGCCATTCTGCTTTCTCGGTTTCTGCGATTCTGTTCGGTGTACAGTTTTTCTGGATTGTCGAGTGGTGGCACCAAATCGCGAGGCAATCTGGGCATCAACTGAACATTCCTGAAAACGCAGATTCGAAAATGCAATGAGATAAAAAGAAAAATAACAAAACTGAAAAATAAACAAAAACTCAGAAAACCAATTCTGACAACTAAATAGACCCTAAAAAGTCCCCGGCAACGGCGCCAAAAACTTGATGCGCAAAATACAGGCTATTCGCAAGTATACGAAATCAAGTAATACCGGGTGTATTTCAACTCGGGTTGTCGATCCCACAGGGACTGTTTCGGGTTTTCTCACGTAGTCAGTTCTAGTCAACCGAGTGTAGTAACGAGGAGGAGTTGGTTGTGATTGCAATTTACTAAACTAAAAACAGAAATAAAAACGTAAATATTTTTTTGTGATGTTTTCTGAAATAAACTGAATTGGTTGTTACTATAATAGATGGGAACTAGGCTCCAAGATCCCCTAGGGTTTCTACAGATTTCAGTTTTACGTTTGATTATGAAAACACTCAGCAGTTTCGATATCTGTGCAACGTACCAGTTGTGCAGTGACTTTTCAGCTTCCACACGTAATCCCGATCCTGCAGACTTTCAGATTCTTGTTAAGCTGCCTAAGTCTGCAGTCTCGGTCTAATCCTGTTAGGGTTTCTAACCTGCCCGAATGGCCCGGGTCAAATTCTCCAACAGTCGGTCTCACGTTTTTCGGTGCTAGCCCTATCTCCCTTTCTCTGGTCGGTCTATCAGGGTAAGGTACTACATCCCGACTTTTCTTCCAAACCCTAACTTGACGTTTTCACCTACAAGCTCGGGTCTATAGCAATCCTGGGTGATCAATCCTATCATGCATATACGAGAATAATAAAAGCCAGAATAACAGATACAACTTGCTGAATTAAGATAACAATCATGAATCCATAATCAATGTAGTCATAAAATCTGGATATGAAACCCTAGGTTCACAAACAACCTAGGTAAGAAGTTTAGCTACGAATAGACATAATACTAAACACAGTTTCTGAATATAAAGAGAGAGAACGAAATCAAACTAAGTCTTCGAATCTCGAATCGCTCTTCCGTGCTCTCCATGGATGCTCTGACTTGTCCTTCGGTTGTGCTGAGTATTGTGTGTTCAAAACGAGTCTGGACAAGTCTTAAAATAGTGCTGTTTTTTCCCGAAACGCGTGCGCCAGAAATTACGGAAACTGCCATCGGTCCACCGAATTTGGACAAAAGTCAAACTGGCTGCGTATATACGCAAGGCTGCGTATATACGCAACCAGGAGCCCAAAATCCACCCACCACCACCTCTCTGCCTGCGTATATGTGGTGGTGGCCCTGCTTGGTCCTCTGGTTGGCCCGGTTGGGTCTCCTGGGTCCCACCCTTCTTCCTGATGCTCCCGGTTTGCCTCCCTTGGTGTTCTCCTGCTTTTCCGTGTTCCCGTCACTGCCCGATCTTGTGCACGTTTCCCGAGACGGTCCCGACTTGGTCCCGGCACGCTTCCCGATGCACCTTCCGAACCTGTTCTTGAAAAGGCAACATAAACAAAAACCCGCGATCATATCCAATAAAAGCAATAAATAAGCAGGAATCCAGAAAGTACAAATAAACATCTCGTTCTAAATTCCCGAGGCATTCTAGGTCAATTTCCGGCAAAATACGCTATTTCTGACACAAACGCTCGTGAAATCAGGCTATAAGATAACCCCTAATTGGGCGTTATCAACTCTCCAGATATTGGCGTCTCTGTCATAAACTTCATGAAGGGTGGGACAAGTTCTGCTTAGCAGAGACGTCTGCAGCCGCTCTTGCAGTCCATAGATGAATTTGGGGACTTTGGACTCTTCATCGGGAACCGTGTTGCCAGCAAACCGCATCAGCTCCGTAAACTTCCGAAAATACTCGGTCACCGAGTCACTTCCTTGTTGCAGATTGTGGAATTCTTGTTTCTTGGCCATCTTCGCGTGATGAGGATAAAAGCGGGTTCTGAGAGCAGTTTGGAGGGCTTCCCAGCCGAAGTTAGGCATAGCCAAGAGGGTTCCTCGAGCATTTCTCCACCACATATTTGCCTCACTTTTCAGATAAAACACCGCACAGTTGACCTTCCGATCCTCAGGGCATTCCACATTCTCAAGGATCTTGTCCATCTCCATGATCCAATCTTCCAGCTCAACGGGACCTTCGTTTCCAGTGAAACTCGGTGGCTTCATGTCTGCCACTTGCTTGGCCCAGTTAATTCCTGCCCGAGCTCCATTGCCCATCATTTGAGCCATTTGAGCAAAGAATTGCTCCATGTTGTTTTTGTCGTTTTGTGCAATCTGTTCTTGTCGGGCTATCCTGGTGTAGTAGCGCAGGGGTCTATCAGTCATACTCCTACACTGCCATAGTTATATATTACATATGATAAAAGTTTAACGCATCGTCTTAAAACATTTTTACACAAAGTGAAAAGTCTAAGAGTTCGATTTACTAGGCATGCTGATAAAACTAGATGAGTTTGCGTTTTCCCCCGTCCTAAGCCAAGCCTTCTCCATCTAGACCTGCGGTGGGAATTAAAACAGGAACCGCAGTTTCAAAAATCAGCAATGAAATACTGAGTGAATAACATCCAAGCACGTAAATCGGGGACGGGATATTTTAATTCAAGTAACAATACTAAATGGATGAAGAGTAAATATTTCACAAGTATTTAACTTCAAATAGAAATACAGCGGAAATAAAAGACAGTGTAATAGGAAGACATTCCCAAGTTCTCGTAAATTTTTCAGGAAATCTCCAACAATCATGATTAAATCCATATCCAATATCCAAACCATTTAATCTCAATATTTCCGTTCCCATTAATATCCAATATCCAAACCATTTAAGCTCAATATTTCCATTCCCATTAATATCGAATATCCAAACCATAAAATCCATTAGTTGATACGGGGAAGAATAATCCATCACAAGCATCCAAGGCCTTAAGTGCCGGCACCCCCTAAGACTTCTTGCGGCCAGAGAGGTGAGTACATGGAGAGACCCGGCAGGTTGCGACCGGGTTAAAATACACAGGCCGAGTGGAAAAAGCCAACACGACAATAATAATCACAGGCCGAGTGGACGATGCCAACACGACAATAATAATCACAGGCCGAGTGGCTAAAGCCAACACGACAATAATAATAAGTTTTCCCCGCACAACTCTTTCCACTTTACGTTATTACGAGTTATTATTTTCACGTGTCAATTTCAAAGAAAATATCTCAACACAATCCAAATCTCAATTAAAGCATGTATGTCATAAAACACATTTTGAGACAAATTATAAAATCATATTTTGACACGAAGAAGCTTGGCACGCTAGAATTGGCATGTTTACACATCTTGATAATACAGCAAATATCACGTCGGCTTTCACAGGTAGACGTAACCCTCGTCTACGAACTCTTCACCTACAGTTATAATTTCTAAATCAATCACAAGTCCAAGTATGATATGTGGAATGCTATAATCCTAACAAGTTTCATTTTCCCCATAACCCCATCAATTAATAGTATACAATATTTATATAATAAACCGGCGACGTAAACAACAACTATATATATTCATATTTATTATTTATTTATTTATTATTTATTTTCCTCATAGAAATATCACTACTTATATAAATACTAGCTCTTAAAAATTCTTAAGTAAGAAATCACACATTAATTTTATACACTCTAATAATTAGAAAATATTAATTTATTATACAACACATTTATTTGTAAGTGACTACAAAATTTAATTCCAACTAATTTAATTATTGCTAAATACTTATTATAAATTAGGTATTCTATTAAAGAATTAAACCCTTAAATAAATCTCACAAAATGTTTATTCAAAGAGAACAAGTGCTCAGGCACACATAATTATAACTTTATTTTGGAGAAATAATTTCTAATATCTACAAATAATAATCAAGTTTTATCAATTTATAAATAAGGGAGTTTTCTTAAAAGTTATTTTCCTATTTAACTTCCTAACTTATTTTATGTTATCAATATTAAGCAAATAACATATTTTACTCAAAACATTAATTTATAAGCACTTAGAAAATATTTATTTAACAACATATATTTTTAGTTTGCTTATTTTTTCAAGATAATCAACAATATTCCATATTAAATAACTCCTACATAATTTTTATTAGCCAATTTTTTTACATAATTAAAATATTATTTAGAAATGTTAGGAAATAATTTTAATCTAAATATAGCATTTTTAATTTTATAATTTATATGCTATTTAGGTAAATAACAACTGGATCCCCCAAGTTTTGATAAAAGACACATAATAACCTTTCCACCAACACTAGCAGTTTTATATGTGGTAGATTCTACCCTTCAAGTTTTTAAAACTACACTTTAACCCCTATTTCAAGAACACATAACACCCAATCGATCCAAGTTCGGATTTAGCCATTAAAATTGCATTTTGATTATCAAAAACGAATCAGGGGAGGATTTAGAAGTTACCCACGCCAACAATCGCGAAAAACGGTTGAGAATCGGGTCCGATTGAGGTTGCCGTCGAGGTGGCCGGCGCTGATGAACGATTCTGGTGACTAAGGCGTTCTTGGCTTCGATTGGCAGCGAATACAGCTTCATCGGACCTCTAGGAGTCGATTAGGATCGATCGAGGGAGTGGGTATCGTCGGGTAGCTCGGGCCGAGTTTCTTGCCGGCGTTAATGGAGGTTGCAGGCGATGTGGGGGCTCTGGGTCGTTTCTGCAGTGGTTAACGGTTGTCGTTGCTTCTCCTTTGCTCGAAACAGAGAGGGGAGGGAAGAGAGAGTCGAAACAGAGGGGGATAGAGATATGCATATGTGGTGCGGGTGGCGTTGCTTCGCCGGAGACGGCAGCGGCACAAGCCGCTGCTGTTTCTGCTGGGTTTTTCGCCGGCTAATCTAGAGAGAAGAGAGGGATATATATAGGGCGAGAGAGATCAGGGGGTGGTGAGGGAGAGATTGAGGTGGCTGGTGGTGGTGGCGTCATCGACGGGGGAGGCAGCGGCTTTGCCGCTGTTGCTGCTTCCAGGGCCGGCTTTAGCCCTAAGCAGTTAAAGCCGTTACTTAGGGCACCAAAATTTCAGGGGCACCAGATTTTGTTTAATATAACGCCGTAATAGTGATTTTAGCATAGTTAAATTGTTAATGTTGTTAGTGAATAGATAAGTCAAGTATATCAATCTGAATATATCAATTTCAGCGTCGTCTTCCTATTTTTTAGTGTGAATTAAAGGTTATGTAGATCGTGATTGGTGAGGCTTATCTTTACCTAAGTTTTCTCCCCAAATATCTCAAAGGGTTTCCTCTTCCCCATGACTCAAGTTATGAATAATCTCATAACTTTTTCAACGTTAAAACTGCTTTTGCTAGAAATTTCTCGCAGAGTTCATCAAATGATGAGATTAATAACAACGTAAAATCTAGAAAAAAATCACTTCTCCAAGATCTATATTTGGAGATGCAAAAAAAAAAAAAGAGAAGTCTTTCTGATTGCCAAATAAATTACTCCATTAAATTTCACATGGAAGAGACGGACAACCTGAATTGGACAATTTTCAATCTTTAGAAGTGAGGAACAAAGGGTTTTCTTGTGTGTATAGTTTGACTGTGTGAGTGAATGTATTTATCTCCATTCTTCAATCTTTTCTTTTTCAATACTAGGATTGACGTTAAGTTTCTTTGAGACTGGTCAGACTGGTCATATATATTTTTAATGTAATATTCATTGGTTCGAACATGTTATGTCTTTTACTTTTATCTAGTATAGTATGATGTTACTGGTTCGATTTCGATCAGACGTATGATATGATGTAGTTCCAAAAAGACAAACAAGAACAATTAGTTGGCTAAGAGGCTATCTAGGCGAATTTGTTCTAAAAAATAAGTTCTAAAAATTTTATAATGTGGGGATGAAAGAATTTTGGTGTAATTAATTAATTTTAATGTCTTAGACTTGCAGGCAAGGGCATCAAAGTTTCCTTCTTACATGAAAAGGCATCAAATTTTTTTTCGCCTAGGGCACCCAAAAACATAGAGCCGGCCCTGGCTGCTTCCTCTGCTTTTCGTCGGGCAAAACAGGGGAGAGGGAGAGAGAGACAGGGAGGGGCAGAGAGGTAGGGGAGAAGTGGTGGTGGTTTTACCAGTGATGGTGTTGGTGGTGGTGACGGGTGAGAAGAGGGAGGGGCTGGGTTGTTTTTGAAGGAGGAGGTGAAGAAGAAGACAATGTCTTTTTGTTTTACGGGAAAAAATTCAGCAGATAGTTTGTGTAAGATTGGGAGAAACTGATCTCCAATTTTCTATTGTTTTTTTTTATTATTTAATTCAATTTCATTTATTTACCCTTTAAGTATTTGACTTTCTTCAAACTACAACTACCACCCCCTTAAATAACTAGTATATCTTTTCTTAAACTACAAATACCTCCCCAGTTCATATTTAAACTTCACGAATTGCTATTAATTTACCCGTATAAAAACGGGGTATTACAAAAACGGTCCAAGAGGGCTCACCAAGCAAGTGGCCGAACCCCTTGGAGCTGCCTGGGCCGAGCCTAGGCCGGTCGGCCCAACCCGTAGGGTCGGCCGAACCGCATAGGCCTTCGGCCTCAGTGGCTAGGGTAGCAAGGAAGCAAGGGGCGATCCCTTAGGGTCCCAATCGTCTTGGTAGTTGTTTCCAAAACAACTTCTTCCTTGTTTCACAAGTCCAAAACGTTTCCAAACTGAAAACTCCTTTTCAATTTGTGCCCAAACCCTAGATCTAAGATCCTAAAATTTCTGAAACTCACTAATTCTTACATTCCATGTAAAATTAGTTCTTGTTTGGTCGAATCACATTCAACTTGCATCTAATATGCTTAATTTGTCCGTTTTACGCGATGATCAAACAATTAAAGTGTAAAAGACATGAATCGTAACACATAAACTACGTTATGCTTCTACGACATGCGGCTCTGATACCACGGTAGAGTCATGTAACGGATTACGCAGCAGAATTAAACAATAAAATATCCGCACAAGACCCTCCAAGGATCACAGGAAGAGAATTCATAACGATAGTAAAGGATCGTAATAGTCAGCTTGTAGGTTTCAAGTGACGACTTCAAACGCGAATAGTGTCACGTCTCTACGGTTGATCCAAGCCTAGGATTTAGATCTAGATCCTCCAAATCCTTGTTCTAGCTAGGAATGATGGAAGAGGAAGAAGAAATCACACAACCAATTGCCAAAGAGGGGGTTCGGGCCCTCTATGCCGACGGGTAGAGGAGCGGCAAAAGGGGGGCATCGGCCTCCTTTTGTTGCTCTCTCTCCTTGATTTATTCTCTCCTACTCAAAGTATGCAGTAGTAGTAGTGTAGAGAAAATAATCTAGGAGTGTTCTTTATATAGTCCAACAACTCCTTGTCCTACTACATAAAGAATCCCTCTCCTAATTCTACTCATGTAAGGATTAGTCCCATTTGCAAACTAGTCCTAATCATGTCTATACATGGATTAGTTCTCTTTGAAAACTTGTCCAAATCATGTCTCAATATGAATTAGTCCACATTTGGCAAATCATAATCATATTTATACATGGATTAGTCCACCTTGCAAATTAGTCCTACTAAATTTGCAAGTGGTTGCATTTTGATCCTTCTAATTAATTAATCATAATAATTAATTCCCAAGTCTAGTTCAGTTCATATGGCGTGTGACCCCATAGGCTTCTACTTAGTTGGTAGTAACTATTTACTAACATGGAGCAGTGTCTAGCAACACGTCCATTCCACCCAACTAATAGAAATAGTCATCCGACAAACCTTGTGCAAGTATTGTCTCATTTATTTGTCTCTATATCCGGATTGGACACGAGACATACAAGTCACACTCGTGTATCCAATCCATAGTTTCTCGATCCTGAGAATAGCCTTATCCATGCAGATAAAATCAATATCCCATATTGATTTATCTGAGTCTGGCCAGACGTTCTATAAGCATTATCCCTCAGGTGGCCACGGATATTTTCTCCCGTTATGTGGGAGGGAAAAATTCTAATTACATCACTACGATCTCTAAGCTTGCTTCATATTGGGTCCGATACGCGCCTTTATGGCTACCCAGTCATGGTGTAGCTGATAACTCTGTCTTAGAGTTATAATTCTTCTACGTTTGTGTACCGTTTTGTTTGAATTTCGGGTAGATTATATTAGAAATACACTATGAACTTGAGGAAATTTAGTAAGTGTAGCTTTGAGCGATAACTTGTAAATCCGAGCTTTTCTCGCGTTATTTTATGCTATTTTGTCACGTTTGATCGCACGGGTGTGTTTCGTGTTGTTTTGACAGGAAACGTAACTCGGAGACTGAACGAAGAGGAGAAACGAACTTCGGAAATTGAGACAAAGCTCGGGATTGGTCAAGAAAGGACAAGAGAGGAAGTGGGCGCAGAAGAAATAAGACAAGATCAAGAAGAAGAAAAACACATCCATTGCCGAAAGAATCAAGAGACAACACAGCAGAAAGAAGAAAGAAAAGGAGAGAAGAAAAACAAGTTCAGCAGATCGCACGATCAGCTTTACTGAGGTCGTGCGATCTGGAGCAAGACTTAGAAAAAATCCGGAGAAGAAAATTGAAGAACTTACTGTTTTCACGATCTTAGTGGATGATCATGTGATCAGCTAATCAGGTCGCACGACTTGATATTGCAGATCGTGCGATCAGACTTGGTCCTTAGAAATATTTCGTGCGATCTGAAGCAAGAGGGAAGCAGATCGCACGATCAGCTTTGCTGAGATCGTGCGATCTCCTTAAGAAGAAAAAACACACGGACGGAAGGAAGAAAAAAGGCTGGCTTTGTTGGTTCAAAACTGCGTAGTTTTGTCTTAGTTATCTCCTAAACCTAATTGGAGATAATTAATACATATAAACTACAATTAAGGAGATATTCATTCATTCTACAAGACATCAACGCAAGTAGAAGAAAGGAGGACAGACGCGCGCAAAGAGGAGGACTCCTCCTCCATTGAAGCTCTAGGTTTCATCTTCTTCTTCTTTCAAATCGTGTATGGAGAAACTATTGCACTTTGTTTGGTTGATCTTTATTAGCTAGAAGTTTTGCTAGGCGTCTCTATGAGAGCCTAGGGTTTATGTAGATAATACTTTTCCGGATTGAATCTAGTTTCATGCGTATTTGATTTCATCTTGTCAAATCAATGTTAGTTTTTTATTATTGTTAGTAATCCTAGACTATTGACACGTTTAGGAGAAGATCTAATGTTCATAAACTAGGGTTTGGTTCATCAAGTTGATTTATGCTTAAAGTTAATATCGGTCTAATTCAATCGTTCTTGTTCTATGCTTAATCTTTAGTATGAATGGAGTAGCTACCCGGACGTACTAGCTAATTAGATGAGTGCACGACAGTGACTCATCCTAATTGTGAAGAGAACTTGAACACAATCCCGAATCACCGAGACCGAAAAAGAGAAGTGTTAAAATTGGCCTAGTGTGGGTAGATTCGGTAGGATTATTTAGCTATTTCGTGAAACGGAGGGCCGACAGGACCCGTTATCGTACCAGTAGATGACCTGCTAGAACAGACCGGTAGACAACATGAGACTGAGAGGAGATTGTAGTCAACCGAGATGTAAAATGGCACGAGACCGACATGATATTGTCATACAACCCTAGGTGATCTAGAGATTGCCTAGTTTCTCTATATCTATTTATTAAAAATAAAAAAAATACAAAAATATTAGCCTAGATGTTATTTCACTTCTTAAATCAATCAAATATTTCCTCCTGTACCATACTCTAAATTAAGTAACTAATTAAATAGTCTCAAATCTGTCCTCGTGGGATCGATAACTCGGGGTTGAAATACCAACCCTATATTACTTGACCTTGCACTTGCGCACACGCGTTCGTAAATCGCGTCAGGAGCGTTTGAAGCTACCAAGACACAATATTCCAAAAGTGGATGATCTAGTGACTTCAAGTCTAAGGATGACAATACCGTTGTCACCGCGAGAAGCGCTTGTGACTTTACATAACTTGTATGTAGCCTTCTCGAAGATTGGTCAATCCAGTATGCCATTACCCCTAATGCATACCCATGTGTTGGATCGTGATACCTCCATATCAATCCAACCTCATACTAGTCAATCGATGATTGTCATGTTAATCAATATAATTGACTAGGAATATTTAAGAATACAACACTAATATTCTAAGGACTTCATTCATTTTTTTTTGTCAAACGACTTCATTCATGTTAACATATCTCTATATCGATAACACAATGAATCGTAAATCCATAAATATCACAAGAAATAAATTGCCTTTAGGACATATTTCCAACATAGTTTACAATAATTATGCCAACCAACTCCCTAGAAAGGGTCTAGAGTTACATCATTGTCACATATGTAAAAATACTCTGTCCCATATCTGGCTCGCTAACTTTTATATGTAGACTGTTAGGCCTCTAAGGCCCATTAATAGAAATTGGTTTTTATTATTTTTTTTGAGAAATTGTTTTGTCGTCAACGGGGCTTGAACCCGTGACCTGATGCAGGGGCTTCCAACGCTCTACCACTTGAGCTACCACCTAGCTCCGAAATTGAATTTCTAATAAGATAGCTCTCTCTAAGAGCATGTTTCATATCCGTTTAAAATTAAGAAAAACTATAGAAAAAAATGTTCTGAAAAATACGTCTAAAAACATAATCAAAAGTTTGTTTGGCATGTGCTGAAAAACATTGTTTAAAATCAAAAGCACATTTTGCAACATTATTGGATTTCAATGTTACTTTTTTTTTGTCCAAACAATGTTACTTTGTTTGAATATCTTTTTTACGTACAATACTGATATATATTTTTTGGGAAATAATGTTGATATATATATATATATATATATAAAATAACAAATATATGTGTGTGTTACTTTATGCATCCAATCATATTTTAACCATCAATATTTAAAAAACGCACACACACAAAAACACCAACGTTGCTATTTCTATAAACAACTACTACCTCCGTTTCGTCTGTTTCGTCTGCGTTTGACTTTTTAACCCGTAACTGAGTCACTTTGACTTGGTGATTTGGGTACCAAAACGATGTAATTTTTTAACAATTTTTTCATGGTATTTTAGAATAAACTTTCCTCTATAACACCATGCAAAGATCACCAAATTCTTGTACCGTTTTGCTAATCAAATCACCGGATGAAAGTAACCCAGTGAATAGTGACAAAAAGTGAAGTAGGCTGAAACAGGTGAAACAGAGGTAGTACTTTTCAGCATGATTTTGTTTTAAACAACCAAAAAATAGACGCTACCAAATGAGTTTCTCGAAAAACATTGTTTTCAATATATTTTTTTTGTAAAAACAGGGATCCCAAACATGCACTAAGTACGAGTATCCCCCACCCCATAACTTCATTTCTCCTCAATCCTCCGCCTTTAGGGGGAAATGATGCGGTCTTCGGCCGTGCGCACTGTATTTTTCCATTTCTTCATTTCATTAAGAAAAAGGGTCTTTTGGCAATAATAATAATAATAATAATAATAATAATAATAATAATAATAATAATAATAATAATAATAATAATAATAATAATAATAATAATAATAATAATAAGGGTAAAAGACACTTTCACCCCCCCCCCTCTAGTTTCATTGAAGGACACTTTCATCCCCTCTAATTTCTTGAAAAACACTTTCGTCATTTTAGTGTGCCGAACTACAAGTAATTTATACTCTCTGATTGTGATATTCTTAATATGGGGGTAGGGCTTGTCAGTGAAAATAGTTTTTGAGACCAATTCGACCCCATGTCACGCGAAAAGTCTAATATACTATTGTGTAATGCCTACAATTTTATTAAATGAGGGAAAATGTATCTCTAATATTATTTTTACTGGCAGTTTCTAATATCAGACTAATGGTGTAACAATATGGGGTGCAAATATTTTTAAGTGTGGCACACTGAAGGGGTGAAAGTGTCCTTTAATGAAATTAGAGGTGGTGAAAGTGTCTTTTACCCAAAACAAATGTTTTCATTCTCCTTCCATCTAGCTAAGTTCTACTCCCAAGTTATTACGAAATGTAAATACCTTCATTTTAACCATTCACCTAATGCCTCCAAAGATAACAGATAACTAAATCATTCAAACACATCGACAAGTAGGCCCAAGCACCAATGAAGTACCTATAAAACCTAAGTATTAGAAACTGAGAAATCTCCATTTCATTGATGTATTTCGATTACAAAGCTTGAACCACAAAGGAGAGAGCTCAGCTCTATATATTCAACTAGAGGGGGGGGGGGAGGTAAATGTAAATAACAGAAAGAAATAACAACCTAGCCTAGTCAGCATCCGTTTGGCAAGCAAGAACCAATCAGAATGTGCCACGCAATCTGATGGTTGCTGCATTATTGAAACGACGCCGTTCAACTAAAGGGGACGGAAAATTTCAAAAACTAACGTTCAAGTGGATCCAACGGTAGCTGCTATTCTTCCTCTTCTAATCCAACGGCTACTGAACACTCTCAATTCATGTCATCAATTTGACATGAATTGCAGTTTAGTCCAAGCTGAAATTGATGTCTTTCACCTTCAATTTTGATACCCTCCCACAAGTTGAGGAGTGTAGTGATAACACTCCCAACTTGGACATTAGGAAGTGAAAGATGGGAGATGGCAAAGCCTTTGTCAGGAGATCTGCCAACTGATGAGAAGTAGGCACAAACTTGAGACTTATGACCTGTTTTTGCACCATATCCCTCACAACATGACAGTCAACTTCAATGTGCTTTGTCCTATCATGAAATATAGGATTTTCAGCTATCTGAATAGCTGAGGCACTATCACAGTAGATGATGGGAATGGTGAGCAACTCACACTGCAAATCCTTGAGCAGATACAAAAACCACTGCACCTCACTTGCTGTTGCTGAGAGACTTCTGTATTCAGATTCTGCAGAACTTTTGGCAACAATGCTCTGCTTCTTTGACCTCCATGAGACAAGAGACTCACCAATATAAACCAAATAACCACTGGTACTTCTTCTGGTATCCAAACACCCTGCCCAGTCAGCATCTGTGTAGGCATGAATTGTCAAACTACTTGTAGCTGAATAGAATAGCCCTTGTCCAGTATTTGACTTCAGATATCTCAGTACATGATGAGCTGCCTTCATATGAGCACTAGTGGGCTGTGAAACATATTGGCTCAACTTATGCACTGCAAAACACATATCTGGTCTTGTATGACACAGATACAACAATTTGCCAATAATTTTCCTATAAACAATGACATCAACTGTTTTCAAAACATCACCAGATTCTCTCCTCAACTTATTAGTTGGCTCCATTGGAATAGAAGCTGCTTTGCAATCAAGGTAGTGAAATTCATGCAGTATATCTTCTGCAAACTTTCTTTGACATAAGAAGATTCCATTATCATTCCTTGCCACCTCAAAACCTAGAAAGTACCTCAGGTTTCCCAAATCTTTGAGCTGAAATTTGTGGTTCAAAGAACATTTGAGAGCTGTAATGACATTGGCATTGTCCCCAGCTATCACAATGTCATCCACATACACAAGTAAAGCAATAAAGTGTCCTTCTACTTTCTTAGTGAACAAAGTGTAATCTGTTTTGCACTGATTAAAACCAATTTCAATGAGAGTATTGGAGAACTTACTATACCACATTCTTGATGCTTGCTTAAGACCATATAAAGACTTCTCCAATTTGCAAACCAGCTTTCTCTTATCCACTCCTGGATTATATCCTTCTGGCAAGTCCATATAAACCTCTTCCTTTAATTCTCCATGCAGAAATGCATTATTGACATCTAGTTGCACAATGTGCCATCCTTTCAAAGCTGCTATAGCTAGTACACTCTTAAAAGTTGGCAACTTTGCCACAGGTGAGAAAGTCTCTGTGTAATCTATTCCTTCAGTTTGAGTATACCCCTTTGCCACAAGCCTGGCTTTGTACCTTTCTATGGACCCATCAGATCTCAGTTTAATCTTGTATACCCATTTGCATCCCACAGTATCATGTCCAGGTGGTAAGTTTGTTAAGATCCAAGTTTGATTCTGCTCTAGAGCTTTGATTTCTGCATTCATTGCATCTACCCACTTTGTGTCCTTCACTGCTTCTGCATAGCTTTCTGGTTCTTTCATCACTGAGACTTGAGCTACATAGTGATCATATCTCTCAGAGAATTTGGCTGAATCAAAAATTGGCTTAGAAATGTGTATCTCTCTCTTTGCTGAATTTGATTTCTGAGCTGATAAGACATATTCACTGAGATAAGCTGGAACTCTAGATTGCCTTTCTGACCTTCTTGGTGCTGAGATATTCACTGTTGTTGCTTCATTGTTGCTGTTTTCTTCTTCTAAGATCTCTTCCATAAGTTCCCCATTTTGTTGAATATCATGATCTTCTTTCTCCATTACTATTGCTGGTAGAGTAAAATCATCAAACACTGCTCCCCTCAGATCATCAGTCTTGTGAAAAGGAAAGACTTCTTCATGAAAGACTACATTCCTTGTAACTTGAAATGTGCCTGTCTTCATATTATATAATTTGTAACCTTTAACTCCAAAGACATAGCCAATGAACACACATGTGTCTGCCCTGGGGTCAAATTTGTGTCTTCCTTGTTTCAGAGTAGATGCATAGCATAAGGAACCAAAAACTTTGAGAAATTCATAATCAGGCAAAGTTTTATGCATAATTTCATATGGAGATTTGTTACCCAAAATGGTTGTAGGCACTCTATTGATGAGATATGCTGCAGTCAAAACACAATCACCCCAAAACCTGATAGGGAGATTAGATTGAAACCTCAAACTTCTAGCCACATTTAGCAAATGCTGATGCTTCCTTTCTACTACTGAATTTTGTTCAGGTGTTTCAACACAGCTCAGCTGATGCACTATTCCCTTCTCTGCAAAGAAAGGAAACAGTCCTAATTCTTTGGCATTATCACTTCTGAATTTCTTTATTGATATCTGATATTGTGTCTCAATCATCTTGCAGAATTGAGGAATGATACCAATGACTTCAGATTTGTGAATCAAAAGATGCACCCATGTCATTCTACTCTTGTCTTCAACAAGTGTCAAGAAATATCTGTGTCCAGAGTGTGTAGCTGTCCTATAAGGACCCCAGATATCACAGTGTATAAGCTCAAATAGCACACTAGATCTGTTCCCTCTTATCTTATAAGGCAATTTCTTCTGTTTAGCTAATGGACAAATATCACAATGAGTGTTATTCACCTTACTTTTGCAGTCCAAAGATCTCATCATTCTCTTTAACTTCATATCTGAGAGATGTCCTAATCTCTTGTGCCATATTTCAGAACTCACCTTCTCAGATAAGGCATTCAAACTCAAAACTGCATTTGTTTTATCATTTCTTCCTCCATTTTGTATGAGATAGAGACCTCCAATCTTGGTTCCAACTCCCAACACCTGTCTAGTCTCAATCTCCTCAATATTGCAGCTATCTTTAGCACACACAAAAACACATTTATGTGTATTTGTTAATTGAGACATGGACACTAGATTGAACTTGAAGTCAGGTACATATAGTACACTCTCTAAAACCAAAGCATCATTCAACTTTACTTTGCCAATAGATGACACTAGCACCTTATCTCCATTTGGCAGATAAACATATGTATCTCTCACAGAAATCATATCATGCATAAATAGCTCATTGCAGCACATATGATCAGTAGCACCACTGTCAATAATCCATGAATCTGGCAGCATAATATTTGGAGAAAAGGTGGATTGAAAGGAATATGAGCTTACCCCTCCCAGAAAGTGATGACTGTAACTGTTTTCACTTGCATTGCTTGGAGAAGATTGCTGGAGAGGACTATCCATGCCATGAGAACTTCCAGAACTTGTATTTCCATTATGACTGGCATTTAAATTCTGCATTTGATTGTTGATGTAGCTCATCATTTGCTGACATTGACTTTGTGTAAGAGTGGAGGATTGCACATCTGCATTGACACTTTTGGATCCAATTACATTATGAGCTTGTGCCTTTCCTTTTGGCTTATAGTTAGCTGGATAGCCATGTAACTTCCAACACTTAGCTTTAATATGACCAGTCCCTCCACAATGATAACAGGTAGGTTTGGTATTGTAATTTCCATGAGCATTTGAATTAGAACCTTGAGTAGAATTGTATCCACCTCCATCATACTCCTTAGGGCTTCTAGGTGGCATAGAATTTGAATACATAGCCACATTTTGCTGATTACTAGAGTACATTGCCATTGGATTCAAAACTTGAGGTATACTAATCTGTGACTGCATCTCTTGTTGAACAACCTTAGAGAAAACTTTGTTCATACTTGGCAAATGATCTGTCAACAACAATTGATCTCTCACAGAAGTATAAGAATCATTTAGCCCCATCAGAAATTGCATCACATAATCCTCCTCAACTGAACTCTGCACTCTACCACATTCACAAAAGAGAACTGTCTTATAGTTACTTAACTCATCCCACAGAGTTTTTAGTTTTGTGTAGTAAACTGTAACAGTCATATCTCCTTGTTTCAAAGAGCTAATCTCCTTTTTCAATTGAAAAATCTTAGGTATATTTTTCTGTGAGAACCTCTCAAACAGATCTATCCATATCTCCCTAGCTGTTGTTCTATACATAACACTCCCAGAAATGTCCCTAGAAACAGCACTAAGCAGCCATGAAATCACCATAGCATCACATCTCTTCCAAAATGGATAGAGCTCATCACCTGGATCTGGCATCTCAATGCTTCCATTAACAAATCCTAGTTTGTTTTTAGCTTCTAGAGCTACAAGCATAGATCGATGCCATGTATTGAAATTTTCTCCAGTCAATACTTGAGAAACCAACACACTACCAGGATTTTCAGAATTACTGATAAAAAATGGAGAAGAGCTTTCTGTGCTCGGATTCATACCTCTCCCAGCTCCTCGTTGCGAGCCATTGACACCGAACTCTCCATCAGTCGCCATCTTCAAAACACCAGATCGGCTACAACCTCAAATTGCAGCACAAACAGATCTAGGCCTATCTCTGTGACCTTCAAATCACAGCACCCTTCCTTGTTGCTTCAGATCCAGAAACCCTAGCTCGTGCCATCCAGCTGAACCGAGCTCTGATACCATATTAGAAACTGAGAAATCTCCATTTCATTGATGTATTTCGATTACAAAGCTTGAACCACAAAGGAGAGAGCTCAGCTCTATATATTCAACTAGAGGGGGGGGGAGGTAAATGTAAATAACAGAAAGAAATAACAACCTAGCCTAGTCAGCATCCGTTTGGCAAGCAAGAACCAATCAGAATGTGCCACGCAATCTGATGGTTGCTGCATTATTGAAACGACGCCGTTCAACTAAAGGGGACGGAAAATTTCAAAAACTAACGTTCAAGTGGATCCAACGGTAGCTGCTATTCTTCCTCTTCTAATCCAACGGCTACTGAACACTCTCAATTCATGTCATCAATTTGACATGAATTGCAGTTTAGTCCAAGCTGAAATTGATGTCTTTCACCTTCAATTTTGATACTAAGTCCCATGGCTTTATTAGAACTATATATATCCAAAACAGAAGTGCCATTTTCTGCTAATACTTTCAGGTAACATCCCCATCAGTACTTTTCAAACACATGTGGGTGTCTTCTTCATCATGCAGTACTAGTACCAACGTAATATTCGTATTCCAAGAGTGTGATTACAAGAGCACTGTAATGGACACAGCATCACCCTCTGTACCAAAATCTACGAGTATGGATATTGTTACCTAGAAATGGAAGATTCTTTGTTTTTGCTCCTGCTGATGATGATGTTGCTTCACAAGCCATTTACAAGACTTACTCTCCTCTTCCTCTTAACACCTATAAGTAGCAAGCTTATACTTCCGCTTTTCATGGGCTCACTTGTACAGCAAAGAAGGGAGAGAGAGAGAGAGAGAGAGAGAGAGAGAGAGAGAGAGAGAGAGAGAGAGAGGTTGTCTGCTTGAATCTCCTATTCTGTCAAGGTGCCTGTAAGGTTAGTATAGTATATGCATCTAGTTCATGCAGTATTTCACAGGATGCACAAGATCTCGAGTTCTCATCATCTGTTTAGGCCTTCAATCTTATTTACATGAGTGTTTCGGATGTCAAAAGAGCGACAACATTCTGATTATTTCCTTCTTATGGAGCACTTTCACCTAATATACATAGATCTACTACATTGTGAAAAGATTCTTAATTTTCTTGTGTTTTTTTACACGAACCACCACTTGTCCACTTCTGAGTTGTGTTGAAAAGTCAAACATTACAATTGCATAAGGACAAATGGGTAAGTCGGAACCTCGTCCTGGAACTGAAGCTTAGCTTTTCTTATACCACGGATCTTCTGTGTTTTTGCAATAACCTTAATCACACGAACTCCATAATTCGTTAGTTTTCAAGCGACTCATTTTGTTGGAAGTCTGCAGGAAGTGAAGATTAGACATGGAAGGTGGCGGGAGCAGTAGCAACTTATTTTCTTATCCAGGTACATTACGGTGTCCATGTCATTCCATGTCAAATTCGTATAACATGTAGTAGTACTTTAGTAGTACTTCATTCCAAGGTCGACTTTAACATAGCATTAGAGCGCTGGAACACAGAGGTGTCACAGTTTTTGAAAACTTCACTAGTACCCCTCTAATTACAACTACTTTACACTAAAACCCTTGAGAAAAATACATAAATGTCCTGGCTAGAATTAAAATTTTCCGTCACGTCCTTAAAAAATCATGATATATAATGACTTTATTTAATAACTTGGGCGTCATTTAGTTTGCGCACCGGCTCCACCAATGCTTGCAGGGAATCAACAACCATCGGAGTTGGAAATGCTGCAGAAGGAGCACGAAGAGAAAACAGCAAGAATCAAAGAGCTGAGGGAACAAATAGCGGAAACCAAAAGTAATTTAGAGATCAAGAAGAAGCAAGTCCCAGGGGCAGAGGAGAAAATGGAAGCTTTCAGAGGTTTGATTGAAAAATATAAGAGCATGAGAAACGAGTACAATGCCCTCTTGGCTGAGAAGGTCAAGAAAGATAGAAAATGATGAATCCCCCAAGCCCATTCTCCTAATCACAGACACTCAGAGTGTCTCGAGCATACGAGAATTGCTTGCTAGCGATGGGATAAGTGCTTTTAAGCATAAGGAGAGCTAAGACTTTTGTAGTGTGGAGAGACGTTCGATATGAAATAAAAAAAGAAAATTGCCATAGATCAGAGAAGACTTCCATAGTCTCGTATGAAGTAAAATTTATGACAGGAACTGTTTTGGTCCACCGAACATTTTGGTGTTAGAGATGCTCTAAGGCACCGAAAAAGACCTAGTTATGGGATAATAATAATAATAATAATAATAATAATAATAATAATAATAATAATAATAATAATAATAATAATAATAATAATAATAATAATAATAATAACAGACGATCTAGATTGTGCACAAGTAGAAACAAATTTTCTGCAAATACATACAACTGATATAAAGGGAAAACTTGAATACCACCCCGTGCTATATTAGTGACGGGAAGAAGACACATTCCAGTCAGTAAAAGCCATGGTATCGTTTGTATCAACCCAGTAAAACTCAGAAACCACTTTCAGCAAATCTTTCTCAATCAAATCCACAATTCATATCACCCCTATACACATTGCCGCTATTCCTAAAAAAATCTCTCACGCCAAACTTACTGTACTTTTCACACTCAATGTGTATACATTCTCGTAAAATCTTGTAAAAAAATGATGTGATTCTCTGTTCCATGTTTCTCTTTTATGCTCCATTTCAACTATTCCAAATGGCATGTTTCCAGCGCATAACAGGTCCAAGTATTCAGTCGCGTAAATACCTAAAGCCTAGTTGATATGCACACAATATCTTATCGGAAAGCAGCTAAAAACTCTTTTTCCCAAGTGGCGCCGATGATGATGACTAGAACTGGGTTCTTCCTGAATCTCTTGTTTGGGAGTTACCGTAGGATCTCCAAACATCTTGCCATTGGCGCCTGTTGCTGCTTCTCTCAAATGGATAGTTTCTAGCATCTGTGTGCATTCTTGATGATGTGCTCGCCCCGTAGCCTCTCCTTTGCGAACTTCGCATCTCTTCTTCTATATCATAACGCGACCGCTAACAATAACAAATCGTAAAATGGAAGAAATTAATTACCGGTTCCGGAAAGAAAAAAAGTTCCAAGTATTCTAATATATATACAAATGTAAAGAGGACTGTTTTTCACTATTAAAATAAATGCATTAGGACTAAGCACATTGTTTGGATACTACGTAACTTTGCCTTCTACAAGAGATGTAGTTTTCTTTGTTATCACAGTGAACCAGTGTTCTCCATGTTAAGAATCTTGGGGTTCCACCTCAAAACCAATTGGCAATGAAGGGAGTAGCCCAAGTATCTTATTAGGCAGAGGCGAAGCAAACGAAGTCCCAATGTAGGACAAACAGCTGAGTATCGACACTCCAGAGTCGTTCTCCGCGTTCATTAACCTTCCCTTGCGCCTCCCAATTCCTTCTTCCCTATTATTGTTATTTGATCGTACCCTCAGTTATAGGTTCCTCTGATCTAAATCCACTTATAGTTAGTACCAGAGTTACCAGAAATCGCTCAACAGATCCAGATAGCGCGATCCAAATTAGGGGTCGTTCGCGATCCAGATCGTTGATTCTGGCGATCCCTTATGTCTTTACACATAAAGCTAAATCTATTCTATAAAACAGCACGGTGGACTTTTTTTCAGCCTTTAGATTAAAACAACCTCATCCCTTAGATCTCACCTACTATAAGACATGAATTTTGAAAAAGAAATTGAACACACAACCCCAGAGAATTAAACACACGATCGGGTAAGGAGAGAGAGAGAGAGAGAGAGAGAGAGAGCTGTTATGAAAAATTGTTTGGGTGCATTGGGTCCCTAAGAGAAGAAAATTTTACTATGATGTTTTTGGAGTATGAATCAGTTATGGAACCCTTGAAAGTTTAGGAAATGAAAATAAAGCTTAGGAAACAAAAACTAATAAGCCCTATAAAATTAGGGGCATTACACAATATCCGGGTATGAGAACCATACAATACGATTTCTTTTGGGTAGTGGCCTCGGCCACGGGTCATGGCCTAGTATTTTAATATTATTACTCACTTTCCCCATAATTTTACCAAATAAATTACGTCTTTAACACAGACTTCTCCTTTTATATGAAGTCCCTACAAAAAGAACTCCTGATAACAAATAGGTTTTACTACGAAATGATGATATGAGTATACTTTTACACGACATTCCTAAAAAGAATTCATCTAACAAGACAACCAACTAATCAACCCGAAGAAGCCTACCCCCCGGCAAACCTATTCCTAGCAGACCGCGTACTGCGTTTCCGAAACCGTTCTGCGTACAACAGCATTCCGCGATCCTGGAAACCTTGGTCAGTACTATTTTTGCTTGGTTGTGTGAACTTTCATCCCCATTCGTCTACTTCAATTTTCGTATTATAACCACATATGCGTCCCCTTGATTTTGGTCAATGTTGTCCTTGTCATCTGGATTCCCCTTTCAGATATATTTCTGGAGAATTCATCGCTAGAGGGCCGTCATTGACGAAGAAGAATGGAGACTTTTCATAATAGTGAAACTCGAAATCTGGTTGCACCTCTGCCCCCAAAAAAACACAACTGGTTTTACCAGTTAATTAATGAGAATCTTGAGTTTGATCTATGGAGATATGATGTTCATTATGTGGTTTGGCAACATGCTTCTAGCTGTAGATTGTAATGTCTGTTATGAAACGGATCTCAATTGATTCATTCTCATCCTACCTGCATGTGTTAAGCATATAGCTACCAGCAACGAGTTGATTGGGAGGGAATGGAAAGTTAAAGCCATTTATGTAAAAAAAAGGTTTTAGAGCTATTAAGTGGAAGGATTTAATGGGAGGTGAAGTATCTTACGGAAGTATTGGTATTTGCTTGTCCAAGGAAAAGTACATCCAAAATTTGCCAAACAAAAAAATCCAAGCTGCAGATACCAAAATGGAGGCCAATATAATTTTTTGTGAAGCAAGGTACTCTATTATGTTATCCGATAAGTAGCTAAGGCTTGTAGTTAAGTTGAATCACATCAGAACTAGTACCTCCGTTTTGCTTGAAACTTTCCAGTTGACTATTTTCCACTATTCACCGGATCACTTTGCCCCGGTCATCTGATTAGCTAAACGATGCAAGAATTTGGTAATCTTTTCATGGTGTTGTAAACATGAAAAAATTACCAAAAAATTGTATCGCTTTGCTATCCAAATCACCAGGACAAAGTGGCATATATACGAGTGGAAAAAGTCAACTGGGAAGTTTCAGGCGGAACAGAGGTAGTACTTTGTAACAACTTCTTTTTCCAGTGAGTCACCAATTCAGTTCATTAGGGTGCTCTTTTACATGTCTTACACTTGATGAAAGGTGCTACAGGTTGTTACTATAAATAATAGTCATTAGCTAGATTACTCCTAATGATACTCTAATGCATATTGCATCTTCGTTGGAGGTTTTCTGACAAGAAGAAACTGAGCTCACTTGAGCCTCGACGCTGACAGCTCACAACTTAGTGATCTTAGTAAAACATATAGTGGGAGGAGCCAAGCTTTCGAAATCCACCAATTCAGTTCATTAGGGTGCTCTTTTACATGTCTTACACTTGATGAAAGGTGCTACAGGTGGTTACTATAAAATAATAGTCGGTAGCTAGATTACTCCTAATGATACTCTAATGCATATTGCGTCTTCGTTGGAGGTTTCCTGACAAGAAGAAACTGAGCTCACTTGAGCCTCGACGCTGACAGCTCACAACTTAGTGATCTTAGTAAAACATATAGTGGAAGGAGCCAAGCTTTCGAAACAAATTAAGCCTGTTTGTGATAACCAGACAAAACTATCACGTTGCATTCAAGCTAGTATGCCACAGGAAAGATCCAGTCTCAAAAGGTGATTCACAATTTCAAATGGTGTAAGTTAGATCTGCAAACAAGTTGGCTAATCAGGTCAACAAACCATTGTAACACTCACATATCAAATTCATTTGTAATGAACTTAAGAGTCTATGATGAATGCTCTATTTTGAAGAGCAGTGATAAAAGATTTTATTTATTTTCTCGTGTAAATAAAGAAAGGCCTTTCAACAGAGAAGGAAGCTAACTTTCCAAGTCACCTTGTGTGTGATGGTTGATAAAAAGGGAAAAGATAACAAACTTGGAAGCCTCACAAAGACCACCACAGGAATTATTGTGAGGATTACCAAGAACACATTCAAGTCACGGGGTAAATAGAATCCTAACTTTAAACGCGCCCACCAAAGGTTAACCCGATTAGAGAACCTTCTAATTTTGAGACCCAGGAGAGAGAGAGAGAGAGAGAGAGAGAGAGAGAGAGAGAGAGAGAGATGATACCTTCGTAGGATCGGAAAGAACTGCATATGCTTCTGCTATCATTTTGAAGAGCCTGTCAGTATCTTTGTAAACCTCTTCTGCTACCTCCTTCCAAAGCTTATCTTCCCCATTCTCATTTCTAGCCAAGGATTGACCGGCCTGTAACAGTTAAAATCACCGTCAGATGGTGTTACCAAACGCCTGACCATTAGGATGACAGATATCACTAGTTACACACCTTGTCAGGATGATGTTTGAGGGCAGCTTTCCGGTAGGCCTTCTTAATTTCAGATGCTGTTGCAGATGGATCAACTCCCCTGAAATCAAAGCACAATTTATTATACAAAAGGTTCGGTTGAGCTTCATGAGAAACTCCACTTGAACAAGTCAACAAATCGGAAAGAACAATACCACAGAAGGCAAATTCAAGAAAATTCTCCTCTGCTTGGATGGGAGCATGTGTGCAGAGGGCAAGTACATTTCTAAACTTATATGCGACATTCCAGTATGTTTCAGTACCCAGGGAAGCAGGGCATATTCCAGTATGATTCTGATGAAGTTAACAAATCGAAAAGAACAATGACCACAGATGGCAAATTCAAGAAACTTCTCTTCTGCTTCGATGGAAGCATGTGTGAAGATGGCAAGGACATTTTTAAACTTAAAAGCAACCATAGTTGTAAGAATCCTACGATTCACAATTCGATTGATACGATTTGATACTCCCATGAAACGGTGTGAATCCCTCCATGAATCTTAAATGGAATGATCTGAATCCAGATTTAAGAACCCGAATCTTACGATTTGTAATGATTCAGGCCGATTCATGTGATTCATCCTCGTTGCGGCTTATTAAGTTAGTCAGTCTATGAAGTCATACTTCTCCTATTTCATTCCCTTTTTGTATACATGTTTGTTTCAAAATAACTAGTACAACGTTTTCAAGGGCAAGACTAATAGTTTCCTTATTATTTTCCTCTATCTTGGATCTAATGTTTACTAGCTCTAGATACATGCATTCTTATATCTTAACCCTTTTTATCTGTTGGGTAGTAGATACATAAGGCTCCTAATGAAATCCGAATATAGTGTTCACACAAGCTTACAGATTTAAGGGACATGTAATCATATATGCTAAAGAAGATTTGAACCCAATCTTTACGATTCGCGATCTAAGTTACCTGGAACGCGGATCGTTCCGGTTCGTGGAACGGGAACGGGATCGCGGAACGCCATACCCTATGGAATTCGGTACGCCAAGGGTAGGCTTCTTTGGATACCTTTATAGGAGTTTTACCATTTTCCACAAATCATAAAGTACAAAACTGCTCAATTTATACAATATTTATAAGTCAATACACTAAAAATAGATGTGCTTTAACATTTTCAAATTTAATTTTCCCTTCTACATAGATGCTTCAGGTGAAAGTAGTGAACAAAACTGGGATCGCCAAATTAAGCGATCTGGATCGCTGGTGTTCCATGTTTCGGAACGCGCGATCCAATTCGCAATTCGCGGGGGTATGAGTGAATTGTGGTAACACTGTTCGCGATTTGATTTGCAATTCAGTAAAGTGGAATTTCGATTCATGATCTGAATCTCGATTTGACAACTATGAAAGTAACATTCCAGTATGTTTCAGTTCCCAGGGTACGTCGTTCCTACTTTTCCATGGAAGGCAGTGTAATGATTGAAATACAGGGCTATAAGTATCTACACATCCATACACTCTAATCTCGCTCTCAAAGCTTAATAGGTTCATGCACCTCCAAATGGACAATAGTGTGATATCAAACTTATGAATGCAATTCATGTTACAAGCAACATAGACCAGAAAAGAATGATGTTGCATTGTATCACAAATTTGCAAAAATAATAATAAAGTGAATTTCTAAAATTTTTACATGCAAGTAGTAGTTGATAATTTTGGAGCTGCTCAAGAAACCCAGTAAGGCATTAGCAATCTTAAGAAAATATTGAAGAGAGAAACACTGACGATAACACTGACTGCAATAAATACTAAGTCAAATATAAGCATACCCAATTGGCAGTCCACAAAACCCCCAGTAACCATCTGTCAGAACTAAAATATCTATCATCCATTTGGTTCAAGTCAAGTAACGTAAAGGTTAATTGAAGGTGAGCTCTATCCAAAAGAAACTTAGGTGGCATTCCATTCTTTGACCAAGATAATAATCGGTCAATTTTAGGCATTTGGTAAGGTGGCTTACGAATACAATATAGCGTAGTGTAATCTAACAAGGTACAGGAGCTCTTGTTTCCCGAGGCCTTTAGTCCTTCTTATGGTACACGAACCTTCGTTCGTGAACCCTCACTAGATTGTTCTGTTATCTGTTAGGAAAAACCAACGTGATGGTTTTGCTTCATACAACATGTTCTTAGTTTTTCGCCTAGTTAACTCAAGGGTCGCTTTGTTCTTTCACACCATTTCTGTCCCTTAAGACCATTAAGATCTAAAGCAATCCCTGTTTGTCCATTTTTCAATTTCAACTCAAAACCTCCTCCACAAACACCGCCAAACATATCACAGAAACTTTAGATTTAAGGACAATCTTGATAGGTTGTTGCACCATAAAGTATATATGTGTAGTCAACTTAATAAATTTCATACTACTTCTGTTTCTTCCCACTTGAGTATTGCACAATTTTTTAAAAAGTGAGGGGAAAGCCAAATTTGCCCCTCCACTCAAGTGTTTGATTTGGGGTGGGGTTGTTGGGGGCGGTATGGGTGGGTAATTGGGATCGGTGTGAAGGTTAAAATGGTAATGTAAGTTATAAAAAGTGAAAAAGTTACTAAATATGGCAAGTGGGACGAATAAGGAGAAACAAGCAAAAATGGAAAGTGGGAAGAATCAGGAAGTACTTTGAATCTGGGATGCAATAGTTCGTTTGTTCCCGCATTCCATAAATCAAGACTCTGCAAGGACTTCTCCTTTCAGAGAGAGAGAGAGAGAGAGAGAATCTCCATGCTCGAAAGGAAAACGATACTGATGTCATCGGGATCAATAAATCAAGACTCCATTCAGCCACTGAAGAGAAGAAAAATAGAAGGCCTTTTAGATATAAACGGTCTTGACCCTACAAGGATTTCTCTTCTTTCAGAACCGAGAAATCAGATGCTCCCTCCCTCTCTCTCTACACACACACCATTACCATCATCATTACCATCTTTGTCAGAATCCTAACCCATTAACACACTACAGACACTAGGAGACCACAATCCCGCCACTGTCACCCCCATTCAATAATTGTCACCCAATTCCCCTCAGATGATATCCAATCAATAAATTTCTAATGAAGTGCATGATAGAGCTGAGGGGTGCACTTGACTCCTATAGTAGTCCGACAAAATGATTAGTTAAAATCAAAGATAGCTCTGTAGATACTTTTCCTTTCCAACATCACTCATTATCTCTCTAGCCTATGAAACCCACACCAATCTTTCTCCCTTGGCATACTGGAATGCTCCAGTTACATTCAGACAATTTTGGCTTGGAGGTTAGGTTCATCACAAACAGTAAAGGATGAAAGAACGGGGGGATTCTATTCCTAGAGGTTCTTCTAGTAAAGGAAGTGGGGATACAACTATACAAGTAGCATGTTTGATTCAATTGCCAAGTGACAAATGAAGCTAGGCAGTCTGTTAGCCGATTTTTTTCAAATCACATACCATAAAGCAAGGGAAACACAGTGTCAACTAGTATAGCGTACTCTTCTTTTTAACATGCATGAGGAGGTTGCATTCATTTTCCGTTCAATGTTTAAAAACAGGTTGGCTGTACCCTCCACGATTCTTCTAGCCATCCTAAACTATTCCTTCATGATATAGCTTAACCAACTGGATTATAGGGTCAATTACTTATTGCCCACCTCCAGTATGGCATAATGATCCATGTGCCACCCCCAGTTTGGAAACTAACTAATTAACACCTAAAGTTTAATATTGTTAACAAATCCAAACCGGGGTACTTTTCCGTTTAAATTAACTGACAGTGTAAAAGGGTATTTTTGCCATTTGGACTAAACCAACATTCTTTAAAGAAAGCTGAATATTAGAAGAGAGGGAGAGATGACCCAGAATCCGGCCAGCCCACCGACATCACCTCCACCTGTACCCAGATTCCGGCGAGCCCACCACCATCACTGCCACCTGTACCAAGAATCCGGCCACCACAATAGATTCCGACAAATTATTCAAATCAGAGTCAAAACAAACAAATTATCCCTTGAAACAAATCAAAGTCTGATCGGCACTACCAGTGACCAAAAGGGTAGAATCCTGGAAAAAGAGAGGATAAGATTCGCTTTTGCTCACACCTTGTTTTCACCTACTGCTTGCTGCTATTGCTGTTTGTGTCTCTGTTCTTTTTTTCTCTTCTCTGCACCCTTCTATCTCTCTTTTATTACTTTGCCTGTGAGTCGTCCTCGATGAGAGAAACGAATCAGTCCAAGGCCTCTTCAAACAAATCAAAGTCTGATCGGTCTTCTTCCTACGTTTAATTCCTCTTCTTCCTTCGTTTATCTTCTTTCCATTCATTCACTCTAGACGAATCAGTCTAAAGTCTCTTCAAACAAATCAAAGTCTGATCGGCACTACCAGACGGTGGTACTGCCAAATCTCTCACAATCTCTCTCTGCACTTCGGCGCTGCACCTGAGGTACTAAACTAAACCCGAGCACTCACTAGAACGATGAAAGAGAAAATCTGCTAAGGTGGGTTAGTTTATTAGTTTCATTTCTTAATTAATTAATTTTCATTTCTTAATAGATATAATTTTATTTTAATTAAATGACAATTACTAATATATCCCTAAACAAAAGGATATGAAAGTCATTCAAACTGCCGTTGAGTTACATATTTGGATGGAAAAGTACCCCAGTTTGGATTTGTTGGTGTTAATTAGTTAGTTTCCAAACTGCAGGTGGCACATGGATAATTATGCCATACTGGAGCTGGGCAATAAGTAATTGACCCCTGATTATATGCAGTACAACTATTTCGGTTCATGAAACCCACTAGACAGGAAAGAGATTAAATCTGATAATAAGTTAACAAGCCGAAGGGCACACTTACAAAATGAGGTAGAGATTCAAAGAGGTTTCCTTTCTAGCTTCTTCTTCCATCACTGAAAGCCGTGTTTGAGCTTGTTTTAACTCATTCAACTTGCTTGCTCTATCAGATGTACCATACTGATTAGCCTTATCCTCCACTTGCTTGGTAAGGAGAGACACAAGCCTCTGAAGATCTGCAGTTGCTTGGTCAAAGTCTCTAATCATCTCAAACAACGTGGCTCGCCTAGATATAGCCTGCAAACATGGCCATGGTAAGTACTCTGCCTGCCAATATACTGATGAGCTCAAAAAACTGGTATAATACATAGGAGCAGTATATTTACGAACTTCTTGTTTAGCATTGGTGAGGAAACCGATAGATCATGTCATGCACCTTGATCTCCCCAGTTTATTCTGAGAGGGCGCATTTAAACTTCTCCATTTAGAACTCTAACAAACACCAATTACTATTGCGGAAGAAAATATTCTCTAAGATTCACTAACTAGAACTCCTGGCGAATATGAGCAATCTATATTCTAAAAGCCCAACGAACCTATCCTTCTGGACCGTAAGATTTGGTCAATTAGTATTGACGAACATGGTCAATCTATATGCTAACCCCCAATAAAAATATCTACTGGACCCTTTAACTAGGCGATTAAAACCAGTGGATCAGTTTGCTTTTCAACCACCCACTCATTCACATCAGCGTAACCACACTCCCAATAATTCTATCTTATTTTCATTTCACAGTACTAGCCATCATTTTCAATTTCTCATTTTTCACTCTTTCCATAACTTCTCCTACTAATTTATTGCGCCCATAACTACCGCATTCTGAAGTATTAGTTTTTTCGGAACGGAGGGAGTAGTATGGAAAGAGATACATGGAGAAATACTCAACAGGCGTAAAAAGTTGGGTTTCACGTACTTTTCTTCTATATTTACATACTACAAAAATTGATTAGACCTACCATAGTTTTATTAGTAAATATAAAAACGGTATATCTTCACTAACTAATAGAAGTTGCATCACTAACTTTATAACAGCCCCAACTTTTTCACCAAATACGTAAAACTTTTTTCGTCAACTTTTTGTCACAAACTTTTTCACAACAACTAAAAAGTCGACTTAAAGTCCAAAAAGTCATACCAACCCCAATCACTGACAAGTCTGGGCACCCCTGACAATATACCCACAGAGGAAATGTTCACAGAAATGAGCCTATTTTGGCTGAAAAACCCAAAATGATCCTCATATGAGAGATATTGCCAACATAGGCTCATTTACAATGTGAGAAGCGGTTTTTAGCTGTATACACAGCAGAAATTGTTTGAGTATGAAACATATAATAGAACTAGAGGTTTTAAAGGGAAGAACCTCTAGTAGGACTATCGGTTTTAAACTCAAAAACTTATACTCCTACGACTGGTTTCTAAACGAGCCTATATTGGTATTACCACTGGGATGGGGATCATTTCAGGTTTTTACAGCCAAATCAGGGTCATTCAGTGAAAACTTCAGCCCCAGAGCAATTTGAAAACACAAGTATAACCCTGGAGCGAGTGGTCAAGGTATGCTTCCTTGCAAAGATCTACATCCCTCAATAAAGTTGCAACCGAGCAGGGGCCGGACGTGACCTGAGCTTTCTATTGGAAAACGATTTAGATTAAAAGCTAGATAGTGAATGATAGCTCAATCGTGCTAAAGAAGGCAAGAGCAAACAAAACAAGAAAGACAGGAATAGAGGAGAATAATATCTTATATGTTATTTTAGTACACGCTTTGTTCCAACTTCCAACAGTTAAACTTACATTGGCAGCGATTGCGCGACACGAATTGGGTGCTCTGGCACATACCGTATTGATTTTCATATCAAAGTGGACACTAGCAGTTTATAAAGTAAATTGGAAAAAGCAATATCCAATTTTGATGATGAAAATTGTTAGTCCAACTTAGAAGAGGAATCCTCCTTCCTAAGACTGACCTAAAATCCCTAAATTAAAAACCCAACACAACTTGTCTAAGTTCCATCAAACTCGGATAGAAGAGAGAGCTGAAAGTACAAAGTAACTTAGAGAATCTGCAGTAAGACTACAACAGGATATGTGGTACTTCTCTAAGGAAACATATTAGAGTCTCCAGTCTCCACCTATTATCCCCACCCACTTCCTATCCAATTTGGATTAAGAAAATTATAAATTGACCTTATAAGAGGAATCTCCCTCGTAGGGGTGACATATAATCCATAAACTAAAAACCCAGATAACGAGACTAAGTTGCCTCAAACCTGGATGGACAAGAGACCTGAAATTACAACGAATGAACTTAGAGAACCTGCAAAAAGACTGGAACAGGATTTGTGGTACTTCTCTAAGGATAAATATTGAAGGAAGCCTCCAGTCTCCACTATCCCCACCAACTATCTTCTGTCACTCTATACTAAGTGCGTGAGTGGAGGGGCTTCCCCTCCCTCTCTATCTCTATATTTATGTGTGTGTGGTGTAATAGTATATGTAGGAAGCAACAGTCAATATCCCCCCCCCCCAATAAACAATGTGTACGGTCCTTCCAACTCTGTCAGCCCTCGATCTCAGCTTATATTAACTTACAAAGGCCATTCAATAGGTGGCACTCTTTTAGCCTGAAGTAAGAGTATGATAGACCAGTTATGCGGTTTATGTTGCTTTGCCCATTTCCTTCATGTTTCGGATATCGTTACCTACTTCAGTAACTATTGATAATATCAAAGCAAGTGAACATGCTCTATGAACTTCCCCGTACAACAGAATGTAGTAGAAGCATTTCAATAAAAAACAAATTGAGCAGGTTTGTGTACATCTTGTCATGTGATATCACCAGTTCTAAATAGCAATATTGGATAGATATTTGGGACACAAACCTTCAGATAATTTCCATGAAGGGCTATAGCAAGGCTGCAATCTGCTACGGCATCTAATATCTGGCCCAAAGCCTTGTATGCAGCAGCGCGATTGCAGAAACAAACAGCTGCAAAAGGTCGTGATTCTACAGTGCATGATAAAGCAGCAGTGTAGTGTTCGACAGCTTCTGTGTGCTTTCCTGACTGGAATGCATCATTTCCTGCAGCCTACCAGGACACATCATATATTAAAACACCATTGTGCATGACAAATAAATGAATCAGTAACTTGAAGGAAAGCTTTACTCAATAAGAAGACATGACCATGCCTCAATATACATAATCAACCAGAGAGGGAATAAACAGAAGCCATATTGTTTAACCCTCACTTCACGACTTGTTGTGGAAGTGATCTGGTTACTCTTGTAGGGAGAACAATCATGCCTAGGAAGACGGGGTGGGGATCTTTCGGGGAGATTCTGCTGCAAATAGCTCGTAAACTAATAAAATTGCTGATGCACACAGATGTCTTTAGCAAGCCTTTTCCTTCAATTGTAATCAAATGGAAGTACTTACGAACTAAATGATAGTGAATTCGTGACATCCACATAATAGCTTAATCTTTTGACTAGTAGCTCACTGGAACAAAACACCATTGTACCTCCTAGGACTATGAAATCGAAATTTAAAAAGTTACAAATGCCTAAGCCTAAGTCAACCATTCCTAGCTAAATAAAAGATCTAGAATGTAATATTATATTTGAAGGGACAATTTCAGAACCTGGGAAATTCCTATTTACCACCCTTCACATTAAGAAACTAGAAAACAAAATAGTGGAGTCAGTATTAAGCTTTCTTTACCTTTGTACCTTCCATTAATAAAGAACCCTTGGGATGAGAGTGAAATTCAGACAACATGAAAAAACATCATCGTCGAAAGAAAAGCTCCTATCTCTTCACTGTACAGTTCTTCGGGAAAGTAGTTCAATCTATTATGTTTACATAAAAGATCTGGCAAGACATTTTATTTTATAAGAAAATAAATGGAGATATGCAGTCTCCAGCCCTTCTTTATAAGGTATTTCCAGTTCATTAGCAATACCTTGAACCACTTACATCCCACCCACAATTTTAGATATTGGCTGCTACATATCGTCTCAGCCAATAAGTGAAGGGCTTCAGGCCATCCAGTAATGTTACCTCTGATGGCTACATATAGAACGGATTTCATGCATATTGGCCGGTACTTTCCAAGATACTCAGACAAAGAACAAAGGTATGAGGCACTACTCCTGGTAAGTGCACATGTTTATTTAACGGTTTGCTATCATTGGTTTATTTTATCAAATTTGTAACAATGAAGAAAAAAAATGAAAGAGACAAATTTCAATTGCTAGGAACCACGGACACTCCAAAACAAGGTTCGTATCCGTGCCAGACACTTGGGACACTTAAGACACTCGTCCGACACTCCAAAATACGTGTCAGACACTCCGGTTGGCGCGTCCCGGTATTTCGGAAAATTTTAGTAGACTTGACACTTGAGAGACTCTTTAGGGACACTTAATGAGAGACGACAGTCACCCCTTTGTGTTTATTAGACTTTCAAAGGGGTTGTTTCATGGAATATTGTAACTTTAAAGGGTTGAAATATAATTTAGCTAAAGTGGATATAATATTTATGATTAATTGACAGCTCAATATATGAAAAGGTTGCCCTTTTGAACGATAAGTTCAAGCTAGGTTTTAAGTTCTCACTTGTGACAACTTCAAGGGTTTCCCAGACACTACTCGTCAAACTCGAACACAGGTAAGCTACTCCTCTTTCTCCTCTCTTTCTTAAACTTAAGTCTATGCTTCTTCGTGATATTAAAGGTATAAAGAGTAGAGTTGGAAGCAATATTTTACTCTCTCCGTCCCAAAATAATTGTCCCTTTTTTAAACCCCAACTTAATAATGGAACATGCATTAATTGTACTCAAATTTACATTTTGTGGTGGCATAGACAAAATATCCCTTATTTCTTGATTTCTTCATTTCCAATGCAACTTTAATTGCATTAAGAGGACAATGTAGTCAAATGACTCAAATCACACGATTTCAAACATTACAAGGGCACTTATTTTGGGACAACCCAAAGTAGAAAAGTGGACAGTTATTATGGGACGGAAGGAGTATCATCTATTAGTATACACATTCAAAAAGATAATACGAATGTTGATGTATCCGTGCGTGCCATATCCTCGATTTCTAAGAAAATGACGTATCCAGTGTCGGCTCCCGTACCGTATCCGACAACCGTAACCGTAACCGTATCCGTGCTTAGGTTTATTGATAGAGTAAACACTCCTAAACATGTTCACCATGCTCAAACATGCATGAGTAATTTTTGGTATTTTCCAATGTTTTGTAAAGAGGGAACCACATCTACAGCAGCTGTTTCCATTACGTAGAGTGCAGTACTTTGATTTACATCACGTCCTCAACCGATTCAAGAGCCGGTAAGGATTTTCAAGACCATGGTGTAGCAATCTTAGACCAGGTTAACTGGACTTGGATGAGGGTGTCATGTCGGGTGTGTATCTGAGAATCAGATTTGCCCCCTTGAGGAAATTTTGGATTCAGGGACTTGGCTAAAAAGTGTCCACATTTCTAACATGGATGCAGAGATAGGTGACATTGCAATTATATTACAAATTATATATTAGGTTCGTAAACTAAACCTAAAACCTACCAAAAAAGGATTTAGAGTGTAAGCAACTGACCAATTGGTAAGATTGACGAACATACCAGTGAGGATAGAGGATAATCAGTGAGATTTAGATGACCACAACTCTGACAACAAGTTTGAACAAGGTGAAGAAAATGAAAGGAGGCTAGGCTTAAGAAGAAACGGAACACCAATTTGCTATATGATCATGATTTAAAACCTAGGTGCCTCAGACGGATATGTGCTCTATCCGCCAATGGGATCCGAGATTGAAGAGTCCGGGTACCTTAGATTCTTAGCAAAGTACCACCTTTATTGCTGACGGTCCCATTTCTGTATCTCTTCCATTGGCAGCCACCATAGTGGAGAGCTGGCGGCCTTCTCGCTTAAGCTTCATCATCTCACTATGTTGGTCTATTAGATTCTTGTGTACAATCAACGTTTTTATTCATCGAACCAACTCAGATGATTTTTCTGAAATGTAAGTTATTATTATCTTGTGTATTAAAAAACAAGCCCACTGTCAATCAAATACTCAGAAAATTATGTCTGAAAAGAGCATCTTTTAGAAATTATATTCACGCATAAAATAATCAATAAACAGTATTTAGAAGTGAGAAGGAAAAGAAGATGGTTGAATGTTAGCTCAATTAATGAAGTGTTTCTTGAAGGTACAAATTTAGCTGCAAGTTATATCATTTTGCTTGCATTTGTTACTTTAAACTCACGTTTTTGACAAACTAGCAAGGTAGCACCCGTGCTGAGGGTCCAGATACGAAATAGATATACGAGTTAGGACTCAGGAATAGAACTGTGTTCATACAACAAACCACATTCTTAGAAATCTCAACAAAATTTAATATGAAATAATAATAAATCCAACAGTTTAACTGGATAAGCATGTTTTAATTTACAAGAGGAAGATGTGAGAGTTTCTATAATCCACGAAACACAAAGGCGAGTGTGAATGCATCATGGATTCGCCTGCTCACCCATCTTGCGAAAAGTGGGATGTGGTGCAGTGTGGTACCCTCAATTGAGTTATGACCGCCTTATATCAGCCTCCTACACACGTCCCTAGTGTGTTGGAGAATCTTGATGATGCGGATAAGGACTGGAATTATCCCATATTATCTAGGATTTTATTCTAATTATAGTTTTATCTTGGTTAGGACTCCTTCACTGTTGCCTATTTATAGGGCTTCAATTTATCTTTGCTTCTCACTTTATGAATATTGAATACATAGCCTAAAAAAATTGAATTTTACTCAATATTTGAGTGTTTTGATAAAATTGGATTACTGTGGGTTTTCCTTGGGAGTACTGTGTGTTTCCCATTCCCTGGTGTGTGCTGTTTGCTGCACTTTATGATTACTTGAGATATAGACAAACTAAGGCAAAATGGAAGACGAACACTAGGTAGGCTGCAGAAGAACCTAGAAGCATCAGAGTTGGATGCTCAGCGGGTTATCTCAGTGAGAATCCATTCATGGACTATATTTATTTGTTTTCTTTTCATTCATTGATAAACATTGTTGTCTGGTTCAACTTGTAAATACCTAGGCCCACAAATTTCTTGCTGCTATCAAATATAACTCTTGGTAATGCATACATTCGAAAGCCTGCAAAGCGGCATGATCAGGATTCACACTCATTTTACCAGGATTACTAGTAAATCTAAAGTCAATGTGGCTCATGGCACAGTTAAATATTTTAGAACGAATTGTCAAATCAGGATTCAGAGTGTGAATCGAAATTCAACATATATAATAACATATTCCATTAGACAATGTCATGAATGAACAGTATTCATATTACTTCGGGGTTGGATGTCATTACAGGGTATCACAGAAAAAACAAGGCAAGTATTGTTTTTGGAACTGTTACTAAGTCAAAAAGACTCTGTAGCTGATCAATTGATGATGAACCGTATGAATCGGTCTGAAACGCAAATGAATCGTAAGATTCAACTCATGAATCGGGATTCAGATAAAATTTTGGTCCATTTAAGATCCACCCTCTGACTCCCATAGTTTCGTGTGTTAATCGAATCGATTGTAGGATACGAATCATGAACCATAAGATTCTGACAAAATATGGAAAGAACAGAGTAAGTTATAATTCTATGAGCTCAAGAACTGACATTATTTCAAGATCTTTAAGATGAGGGGAGATCTATGTTGCACGGAAACGGAGATGACAAGAGACGGAGACGCCGAAACGCCAAATTTTATGAAATCAGGAGACACCGACACTCCGTGTATATATATATATATATTAATTCAAAGTTTGAAGTAATGACTAGTTTGAAACTATATACAAGAATTGAATGAAGGTTAACATCCAAAAGATAGCAACTAGAAAACATACAAATTACTAGGGTGTTTACCCGAATTTTAAAACTGTATACATTGTCTCATGTTTTCATCTTTAAACCGTCTTCACCAACCCTAGCCGCACAATCTCTTTAACGAATACAACGAAGAGGAAGAGAAGGAAGAATAATAAGATGTGGTCAGGTAAATCGACTAACAACTTTGTCTAACTCTCTTTCTCAACATCTCCCCCAAATGGAGATGCGTGTCGCAGGCGTCTCACAGGCATTTTGGGCCATATCCTTATTATTTTTATTTGGAAACACCAGGTGGAGTTTCCAAAACGTTGTTCAGGTGTGTCCTTTATTATTTTTATTTGGAAACGTCTGTGTCCGAGTTTTCGACACATTTCCGAGTGTCCGAAATGCGAACGGCACCCCTGATGTATTGTCCGTGCAACATAGGGGGAGATCGAACTTGATTAAATTTAAATCATTAACATGCGTATTGTATATTGGTTTTACTAAGTTCTATATAATTTTTTAGTTCAAGACATACCGACAAATCGAAACTCCAAGCTAAGAAATCAACTAGGGCATGCATCCAAACTTTGCATTGTTAGATGAAGAGAAACAGGTAGCCCAGGAAAATGGAGATCACATCAGTTGCATTCACAGTCATAGAATTTGATGAACACTTTGACACTGGCGATGAAAGATACTTTATAGCATTATGGGGAGCATCTGAAAATACATACACACCTTACGACGGCTACCTAATCTCATCATAACTGGTTTAACCACTCTGTATAACTAGCTGCTTTGCCGGGCCGGACATTGGATTCATTCCCAGAAAATTCCATATAAAGGCTATGGAGATCAATCCTTTGTTCTTAACTGGCACTGAAAGGTGGACGGATCTGCATAACTACCACCATTGATCACTCTCTATCAGTGTTTATAATCCGGGATCAAATATTGAGGCGGGGTAGGTAAGCTAGCAAGATTAGATAACCCACATGGTAAATCAAACCCTTTATACGGTTATGATTGATCAGAAGCGCACCCGGAGGAAGGGTAAATGCCAATTTAGTAGACCGCGAACAAGCTGATAAAGTTGTAAAACAAGTTGAGTGCATGAGCGGGTGGTAGACACTGTATGGATCCATGGGGTTCCACCTCAAAACCAATTGGCAATGAGGGGAGTAGCCCAGGAGACTTACTTATTCTTTGTTTTCCTCTTAATTCCTGATGTGGGACTTCTCAACACGCCCCCTCACGTGTGGCATCTTTTTGGCACACGTGGATCTTTTTGTCTGGCCGACGGCGGAGGGAACAACGCGGTCGATCCTCTTGGACGGCAGCTGTATAGGGTTTTCGAGACAGGATCGGTGACCCGCTCTGATACCATGTAAGAATCCATGGGATTCCACCTCAAAACCAATTGGCAATGAGGGGAGTAGCCCAGGAGACTTATTAATTCTTTGATTATCTATCGCTCGGTTCAAAATTCAAGTTCGCCTAAGTGAAATAAGTAAATAATAGTTTTCAGCACTTTCCCGGGTTTTCAAGGCCCATTACATCCTGTAACAAAATTCCAGGTTCCTAGAGGAAAGGAATACATTTTTGGACTGGCAAAAATAATGTATAAATAATAACTAAAGCAGTTGTTGTGCACAATTTGTTTGACAAAGAGACCTCAAAGACCAGGATGAACATACCTTGCAGCGTAATAGCTCACGTATTGTTCTTGTTAGGGGTATTACTGATTCAAACGTCTTGCTTGCATTCCTGGAAAACAATTACATCAGTTACTCTAAGCCTTGTGAATAACGTAATCATTGAAAATAAAAATAGTTACCCTTCACTAGTAGAAAGAAAGTCTTCTTGATTCCTGATAAAAACAATAGCCTCATCGAGCTTTCCCAGATAGAAGAAGGACTTAATAATCAGGTGCCACTGCCATGGCCAAGTGGAAGGGATCCTTTGAATGCCAGAGTAGCCCAGATCTCTCTTCTGGGAAGAAACAAGAGTTTCCTCGCAGAATTGGATCAACTCTTCATACTTCCGCAGCTGCTCAACATAATATAATTTAGTCCAACTGTGATAGCAGATATAATTTTTACATTACCAATCGAGAACTTGCATGGTCTACTATCTGCCAAAAAAATTGAGCTGCTTGAAATCTGTAATACGAGACTACTAACCGTGAAAAGTGCATCTGCTTTCATTTCGAGTAACTTGTTGCAGCAAGAGCTTATGATTAAAGCCTCAGAAATTAACCTCAGAGCATTCTCTGCATCGCTGGATGTTCCTCGCTTTAGAAGCTCTGCAGACTGCTTCATCCACTCCAACACTTTCTGGCAAGGAGGAGAAACGAATGAGACTTAAGTAACAAAACACAACAAGATAATTCTAGATTATGTAGCAATGTCAATTAAAACAGATCATAACAACACTAAGGAATTGAAAACTCTGGGGTTTGGCCAAGAGTCTTGGCATGAGCGCACAAGTAACAACTTCCTCATCTGTGTCCTTCCCTTTGAAGTACCAAGTGTCTGAAGTTCCAAGGACTGATCATTCGACGTTTAAACCAAGGTTACAAGTATAAGGTTCAATAGATCACAATTAAACTATGCAATACTAATGGATCACCAAATGCCAAATGCGTTTCAACCCCATCATAGTTCTCCATCATTTCATGACACCGAAAGAGCGTTTACTTGATGACAAAAAAGAAGAAATACTTGTTATAGTCTTATACTTAAAACCGTAAATACACTTTGTTAGATAATTGTATAGTTTTATACTTCCGATCTTTTCAAGTTTGTTAGATAATTATATAATTTATATTTCCAACCTTTTTCCATAGAAACCCTTTTTCAGTCTTACCAGAAAGAAATACTTTTTAAGAATAGAAAAAAGCTCAAACGTGCAAACATCTACTACTTGTATTTAGGAGATACACGGCTAAGTAAAAAATCTAACATTTTTTTATATGAAGAATCTATCCCTATTCTTCACCCTTTCTCCACTCTTTCTCTCTCACGATATTTCCAACAATTGAAACTTCTGACTCTGGATAACCCATCAGACAACAGCAACTGGTGAAGCCATATGTGTTAACCAATCGACTATTGAAATCTAGATGTGACGGATTTGAATGTCGCAGATGCTTCTTCTTGATAGACCCTTATGTGCTTTGTTGATGTTTCTGTATATGGTCGGAATATCGAAATCTCCGATCAGGATCATCGGCGACCCGCGATTGGGAACGAGCAATCCAGGTCGGAGATTGGGACTGTATCTGTGAATTCTAATAACTCTGGCATGGACATGGATAGAGAAGCTATAACTCCCTGATTCACGACTAGCCTCATGAAAGAGGCTCTGAAGAGTCAACGAATGGACACTCGGGCATTTAAACTATGGTAGGTAGTTTAACATGGAAGTTCATTGGTAACGCTATGAGATGCCAGTTCCTTCTAGCAGAAAAGAGCATAAATCCAGAAGTTCGACTCGTCCTGAAAATCCTTTCCAGAAATCTTCTGCAAGCTTCGCATTAGGCTAATCATGTATGGAAAACTAGTTGTATTGATCATATAACGGGCAATTTCTTGCATTGTTAACAAATAATAATTAATATGGGAGTTAACCAAATGATACTACAAATAGATACAGAATTAAAATAATTTGCTGCAAGAAACTAAATATGGAGCGAACACGTCAAAAAGTTGAGATAACAGGATAAATACGATTGTTCTACTGGAAAAGACGAGCATAGGATCAGGGATTCAAGATTGCGTTCAAGAGAAACTGAAAAGGAATAAAACAAAAGGCGACAATAACAGTACTAGTTAAACTTGTTCTTAGCTGAGACACTATAATTACTGCAATTCATATCCTGGCAGATTGGACATGCTAAGATATGATGCACTCCGTTCCAACACGCTGAATTTAAGACCGAAACAAATCTTACTAAGGTAAGATTTTAAAGCGACTTCATTGAAAAGGAGAAACAGTGAAGTTTGTAAACATTGTGACCGTATAAAATACAAAGGGTTTTGCTGGTCTAAGAAAAATAACCTTACGCAACTAATATAATTTTGCGGAGGTTATATGTCCACAAATATCTAGAACTTCATAGCATCTAACCATAACAGTAATATGTTCTTGAATGTGTCTGTGTTCCAAGTAAAGTTGAAAGAAACATAACCTGTAATTTGTATAGCTGCACTTATGCAGCATAAGATGAATGAATAAGAAAAAAATATATTTTGAGGATTTGGGTGGGTTAGTAACTACGGTTTTCTAGTGAAGAGAGATTCAGCAAGAACGTTGATTTTAGTGAGGGAGTTGGAGAGAAGCAGTAACCGATAAGCGAGAGAAGATAGAGGTCTGGATTATGGAGAGAAGTAATGTTGGGAGGCGGAGAGAAGTAATGATGGTAGCCTAATCTAGAGTTTTGCAATAGCTCAATGTTTAGAAGTAACAAATACAAATACTTAATCAAAGAAGACAGACAAAAGAATGACAATGGAATGCGGCAAAAAAAAGGTCTGCAGAAGGAGGCAGTTATGTACCAGCCTACCAGGTGACAGGCTGTGCGAGTTCAAAATTTTTACTTTCAAAAATAACTGTTGTCCTGCAAATAGTTTAAAACATTTCTTTAAGATATGGGGCTAACTAATTTGTTTATGCAGCATGTAATAAACGTGTTCATTATGTCATCGCCAATCTTCAAGGTGTTTCTTTCATTTCTTACTTCATGTATTTGTATGGGGTCAAAAGGGCTTAGCGTCTTAGCCATATCACTTTTATGAGATCATGCAGTGTTACATATTGAAGATTATGGTGAAATCGTGATATGGGTGAAACTAAGTCTACTACTGAGATCGACTGATAAAGAAAATGATCTGACCTATCATGTGAACCTAGAGCCTGAGAAGTACGCTAGCTATATCCAAGTGTATTCTAAATGCTAGAACATTCCAGTTTTCACCCTGATCTTAGCTAAATCCTAGCTTGGTGAGCGAACATAACCTTTAAAGTTTAAACTAACAAGGGGGAATTTATAACAAAGCAGAGGCCCCCTTAATATTACATCAAATTGGATCTGCTCTGACACGCCCACTAAACAGACTGAATAGACAGAGGGAACCAAATGAAAACAAAAGTTAGACCTGGGGGAATGAAAAACGAAGACAGTGAAACTTCTCAATACTGAAATTGCATAAAATGAAATCTGGGAGGGACCAGTGTGACCTTCTGTCTTAGATTTAAGTAGTTGCAAACCTAATATGCCAACTTCCCTTCTTTTGATCAAACATGGAGCTCGAGTCAGATGGAAGTTAGCAACCAGCATTCAGATCTGAATATCTAGAGGGACAAAGAGGCAGTTTCTGCTGTAGGTCACTTTTTGTTTTTCTCAAATCGCAAAATGTATGAGCATCCAGTATATACATGCACCAGATGGACATTTTCTTTTTTGAAATAATTTATCAGAGTGAAAATGTCAGGTGCTCTAACTGACACATTATACATTTCAATCACTTTATCAACCATCAGATCTAGCAGTGTCCTGACAAGCCATGTATGATAATTTAATGGACATATAGGTTAAAAACTTAAAATGGACAAGGTAATACATTGAGGAAAAAAAACTGAGGGACTTAAGTCGTGGAGGGAAGAAGAAACTTCAAGCAACGCCAATTGGAAGTTTCACTATATATATTTTCACAGGTGTTTACATGACCTGCAATATCTAGATGCAATATGATTAAATGGATGACAAGTTCTTGCTGTGACTGTGCGTAAGTGTAATTTATGATGGAGACACCTATTTATCAATTTAGTAAATATTACGACTTGGTTTATTCAATCTCCTTAACTGCGATGGATTTCGAAACGAATCGTGTTATGGTTGAAATTGCAAAATAAGAAATAGAAAAAGTTAACAGATGAGGAAAGGATGAACTTTAGAAGAAACTATTTACACACCTGTGCTTTCTCCATTCCCTCAGAAGCTTCTACTACCAGCTTTCGGTCAGCACAAATATCAGGCCCTGATTGCAAGCATTTCATGAAATGCAGTGATGCATCTTCAACTTCTCCAAGAGCCAGGTAACAACTAAACAGAAGGCCAAAGTCAGGCATGATCATTCGTGGTTATAATAGTTATAGTTACAAAAGAAATGTGCAAATCCCATAAGCTTGTCCTAAACTTGAACACGAGTTCAGACAAATTAGCAACTGCCCCTGTACTGTACTGGAATCCGTCTCAACAGCAATTATCTGTACTAACATATAAGGGAGAGCACAATTTGGTCCAGCATTTTTGTTCTGCAAACTTTCCCCTATCCTTTCCGACAATCCTTCACTCCTCTATCGTGTTAATTTTCCAACCATGTAATCTAGCACTGTTATTAGCTCTATGAAATATATTCTCTACCTGCATTCACCCACAGAATATGCCACACAACTACAGTATAAAGGGAGAGCACAAGTTGGTGAAACCCTTTTTCATTTATTCATTACAAAATTGACTCTGAATCTTTCAGGGGAAATGGATGTGACATAGGGTAGTTTGTAAAATTAACTAAGAAACTGTTCCTGTGATAACAAATGCCTTTTCAAATATCAGGATTCGTTAGCGAGACCGGGAGATAGGTTGATATACTTTGTCAAAACTCAAAACTGTTCTACATATGAAAGCTTTTGAGAACATAAGAAAATTGTCATGTGTATCGTGTGTGCCACGTACTCTAATTAACAAAATAGCATTAGATCTGTCTTTGCTGGTAGTCGACAAAGTCGTAGGACTAGGTCGCATCCCTGCTCGATACAGAGGATCAGTGTCGATGTTCGATATCGATGCTCCACCTAGCTACCAAGCATCCTACAGCTAAAGTAGTGTGCCCGTCCACATTCTAAAATCCAAGAGATGAGTCGAGAAATAAAATCTTACTTGGCAGCTCGGACTTGTACCCTGAAAAAGTTGGGATCTATTGCAGCAGCCTTCATGCAGTCGGAAAGTGCTTCTCTCATTCTTCCCATAGACATACGTGTTGCTGCACGGTTGCTGTAGCACAGCATCAGTGCCCTAGAGCAGCTTCTGGAGTTCTCGTGTTGATACACACATTCCACCCCTCGTGTGTAATAGTCCTCGGCTCTCGACAAATCTCCACTAGCATAGGCTTGGTTTCCCCTGAAAATCGATACAAATAAAATTATTATCCTCAACCAAGGCATTCACTTTCCCAATTGCAAGTTTGCAACCATAGAAAACTACAACATCAAAAGAAGTTTCTAGAGTCTCCACTTTCGAGAATTTTCCAAAATGTCAAAGTAGCTGATTGGAGATGAAACTATATACCTTAATCGCCACTTCTCACAGGCTTCCTGATCTGTGATGCTTGCAGCGGGTGTAGAGGTAGTTTCTTGCACAGTTTCCAGTTCCTTTACCACTTCAGACTTACCACCAGTTTTGCTAAAGGACATAGGTACATCACTCTTTCGACCTCGCCTAGGAGACAAGAGCGAAGATGTTTCAGTAAGTGGGTAAAACGGCACTGACGATGATGCGTGAGGAGCTTTAGTACTGGGAGTAGAACTATAGGAATCGTGAATAACTTTTACGCGACTTTTCTTTTTCTGACGCGTTGTCGTTGATGAAGGGACTTGAGTAGAGAAAGATGCAGCAAAGGTGAAGCTGGTAGCGCCATCATCTTCCAAAGTTGAATAAAACATGGACTGTGCACTGTCACCACTATCTTGCCTTCCAAGCCTTGAGCGTGAACTTACTTCAGTGTCTGCAGCAGTGACGAAGGAATCCGTACTATAGTCTAACTGATCATCAGCAGATTTAAAGCTTTCAGTCTCAGCCCCAAAAACAGACTCTTCTGACGGAGCCTCAGCTTCACTGCCTTTACCAAACACATCAGAGCCTTCGGTTCCCATTTCGGTACATGTTGCGCCACTTTCATTAATATCCAAGTTTTCTGTGGCAGCTACTAAATCCTCATCTATCACATCATTTGAATCTGTTGGGCGTTGTTCACTTGAACCATCGCCAGAATATAGATGGAACGCCTCCTCTGATGTAACAGAAGTTTCTCTTGAACCTTGTTCATCAGCAACTGTCTCGTGATAAGGAGAAATGTCCATAGGAGAATACGCTTCAAAAGAATCTGTCTGTTCTTGATCACTTCTCCCCACACCGGAGTCTTGCCCAAACCACTGAGGTACTGGTGCAGGTTTTGTTAATTTTCCTCTTTTTTTCTTCGACTTGGCATATTTTGCCGATACTTTTGCTGCACTAAACTCAACCTTCTTATCTAGACCAGTAAATAAGCTCCCCTCGCGAATTGGTGTTGTAAATTCTACACTGTGCGTCTCCGAACCTCTCAACCTACTACTAAAACTAAACTCATCCTTCTTTTCAGCTGTCTCCATATAAGGTACCTTATTTGAACTCCCAACTGGTTGAGAGCCGACTCCACCAGATAAGAATGTAGTATAGTCATGAGAAACCCGATTGGCACTCGAACTCTGAAAAGAGAACTTGGCAGGAATTGAACTCCTGAGATCTGGGATTTCCTGATTATCAGAAGTTCGAAGTGCCTCCTTCACCAAAGGTGTAGAAGAATGTGAACCCGTCTTTATCTGATTCGAATCACGCCCTACCTCTTTGTGATTCCCATCCAAACCACCAGAGGCACCTTTGTCATTTCCAAAAACAAAACTACCCTTACCAAAAACACCGAAATCGACATTATTATTGTTCATTCCACCACGAGTATCCACAGACTCTTTAATATTCAGATTCTTCAGCTGATCAGGCAACATACTCTCTGTGCTCCCAGCAAAAGAGTTGCTGCTCTTATCGCCACGAGTGTCCACAGCCTCCTTAATATACAGATTCTTCAACTTCTCAGGCAACATAGACCCTGTGCTCCCAGCGAAAGAGTTGCTGCTCTTACTGGCACGAACATCCGTGGGGTCCTTAATATTAAGATTCTTCAACTTATCAGGCAACATACTACTACCTGTGCTCCCAGTAAAAGGGTTGCTGCTCTTTGTGGATTCTCCAAATTCAAACTTCTTGGTTTCATCAGCATCTCTAATGTCTAGCTTCTTCAACTCATACGGAAGCTCCGCAGCCACACTAGTCCTAAACACATTATCATCGCCGCCGCCACTTCTGGAGCCTTCAATATTCAACTTATTCATCTCTTCTGGGAGTTTAGACGCTGCGATTCCACCGATTTCACTCCTTCCAAAGCCACTGCCGAACACAGGAGCTCCAGAAGAAGCCTCAGCAGCAATGCTAAGTTTTCTCATGTCATCAAGAATTTGACTTCCACTGGAATTACTCAAACTTTCACGTCTGGCTCCGAACACAAATGAGTCATTACCAGTTGGATTATCTGAAGTAGATCGAAATGGGTTGAAGCCAGGATCAGAATTACCAGTAGCAGGTGAAGACGACGATGTTGACCTTTCAGAAGCTCCATGCCTTCTCAATTTCACCAGTCTCGGCTTGGAACGGCTCGAAGAAGCAGACCCGAATGTGTTTGAGGGATTCATGGTGTTGGATTGGCTGATTGAGGAAAAATTCAATGATGGAACCTGATTCGCCCGAGTAGGGGTTTGCACCGGAGCTCTCGAATCTAGCAACGCCGGCGACATATCAATCCTGGATTCATCAAATCCGTATGTGGTTTGTTCGGGGTCAAAATACCCAGAAACAAAAAAGAGGGTTTGTTGATTGATCCTTTTTGAATACTTGTTCTTCAGATATCGTTTCGCTGTCTACTGAGAGAGAGAGAGAGAGGAGGGGGTCTGGCTATTGAAAGTTTAAACGAGCCAATACAAACAATGTCTTCTCTGGCTCTTCCTCTCTTTTCATCTCCGAGGAAGGGTTAACAGAAAAGTTGGGGGTTTTCTCCAGAACGAATCGGTAGTTTTTACACCGGCCACAGTTTTCAATTTCTTCAGCCGTTGTCTAATTTAAACCGGTTTGGTTTGGTCTTGTCTGGTCGGTGATTTTGCATAATTTAGCTAGGTTTTGTCAATAAAATCATCTATTCTATAAGGGTAATTTACACAAACTACCCATGTGTTTTTCACACAACGGCAACAACAATCCCTACTGTTTGAAAATTATCAGAAATTACCCTTATTTCTAACAGAATGTTAGTCAACTAACCGGAAAAGTCAATCTTTGCCACTTTACATGTGAACTACCCTCTTTACCCTTCTCTATATTTCTTGTTTGCACCTAACCGGACCACCACCACCTTGACGTCGCCGATCACCGCTGCTTTTGAAATATAGGACTTGCTCTATTTTTCAAAACGTCACCCATAAAGAAAACTGGGGATTCCAGGATTCTATCTTCTACTCATTTTCGTTTTCAAGCACTAGTTAGAAGAAATTAACATACACAAACTATTGATTCTTCCCATCTTTAAAGGGTTTCCGAAACGAATTGGGTGTAGGGGTTAAGTATTGGAAAGGGCTTGATTGGGACGAAGATAGATGGCTTGATTTTGGGTTCTCGTGGCAGAAGATTTGGGCTCGAATAGGCTTTGGAGCCTCTTTGGCAAAGAAGACGATGGTTTCAGGATGGTGATGGTGCTAGGTTTGGGTCCAGATCTAGGTTGTGTGTTGGGTTGATTTTGAGAAAGATTTGTTTCGAATTTTAGATTTCAATTGGATGTGTTCAGCTGGATTTGACGACGATGTCGTTGGGTTTGGTTGGTGAGAGAGTGAGAGGTTAAGTTTGGATGTTGAACCTGTAGTTATAGTCGGGCAATGAAAGTGTGAGGTCTGCTACGGTGTGTTGGTCAATTAACAGGTATTTTGTGGTTTTGGGTGGGGGGAGGGGAGAGAGTAATGATGGAATTACATGAGGTGGTAGTGGTGGGTCTTGCGTAAACAGATCATGGCTGAGGCCTGAGAGGAATGAGAAGTAGAAGACAAAGTGAGGGAAAAAATAGTAATTAGATTCATTCTATTAGCGAATGTTATAAATAAGGGTACCTTTTGAAGATTTTCAAATAGTAAGGGTAGGTTTTGCCTTTTGCTAAAACATGAGGGTAGTTTCTGTAAATTACCCATTCTATAAAACAAGCTTTTAGAAGAAGAGAAATGTCGAAAAGTCCTGATGCGCAAACTAACGTGATGTCGCAAGTGTACGAATCTTGTAATACCGGGTGCAATTTAGACTCGGGTGATCGTTCCCACGAGGACTGTTTTCGGGTTTACTTACGTTGTCAGTTTCGGTTATCCAAGTGTAGTAACAAGGAGGAGTAGATTGTGATCGTAGTGACTAAACTAAAAACAGAAATTAAAAACGTAAACGTAAATACTTTTTGTGTCGTTTTCTGAAATAAGCTGAATCGGGTGAACGATAATAGATGAAGACTAGGCTCCAGGATCCCCTAGGGTTTCTACAGATTTCAGTTTTACGTTCGATTATAAAAACACTCAGCAGTTTCGATATCTGTGCAACGTACCAGTTGTGCAGTGACTTTTCAGGTTCCACACGTAATCCCGATCCTGCAGACTTTCGGATTCTTGTTAAGCTGCCTAAATCTGCAGTCTCGGTCTAATCTTGTTAGGGTTTCTAACCTGTCCGAATGGCCCGGGTCAAATTCTCTAACAGTTGGTCTCACGTTTTTCGATGCTAGCCCTATCTCCCTTTCTCCGGTCGGTCTATCAGGGTAAGGTACTAAATCATGGTTTTTCTTCCTAACCCTAACTTGACGTTTTCACCTACAAGCTCGGGTCTATAGCAATCCTGGGTGATCAATCCTATCATGCATATACGATAACAATCAAAACCAGAATAACAGATATAACTTGCTGAATTAAGATAATCATCATGAATCCATAAACGAAGTAGTCATAAAATCTGAGTACGAAACCCTAGGTTCACCGAGAACCTAGGTGAAGAGTTTAGCTACGACTAGACATAATACAAAACGCAGTTTCTGAATATAAAGGGAGAGAACGAAATCAAACTAAGTCTTCGAATCTCGAATCGCGCTTTCGTGCTCTCCGGGAATGCTCTGACTTGTCCTTCGGTTGTGCTGAGAATTGTGCTGTGTCTTCGTGTCTTCAAAACGAGTCTGGACGAGTCTTTAAATAGTGCTGTTTCCCGAAAACGCTTGTGCCCGAAATTACGGAATCTGCCATCGGTCCACCGTCTTTGACCAAAAAGTCAAAACTGGCTGCGTATATACGCAGGGTTGCGTATATACGCAACCAGAGCCTTCCAACCAACCCCCCATCTCCCTCCCTGCCTGCGTATATACGTAAGGCTGCGTATATACGCAGGCCTGCGTATAGCCTGCGTATATACGCAGGCAGGGGGTGGAGATGTGGGCCCCACTTGGTCCTTTGGTGGGCCAGGTTGGGTCCCCTGGGTCCCACTCTTCTGCCTGACGCTCCCGGTTTGCCTCTTTGGTGTACTTCTGCTTTTCCGTGTTTCCGTCGTGTCCCGGTCTTGTGCACGTTTCCCGAGACGGTCCCGACTTGGTCCCGGCACGCTTCCCGATGCACCTCCCGAACCTGTTCCTGAAAAGGCAACACGAACGAAAACCCGCGATCATATCCAAATATAGCAAGAAATAAGCAGAAATCCAGCAAGTACAAATAAACGTCTCGTTCTAGATTCCCGAGGCATTCTAAGGCATTTTCCGGCAAAAACCGCTAATTCCGACACAAATACTCGTGAAATCAGGCTAAAAGATAACCCCTAATTGGGCGTTATCAAATACCCCCGCACTAAACATTGCTCGTCCCGAGCAATCCTGCCAACTCTAGCCTGCATTTCCGTCCTCGTGACTGACTCTGTACATACCCTACCGTTGCATACGCTTTCGACCCGAACCTTTCAACCGGACGACTCGATAGAAAAACTGACTCAGATAGAATATACACAGACTCAAACGACTCAAAACAGATTAGTGACAAAAATATTTTTGGCGAGATCGGGCAACCTCAAAAACATAAATAGTGTGTCCTCGTGATCTCATCCTTTTCAGAATTTACTTCCCTGCAAGCGATCGGTAAGTCTGAACAGATTTATATGGTGGAATTAAGCACTGGACCGAAGTACTATTACTTTGGTTATCAAACTGAACAAATCCCTAGCTAACTTACCATCCGAGTTGTTTCCGAAAGGATCTATGTCTAATCAGGTAGGATAAATATATGTATCAAGGTACGGCATAATCCTACTTGTTATGACATTCTCACAATTTACCAAACTCACACCCCTCACTGAGATCCCGAAAAACTGCCCGAAACACCTAAGTTCCTGCTTTCCCAATTCTCCTGTCCCCCGGTGTGTCTTTGCCGTGCTCGCGGCCACAAATGTGAAGCGGTGCAAAACGTCTCGAAAATTGTGTCACCCACTCAGCTTTTTATTTAAATAACAAAAACATAAAACAACTAAAAACTAGATCATGATTTTTTTCTTTTTTTTTTTTTTTTTTTTTTTAAAGATAATATGTATTTATTTTTTTTCTTTTCTATAACACAACTATATATACAAACGTACACGAATATCAACAATACTAAACTGACTAAAGCTGAGTGAGTGAAAATAAATCTCTGTCGTGGGGTACGTAAAATGTCCTCATGTGAAGTACCCCCACACTAATCCTGAAGCGCTGATCCTGTAGTCGAGATAAAACTGTGCGGTCCCACCGAACCTCCTCATCACCAAAGATGTAGAAAAACGGCACAACCACCAATTGACCCTACAACCCCCCGGAACCCCGTTTTGTGCGAAAAGATGCTCGCACGCGACTAACTCCTCCTGTGGTCACTATGTAGTGAAGTGATCCACCTCCGCAAATTAATGCACTGTCGCCACTAACTCACCCTGTCCTTCCCTCGAAAAACGTGTCAATATCGAAACTGTCCAAAACTGATAACTCATGAAGCTTCCCTATCTGAAACCTGCCCCTACTCACTCCCTCCGTCATAACACGTAGAATAGCCAACTATCGACTGATGAGGTCTCAAAGAAGGCTGCCTAGGCTAAAGTGGCTACGAAGAAAGAGGGTAAATGGCTTCAAACGGGTTGACAAATTGGACCTAGGGGTAAGAAACAGGACGTGAGGTCCCTTGATAGCCAGTCACTCCACCGAAAAATGCGATGACCGTGACGGCGCCCGTGGGCGGGTTGTCGACTACCTATGTGACGGTGGTGTAGCAACTAGTCGGATTTTTCGCTCAGTTGATAATTACTTGCGGATTCCAAAGGTCGCTGGCTCTCACCTATCTACTATACCTCGGTGCAAGTTTTCTTCTCTTTCAAAGGATTCAAACTCAATTTCTTCACTGTTTTCGTTATCTCGATTGCCCTTTCTCAAAATTTTATGATTTTAAACTTTTTTTTTTCCGAAAAATAATTTATACTTGCTGTTTGCGTATATACGCAGGTCTGCGTATATACCCAACCAGCAGCATAAAAAAATTTTAATTTTTTCATTCATTTTTTTTTATTATATACAATGCACGGCGAGAATGTTTGTGGTGGGTTGACTCAAATAAAGAAAATATGCTGACTCAAAAATAAAAATAAAACTGCAAATAAATACGAAAAAACGTGCAGACCGGGTAAATGCAGACACGACTACCACCCCCACACTAAGAGGTGGCATGCCCTCATGGCACTCACTCGTCCGGAAAAAAATGTCGGGTCAGACCCGGTCTCGGACGTACCGGATATGCTACCCGGCGAGCTGCTACCTGAATCAGACCGAAAGACCGGTTGAGGCGCACGCGTGCGGGGCCGGTAATCAGAGGACTGCGACTCGGTCCCAGTCCAACTACTAGGTGGCTGGGATCGCAAAGTCGTCCTGCCACTCGAAGGCTGCTGGGTACGGGTCCCAGTCTGACGACCTGTAGGCTGCCGGGATCGTGTCCCAGGCTGCCGTCTCTCTTGTCGGGCAGGTGGCTGTGATGGCTGAGTCGGGGGTGGTGGCTGGGTCGGGGGTGGTGGAGCAGACGTGCACTCGCTAGAGTCCCCGTCATCCGACCATCCCTCGGTAAAGCTACTGAAGTAGGTGGGTGGAAAATACAGCGGGAGTGGCGGTTCTCGGCCTGCGTGCCGAGCCGCATCCCGCTGCTCCTCTCGAATACTAGCTAGGGCAGCCTGGGTGTCCTTCGTGACCTTCCGCTGAGTCCGGCGGTTATGCGTCAACGCTCTCCAAAGCTTGCCCACGCTCTCAAACACCTTCTCTCCTATGGACTTGCGTCCGCCCTGACACCCCTCAAATCTCTCGTCCACTCGGGGCAGTCTACGTGGCGGGGCCGGTCTAGCTCGTGTGGTCGGGTTGGCCCGTGGGGCCGGCTCACCTCTCTGTCGGGCAGGCTGAGCCTGGGCATTCCTCTCAGTCCCCTGTCTACTCGACTCGGGGCGCTCACTCTCTCTACTAGTACGGCATCGCCGAAGTCCGGCCGAGGCCTGGCGACTGACTGGTCGCTCCTGAGTCGAACGCCTCCTAGGGGCAGGGGCAGGTGCAGGAGTCGGGTCCTCCTCCATAATATTGTCATCCTCATCGAGGTCAACGACTGGCTGTGGTGGACCCGGGTGACGAGCTATGAGCTTCCTATAAGGCCGTGGCCTAGGAGGAAGTAGATCACCCTCTAAATCATGCATCGGAACCTCAAACTCCCGTGCCAGTTTGGCAATGAGGTTGGCGTACCCCAATCCCTTGTGGCTACCGGAGCAGTTCCGCTCCTGCATGTACACCCAAATACGACGAGGAATGTCAACCTCTCGTCTAAGAACAAGGCAATAGACTAAGAGTACGTACTCAAAGTCAAGGTAGGTAAAATGCTTAATACCCACTACCCTGTTCACTACCCACTCGGCCCACCACCGTGGCGGGCCGGTAATAAAATGAGAATGCAATTTCTTGCCTATCTCGCCTGGCCCGTCTCTCTCGAAATGGGCACCCGGGTACCCCCCAGTCACAACCCGCAAAAGCTCAGAATCGCTAGGCGGGTAATCTGCACACTCAGCATATGCGCACGAGAAATGGCGCATCGGAATCTGTTACGCCTGGCGGATGGTATCCGCCGTGATCAACAGAAACGTACGCCGCAAATACACCCAACGGACATCCCCGTTGGCCTCACCCTCCCCCTTGTGCATGAGGTTCGCGTAAAACTCACGCACCAAGTCAGAACTGGAAACGTCCGGAAACCCCGCTAGGGACGTTCCGAAAATGTCCGGTCGACTCGCATACTCTGCCATCTCTGGCGGCATGCTCGTATGGTCTACCTCAAACTGGTAGTCAACGGGAAGGCTATGACCCATTTTGGTTCCGGTCATAAAGTAAAATTGTGCATGATGGTTGACGAACCTAAAACTGTCAAACTGCCTAGAGGTAATCTCATCCGCCTCATAGTCAGTCGGGATGTCATCTCGCTCGGGGTCTACGATGGGTACGTTGAACTCCATAACAGACCAAACCTCGTAAAACGTGCCGACTCGGGAAAATAAGCAAAAACGTGAAACGTGCACAAAAATAGTGTGTCTCAATAGATAGTCCACCTAAGAGCTACCAGAGGTCCACACGGCAAGTGCCGCTCCAAAACGCCAAAATTACCGAAAGTAACGGGCCCGGCTACGGGCCGTGCCAAATCGGAAAATAAAGCGAGGGATGAGATTTTCGACCTTCCCTAAACAGGGGTGTAGACCGGAGATTCTGCCCGGAAAGTCGCCGGAAAGCCGCCGGCGGTCGCCGGAAAAATCGCCGGAAAACCAAACTGCCCGGAATTGAAATCCGAGCCCACCAAATCGAAGCCCTCGACCTCCTCGTTCACGTTCCCTTGTACGATTTTTGCTAGTTCTTGCTCTAACACCTTCGAATCTGCACTTTTCCTCAAGAACACCTCACTTTTTGATGAGAATTGCCCGCTCGATTTTCGCTTGTTTCTGGATTTTGATGGACGAAACTTGCTCCTTGCGACGAGGGGATTCCAGAAATGTGCTCGGATTTTGATTCAGAGGTCCGATGCACAATTTGTGTTCTTCAAGTGAGAGGAAATGGAGGAAGAGAGAGAAAGAGAGGTGCCAACAATGGAGTTGGCCGGCCCCCTCTCTCATTATAAACCCTAGTTGGTCAAAAAGACCAAAATACCCCTGGGGTTTTGAAAAAATTCCATTTTTTTTTCTTTTCTGTTTGCGTATATACGCAGTACTGCGTATATACCCAACCAGAAAACAAAACGAAAAAACAAAAAAAATTATTTTTGCCCTCGGGTTGCGTATATACGCAGGGCTGCGTATATACGCAGCCCGAGGCAAAAAATATATATATTTTTTTTCAAATCATCTCTCTTCCCCTGTTTTCCCGGTTTTGGCTGTTTTTGATGTTTTTGTATCTGCACATTCTCAAATTCAAAGTCAAAAACCCGCTCATCTCGCCTCTCTCGAAAATTCAGAACTGACATAATAACGTAATAACTAATTAAAAGAAATAAATAAACGATTAATTTTGGGTTGCCTCCCAAACAGCGCCTTGTGATTTACGGTCGACGGCCCGACCTTGTTACCTCTTACGGATCATCAAAATAGACCGGTCTATTTTGACGACTTCGGCGGTCTCGAGATACGGCTTGATCCGGTTCCCGTTCACCCTGAAACTGGACTTGCCTTTTGGATTTTCCAGCTCGAATGCCCCCCAGGTAAAAATCTGCTTGATGATGAACGGTCTCGACCAACGAGACCTCAACTTCCCCGGAAAGAACCGCATCCGGGTATTGTAGAGAAGCACTTTGTCGCCTTCGTTAAACTGCTTTGGCGTGATACGGTTATCATGCCACTTCTTTGTCTTCTCTTTGTAAATTTTGGCGCTCTCGAAAGCCGTTCTGCGGAATTCCTCTAATTCCAGCAGCGCCATCTTCCTCTTATCTCCTGCTAGATTCTGGTCCAAGTTCAGCAGTTTGATGGCCCAATATGCCTTGTGCTCCAGTTCCACCGGTAAGTGGCACGCTTTCCCAAAAACGAGCTGGTATGGTGACATTCCCAGCGGTGTTTTGAAAGCTGTCCTGTAGGCCCAGAGCGCATCGTCCAGTCTGACAGACCAATCCTTTCGACCGAGATTCACTGTTTTCTCGAGTATGCTCTTGATCTCTCGATTCGACACCTCGGCCTGCCCGTTCGTCTGCGGATGGTAGGGTAACGAGACTTTATGAACTGACACGCCGTACTGTTTCAGAACTTTCGCAAAAACCCGATTGATGAAGTGAGAGCCCTCGTCGCTAATCATTGCCCTGGGAGTCCCGAAACGAGTGAAAACGTTGCGTTTCAGAAAACGCTCAACGGTAGCTGCATCGTTTTTCTGACACGCGATCGCTTCGATCCACTTTGTCACATAATCTACTGCCAGCAGAATGTAAAGATTTCCCATTGACGACGGGAACGGACCCATGAAGTCGATCCCCCATACATCAAATGGCTCTACCTCCTGCCACACAGTCATCGGCATCTCGTCCCGGTGTAACGTGTTTCCTGTCCTCTGGAACCTATCACATCCCTGCACATTGTCGTGACAGTCTTTGAAGATTGTCGGCCAGAAAAAACCGGACTGCAGTATTTTATGAGCTGTTCGCGTTCCCCCAAAATGACCCCCACACTGTGATGAGTGGCAGTGTCGGATCACGTTCCAGGCCTCGTGGGTCGGGATACACCTTCTCAGGATGTTGTCGGCCCCCTGTTTGAACAAGTACGGGTCGTCCCAGAAATACTGTCGACTTTCGGCTATGAACTTTTTCCGCTGCGACGGGGTGAGATCCTCGGGAAGCGTGCCAGTTACCAAGTAATTGGCTATGGCATAGTACCACGGTCTCCCGATTTTTACTGCCATGATGTGCTCGTCCGGGAAGTTTTCCTTGATCGGCACCGGGTCCACCTTCACGTTCTTAAGTCTGGATAGGTGATCCGCTACCACGTTCTCAACTCCCTTCTTGTCCCGAATTTCCACATCGAATTCCTGCATCAGTAGTACCCAACTCAACAGTCTCGGTTTTGCGTCCTTCTTGTCCAGCAGGTATTTCAGGGCACTATGGTCGGTAAAAACGATAACTTTTGACCCGACCAAATAGGGCCTGAATTTGTCCAGGGAATACACCACGGCCAGCAGTTCCTTTTCTGTCGTGCCATAGTTGAGCTGGGCATCGTTGAGTACCCGGCTCGCATAATAAATGACGTGGCATACCGTATCCTTTCGCTGGCCCAAAACTGCCCCGACTGCGTAGTCGCTGGCGTCACACATCAACTCAAACGGGAGTGACCAATCTGGCGTGGTTATAACCGGGGCTGTGGTCAGCTTCTCTTTCAAATGGTCAAAAGCCTGCCGACATGCTGCATCGAAATCAAAGGGTACGACTTTTCCGAGTAAAGCGCAGAGTGGCTTTGTGATCTTGGAAAAGTCTTTGATGAACCTTCGGTAAAATCCTGCATGTCCCAGAAAACTCTTGATCGCTCTTACGTTCGTCAGGTATGGAAGCTGCTTTATCACCTCGATCTTAGCCCTGTCCACCTCGAGTCCTTTGCTGGAAATTCTGTGACCCAGCACGATCCCCTCGGTGACCATAAAGTGACACTTTTCCCAATTGAGCACCAAATTCGCCTTCTTGCATCAGATCAGAACCTGGCCCAAATGGAACAGGCAGTCATCGAAACTGTCCCCGAAGAGTGAAAAGTCGTCCATGAAGACCTCCAGATTTTTCTCGATCATGTCGGAAAAAATTGCCATCATACATCTCTGGAACGTGGCCGGAGCATTACACAACCCGAACGGCATGCGCCGGAACGCGAACGTACCGTACGGGCAGGTAAACGTCGTCTTTTCCTGATCTTCCGGGGCTATGCAAATCTGGTTGTACCCGGAATACCCGTCCAGAAAACAGTAATAGGCGTGGTGGGCGAGCCGGTCCAGCATCTGGTCCATGAATGGCAGCGGGAAGTGGTCCTTCAGTGTTGCATCGTTTAGCCTCCGATAGTCCATGCAGATCCGCCAGCCCGTAACGGTGCGCTGCGCAATCTGCTCCTGATCTTTATTCTGCACCACCGTAATACCCCCCTTTTTGGGCACGCACTGGACCGGGCTGATCCACGTGCTGTCCGATATGGGGTAGATGATTCCCGCTTCAAGCCACTTCATGACCTCTTTTCGCACAACATCCTTCATGTTCGGATTCAGTCTCCGCTGGGGCTGAATCACCGGTTTCTTGCCTTCTTCAATTCGGATCTTGTGCATGCAGTAGGAGGGGCTGATTCCCTTGATATCTGCAATCGTTCAGGCGATTGCTTCCTTATGCTCTCGCAATACTTCCAACAGTTTCTGCTCCTGTTCCTGAGATAAACGAGACGAAACAATTACGGGCAGAGTACTATTTTCACCAATATATGCATACCTGAGATGGCTCGGGAGCGGTTTCAGCTCCAGTGCGGGTGGCTTCTTGAGTGACGGGACCAGAATCATCTTTTGCCCGCCGTCTTCGTCTCGGTGCAAGGTGGTCCAGTCCTCGGCTCTCATGGCGTGCTCGCACCGAGTCCTCTCCTTTTCTTCCCCGTACCTGCTGTCAATCTCTTCCCATAATTGGTCCATCTCCTCGTTTTCCCAGCCTTCGTCCACCACATCTATAGCAAAGATGTCCTCGTTCTCGTAGTAGTTTGGCAGTTGCAGATTTTTGAAAACGTTGAATTTCACTTTTTCCTCGTTAATCTGCATGGTCAGCTCCCCGCTCTTGCAGTTTATCATTGCTTCGCCCGTGGAAAAAAACGGCCTGCCAAGTATGAGCGGGACCTCCCCTGCCTCCATGTCCAGGATGACGAAATCTGCCGGAAAAAATCAACTCGCCGACCTTGACCAGAATATCCTCAATAACCCCATAGGCCTGTTTTACGGACCTGTCTGCCATCTGCAGCATGATTCTGGTGGGTCGGGGTTCACCGACTTTCAAACTTTTGAAAATCGTCAACGGCATCAGGTTGATGCTGGCCCCTAGGTCACACAGAGCCTTTCCTGTGTAAGCGTTCCCTAGAGTAACCGGTATAACGAAACTGCCAGGATCCTTTCTCTTCCTCGGTAGCCCATTCTTCACACAATTGCTCACTTCTGCCGTCAGGTTTATGGTCTCGAAATCGCTCATTCGCCTCCTCCCATACAAGATATCCTTGAGGAATTTGGCGTAAGTGGGCATCTTAGCCAAAGCCTCGGCAAAAGGTATGTTAATCTGCAGCTGCTTGAACATCTCGAGAAACCTGGCGTAGTCCTTGCTGTCATCCCTCTTTCGTGTTCGCAAGGGGTACGGGACCTCCTTGGAGACGGGTACAGTTTCTGCACCTATCTCGTTCTGCACTGCATCCTGCTCAACCGAGCCCTTCGGCTGGGGGCGGTCGACTGTGCTGTTATCCTGGCCCGACAAGTTGCGTTCTACTTCTTTCGAATTTTCTGCACGTGCGTGGCTGGGATACGGTGGATCCTGTAGTGCCAATCCACTCTGAGTGGAGATAGCATTGATCTGAGCCCGTGAATTGATTACTGTATTCCAGGGTAGGTTTCCTGGCTGTCTCTCCGTTAGCTGCTGTGCTAACTGCCCCACCTGTACTTCCAAAGCGCGCAGTGACGTTTTGGTTGTCTGCATATCTGCCGTCAAGGTGTCCATGTGCTTGAACCGGGACTCCATAGTCTGGAACATGGACTTGATCTCTTTCATCTGAGCGTCGTACTGCTGTGCGGATGGGACTGACTGAGCCTGCTGGGCCGGGGCAGCCTGTTGAGCTGGTGGCTTGTGCTGGAATCCCGGTGCTGCTGCGTTCGGGTTTCCGTACCGAAACCCGGGATGGTCTCTCGTACCCGGTCGGTACCGGCTCGGGTCCCACTACTGCTGTACGTAATTGGTATCTTCAGTCCTTATTTCCTCAATGGCCGTGTCCAGATCAGGTTCCTCGACTGCTGCGACAGTCTTCTTATCCGAGTAGACTTTCGTGACCAAGTCATGAACGATCCTGGCCAGATTGTCTATCCGGTCATCCTCTGCAGGTTCGGCTCTAGCCGCCATCCTGCGATCGTCAAGCAGTCGGGTGTCCTGCTTGGCCAACTGCTTCATCAGGTCATACACACCTTCTTTGTCTACGTGATACAGGAAGTTTCCCCCGGCCTCTCTGTCAATCCTGTCGGCGTTCTCCCTGTCTAGGGCATGGTAGAAAACCTGCAGGATTTTCGCGTCTCCAAACCCGTGGTTCGGGCACCGTTTGACCAATCTCATGAGCCTGTCCCATGCGTCCACCACCGTCTCCCCCATCTTCTGTCTGAATGACAGGATCTCGCTCTGTAACTGTATGACTCGGGAGGCGGGATAGAACTTTGCCAGAAAATCCGTGACACACTCCTCCATGTGGTGATGGATCGGGGTGGTCGGGATTCGAGCCAGTCTTTTGCTACTCCGTAAAGACAGTATGGAAATAAGATCAACATAAGTGCCTCTGATTCTACCCCCTTGTATCTGACCTTGTTGCAGTAATCTTCGAATTTCCCGATAAAATCGTTCGGGTCTTCGTCGGCCCTGCCATGAAACGGGCATAGAGTTTGTACCGTCTGGATGGTGGAGGGTTTGATGTCAAAGTGCTCGGCGGTGATCTCGGGCACCACAATGGCTCGCTCATGCCCCCCGGTGGGGACTTCGAAATTTTCCACCAACGCCTTCCCAGATCGGTTATATGTTCTCTGGTTGCTTCGGGCAGCAAGTCCCGCTGTGACAAGCTCCTGAATGTACCGCGCCATCTGGGCTGGGGTACGTGTCTCTCGTTCCTGTCCACCGGCTTCGGTGTTCTCGGGTGGATCTCTCTGGTTGGTTGCCATCCTGCTTTCTCGGTTTCTGCGGTTCTGTTCGATATACAGTTTTTCCGGGTTGTCGAGTGGTGACACCAAATCGCGAGGGAATCTGGGCATCAACTAAACAGTCCTGAAAACGCAGATTCAAAAACGCAGTGGGATAAAAAGAAAAATAACAAAACTGAAAATAAACAAAAACTCAGAAAACTAATCCTGACTACTAAATAGACCCTAAAAAGTCCCCGGCAACGGCGCCAAAAACTTGATGCGCAAACTAACGTGCTGTCACAAGTGTACGAATCTTGTAATACCGGGTGCAATTTAGACTCGGGTGATCGTTCCCACGAGGACTGTTTCGGGTTTACTTACGTTGTCAGTTTCGGTTATCAAAGTGTAGTAACAAGGAGGAGTAGATTGTGATCGTAGTGACTAAACTAAAAACAGAAATTAAAAACGTAAACGTAAATATTTTTTGTGTCGTTTTCTGAAATAAGCTGAATCGGGTGTAACGATAATAGATGAAGACTAGGCTCCAGGATCCCATAGGGTTTCTACAGATTTCAGTTTTACGTTCGATTATAAAAACACTCAGGAGTTTCGATATCTGTGCAACGTACCAGTTGTGCAGTGACTTTTCAGGTTCCACACGTAATCCCGATCCTGCAGACTTTCGGATTCTTGTTAAGCTGCCTAAATCTGTAGTCTCGGTCTAATCCTGTTAGGGTTTCTAACCTGTCCGAATGGCCCGGGTCAAATTCTCTAACAGTTGGTCTCACGTTTTTCGATGCTAGCCCTATCTCCCTTTATCTGGTCGGTCTATCAGGGTAAGGTATTAAATCCTGGTTTTTCTTCCTAACCCTAACTTGACGTTTCACCTACAAGCTCGGGTCTATAGCAATCCTGGGTGATCAATCCTATCATGCATATACGATAACAATCAAAACCAGAATAACAGATATAACTTGCTGAATTAAGATAATCATCATGAATCCATAAACGAAGTAGTCATAAAATCTGAGTACGAAACCCTAGGTTCATCGAGAACCTAGGTGAAGAGTTTAGCTACGACTAGACATAATACAAAACGCAGTTTCTGAATATAAAGAGAGAGAACGAAATCAAACTAAGTCTTCGAATCTCGAATCGCGCTTTCGTGCTCTCCGGGAATGCTCTGACTTGTCCTTCGGTTGTGCTGAGAATTGTGCTGTGTCTTCGTGTCTTCAAAACGAGTCTGGACGAGTCTTTAAATAGTGCTGTTTCCCGAAAACGCTTGTGCCCGAAATTACGGAATCTGCCATCGGTCCACTGTCTTTGACCAAAAAGTCAAAACTGGCTGCGTATATACGCAGGGTTGCGTATATACGCAACCAGAGCCTTCCAACCAACCCCCCATCTCCCTCCCTGCCTGCGTATGTACGCAAGGCTGCGTATATACGCAGGCCTGCGTATATACGCAGGCAGGGGGTGGAGATGTGGGCCCCACTTGGTCCTTTGGTGGGCCAGGTTGGGTCCCCTGGGTCCCACTCTTCTGCCTGACGCTCCCGGTTTGCCTCTTTGGTGTACTTCTGCTTTTCCGTGTTTCCTTCGTGTCCCGGTCTTGTGCACGTTTCCCGAGACGGTCCCGGCTTGGTCCCGGCACGCTTCCCGATGCACCTCCCGAACCTGTTCCTGAAAAGGCAACACGAATGAAAACCCGCGATCATATCCAAATATAGCAAGAAATAAGCAGAAATCCAGCAAGTACAAATAAACGTCTCGTCGAGGCATTCTAAGGCATTTTCCGGCAAAAACCGCTAATTTCGACACAAATACTCGTGAAATCAGGCTAAAAGATAACCCCTAATTGGGCGTTATCAAGTCCTCTAAGGTTTCTCTAGAGGGAAAAAACCCTAGTTCTGTCGTTCAATCCAAAAGCTGCTTCCATGGCAGATACCATTGCTGAGAGGTTTGCTCTCTCACTTACGCTTAAAGAAGAGACTGAAGTCGTTGTTTTCGACGACGATTTTTGCGACCTGGCAGAGAGAGAATGTGATGCATGCATGCTTGGTGGTTTTATTGGAGGCCAGGTCAATTGCTTTCCCATGAGGGCGTTCGTCCGGCGGATATGGAACAATGGAGACAAGATAGATATCCAAGAGGTTCGTCGCGGTTTGTTTATGTTCAAGTTTCCGGACCAAAAGATGAAGGTTAGGGTTGCGAGTGGCGGCCCCTGGGTGTTTGATAGCCTGATCTTGTCCTGGAAGGAGTGGAACCTTGGAGATGATGTTGATAACGTCAAACTCGATACAGTGGACACTTGGGTTCAAGTATCAAATCTCCCCATCCAGATGCTAAAGCCAGATGCCGGGAAAAGGGCGGCTAGGGTTCTTGGGGAGGTTTTAGATTCTGACCCAGTTATCTCTTGTGATGAGGACACCAGCTATGTCAGAGCTAGGGTTCGATTACCAGTTGAAGAACCTCTTATGAGGGGTACTTATGTGATCATGAGTGAGACCCCGTTTTGTGACTATGGGTATTTTGTGGTATTATTATAAGTGTTGGGGAGTTAATTTAATTGTCGAGAGTTAATTATAATGGTTTATAGAGTTTGGGGGATCTTTGTTACTTTAATCCAAAAGTTTTAGTGTCTTTTAATGGAGTTTGAGGGAGGTAGTTGTCTTTTGACAAAACTAAGGGGGGAAAAGTGTCTTTTGACCCAACTTTTTTTCCTACGTAAAGTTCCTAGTCAAAGAGGGTTTTCTACTTATGAAGTTGATTTTTTTTCCAACTCTCATAAAACCCTCACTCTCCCTATTTCTCTCTATCTCTCTCTCACGTCCATTACTCTCCCGTCCCTCTCTCTCACTCTCTCGGTCTCTCTCTTCCCCGACGGCAGCTGCAACAGCAGCCACACCGCCACTGCCGCCGCCTCTCTCTCCACGTGCAGGTATCTCTCTCTCTTTTTCTCTCTTTCTTTTTCTTCTTCTTTCTCTTTCTCCCTCTTTCTTTTTCTTCTTCTTTCTCTTTCTCTCTCTCTCTCTCTCTCTCTCTCTCTCTCTCTCTCTCTCTCTCTCTCCGTCCGACCCTCCATGGGCGGTGGGTTTTGATCATGTTTCTTCTTCTTTTCTTTTTCTCTTGATTTCTTTTGTTCTCTTGATCACTTGCTTACGATTCATGTACATTTCATGTAATCTTTAATTTTCAGATTTGCATTGTTGGTTTCACCATTCTTGAAGTCATAGGATTAATCATCAAGTTTTGGTTTAATCATGTTCTTAGTTTATGCGAAAAACCCTAGTCATGGAAGGGACGTTTGATTAATCAGTTTGGGTGATTTGATGATCATAGTATGTGGGTAATAACCTGATTTGATGTTGGTATTCATGTTGTATTAGGTTTTGTTTGAATACGGGATTAACTAGATGCTTTCGAGATTAGTTATATTAAAATTGATAATTCCCGTATGGGTACTATGAGTGAAATTGGAAACTTAAAACTAGCATAACTTTTGATCCAGGAATCGAAATTCGGATCCGTTTGAGGCTAACCTTATTATTCAGAGTGTTTTGAATCTCATGAGACTGTTTTTGAGCCATGATCTGTTTGGGAAGTTGGAGTAATAAAATTGGTGAAGATATGTTAGGTTATGTACACATTAGGTAATAGGATTTTGGGGCAAGATTTTGGGTTTGGTTTTGAAGTATGAATTAAGTGGGATGTTGGGTTGGTGTTAGAGACCTAAACCGTCGAGTGTCATATGCATGTAGATAGTATATCAAGTTATATTGCTAGAGGATTATGTTTAATTAGGGTATTGTTACGTGTAGGTGACGAGTTCTTCGACGACGAGTACATCGAGTACGTCGACTGATTTGCGGTAGTTGGTAAACATGCCAGGCCTAATGTGCCTAACTCTTTCGTGTCAAATGAATTCTTGGATTTTCTTTACGTCTCAAAATGTGTTTATGTGATGTGACATGCAATATGTGATTTTTACTTGATAAATGTCTTTCTTGAAAATATCACCATGATAATAACAATGAATTAATACATAAAGTGAAAGAGTTGTGAGGGCCATTTATTATTGGTTACTAATTGCATTGGGCGTGTTGACTTCGGTCTTCCGTTTCAATTTATTTTATTTAATCCGGTTGCAAGTCCCCGGATAGCTCCCTATACTCACTCCTCTGGCCGCCAGAAGTCTTTGGGGGGGGGGGGGGTGTCGACACTTAAGGTCTTGGATGCTTGCGAGATTGTTTGGTTTCCCTCGTCACAAAGAATTAATAATGATGAATTTTGATTTTGTTAATGGAAAAAGAATTAATATGTGATTTTGGATTTCCTAATGATTATGAAATTGGTTTGGAAATATTATGGAATTTGGAACTCTCATGTTTTCCCACAAGTGTCAACTTCATTTGAGTTGTGTTTTGAAATGAACTCCTACTTGTAAATGAGTCGTTGTTTTATAATTATCCTATCATCATTTTACATGCTTGGGTGTTTTCGTACCAGTATTTTATGCTGATTTTGTACTGTGGTGTTTCTTTTTGATTCCGCACCACAGGTCTAGAGGATGGGTATCTGGCGTAGAAGGGGACGCATTTCATCATCTAATGCCTTAGTTCATCTTTTAATTCATTAATTTCATCATTTGGATCATTAGTGTTTTCATTTTATATTGTAACAGTTTATATGTTGTAATACTTTAGTTGATTTATGCCCGATTTGAGGCAAGAATAATTGGATTGCAATAATGGTTAGTTTTAAGTATTTTGTGGATGTTTTTGCTTGAGAACCATGTTATAAAATATCCTTGTATCCGAGTTTAATCTCGGGTACGGAGTGACATCCCCGGGCCTACGGCTTGGGCCATTTGGGGGTGTTACAATGAGGAAGGAGAAAGTGTGGCTTGACTTTAAATTTGAAAGAATACCAGATAATTGCTCATGGTGTGGGCGAATAGATCACCACAGTGGTGACTGTGACGAGAGAGATGATAAGATAGCTGTTGGTGAATCGCCGGGCTACGGCAAATAGCTTCTCTTTCAGCCACCGGTGAGGAAGAAGAAGAGCTCGCTAGTTCGCCGTCGAAACCAACTGCTAGTGGAGAGGAAACGGATGGGAACAGGGCATACAAACATGGCCAATTCTGATCCTAGTGGAGCTGGTGATGATTCGATGGATGTGGATTCTGCAAATAAACGTCAAAACACTCAGTCCGGGCACACAGAGAGCAGTACTTCACTGGATCAACAGAAAGGCACAACGGATGAACGCCTAAAGGCCAGAACCCCAACGCTACTGATCCTGTTTTGCAAAAAGAAGTGGAGGTTGATACTGATTTTTACGAAGCAGGGGAAAATGAGAAGATTGATGCTAATGTCATGGATGACAATCAGAAACTCACTGCAGGAGCTGGTCAGGAAGACTCTGTTGCTACAAATGATGAAGATATGGAGGTTTTTGTGGGAAACGAAAAAAGGAAGATACAAGACATACTTACTCCGCCTAGAATTCCTAACCACGAGATAAACAGTTGGAAGAAATCAAAGGGGGTCTTGTCGTGAATAACCTCGCGACAGTTTTTGATGGAGCAAGGAAGGAACAAAATGGGGAGGGAAGCACCCAGAATGCTTCAAACGCATCAACGGCAGTGGCTGCTAGTCAGCACAGCCGAGCACAATGAAAATCCTAAGTTGAAACGTGCTGGGATTGGGGACCCCGACACGGTCCGTTCTCTTTATGACATGATTAAATTTCATTCCCCTCAACTTGTCTTTCTCATGGAGATAAAGTTAAATTCCAGTAAAATGGAAAACATGAGAAAAACATTGGTTTCGCTAGTGGCCTATATGTTGATGCTCAGTGGAAGAAGGGAGGGTTAGCGATCGAAAGACATGGTAAAAGTAACCCTACAAAACTCCACCATCCATCACATTAATGTTACTATTGAGGAAGTTTCAACAAAACAGTTTTGGAGGCTGACAAGTTTCTACGGAGATCCAGTTAGAGAAGAAAGGAGACACTCTTGGGAACTCCTTCGAAGATCAGTTGTTCCTTCTGACAATCCTTGTTTAGTTGTGGGTGATTTTAATGCTATTGCCTCACAATCTGAAAAGGAGGGTGGAAGGGACTTCAGTTACAGTCAGGTGAAGGATTTCTCGGAAGTTCTTAACGAGCTTGAGGTTTTAGACCTTGGCTTTGCAGGTAATCCGTTTACTTGGTCTAATCGGCAAGATGAGGAAAGTAATATCAGATAGAGACTAGATCGTGCAGTAGGGAATCTGTGTTGGCTTGATATTTTCCGGGAGCTAAAGTGACACACTTGGTGGGTCCAAATTCCGATCACACACCCCTTCTTGTCGAGTATGGTCAATCTCCTGATAAATTAGTTGGTAAACGTCGCTTTGAGTATGAAAATATGTGGCGTAGACATCAACAATTTGAGAATCTGGTCGAGCAGTGGTGGAGAGAGGACCAGGGGGTTGCGCTGGGTGATAAGATTTCTGGTTTGGCTAGTTCAATGCGGTGCTTGCCAAGCAAGGTATTCAGCAGCGTGAAAAGAGCTAAAACTGATCTAAAGCAAAGAATTGAGTTCTTAGAAGCGAAGAAACAGACGATGGAAGTACTGACTCAGATTCGTGATTTGACTAGAGATCTCAACGAAATTCTTGCTAGGGAAGAAGCGAGGTGGCAGCAGAGAGCCTGTACTGATTGGCTAAAGCAGGGTGACAGGAATACGCGATTTTTTCACCAAAAAGCGACAAAACGTAGAGCACGGAATACTATCAGTGGTATAGAAAATGCTATGGAAGAGTGGGTTACGTGCAACGACGAGATTGTCAGCGGCTTGGAGAATTATTTTCGGCTATTTTCACCTCGAACAAGCCAACCATGGATGATATTGCGCCCTTGCTCCACTACTCAGCCGAAATTATCACAGCTACTGACAGAAAAATGATAGAGGATGTTTATACGGATGAGGAGATCCGGACAGCCCTCTTTCAGATGGGGCTTGACAAGGCTCCGGGAAGAGATGGTTTCACAGCAGATTTCTATCAGTTTCACTGGAATATCGTGGGTGCGGAGGTCACAAAGGTATGTCTTGCTGTACTCAATGAAGGACAAAGTGTCAAAAATTTCAGTTCTACTTTGATTGCTCTCATCCCAAAGTCTAAACAGCCCTTAAAGGCCAGTGATTTTAGACCTATAAGTATCTACAATGTTATCTACAAGATTGTGTCTAAATCCTTAGAAAACAGGCTCAAGCGTGTATTGAATTATCTGATTGCTGAAAATCAGAGTGCCTTTGTCCCAGGGAGGTTGATCTCATACAACATTCTGACTGCTTTTGAAGTCATTCACTCTCTCAAGACTAAGGAAAAAGGCAAGGATGGATGTCTAGCCTTGAAGGTTGACATGAGTAAAGCCTACGACATGATCGAGTGGAAACTTCTTAGAGAGACCCCCACTCATATGGAGTTCGGTCCTCGTTTCATCAGTTCAGTGATGAATTGTGTCTCTATAGTCTCATACAGATTTGTCCGTAGCAGGGTTGTGGTGGGCCATGTCACTCCTGAGAGGGGATTGAGAAAGGGTTGTCCTCTTTCCCCCTATCTCTTTCTCCTCTGCAGTGAGTTACTTTCTAGATCTGTTACTGCAGCTGTCGAAGATGGGGAGCTGGCTGGATTAACAGCATCTAGGGGAGGACCAGTGGTCTCCCATTTATTTTTTGCTGGCGATAGTATATTTTTTACACAGGGTAATACTGAGGATGTCGCCAAACTAATGGAGATTATTGCCATGTATGGTCGTGCATCGGGTCAGCAGTTAAATATGGATAAATCAGCCCTAGTCTTCTCCTCTAACACTCCGGAGGCGGCCAAAATTGAGATTATACAGCAATGTGGAGTCAATGAGGTTGATCAGTACGACAATTATCTCGGACTACCCACGATGATGGGTAAGAAGAAATCTATCACCTTTGCGTATCTGATTGAGACGCTGATTTCCAGACCCAAATGGTGGAAGGAACGTACTCTTTCTATGGGAGGCAAGGAAGTACTTACTAAAGCAGTTGCTCAAGCCCTTCCTACATATGCTATGTCTTGTTTCAAGCTCTCAGACGGTGTGATCGAATGGAACAACTTATCAGACAATGTTGGTGGAGCAATTCAGATAAAGAGAGAGGGATAAGTTGGGTTAGGTGGGATCGGATTCAACAATCGAGGTCTATGGGGGGCTAGCTTTTAAAGATCTGAAATGTTTTAATGATGCCATGCTTGCCAAACAAAGTTGGAGAATCCTAAGTTACTCCAATGCTCTTCTCCGTAAAGTTTTAAAGGCTAAATACTTCAAGTCTAAGGACTTTATGCAGGCAGAGTTAGGAAAAAATCCTTCTTTTGCTTGGAGGAATATTTTGATAGGAAGGAAGTTACTTTCGTCAGGCATAAGGTGGAGAGTGGGAGACGGCAAGCCTTGCTTCAAAATTCGTTTTAGATTTTCCTGGGCATTGAAAATAGTGCAGGCTGGTCCTGTGTGACTTTTCCAACTTTTCTTCGTTTGTGCGTCTCCTTTTCTCCTCTTCATCTAGCTCCATTCCAAGTATATCCAAGCATCTCATAAGCTCCAATGCACCTCTTATACCTGAGATACACAACACCAAACAACCCGTGCAATTATCATAGCAAATATGAGAGAAAACATGCACAAATAAGCTAGAAACACAACTTTTCACTCTTAGGCTTAAACATCATCAAATTCACATATTTGCGCACATATAACATATAAATCATGTGAAATAAGCCTATTAAAAGTACTAAGAAAGTATAATAATAACTCCTAAAAGAGAGTTATCAAATACCCCCACACTTACCTTTTGCTCGTCCCGAGTAAAACCACTATTTACTAGCCGACTCAAGACGCAAACGACACAAGACTCGACAATGCAACAATATGATGCAAATGCAAACTACGACTCGATCCTACACAAACACATATATACACAAAACACACTTTTTATCTTTTTGGTTGAGATCGGGCAATCTCCATTGGCTTAAATCGGGTATCATGAAGTGATGAGAATCCTATGAACAAAGCATGAGTTGAAACTAAACTCGACAACGAGACTCTCCCCTAGTTAGTATAGAAATCCTAACTTTACTAAGTACAAGAGTACGCTACCTCTTCGCGTGTGCCACGAAATAAGAGACTACGCTAGGCAAAGCCACATCCAAGGTCCGAGCTCCTAATCTGCTAACGGTTTTCACATGATGAGGCTTAGGGACATAAAGATAATCTCGTCGAAATCAAGTCCTAAGCGTCAGATTCTCACATCAAATTCCACATCTCACACACCCTCACCACGATGATAGAAACCGAAACCCAAAGCTCACCACCTCCGGCCCTCAATTCCCTCAAACCCCGGTACACTAGTGATCTTCGTGGCCATCATCGTTCGTCGTGCATGAAACGTGAACCATCGTCGTCAAAGTAGCTCCACCACTCGTTTCAATTCAATTCCAACTCAACTTTATTTCATCTCTCCTTTTTCTTTTTCTCTCATTTTTTTTCCTGTTTTTTTTTTCACATTTCTCTAAAAATACCATCAAAATCCAACAATAATATCCGAGTGGTCTTCAAATAATAATAAAAAATGCTAGGAGAAGGAAACACATAAATCGATGAATGAATATCACATAAAAATATCATCTCCTCCTAACTCAATCAAAGTCCATGTCAAGTCCAAGCCGCAAAATCAATGAAATACATGTGTGGGAGTGGAGTCGTCGCAAGCTCACACTCAATGTCCGGAGTCAAAAGTCGACACCCCCACACTCGAATGTCACCATATCCCCTCTCAAGTAGTCCCGAAGATGAATGTATCTCGTGCCTAATCCAACCGATCCTCCTACACCAAAGTAATTGAAACCGGTACCTAGCAGGATCCACCAATTAAGTTCTCCCAACCCAATTTCGTGCGTATTAGATTCACGCACTCACGGCTCTCCATAACTGTGTCCATGATGTAATGGCATGGAACACCGCCACACCGAAGTGCGCAAGCCTACTCACTCACCCTCGCATCCCCTCATAGATAATCAATGAAGTGCAAGCGAGATGTAGAACTCAACGAAATGTATAATCACTCCCTCATCGACCCCCCTCGACTAGACAACCCCCTCGTGACGCACTAAAGTGGTGATTCTAATCAATTTGTGATGAAGGCCAAGAATTGTCACCCTAGGTCCGAAGGCTAGCAAGAATCCAAGGCTCAAATTGGGGCATCTAATGGTCCTACAAGGTGAGTTTAAAAGCAGTGAGTGCTCTAATACACACCTCGCACAGCTGTTTCGTGTGCCACTACGAGGCGGGTTGGCGACTACCTAAGACGTACACATGGATGTTCGGCTTGTTTAGCTCACACCTAGCTCAGCTCTTGTAAGAAAATAGGCACACACTTTGGCTTTTGAAAATCACGTAAGTGTTAAAAATAGGTAGGCACTCCCGTAAAGAAAGTCTCTCTATACCTACTAGGGAAGACTCACGTCGTCACTCTCGATCGCAAATCATGTTCTATGCCTAAAATCCTCACAATTCGCGATTCATCAAACTTTAGCCTCTTTTGATTGCCATTTTCTCAAGATTTTCTCTCTATTTTTTTTTGGATTTTTCATTTTTTTTTTGATTTTTTCATATAATTCCTACACTACATGCAAGCCGACACGAACGAAACTACACAAAACATTCGATAGGGTAGGTAGACTCAAATAAGAAAACGTGCAATATTAAACACAAACATAAACAAGTATATACCCTACACGACTAACATATGACAATACGATATGCTATCACAATATCACGACACGGACCACATAAATAGACACAATACGACACGAACAACTATATGCAGACATGGCGATGCAAACACTGACTGGCTAGTCAAGACTAAAAATCCCCACACACTAGACTGCTTCGTTGTCCTCAACGAATTTAGAGATTAACCACGAAGACTCGACATTCAAATGCGAGGGGCGGTGATTCTACTCGGACTCAAAGCCACTGCACAAGAAGGTATTCAAAACATTTAGAGCTAAAACGAACTACGTGCACGTGACAAGTTGTGTGTACCGAAATTAAGCAAGTACTCAAGTATTCCCTAGGATTCTAACAGCTAATCCCAGCGGTGACTACGCACCGTGAAAAAGTAGTCAAAAGAAAATCCTAGAGCAAGTAAGATGTGCCTAAACGATAAGTAAAGAGAGGGAAAAGAAACTCACAACCGACACAAGGTCGGGGACGAAATCTGATAAGTGCTGACTGATATAGCATGAACAATACCCAAGCAAACATTGTGCGCACCAATGCTAACTCCCTTACGGTCGAGTGTGTAGAACACACCGGGGTCGATTGATCCTGTTGTTGCTGACTAAAAGTGAACGAAGAATCCCCGAACTCGTATCGCGTACGACAATACTAGCTCCCGTAACTGTCGAATGCGAACTAACACACCGGGGTCGATTACTTTGTCAAACTCTTCATCCATTTTCGAACTCGGACTAATCTATAAGAGCTGCACCCTGATTTCTTTTGTATAGTATAGGATTGTGGCTGTGTCTTGTTTCCATTGTCAATTGAATTATGCCAACTGTTTGTTGGTTGCTTTTTTATGAAATCCTCATGGAGCTTATCAAACTCAACTCATTATTCAAACAGACAAAGTCAGTACCAACTAGGGTGAATAACCCATCCTCAATTTTTACCAATATCATTGAGGCCAACCAGCATACCAATTAGCAGCAACACAAACCCACAATCGCAATAGCTCAAGTTCAGATTCAATTGGACGGTAGAGAGACTGATTGAGGGTGAGTTTCAGTTTCTAGTCTCTGTCAATTGGGATGCTGGGTTTTAGTGTCTGGGTGAAGTCTTTAAATTCGCCGGATTTCCCAAAGGGTGGCAATCACCAGATTCCCAATCGCCGGATTTCATGGCGGCTTTTCGGAGCTTCATGGATCTGGAATCTGGGTCGCGGTTGGGTCAGAGAAGACTGGTGGATGTGGCTGGGGCTATTTAGGCTTCGATTGTTACTGAATAGGCGATGGAGGATAGGGTCAGAGAAGAGACAGGAGGGCACCGATGGTGGTGGGTTTCGGTGAGTCTGGGTTGCAGTCGGTGTGCTGCGATGGTTGTGGCGGTGGTGGTTTTGTGTTGTCGCGGAAGGAGGAGCAGTGGATAACGATGGTGAGAAAGACGATCTGGGTCTGGGTTTCGGTGATGGTGATGGTGATGGTGAACGGAGAAGAGAGGGATGGTGGGTTTCGGTGAGTTGCTGGGTTGTTGCTCGCGGTGGTGGGGGAGGGTGCGGGCTGCGGTTTCGCCAGATTGAGAGAGAGGTCGCCGGTGTCACAGGCGGCCGGAGGCGCGACCGAACACCACCAATAATCGCCGGACGGGGAAAGATGCAATCGATTGACGGACTTGAAGGTTTGTGGTTGAAAGGGGAAGAACACCACTGGTATAACCCCCAATGATATGAGAAATTTGACCCAACTTTTCTCTTTTGCCCTCAAAAAGTTGTTCCCACTTTTACCCCTGTTCGTGCGAACAAATAAGTGTTCTCACGAACACTGTTCGCAAGAACATTATTTCCTGTTCTTAATATCCAGCAGAAACTTTTGCTTTCCTATTGTTCCTGCGAACACATGGGGTGTTCGTGCGAACACCCCTGACTCCAGATTTTTTTTTACCCCGGACTCCGCTGCGTGCGTGTAATATAGCGTTGGAAAGCTCGTCTCGCGCCCGTTTTGATTTTGCACAAGTGACTCCAAATTTTCTGGAGTAAACTCAGAATTTATGACCTCAAAGTCCGTGATCGTTACGTCGCTTTCTCGGTTTTTCTGCGTTTCCTCTTTGCACGCATCAAGAAGGGGAGTCAGGACTGTGTCTCCAACCTGTATTCCTTCCACGACTCAATTGAAATGTCAGATTCTCTCTCTCTCACCCCTCAAATAACAAAACGGTATTAAAAACGCACACAGCAGTATTTAAAACACACTCTCTACACTAATGCATAAAATACGTTGGGTTGCCTCCCAACAAGCGCTTGTAATTTACGGTCGACGGCCCGACCCAGTTACCTCTGCCACCTCACGAGGGTGGTCTGGCACATTGTGCTGCTTCCATCTTAGCTTTTCTGTGTTGGATTTGAAGCACTGCTTCATGTGCGTGCACCGCTGATGGCTTATTTCTTTCCCAGTAGTCAGGTGGATCCCCTTGCGACAACTCTGGGATTTGGCGCTTCACTTGTACAGCACATGACACACCTGGTTGATATTCCCATGAACACTGGGGTGACGGTTTGAAGACCCGAAAAGTCTCCATGTCATCATGTACCCTCATAATCAGTTCTCCATTCTCTACGTCAATGAGAGTACGACCAGTTGCCAGGAATGGCCTACCCAGAATTAGCGGAACATCACCTACTGGCATATCCAATATAACAAAATCAGCCGGAATGATCAGACTTCCGACCCTCACTAGCACATCTTGAACCATCCCACATGCTTTCTTGGATGACTTGTCTGCAAATTGGAGTGTTATCCAGGTTTTCGGGGGCTCCCCCACACCTAAATTTTTGAATACCGACAACGGCATCAAATTCACGCTCGCTCCCAGATCATAGAGAGCTCTTCCAGTGTAGGAATCACCCAATGTAGCCTCAATGACAAAGCTACCTGGATCCTTCTTTTTCTTAGGTAACCCATACAAAACACGTGAACTAACCTGTTCATTTAAATTTACTCTCTGAAATTCATCCACCCATTTCTTTCCAAGAACTGCATCTTTAATAAATCGAGCATACTTAGGCATCTTTTGAAGTGCCTCATTCAATGGGATATTGATATGCAGTTTAGAGAAGACATTCAAAACGCGCTTGTATTCCTCAGAATCATCCTTCTTCTTCCTAGTACGTAATGGAAATGGTAGTTTTGAAGAAGAAGGAGAAGATGGAAGTGGTACCTCGGTAGATTTCTTTGCATCCTGGTGAATCATGCCCTTTGATTGGGGGATCATGACAGGTGTCTTCTCAGAATCGAAGACTTCATGTTCCTTCGCCTTTGAGGCTTCCGCTCTGGCATGACTCGGATATGGAGGATCTGTAAGTGCAATACCACTTCGAGTGGTGATGGCTTGAGCCTGTCCCTCTGATGTGTCAACAATGCTACCCAATTCCCTTTTTTCAAGTTGTTCCTTTAGATCTTTTATTTCTGCTTGAGTAACTTGAAGTGCAATTGCTACAGAGCTGACCTGTGTGGACATGTCTGTCATGTGCTGAGCCATCGTCTTTATTATCCATGTCATATCGGTCAACTCTAATGGTGGTACTGGCTGCTGCTGATGCATCTCTGGACCATTTATATCGTGCATTACCTCCATTGCATTCACTTGAACAGTGTTATAAGCCATCTTTTCATCTCTTACCAGTTCCATGTGCCTGTACTGGTAATCCATGTTCTCTTCTTGCTTAACCAAGAATCTCATCAATGCATATGCCCCTTCATGATCACAGTTAAATAAGAAGTTTCCCCCAGCTTCTATATCCATTTTGTCTCTATTGGGCTGTCCAAGTGAATCATAGAAGACCTGGATTAACTGTCGCTTGTCAATGCCATGGTTGGGACATCTACGTAGAAAATGATTGAAGCGATGCCATGCTTTGACAAGTGATTCATCTTGATTTTGCCTGAACATCTAGATCTCATTCTGAAGCTGAATCACACGTGAGATAGGATATAACTTACTCATGAACTATGCCACACACTCTTTCCACGTTTTGATTGAACATGATGGCATAGAGTCCAGCCAATCCATAGCAACTCCCTTGAGACAATGGGGAAAGAGCATCAGTTTTAGCGCTTCAGATGTTACCCCATTATATCGGATTAGCCCACAGTGGCTCTGAAATCTCCCAATGAATACATGTGGGTCTTCCTCGTCTGTCCCAGCAAAAGTGCACTGATCCCGCGCAAATTGAATTGTGCCCAGCTTAAGACAGAAGGTTTCTGCCTGAATTGGTGGCACCACAATTGCTGGCTCCCTTCCTTGAAGATCCGCCTCAAATGCGTGGATTATTGCTTTCCATGAACGATTATATGGCATTGAGGTCAGGTGCGGTCTTGATGTTGCTGCCAGTGCTTTCTCTACAGCTTCAGCCACCAAAGCTTGTAGCTGCTCTGTGGTGAGGCTAATCTGCCCTTGTCCTTCCGCCATAGCTACCTGAGAAAACAACACTAGCACACCCGTGAGGTAGACAGATAGTTACAAAAAGAGAATAAAAGAAGTATCCTAAATTAATTTTTAACTAAACTAATAAACCGTTTAATCTCCCCGGCAACGGCGCCAAAAACTTGACACGATTTCTTACGTGTATACGCAAGTGCACAGTCAAGTAGTAGAAGTGGAGTATTTTACGACTCCGAGTATCGAACCCAAGGGAAATAGACGACTACTAGCTAATTAAGAATCAATTAGAAGATACCTAAGTAACCGGCAAGAAGTGGTTTGAGTTTGAATGTTCGTCGCCCACAAACAAGCGACTAAATAAAATGAATGTAGAGACAATATTTCTTTAGACAGTTCCGGAATTTGTATTGAAACACATTACGCACTAACTGATTATGCCGGGTAATAGCACTTACAATCTTCTGTCGATCTCATGTAACTTTACGTAACATTTTACTTTGGGTCCTGTCGGTCCACCTCCATCTACCGTTACGTTCTAGCTGGCTAGTTAACTTTGTTCACCGGGTCCTGTCGGTCCTCCGATTCACTCACCTAACTAGTTCAACTGAATCTACCGACACATGACTACTCCTATCCATATCACCTATCGGTCTCAATGATTCGGGAATAAAAACATGATCTTATTCGTAACCGGGTTAAGTCTCTGTCGAGCACCCACCTAGTTCACTAACAACTCCGGTTCGCGACTCCCTTGTTGCTAAGAATTAAGCTTAGATCATGATTTCTAATCCATTAGTTTGTAACATTAAGCTATGAATTCAAATAGTTCATCATCTTCATCTAACATGGTCATTCCATTCATCACTAACACGTGTCAATAGCCTTATCTTACGGATTCACAATACAAGATGAAGAATAAAAAACATTAATTTGATCAAACGCATGAATCAATCAACAAAATCCGGAAAATAAGTCTAAGTCATAACCGTAGGCTCTCCATAGAGCCTAACAAAGAAATTAGCTACTCATTGTTATGCCAAAATCACAAGTATTCTCCATAGAATAATAAAGAGAGGGTAAGAGAAGAATCAAACGATGAAATCGCCAAAGCTTTGGCGAATCCGTGCAATCCCCAAGCTCCTAGGTGCTCTCCAATGGCTCCCGTACGTGAATGTCCTGCTACTAGGTCTTCTCTTGCGTTTTTTACCAGCTGGGCACGCTTCTTAATGACAACTAGCCGAAATTGCACTTCAGCCCCTCTACTTTGTAATTCCCGGACAGAATTATTTGCTGATCTTGCGCGGGCTGTATCTCCCTCATACGGACTTGTCATCGGGCCTACCATATATCGTTGGAAAGATACGGATGTCTACTTTCCAATGTCGCAAGACTTGCTTCAAAATTCTTTGTAGATTTTCCTGGGAATCGAAAATAGTGCAGGCTGGTCCTGTGTGACTTTTCCAACTTTTCTTTGTTTGTGCGTCTCCTTTTCTCCTCTTCATCTAGCTCCATTCCAAGTATATCCAAGTATCTCATAAGCTCCAATGCACCTCTTATACCTGAGATACACAACACTAAACAACCCGTGCAATTATCATAACAAATATGAGAGAAAACATGCACAAATAAGCTAGAAACACAACTTTTCACTCTTAGGCTTATACATCATCAAATTCACATATTTGCGCACATATAACATATAAATTATGTGAAATAAGCCTGATTTATTTAATATAAATTATCTGATATTGTCCATCTTAGTCGAAGTTTTGCTGGGTTCAAAGCGGGTTTTGTCAATAGGTGGGCCAACGGAGTGGCGCATGAACTTGCTAATTTTGTTAGGAATGATGTCTTAGATCTCCATTTTTCAGATGATGATTCTCTCCTCAGGGTTAGAAATATGGTAGTTAGTGATAATTCCCCTGTACCTTCTGATGGTTAGTTTTTTTGAATGAAAGTGCATTTTCTAAAAAAAAAATATTCTATAAAACAACATGGTTTCATTAGCTTATGGATTTTCAGTATTTATATTAAATAAATCAGGCACAACCCTTAGATCTCACCTGTCATCCACTTAACTACTCACTACTTAAGTACTCACTTAACTACCCCCTACTTGAAAATTTACCCTCTCTCAGATTAATTTACGTAATTCCACCCACTTAACTACCGGAGACGCCATTTTCATCTTCTCCTCCAGCAAAATCGATTATAAACCGTGTTTTTTGGGTAGTGCCCTCGGGCACGGGCAACCCCTAGTCTATTCTATAAAACAACATGATCTGACTCTTTTCGGCCTTTGGTTAAATCAACCCCCACTACAAGAAATCTTAGCAAATACCACATTTTATTTGTAGCATTTGAACAAATGCGATAATTGATAGCCTAAAGCAGCATCATTTATTAATGCTACAAACTAATACTATAATATTGCAGCATTAATCTAATAATGCAACAATTTTTGGCTAAATAGCTTATAAGTTGCTGCATTAATCCAATAATGCTGCAATTTTTGGCTATGCAGCAAATAAATTGTAGCATTATCACTTTAATGCGGCTTTTTTTGTTCTACTTTGCAGCATTAATTCATTAACGCTGCAAAAAAAAAGAAAAAAGAAAAAAACAAACAAACAAAAGCCATCTCTTAACCCGCCATCTGAGATTGAACCAAATCTCAAATTTTCCCCAACCCGCCATCTCCCTTTCTCCTCTCCCTCTCAATCTGAGACACCCTCTCAAATTTCACAAAAAAAAGCTCCTCTCCTTCTCAATCTGAGACACCCAACACTCTCGCTCATTTCCGAGTTCTCCCAAAACTCTCGCTCATTTCTCTCCCTCTCAATCTGGACGAGAAACCCTTGTTCTGAGTTCTTTAAATCTGAGACTTCTCAAGCTTCAACCCTTGTTCTGATTTCTGAGTTCGTGGTTCAGGTTCTCGGCACCCTTGTTCTTTGTTCGTGGTTCAGGTGGTCAGGTAGTCTCTCTCTGATTTCTCAAATTCAATTTATGGGTTCAATTAGGTCTATGAGTTCAATTAGGTCTTTAAGTTCAATTAGGTCTCTGAGTTCAATTAGGTTTCTTTGTTCAGGTTTACAACCGGAGTTCAATTCAGGTTCTTTGTTCAGTTTTACAGCTCAGAGGAGGTAGCCCCTCTCTCTTCTCTTGTTTTGATTTCTGAAATTGAAATTGTGGGTGTTTTGGTTTATACTCACTGGAATTGTGGGTGTTTTGGTTTATTTTCACGTGTGCTGTAAGAGTGAATTGTGTTATCTTCTAGTGAATATAATCTTTGGTAAATGATGTGTGTTGTAGAAATCATGTGATAGCCGTAATCACAGACTTATGAATTGGTTCAATCTTCTTAGATTATGTTGAATTTTCAAGTACCAAATGTGCTTATGATATCTTGACTTGTGTTTCATTGAATTTGTTCAAAAATAATGTAGTTGTTGATTATAACTGTATGTTTGTTTCGCATGTGTGGCCCGTTAATTATGCTTTATTGACATGCATTTTCTATGCTTTATGTGATGCCTATAGCTATTGTTTGGTGTTTATTTAAGAGAGGGGTATGTTGGAATAGATGCCCTAGAGGCAATCTAGTTTAGTATGAATTTATTTGTGGTTAGAAATTCATTTATTATTTATTGGATATTTAATATAATGAAGTCCTTGGATTTACAATTGTGTTGTTTATCTTAAATATCCCTAGTCCAGTATAATGATTAATGGGACAATCATCTATAGACTAGTATGGGGTTGGATTGATATGGAGATATCATGATCCAACACATAGGTGTGCATAAGGGAATGTTGCACTGGATGGACCCATCTCCGAGAAGGCTACATACACGTTATGTTGAGTCACAAGCGCTTCTCGCGGTGCAAAGGTATTGTCATCCTTAGACTTGAAGTCACTAGAAATTCTAGTTGTGGATTATTGTGATTTTGGTAGCGTTAAACGCTACACCGTAACTGGGTAGTTATATAGGCGTGTATTGGATACAATAAGAAGCAAACTTAGAGATCGTAGTGGAAGTAGATAGAATTTGTCCCTCCCACATAACGGGAGCAAATATCCTAGGCCACTCGAGGGATAGTGCTTATAGAATGTCTGGCCAGACTCAAATAAATCAATATGGGATATTGATGTTATTTGTACGAATAAGGCTATTCCCATGGATCGAGAAACTATGGATTGGATATACGAGTGTGACTTGTATGTCTCGTGTCCAATCCGGATATAGAGACAAAGGGATGAGACAATTACTTGTACAAAGGTTGTCAAGATGACTATTCTATTAGTTGGCTAGAATGGAGTTTTGCTAGGAACCGCTCCATATTAGCAAATAGTTGCTACCAACTAGATAGAACCTATGGGGTCACACGCTACATAGAGTTGAACTAGATTTGGGAATTAATTAATTGGATTAATTAATTAGAAGGATCACTTTGCAAAACCTTGCAAACTTAGTGGGGACTAATTTGCAAGGAAGGGACTAAATTGAATTCTAGTAGGACTAGAATAAGTCCTTTAGGTAGTTGGCAAGGAGTTGTTGGACTATATAAATGACTCTCCTTCCTTCCTTCCTTCCCAGATAACTTATGCTCATTATTGGACATAACAAAGAGTGGGAGAGAACTAAAGGAGAGAGAGCAAGCAACAAGAGGAGCCGACCGCCCCTCTTGCCGCCGCCCATCCCGTCGGCCACAAAGGAGGCCGAGACCCTCCTTTTGGGTCTCATTTTGCGTGATTCTTCTTCCTCTTCCTATTCCGGGCTAGCACCAAGGACTTGGGAGATTCTAGGATCAACTCTAGGCGTGGATCAACCATAGAGAACGTGACACAATTCGCGTTTGAAGTCATCAAAGGAGAACCCTAAGGTGTGTTATTGATTTCTTCCTTTACCATCGTTATTTCTCTTGACTTGTGATCCTTGGAGGGTTTTGCATGGTTTTATGATTGTTTGTGTTTCCGTTGCGCATCCATGAATCGAAACCCTACAGTGGTATCAGAGCCACATGTCGTAGAGCATAAACGTGGTTTATGTGTTACGTTTTAGTTGTTTTACACCTTAATTTGATTGTTTATCGCATAAAACAGGACAAATCAAGCATGGGATGCAATTTGTCAATAATTCATCATAACAAGATCTAAATTTTGCATTGGATGCATGAATTGGTGAGTTTGAGAAATTTTAGGATCTTAGATCTAGGGTTTGGGCATCCTTTGGGAAGAAGGAGTTCTTCCGAAACAAGGAAACAACCAAACTTGGGCACCAAGCAAGGGAGTTGTTTTGGAAACAACTCCCTCAAGGAGGTTCGGCCCCCTAGGGGACCGCCCCTCTTGCTTGCCGCCCAAGCTTGGCCGCCCTAGGGGCCGGGCGGCCCTAAACCGCGGCCTAGGCTTGTGGGTTTTGGGCCGGGCCGGCCCTAGGGCCTTGTGGTTCACCTTATTGGGCCCGGGCAATTTAATTGTTGGGCCCATGGACCGTTTTAACCCTAGAAATCCTAAAATCAATTAAAATTGACCAAGCGCGTTAAAATTGGATTTTAACTGTTTATGTGCAAATCTCATGGTGATTGGATATGGCCTTAGGATGTGGTTTGATGTGGATGTTTAAATTTGTGGTTTGGTTTTACGGCCTGCGAGCTGATCAATTAATTGTAATAATTAATTAGGGTTTTATGGCCTGCGTGCCATTTTTTTCTCTCAACTTGTGAGATTTATTTTATTTAGTATAGAAGTTAGGTAGTTCTAGATAAAGTAGATTGTTAGCCAAGATTGAAGAAAAGAAGCCCAAAGCCAAAGAAGCCACAAAAGATGGAGCATGGAGCATTCCACATGACTATGAAGGATGGACCAAAAGATCATGACGCATGGAGATGTGTTTGTTTTAGGGTTCATAGATAATTCAATTGGCTTGGAATTATCTTAGTCTAGAAAAGGCCATATCCACATCACGTTTAATTTATGTTTTGTGGTTGTTTATTTTATTGTCTTATTATTGTGTGGTTGGTGTATGGATGATGCATGCAATTAGGATAATAAGATAATTAGACAACCCGGATCTATTATTTGGAGTTGTGCCCAAACTCAAATAGATAGATTAGTTGATTTTGATCAACAAAACAATTAAAATCGAATTTAAAATCCCTCAAAATTCAAATATCGTGTTCTTGCCTTCTCGTTATTTAAACACTCATTATCATCATTATTTATCAAGTTCGTGCGTGCCAAAGCATGGCGACTTGGTTCAAAATGATGGAATGCGATGGCACGTAACAATGTGCAATTGTTTAGATAAGAGGTTGGACACAACTAGGCTATTAATTTGATTAAGAAACCTAGAGGCAATCAATTGGGATTATCCATATGGATGGATAGATAAGGAGTTATTTGCCCAATTGAACCAAGAGTTGCATATGGGATGCAATTGGAATTGTTCCTACCTAAAGTAGTCAAATTATGGGTGACTTGCCAAAGCAAGCTCATAAGGAGATGAAAGATGGATCTTGGCCCACTAGAAAATATAATGATATTTTCCGCATTAATATCTTGAGGGTTATTAATCCGTAGAAAAATAGTGGGAGCTATATTTGATAAACTAGCCATTATTGAATATAGTCAAAAATTCACAAATACTAAAACTTGCGTATTTTCCTTTTTGTAGAATTCCAAATGGCAAACAACTCATCGAGTTCACAACATTCCCTACGATCTGTCCTTGAGAAGGACAAGCTCTCTGGAACCAACTTTCTTGATTGGTACAGAAACTTGAGAATTGTTCTCAAGCAAGAGAAGAAACTGTACGCAATAGAGGAGCATGTTCCAGAAGGTCCTGTCAACCAAACACCTGCTGTCCTAAAGGCGTATCAAAAGCGTGTTGATGACGCTAATGATGCGACCTGCCTTATGCTATGCACCATGACTTCTGAGCTTCAGAAGCAACACGAAAACATGAATGTTGTCGATATGATCGAGCATCTGAAGCAGCTCTTCCAAGAGCAGAAAAGGGTAGAGAGGTATGAGGTCTCTAAGGCACTGTTCAAGTGTCATCTGGCAGAAGGGAACCCGGTGGGACCCCATGTACTCCGTATGATCGGGTACTTGGAGAATCTCGCCCGAATAGGGTTCCCGGTCGGCCAAGAGTTGGCAACCGATCTCGTGTTGCAATCGTTGCCCGAGAGTTATGGAAAGTTCATCATGAACTATAACATGAACGAGATCGTGAAACCACTGCCAGATTTACTCAATATGTTGAGGACGGCTGAACAGAGCATCAACAAGGGTAGGGGCAAGGCCATTATGATGGTACAGAGGGGAAAGGGCAAAAGGTTTGCCTCATCCTCCAAGGGCAAAGGCAAGTGAGTTGCCAAGTCCAAGGAACCTGCCCTTAATCCTGTTGGTGGCATTGCCAAAGGTGTGACTAAATGTGAGTGTCACTACTGCAGTCAGCCTGGACACTGGAGGAGGAACTGCCCAAAATATCTGGAGGACAAGAGGCTTAGAATAGTGATTCCACCACCACCAGGTATTTTTGTTGTAGATGTCAATTTAACTGTCTCTACATCATGGATATTAGATACTGGATGTGGATCTCATATTTGTCGAAATATGCAGGATCTAAAGAGAAGTAGAAGATTGGCTAAAGGAGAGGTAGATCTGCGCGTTGGGAATGGAGCAAAGGTTGTTGCGTTGGCCATAGGCGTATGAGAGCTATCTCTGCCTTCATGATTAGTTTTAGAATTAAATAATTGCTATTTTGTGCCTGCTATGAGCAGAAACATTATTTCTATTTCTTGTTTGGACAAGGATGGTTTTATTATTTCAATAAAGAACAATTGTTTTTCCTTTTATTTAAATAATATTCACTATTTTAGTGCGCAATTATTTAATGGACTTTATGTCCTTGATCTAAGCAATCCTGTCTACAACATTAATACCAAGCGGATTAAAATAAATGATTTAAATCCTGCTTATTTATGGCACTGTCGTTTAGGCCACATAAATGAGAAAAGTGTATCTAGACTTCATAAGGATGGATTACTAGACTCATATGATTTTGAATCATATGAGACATGTGAGGCTTGTTTATTGGAAAAAATGACTAAGTCCCCTTTCAATAAGAAAGGTGAGAGGACTAGTGAACAATTGGCGCTCATACCGATGTGTGTGGGCCATTTGCCACACCTGCCAGGGGTGGTTATGTCTACTTCATTACATTTACTGACGATTACAATAGATATGGATTTGTGTACCTTATGAGGGCAAAATCCGAATCCTTTGAAGTGTTCAAAGAATTCAAGAATGAAGTAGAGAAGCAACTTGGCAAAAGTATCAAGGCTCTACGATCGGATCGTGGAGGAGAATACTTAAGCCAAGAGTTTGACGACTATCTTAGAGAGTGTGGGATCGTGTCCCAACTCACTCCACCCGGAACGCCACAATGGAATGGCGTGTCCGAGAGGAGGAATCAAACCCTATTGGATATGGTTCGATCTATGATGTGTCAAACCGATTTTCCATTATCATTTTGGGGCTATGCTCTATTAAGTGCAGCTTTCACCATTAACCGTGTTCCATCTAAATCAGTCATGAAGACACCATATGAGATGTGGAGTGGGAGGCGTCCCACACTGTCGTTTATGAGGATTTGGGGCTGCGATGTCTATGTAAAAATTTTACAATCAGATCCGAGATGGAATCCATGTACACCAACAAAGTATGGACTTTGGTGGAACCACCCGATGGGGCGCGGCCTATAGGGTGAAAGTGGGTCTTCAAGAAGAAGATCGACATGGATGGTAATGTGATTACCTATAAGGGCCGATTGGTGGCTAAAGGATTCAGACAGATTCATGGTATTGACTATGATGAAACCTTTTCACCAGTCGCTATGACCAAATCCATCCGAATCCTACTTGCAATTGCAGCATACCACGACTATGAGATTTGGCAGATGGATGTCAAAACAGCATTACTTTATGGGAATCTCCTCGAGGACGTGTATATGATACAGCCGGAGGGTTTTGAGGATCCAAAGCAAGCCAACAAAGTCTGTAAGCTGCAACAATCCATTTATGGATTGAAGCAAGCTTCTAGGAGTTGGAATCGACGTTTTGATGAAGTGGCCAAAGAGTTTGGCTTCATCAAAAACGAAGATGAGTCTTGTGTATACAAGAAGGTTAGTGGGAGCTCTGTAGCTTTTCTGGTCTTGTATGTGGATGACATACTACTCATTGGAAACGACGTTCCCATGCTACAATCTGTTAAAGATTGGCTAGGGAAGTGTTTCTCAATGAAGGACTTAGGGGAAGCAGCCTATATACTCGGTATAAAGATCTATAGAGATAGATCTAAGAGGTTGCTAGGCCTAAGTCAAAGTACATATATTGACACGGTGTTGAAACGGTTCAACATGCAAGATTCCAAGAAGGGATTCTTGCCCATGTCACATGGAATCACTCTTTCGAAGAGTGGTTGTCCTTCCAATGAGATTGAGAAGGAACGCATGAGTAGAATTCCCTATGCCTCGGCCATAGGATCTATCATGTACGCCATGTTATGTACTAGACCAGATGTGTCATATTCCTTGAGTATGAAAAGCAGATACCAATCCAATCCAGGTGAGAGTCACTGGATTGCAGTCAAGAACATCCTAAAGTACTTGAGAAGAACTAAGGATGCTTTCTTGATATTTGGCGGTGAGGAAGAGTTGCGTGTAAGGGGTTACACTGATGCAAGCATCCAAACCGACAGAGATGACTTTAGATCACAATCGGGATATGTGTTTTGCCTGGATGGAGCAGCGGTGAGCAAGAAGAGTTCCAAGCAAGAGACGGTAGCTGATTCTACAACAGAGGCTGAGTACATTGCTGCAAATGGCGCAGCAAAGGAAGCTGTTTGGATCAGAAAGTTTGTTTCTGAACTTGGTGTGGTCCCTAGCATTGCGGATCCAGTCGAGTTGTTTTGTGACAACACTGGGGTGATCGCGCAATCAAAGGAACCAAGATCGCACCAGAAGTCCAAGCACGTGCTCATGAAGTTTCATCTAATTCGAGATATTATCGATAGAGGAGACGTTCGGATATGCAAGATCCCTACAGATGATAATCTGTCAGATCCACTTACAAAGCCGCTCACGCAGTGGAAGCATGAAGGGCACACTAGGAGTATGGGCATACGAGATGCGCCAGATTGGCTCTAGTGCAAGTGGGAGACTGTTGGAATAGATGCCCTAGAGGCAATCTGGTTTAGTATGAATTTATTTGTGGCTAGAAATTCATTTATTATTTATTGGATATTTAATATAATGAAGTCCTTGGATTTACAATTGTGTTGTTTATCTTAAATATCCCTAGTCCAGTATAATGATTAATGGGACAATCATCTATAGACTAGTATGGGGTTGGATTGATATGGAGATATCATGATCCAACACATAGGTGTGCATTAGGGAATGTTGCACTGGATTGAACCATCTCCGAGAAGGATACATACACGTTATGTTGAGTCACAAGCGCTTCTCGCGGTGCAAAGGTATTGTCATCCTTAGACTTGAAGTCACTCGATATTCTAGTTGTGGATTATTGTGATTTTGGTAGCGTTAAACGCTACACCGTAACTGGGTAGTTATAAAGGCGTGTACTGGATACAATAAGAAGCAAGCTTAAAGATCGTAGTGGACGTAGATAGAATTTGTCCCTCCCACATAACGGGAGCAAATATCCTAGGCCACTCGAGGGATAGTGCTTATAGAATGTCTGGCCAGACTCAAATAAATCAATATGGGATATTGATGTTATTTGTACGAATAAGGCTATTCCCATGGATCGAGAAACTATGGATTGGATATACGAGTGTGACTTGTATGTCTCGTGTCCAATCCGGATATAGAGACAAAGGGATGAGACAATTACTTGTACAAAGGTTGTCAAGATGACTATTCTATTAGTTGGCTAGAATGGATGTTTTGCTAGGAACCGCTCCATATTAGCAAATAGTTGCTACCAACTAGATAGAACCTATGGGGTCACACGCTACATAGAGTTGAACTAGATTTGGGAATTAATTAATTGGATTAATTAATTAGAAGGATCACTTTGCAAAACCTTGCCAACTTAGTGGGGGGGGGGGGGGACTAATTTGCAAGGAAGGGACTAAATTGAATTCTAGTAGGACTAGAATAAGTCCTTTAGGTAGTTGGCAAGGAGTTGTTGGACTATATAAAGGACCCTCCTTCCTTCCTTCCCAGATAACTTATGTTCATTATTGGACATAACAAAGAGTGGGAGAGAACTAAAGGAGAGAGAGCAAGCAACAAGAGGAGCCGACCGCCCCTCTTGCCGCCGCCCATCCCGTCGGCCACAAAGGAGGCCGAGACCCTCCGTTTAAGTCTCGTTTTGCGTGATTCTTCTTCCTCTTACTCTTCCGGGCTAGCACCAAGGACTTAAGAGATTCTAGGATCAACTCTAGGCGTGGATCAACCATAGAGAACGTGACACAATTCGCGTTTGAAGTCATCAAAGGAGAACCCTAAGGTGTGTTATTGATTTCTTCCTTTACCATCGTTATGTCTCTTGACTTGTGATCCTTGGAGGGTTTTGCATGGTTTTATGATTATTTGTGTTTCCGTTGCACATCCATGAATCAAAACCCTACAGGGTAATGGATAAGAATTCGATTAATTTAGAAGATAGGAGTGATCCGTCTTATTTGGAGGGTGTGAAAAGTTTCTTAATTTTGCCTACATAAACCAATCAGAGGTTGGAAAGATAACTTGCCCTTGTCGAAAGTGTGTCAATCGCTTTTACGTAACACATGAAGTCACGAGGGAGAAAAAGAATCTGTAATGTATTTTATGCTGCGTTTACTAAGTGGACAGATCATGGAGAGTCATGTGAGGTCAATGAGGGGGTAAATGTGGATAAAATCATTGGAGATGACATGGTTGGTATGGTGAATGAGGCATTTGGGGTTCATCATGAACATGCCTTTCTTAATGGAATGAAAAATGAGAATTCAAATCCTGAGAAAGATAAGGATTATAACAAATATAAAAAGCTCTTAGAGGATGCCGAGCGGTAGTTGTATCCTGGTTGCACCGATTTCACTACATTATCTTTTGTGGTTAAATTATTACACATAAAAGTCTTATATGGATTACCGAATGCCGCATTTGATGACACTATCCAATTGATAAAAAAATCATATCCAATGAGCAAACATTTACCAAATTCATTTTAAGAAGCCAAAAAGATTAAGGAGTCTTTGGGTTTCAGTTACGTAAAGTATGATGCTTGCCTGAATGACTCCATTTTGTTCTGGAAGGATAAGGCATCTATGGATAAATTCGATATATGTGGTAGTCCGAGGTATAAAGATTCCGATGTTACATTAGATGATTGAAAAACTAAGTTCTCTAAGGTTGCATAAAACAAGTCAGGTACTTTCCTTTGAAACCAAGACTTCAACGGTTGTATGTGTGTTCCAAAACTGCATCTTATATGAGATAGCACCACGAGCTACGGGTAGACGATGGAATTTTACGACATCAGATTCAATGGATTGGAATACCTTCGATATGAAATATCATGACTCATTTGGCAAAGAGTGTCGAAATGTTAGACTTGGCTTGGCAGCCGATGGTTTTAATCCATTTCGAACAATGAGCATTGCACATAGTACATGGACTGTTGTGCTTTTGAATTACAATTTGTCTCCTGAATTATGTTTTAAACAACGGTTCTTTATACTGTCTGTATTGGTTGATGGTCCACGTGCACCCGGTAATGATCTTGATGTTTGTATGCAACCATTGATTGAGGAATCGAATGAATTTTGGTCAGTTGGTTTTCGTACCTGGGATGCTCATAAGGGTTATTTTCAAATGAAAGCTGCTCTTATGTGGACAATAAATGATTTTCCTGCGTATGCAAATTTATCTGGTTATAGCACAAAAGGAAAACTGGGTTGCCCACCTTGCAATAAAAAAACCGATTCTCACTGGTTGAGGAATAGTAAAAAACATTGTTATTTAGGGCATCGTCGCTTATTTGATGAAGGTCACAGGTTAACGAGCGATAAAATAACCTTTAATGGAGAAACATAGACCATAGAACAACCACCAGTATTATCTGGGGAGGATATCTTAGAGCAGGTTCAACACATTGGAAACAAGTTTGGAACGGTTGAAGAAAGTTGGCCTTTGTTGGATAAATAAAAGTATTTTCTTCGACTTACCTTACTGGAAGAGTTGGGTTTTGACGTATGTAACACAGCGGAATAACAAAAAATTTAATTCCTACTCAAAGCCCACCAAGGATCATAAGAAGAGACATTCATAACATGATGAAGGACATAGAAGATGTGTACCTTTTGGTTTGGGAGATCACACGAAGAATATTGTCTTCGTCTCTATGGTTGATCCACGTCTAGAAGTGAGATCTAGATTCTTCCTTCTCCTAGTGCTAGCTTGGACCGGAGGAAGAGGGAAGAACGAATCAAGCAACGAAGAACCAAAGGAGGGTTTCAGCCATCCTCTTGTGGCCGACGGGTAGGGGACGACTAGGGGGGTTCGGCCTCCTAGCTTGTCTCTTGCTCTCTCTTTTGCTTTATTTCCCACTCGCTTATGTTATGAGAATTATTTGGGGGAAGGAAGCTAGAGCATCCTTTATATAGTCCAACAACTCCTTGTTAACTACATAAATGCCCCTCCTAGTTCTACATGAACTTGGATTAGTCCCTTCTTTGCATATTAGTCCTACTAAGTTTGCAGGGTTTTGCAAAGTGATCCTTCTCATTAATTAATCATATTAATTAATCCCAAATCTAGTTCAAATCTATTTGACGTGTGATCCCATAGGTTTCTACTTAGTTGGTAGCAACTGATTACTAACATGGAGCGGTGTCTAGCAACACATCCATGCAACCCAACTAATAGAAATAAGTCAGTGATCCCAACAAACCTTTGTGCCCAATATATCATATTTCACTATCCCTTTGTCTCCATATCCGGATTGGAAACGACATGAATAGTCACACTCTGCAACTGTCCCTTGCTTGGAACTCTTCCAGCTCACAACTCCTCCATTCAGGCAGAACACGTATCTAGACTGCGATCTGTAGTCATCTTTGTCGGTTTGGAAGCTTGCATCAGTGTAACCGATTACACTTAGCTCTTCCTTACCTCCAAATATCAAGAACGCATCCTTAGTTCTTCTCAAGTACTTTAGGATGTTCTTGACAGCAATCCAGTGACTCTCAATTGGATTGGACTGATATCTGCTCACCATATTCAACGCACGTCTGGTCTAGTACACAACATGGCGTACATGATAGATCCTATGGCCGAAGCATAGGGTATACTACTCATGTGGTCCTTCTCAATCTCATTGGAGGGACAGTCATTCTTAGAAAGAGTGACTCCATGCGACATGGGCAAGAATCCCTTCTTGGAATCTTGCATGTTGAACCTCTTCAACACCTTGTTTATATATTTACTTTGACTTAGGCTGTGCAGCTTACTAGATTTATCCCTGTAGATCTTTATAACAAGTATATAAGCTGCATCTCGTAAGTCCTTCATTGCGAAACACTTTCCTAGCTAATCTTTAACTGATTGCAAAGTAGGAATGTCGTTTCCAATGATTAGTATGTCATCCACATACAAGACCAGAAACACTACAGAGCTCCCACTAACCTTCTTGTAGACACATGGCTCATCTTCGTTCTTGATGAAGCCAAACTCTTTGACCGCATCATCAAAATGTCGATTCCAGCTCCTAGAAGCTTGCTTTAATCCATAAATGGATCTTTGCAGCTTACAGACTTTATTGGCATTCTTTGGATCCTCAAAACCCTCCAGTTGTGTCATGTACACATCCTCTAGGAGGTTCCCATAAAGGAACGTTGTTTTGACATCCATTTGCCAAATCTCATAGTCGTAGTATGCTTCAATAGCAAATAGGATTAGAATGGATTTGGTCATGGCGACTGGTGAAAAGGTCTCATCATAGTCAATACCATGAATCTGTCTATACCCTTTCGCTACCAATCGCCCCTTATAGGCAACTACCTTGCCATCCATGTCGGTCTTATTCTTGAAGACCCACTTGCACCCTATGGGCTGAGCCCCATCGGGGGGTTCCACCAAAGTCCATACTCTGTTGGTATACATGAAATCCATTTCGGATCTCATGGCTTCTAGCCACTTCTTGGAGTCTGGGCCTTTCATGGCCTTCCCGTAGGATGCAGGCTCATCATCCATGAGTGGTACGTCATCAGGCTCAGTCACGAGAAGTCCATACCCCTCTGGCTTATAACGCACCCTTCCTGATCTACGGAGTTCCTGTGTTACCTGAACGGGTTCCTCCACAACAACTTGCGGTTCACGATCATGTTCCATCAACGGTTCAATGTTTTGTGGTTCTTGAATTTCTTCAAGTTCTACAGTCCTCCCACTTGCTTCTTTAGAGACAAACTCTATTTCTAGAAACACGCCGGTCCGAGCTACAAACACTTTGTTCTCGGTGGGATTGTAGAAATAATATCATTTCGTTTCCTTACGATATCCCACAAACTTACACTTATCCGCTTTGGGCCCGAGCTTGTCTGTTTGTAAATGCTTTACATAGACATTGCAGCCCCAAATCCTCATAAACGACACTATGGGACGCTTCCCAGTCCATATCTCATATGGTGTCTTCATGACTGATTTGGATGGAACACGTTTAATGGTAAAAGCTGCCGCCATTAGAGCATGTCCCCAAAACGATATCGGAAGATCTGTTTGAGACATCATAGATCGCACCATATCCAATAGTGTGCGATTCCTCCTCTCGGATTTGCCATTCCATTGTGGCGTTCCGGGTGGAGTGAGATGGGATACTATCCCACACTCTCTAAGATACTCATCAAACTCTTGGCTTAAGTATTCTCCTCCATGATCCAATCGTAGAGCCTTAATACTTTTACCAAGTTGCTTCTCTACTTCATTCTTGAATTCTTTGAACAATTCAAAGGATTCAGATTTGGCCTTCTTAAGGTATACAAATCCATATCTACTGTAATCATCAGTAAATGTGATGAAGTAGGTGTAACCACCTCTGGCAGGCGTGGGGAACGACCCACATACATCAGTATGTATGAGTGCCAGTAACTCACTAGTCCTCTCACCTTTCTTATTGAAAGGGGACTTTGTCATTTTTCCTAATAAACAAGATTCGCATGTCTCATATGATTCCAAATCAAATGAGTCTAGAAGTCAATCCTTATAGAGTCTAGATATGCGTTTCTCATTTATATGGCCTAAACGACAGTGCCATAGATATGTAGGATTTAAATTGTTAGTTTTAATCCTCTTAGTATTTATGTTATAGATTGGAATATTTAGATCAAGGATATACAATCCATTAGACAAATGCGCACTACAATAGTGCATACTATCAAAATAAATGGAGCAACACTTTTCCTTTATTGAAATAATGTTTCTCCTCATAGCAGGCACATAAAAGCAATTGTCTAATTCTAAAACAAGTCCAGAGGGCAAAGATAGCTCATAAACGCCTACAGCTAATGCAGCAACTCTTTCTCCATTTCCGATGCGCAGATCTATCTCCCCTTTAGCCAATCTTCTACTTCTTTTCAAATCCTGCACATTTCGACAAATGTGAGAACCACATCCAGTATCCAATACCCAAGATGAAAAAATAGAAAGATTGACGTCTATAACATAAATACCTGGTTGTGGAGGAATCACTATTCCAAGCTTCTTATCCTCCAAATATTTAGGGAAATTCCTCCTCCAGTGACCCGGTTGGCTACAGTAGTGACATTCACCTTTAACCACGCCCCAACTAGGCTTTAGGGTCTCCTTGGATTTTGCAACTTTCTTGCGCTTTCCTTTGGAAGTAGAGGGAACTCCTTTTCCCTTCCTCTTATGCACCATCATTATGGCTTTGCCCTTGCCTTTGTTGATGCTCTGTTCAGCTGTCTTCAGCATGTTCAACAAGTCTGGCAGAGTCTTACTGATCTCGTTCGTATTATAGTTCATGATGAACTAATTATAACTGTTAGGAAACGATTGCAAGACTAGATCAGTAGCCAATTCTTGGCTAAGTGGGAGTCTCAGTCTCTCAAGGTTCTCAATGTTACCGATAATTCGGGGTACATGAGGCCCTACTGGATTCCCTTCTGCAAGACTACTCTTGAACAATGCTTTGGTTACCTCATAGCGCTCATGCCTTGCCTATTCATGAAACAATTGTTTCAAGTGTATGATCATATCATAGGCCTCCATGTTCTCGTGCTGCTTCTGAAGCTCAGCAGTCATGGTGCAGAGCATGAGGCAAGTCACGTCATTAGAATTATCAATATATTTCTGACGTGCCCTTACATCTTCTAGAACAGACTCATCATATGGTGGGGCTGGAATTGGAGTGTCCAAGACGTACAACTTCTTTTCTTGCTTAAGGACAATCCTTAAGTTTCTGTACCAGTCAAGGAAATTTGTTCCACACAGTTTGTCGTTCTCAAGGATAGATCGCAGGGATGAAGTTGATGCGTTGTTGTTTTCCATCTGGAATTCTACAAAACGAGAAATGTGCAATTTTAGTATTTTTGAACAATTTAACTAAATTAAATAATGGCTAGATCATTAAATATAGCTCCCACTATTTTTCTCGGATTAATAGCCCTCACCATTAATGCGGAAAATATCATTATATTTTCTAGTAGTTCCAAGATCCCTTTTTCACTTCTTCTTGTGCTTGCTTTGGCAAGTCACCCAAGAATTAGTTATTTAGGTAGGAACATTCCAATTGCATCCCATGCAACTCTTGGTCCAATTAGGTGAATAAATCATTATTCTTTATCCTTTAGATAACACCTAATTGTCATGCCTCTAGGTTCATCAATCTAATTGATTCTTATCCAGTTGAGTCCAACCTCTTGCTTCAACATACACACATTACTAGCTTGTGTCGTCTGCAATACACCATGGTAAATTAAAATCGCCTTGCATTGGCAAACCCGAATTTTAATAAACCCTGATCATCATGAAGGGTGTTTAGGCAAGAGAAGGCAAAACGCAATATCTTATTTGAGGGATTTAATAGTTTTAATTTATTTGGATTGGGCAATCCATAATAAAAGACCACTTTTGTTTATTATTATCTTGTTAACGTTTTGCTAGTATCGCCATACACACAAAAATAAATAACAAGACATAAATAATAAACATCCACAAAATAAAAAAAAAAAAACGTGGCATGGATATGCCCCTAGACTAAGATATTATAAATCCAATGATAATATCTATTTGACCTAAAGTGACAAGCTCATCTTCATGTGCTCCACCATAGCCTCGCACCTAGGGTAGGGTGTCTTCTCCGTCTTTTGGCTTCTTTGGTTCTTCGGTCTTCTTCTCCATGCTCTTGGCTATCATCTAAATATTTCTAATTCTAGCCTAACATCTAGAATAAATAAATAAATAAAGCCTCACATGTTGAGGAGAAAAAAGACTCGCAGGCCATATAACATAATCAATTTATTACATTAATTTGATCAGCTCGCAGGCCGTAAACCAAACCACAAAAAAATAAAACATCCACAACCTAGGCCATATCTATCCACCATGCAACAAAGCACATAATACAGTTAAAACCAATTTTTAACGCGCTTGTTCAATTTTATTTGTATTGGGTAAATAGGGTTACAACGGTCCAAGGGGTCCAACCTAGGCCTAGGCCGAACCCCAAGGACCGCCGCCCGTCACATGGGCCGGCCCTATGTCGGCTGCCCCTAGTGACCCGCGGCCCTGCTTGGCGCGCAAGGAGGAGGGGCGGACGGCTAGGGTTTCGGCCCTAGTCTCTTTCCCTTCCTTCCTTGTTTCCCAAGCTTGGTTGTTTCCATATGGATGTTTCCATATAATTGTTTCCATAATTGAAAAACTCCTTTTTCATCTATGTGCCCATGAACCCTAATTTTCAAGAACCAAATTATTCACATCCTATGTGATTAAACTCACCAATTCAAACATCCAATGTTGAATTAGATCTTGTTTCTATTGAATCAAATTCAATTTTGCATCTACTATGCCAATTAATTTCAAGTTTGCGTAAAATTAACAGTACGGTGTATAAATTGAAATCGTAACACATAAAATCTTGTTATTCACTACGACCTGTGGCTCTGATACCACTGTTGGGTTTTGACGTAGCTAACGCAGCGGAATAACAAAAAATTTAATTCCTACTCAAAGCCCACCAAGGATCACAGGAAGAGACATTCATAACATGATGAAGGACATAGAAGATGTGTACCTTTTGGTTCGGGAGATCACACGAAGAATATTGTCCTTGTCTCTACGGTTGATCCACGTCTAGAGGTGAGATCTAGATTCTTCCTTCTCCTAGTACTAGCTTGGACCGGAGGAAGAGGGAAGAACGAATCAAGCAACGAAGAACCAAAGGAGGGTTTCGGCCATCCTCTTGTGGCCGACGGGTAGGGGACGACTAGGGGGGTTCGGCCTCCTAGCTTGTATCTTGCTTTCTCTTTTGATTTCTTTCCCACTCACTTATGTTATGAGCATTAGTTTTGGGAAGGAAGCTAGAGTGTCCTTTATATAGTCCAACAACTCCTTGTTAACTACATAAAGGCCCTTCCTAGTTCTACATGAACTTGGATTAGTCCCTTCCTTATATATTAGTCCTACTAAGTTTTCAAGGTGTTGCAAAGTGATCCTTATCATTAATTAATCATATTAATTAATCCCAAATCTAGTTCAACTCTATTTGACGTGTGACCCCATAGGTTTCTACTTAGTTGGAAGAAACTAATTACTAACATGGAGCGGTGTCTAGCAACACATCCATGCAACCCAACTAATAGAAATAAGTCAGTGATCCCGACAAACCTTTGTGCCCAATATCTCATATTGCACTATCCCTTTCTCTCCATATCCAGATTGGACACGAGACATAAATAGTCACACTCGTATATCTTATCCATAGTTCCTCGATCCTGGGAATATGCTTATGCAAGCAGATAACATCAATATCTCCATATTGATTTATCCGAGTCTGGCCAGACATTCAATAAGCCTCATCCCTCGAGTGGCCGTGGATATTTGCTCGGAGGGACAAATCCTCTCTACATCACTACGATCTCTAAGCTTGCTTCCTATCATGCCCGATAGCTACCTTTATAATTAACCAGTTACCGTGTAACGTTTGATAACATCAAAGCACGATATATCACAACTAGAGTATCTAGTGACTTCAAGTCTAAGGATTGCAATTATATTAGCACTACGAGAAGCGATTGTGACTTTAACATATCTAATGTATCCTTCTCGTTATGGGTCAATCCAGTATGTCATTACTCCTAATGCATACTCATGTGTTAGGCTTGATATCTCCATATCAATCTACACATATACTAGTCTATATTTGATCGTCCTGTTGACACGATCCAACCGCAAGTGTACGACTGTCAATGTAGTACTAATTCCGGTAAATCCGGGTTTGTCGAACCCAAAGGACTTCTCGTAAACTAGTTAAGACTTATTAACCTTATGAGGGCAAAGCGCGTTGATCTTGTTGAACTAATCTAAAAAAATAAATAACATGCTAATTATTAAAATTGATTTAGTTGATATGAGGAAAAGTTTAGGATATCTCTACGGGTCACTAAGGATTTCACACCAATTCGGATTTATGTTCAAGCAACACGAATGTCTTATACTTAGCCAAACGAGCACCTATGCTTTGAAGATTTCTCAACCAAAGCCTAAATTCAAACTCTTGAACCTGATTTCTCTAGTATACTCAAGTTCAAATAAGCATTATGTTCTTATGGTCTACTCTTAGTTCTAGCTAACTGGCAAGACTTCTCAACCCTAGATACGGATAGTGCTTGATTCAAGTTTCCGGGTAGCGAATAATAATTTCTCTAACATCCTCTACCTATAATCATCCTATTGCGAGCTAAAACAATAGAAACGATAGAATTAAGTACATAAATCAAGCATAGCTAAGAAAAACACATTCAGTTAAGCTAAAAGCATGAAACAGGATGCATAAATCACCAAACTTGGTGTTCAAACCCTAGATCCCTATGAGATATCCCGAAATAGAAGTTTAGCTAGCTTAGACATGATCAAAGTACAAGTTTTCATGATCAATAATCAAAACTAGAGAAGAAACGGAGTTTTAGAAGTCAAACGAATGATCCAAGTGCTCCCAAGCTTCTCCAATCGTTCCCTAAGCTCCCAAGCCTCCAAAGAAACGTCCCCACTGTGTTTTAGGTCTGAGAATACGTTCTTTACTGACTGGGCACGTTTTTTAATAAACTTGGCCGAAATTGCACTTCAGCCCCTCTACTTTGCAATTCTCGGCCATAATTGTAAGCTGATCTTGCGCGGGCTGTATCTCCCTCATACGGACTCGTCTTTGGGCCTACAATATATCGTTGGAAAGCTCTGGATGTCTACTTTCCAATTACACAGGCCTTGCTTCCAAAATATTTGTATATTTTCCTGAGCATTGAAAAGAGTGCAGGCTGGTCCTGCGCGGTTTTTCCAACTATGCTTCTTTTTTGCGTCTTCTTTTCTCCTCTTCATCTACAAGCCTATAATAAGCTCCATTTTACCTATTTTACCTGTGAAACACAAAAAATACTAACCGTGCAATTATCATCGCAAATATGAGAGAAATCATGCGCAAATAAGCTAGAAACACAACTTTTGACTCTTAGGCTTATGAATCGTCAAATTCTCATATTTGTGAAAATATAACATATAAATCATGTGAAATAAGCCTAATAAAATTAATATGAAAGTATATTAATAGCTCCTAAAAGAGAGTTATCACCTGTTAACTAATATAATGGACTAAGGATATTTAAGATAAGCAACACATTGTATATAAGGACTTAATTATATTAAATATCACAATAAATAATAAATGAATATTCTAGCCAAAATAAATTGTTCATACTAAATATAGATTGCCTCTAGGGCACCTATTCCAACAGGAAGGATCACATAATACGCCACGATCTTGATGTCATGAACATTGAAAAGAATGTTTGCGATAGTGTTGTTAATACTATTCTTGGAGTTGAAGGAAAGAGTGAAGATAATTTAAAAGCCCGGCTCGATCTTGAAGAATGGAAAATACGTAGTGCCCTCCATCCTCAGTACAAGACCAATGGAAAAGCTACTTTGCTGCATTCTAGTTTCACCATGACTAAGGCTGATAAGGCTAAGTTTTTTAAAGTACTCAAAGATCTAAGAGTTCCAGGTGGGTATTCTTCGAATATTTCACGACGTATAAATCTTACGGAGAGAACTATTACTGGCCTCAAAAGTCACGACTGTCATATATTAATGCAGAAGTTGTTGCCTGTTGCTTTGCGAGGTCTTTTACCCCAGAATGTTGTGAGCGTGTTGATTGCGTTGTGTACTTTCTTTAGAAAGTTGTGCTCAAAAGGGTTCGATAAATTCCCGTTTAGCGAGCTTCAAGAGAAAATCAAATTAACAATGGTTCACTTGGAGAAGATATTTCCGCCGTCGTTTTTCAATATAATGCTGCATCTTCCCATTCATTTAGCTGAAGAAGCTAGAATCGCAGGACCAGTTGTCTATCGATGAATGTTCCATACTGAGAGGTAATTTCATATACAGTAATTAAGATTTTACTTCTAAAATAAGCTTCTCACGTGTATGTCTTATCTCACACTAATGTATTTCTATTTACGTAGGTACATGCTTAACCTAAAAAAGTATGTTCAAAACCGAAATCATCCAGAGGGCTCCATTGCTGAGGGTTACTTAGTTGAAGAGTGTTTAAACTTTTGTAGTAGGTACTTGGATGATGTGGAGACAAAATTAAATCGGCCTCCAAGGATTTTTGATGATGGGAGTTGTGGTCGTCCCATTGGTGCTGCAAAGCAGGTTTTCCTAGATACTGTCGAGTGGGAGCAATGTCATAGATACATACTGGAGAATACAACTTCTATTGACCTGTTCAGAGAGTAATTCCGCACTTTACTTATCTAGTTAAATCCTTACAAATATAATATACTCTAGTAATTACCTTGCACTAATAAGGTCAGCAAATGGTCAATTAACTGAGTGGGAAATCAAGAAAAAACATAATGAAACTTTTCCGAGTTTGCTACAGAACCGTGTAAGTGTGGTAATCATATTTAATACTCATCATATCTAATAAAATTTATAAGATATAAAAATTTATATTGGTATGAACTTGTAGGTTAAAGCTTCAGGCCCCGGATCTCATATATTCGATGAAGTACATATACTGTCATCTGGTCCTGATCATTGGGCAAGACAATACTCAGGGTATGCGGTAAATGGTCTAAGGTTTCATATAAAATATAAAGAAAGAAGGAGGAGAACTCAAAATAGTGGAGTTATGGTTAGTGCATCTATGAAAGACCCTGTAGCGTAACTCTACTATTTTGGAGTAACAACATCTAGGGGAGGACCACTGGTCTCCCATTTATTTTTTACTGACGACAGTTTATTATTTACGCGGGAGAATACCGAGGATGTCGCCAAACTAATGGAGATTATTGCCATGTATGGTCGTGGATCGGGTCAGTAGTTAAATCTGGCTAAATCAGCCCTAGTCTTCTCCTCTAACACTCCGGGGGCGGCCAAAATTGAGATTATGCAGCAATGTGGAGTCAATGAGGTTGATCAGCACGTTAGTTATCTCGGACTACCCACGAATATGGGTAAGAAGAAATCTGTCACCTTTGCGTATTTGATTGAGACGCTGATTTCCAGACTCAAAGGGTGGAAGGAACATACTATTTCTATGGGAGGCAAGGAATTAATTATTAAAGCAGTTGCTCAAGCCCTTTCTACATATACTATGCCTTGTTTCAAGCTCTCAGACGGTACGTGAGATCGAATGAAATAACTTATCAGACAATTTTGGTGGAGCAATTCAGATAAAGAGAGAGGGATAAGTTGGGTTAGGTGGGATCGGATTCAACAACCGAGGTATATGGGGGGGGGGCTAGATTTTAAAGATCTGAAATGTTTTAATGATTCCATGCTTGCCAAACATAGTTGGAGAATCCTAAGTTACCCCAATTCTCTTCTCAGTAAAGTTTTAAAGGCTAAATACCTCAAGTCTAAGGACTTTATGCAGGCAAAGTTTGGACAAAAATCCTTCTTTTGCTTGGAGGAGTATTTTGATAGGAAGGAAGTTACTTTCGTCATGCATAAGGTGGAGAGTGGGAGACGGAAAGAAAATCAGGTTAGGTGATAACTGGATCCCGCGAGACTTCTCTTTCAAGCCAATCGTTCTTCCTCACAATCAAAATATGCTGGTTAGTGAGTGCATCAATGAAGATGGGAGTTGGAACCAGACTGTTTTGGATGAAAATTTAGCTCCTGTGGATGTGGCTGATGTGTTAAAATTCCCTTTACCTAGACGGGCATGTAATGACACCCTGTTATGGCATTTTCAGACCTTGGCCATTGTACTGTTAAGACGGGCTACGCTCAAGCCTTGATACTCAAAGGGGCTGAAACAAATGAGGGATCTTCCACGCCCAGTCATCTTACTGCTATGGAGAAAATGTGGAAGATAAAGGTTCCTAAGAATATACAAATTCATCTCTGGAGATGTGTTATGAATGGAATCCCGACGATAAATAATCTGAGAAAACGAGGCATCAATGTTCCTGATCGGTGTCAAGCTTGCAGAGTGGAAGGTGAAACTACAACACATGTCTTTGGCCTATGTTCTGTGGCCAAACAGGTCTGGATGAGTTTACTTCATGGTCAGTTGTTGTCCGAACATGTTAGGGATTTCTCTAGCTGGGCTTGTTTCTGGCTCAACAAGTTGAGTGGTACTGACCTTGTTTGCTTCGCTACTGCGGTCTGGTGGATTTGGAGAGCTAGAAAAAGTGCTCGATTCCGGCACTACAAATATTCTCCGACACAGTTTACTCATGAGATTCACTCGTTTGTGGATGATCTCGTTGTTTTACGTGATAGGCCACAAGATCATCTTCCCATTGCTATCTCTAATGTCCAAAAATGGGTGAAGCCTGAGGAGAATTGGCTAAAATATAATTTTGATGGTTCTTTTTGTCCCCAAACACATATGGGAGGTATATGTGTCGTACTTCGCAACTCGGAGGGTCAGATTACAGCGAGTCTCTCTCGTTCCATGGGGTTCGTTTTCTTAACAAAATTTATGGAAGTTGCAGCAGCAGCTTCGGCTATACAGTTGGCTAAAGAGCTGGGACGTCACCGGATCATTCTTGAAGGCGATGCGCAAGTACTCATCAAGCAGATAAGTGAGGCCTCAAATTGTGATTTGACCGAAACTCGACTTCTAATATCTGATATTGTCCATCTTAGTCGAAGTTTTGCTGGGTTCAAAGCGGGTTTTGTCAATAGGTGGGCCAACGGAGTGGCGCATGAACTTGCTAATTTTGTTAGGAATGATGTCTTAGATCTCCATTTTTCAGATGATGATTCTCTCCTCAGGGTTAGAAATCTGGTAGTTAGTGATAATTCCCCTGTACCTCCAGATGGTTAGTTTTTTTTGAATGAAAGTGAATTTTCTAAAAAAAAAAATATTCTATAAAACAACATGGTTTCATTAGCTTATGGATTTTTAGTATTTAGATTAAATAAATCAGGCACAACCCTTAGATGTCACCTGTCATCCACTTAACTACTCACTACTTAAGTACTCACTTAACTACCCATTACTTGAAAATTTACCCTCTCTCAGATTAATTTACGTAATTCCACCCACTTAACTACCAGAGACGCCATTCTCATCTTCTCCTCCAGCAAAATCGATTATAAAACGTGTTTTTTGGGTAGTGCCCTCGGGCACGGGCAACCCCTAGTCTATTCTATAAAACAACATGATCTGACTCTTTTCGGCCTAGAGCGGCATCATTTATTAATGCTACAAACTAATGCTATAATATTGTAGCATTAATCCAATAATGCTACAATTTTTGGCTAAATAGCTTATAAGTTGTTGCATTAATCCAATAATGCTGCAATTTTTGGCTATGCAGCAAATAAATTGCAGCATTATAACTTTAATGCGACTTTTTTAGTTCTACTTTGCAGCATTAATTCATTAACGCTGCAAAAAAAAAAAAAAAAAAACAAAAAAAAAAAAAAAAACAAAAACAAATGCCATCTCTTAACCCGCCATCTGAGATTGAACCAAATCTCATATTTTCCCCAACCCGCCATCTCCCTTTCTCCTATCCCTCTCAATCTGAGACACCCTCTCAAATTTCAAAAAACATTTCTCCCCTCTCTCTCAATCTGAGACACCCAACACTCTCGCTCATTTCTGAGTTCTCCCAAAACTCTCGCTCATTTCCCTCCCTCTCAATCTGGACGAGAAACCCTTGTTCTGAGTTCTTTAAATCTGAGGCCTCTCAAGCTTCAACCCTTGTTCTGAGTCCTGAGTTCGTGGTTCAGGTGCTCGGCACCCTTGTTCTTTGTTCGTGGTTCAGGTGGTCAGGTAGTCTCTCTCTGATTTCTCAAATTCAATTTATGGGTTCAATTAGGTCTCTGAGTTCAATTAGGTTTCTTTGTTCATGTTTACAACCGGAGTTCAATTCAGGTTCTTTGTTCAGGTTTACAGCTCGGAAGAGGTAGTCCCTCTCTCTTCTCTTGTTTTGATTTCTGAAATTGAAATTGTGGGTGTTTTGGTTTCTGCTCACAGGAATTGTGTGTGTTTTGGTTTATTTTCATGTGTGCTGTAAGAGTGAACTATGCTATCTTCTAGTGCATATCATCTTTGGTAAATGATGTGTGTTGTGGAAATCATGTGATAGCCGTAATCGCAGACTTCTGAATCAGTTCAATCTTCTTAGATTATGTTGAAATTTCAAGTACCAAATGTGCTTATGATATCTTGACTCGTGTTTCATTGAATTTGTTCAACAATAATGTAGTTGTTGCTTATAACTGTATGTTTGTTTCGCATGTGTGGCCCGTTAATTCAGTTTTATTGACATGAATTTTGTATGCTTTATGTGATGCCTATAGCTATTTTTTGGTGCTTATTTAAGAGAGGGGTAATGGATAAGAGTTGGATTAATTTAAAAGATAGGAGTGATCCGTCTTATTTGTAGGGTTGCTCTTGTCGAAAGTGTGTTAATCGCTTTTACGTAACACGTGAAGTCGTGAGGGAGCAAAAGAATCTGTAATGGATTTTATGCTGCGTTTACTAAGTGGACAAATCATGGAGAGTCCTGTGAGGTCAATGAGGGGGTAAATGTGGATAAAATCATTGGAGATGACATGGTTGGTATGGTGAATGAGGCATTTGGGGTTCATCATGAACATTCCTTTTCTTAATGGAATGCAAAATGAGAATTCAAATCCTGAGAAAGATAAGGACTATAACAAATATAATAAGCTCTTAGAGGATGTCGAGCGGTAGTTGTATCCTCGTTGCACTGATTTCACTACATTATCTTTTGTGGTTAAATTATTACACATAAAAGTCTCATATGGATTACCGAATGTCGCATTTGATGACACTATCCAATTGATAAAAAAATCTATCCAATGAGCAAACATTTACCAAATTCATTTTAAGAAGCCAAAAAGATTAAGGAGTCTTTGGGTTTCAGTTACGTAAAGTATGATGCTTGCCCGAATGACTGCAAGTTGTTCTGGAAGGATAAGGCATCTCTGGATAAATTCGATATATGCGGCAGTCCGAGGTATAAAGATTCCGAAGTTACATTAGATGATTGAACAACTAAGTTCTCTAAGGTTGCATTAAAACAAGTCATGTACTTTCCTTTGAAACCAAGACTTCAACGGTTGTATATGTGGTCAAAAACTGCATCTGATATGAGATGGCACGATGAGGTACGAGTAAACGATGGAATTTGATGACATCCAGCAGACTCAATGGCCTGGAAAACCTTTGATATGAAACATCATGACTCATTTGGCAAAGAGTGTCGAAATGTTAGACTTGGCTTGGCAGCCGATGGTTTTAATCAATTTCGAACAATGAGCATTGCACATTGTAGATGGCCTATTGTGCTTTTGAATTACAATTTGTTTCGGGAATTATGTTTTAAACAACAGTTCTTTATACTGTCTGTATTGGTTGATGGTCCACGTGCACCCGGTAATGATCTTGATGTTTATATGCAACCATTGATTGAGGAATCAAATGAATTTTGGTCAGTTGGTTTTCGTACCTGGGATGCTCATAAGGGTGAATATTTTCAAATGAAAGTTGCTCTTATGTGGACAATAAATGATTTTCCGACGTATGCATATTTATCTGGTTATAGCACAAAAGAAAAACTGGGTTGCCCACCTTGCAATAAAAAAACTAATTCTCACTGGTTGAGGAATAGTACGAAACATTGTTATTTAAGGCAGCGTCGCTTCTTAGATGAAGTTCACAAGTTAAGGAGCGATAAAAGAACCTTTAATGGAGAAACAGAGACCAGGCTACAACCACCAGTATTATCTTGGAAGGATATCTTAGAGCAGGTTCAACACTTTGGAAACAAGTTTGGAAAGGTTGGCCTTTGTTGGTTGGTCAAAAGAGGAAGCGTAAATCTTGAGACATCGGATAGAATGAGTAGTCCTCGAATTGGAAAAAGAAAAGTATTTTCTTCGACTTACCTTACTGGAAGGATCACCTAATATGCCACAATCTTGATATCCTGAACATTGAAAAGAATGTTTGCGATAGTGTTGTTAATACTATTCTTGGAGTTGAAGGAAAGTGTGAAGATAATTTAAAATATCGGCTCGATCTTGAAGAATGGAAAATACGTAGTGCCCTGCATCCTCAGTACAAGGCCAATGGAAAAGCTACTTTGCCGCATTCTAGTTTCACCATGACTAAGGCTGATAAGGCTAAGTTTTTTAAAGTACTCAAAGATGTAAGAGTTCCAGGTGGGTATTCTTCGAATATTTCACGACGTATAAATATTATGGAGGGAAACATTACTGGCCTCAAAAGTCACGACTTTCATATATTAATGCAGCATTTGTTGTCTGTTACTTTGCGAGGTCTTTTACCCAAGAATGTTGTGAGCGTGTTGATTGAGTTGTGTACGTTCTTTAGAAAGTTGTGCTCCAAAGGGTTGGATCAATTCCAGTTTAGCGAGCTTCAAGAGAAAATCAAATTAACAATGGTTCACTTGGAGAAGGTATTTCTGCCGTCGTTGTTACATCTTCCCAATCATTTGGCAGAAGAAGCTAGAATTGCAAGACCAGTTGTCTATCGATGAATGTATCATATTGAGAGGTAATTTCACATACTGTAATTAAGATTTTACTTCTAAAATAAGCTGCTCACGTGTATGTCTTATCTCACACTAATTTATTTCTATTTACGTAGGTACCTGCTTACCCTAAAAAAGTATGTTCAGAACCGAAATCATCCAGAGAGCTCCATTGCTGAGGGTTACTTAGTTGAAGAGTGTTTAAAATTTTGTAGTAGGTACTTGGATAACGTGGAGAAAAAATTAAATCGCCCTCCAAGGAATGTTGATGAAGGGAGTTGTGGTCGTCCCATAGGTTCTGCAAAACAGGTTTTCTTAGATACTGTCGAGTGGGAGCAATGTCATAGATACATATTGGAGAATGCAGCTTCTATTGACCTGTTCATGGGATCTCATATATTCGATGAAGTACATATACTGTCATCTGGTCCTGATCATTGGGCAAGACAATACTCAGGGTATGCGGTAAATGGTCTAATGTTTCATACAAAATATAGAGAAAGAAGGAGTGATAACGCCCAAATCGGGGTTATCTCATAGCTCGGTTTTTGTGCGTTTGTGCCGGAAAAATCATGTTTTAGCCAATTTTCACCCTCGGAAGGCCTCAATTTTAGGAACGAGACAGTTATTTGGTCTTTATAAATTTTTGCATTTTCCGTACTTTTATTGGATATGATCGCGGGTGTGTTCGTGTTGTCTATGCAGGAACAAGGCTCGGGAATGCAGCAGGAATTGATCGGGAATGCAGCAGGAGGCAAAAGAGGCAGAAAAGAGCACCCTGCCTTGCTGGCTGCGTATTTTACGCAGGCAGGATGCGTATTATACGCAGACAACAAGGTCAGGGGAGGGTTTTGGCCAGTTTTCTCCCCTGTCTGCGTATTTTACGCAGCCTCTTGCGTATTATACGCAGCCAGGGGGAGAAAATACGCAGAAAGAAGAAGAAGAAGAAGAAGAAGAAGAAGAAGACACAAGTGGGGTCCCTGTCTGCCTATTTTACGCAGGGGCTGCGTATAATACGCAGACAACAACAACAAGAGAAGAAAACAACACAGGAGAAGACCCTGGCTGCGTATTTTACGCAGCAGGCTGCAGTGGCAGTTTCGTAAATAAAGACAAGTTCCAGAAACTTCTCCAGCACTATATAAAGACTTTTCCAGACTCGTTTTGAAGACACAATTCACCCAAGGCGAAGTCTAAGCATCCCCGGAGAGCACGGAAGCACTCATCAAGATCCGAAGACTTAGTTTGATCTTATTCTCTCTCTTATTTTCAGAAAATTTGTTAATTCATTATGTCGTTTAGTAGCTAAACCTTTTACCTAGGTTCTCGGTGAACCTAGAGTTTTGTTTTCAGACATTTTTCTGCAGTTAGATTATGAATTCATGATTACGTTATCTTAATTCAGCAATATTATCAGTTATTCTGTCTTTGATTATATCTGTGTATGCATGATCGGAGTCGCGAACCAGAATTGCTATAGAGCCGAGCCTGTAGGTGAATACGTCAGGTTAGAGTTAGGAAGAAAAGACAGGATTTAGTACCTTACCCTGATAGACCGACCAGAGAAAGGGAGATAGGGATAGCCAAAACGTATAGACCAACTGTTAGAGAATTTGACCCGGGCCATCAGGACAGGTTAGAAACCCTAGCATACTTAGAACGAGACTGCAGACTTAGGCAGCTTAACAAGAACCCGAAAGTCTGCAGGATTGTGACAACGTGTGGAATCTGAAAGGTTACTACACAATCGGTACGTGGAACGGGGAATTAAAACTGCTGAGTGTTTTCATATCAAAACGAAGAACATAACTCTGAAGAAACCCTATGGGATCCTGGGACCTAGTCTTCCAAACCCTAGATTTACAAACTTTACAGATTTTCAGAAAAACGTCACAAAAAATATTTACGTTTTACTTGTTTATTTTTAGTTTATAGTCAATCACAATCCTAAACTACTCCTCCTTTTACACTCTGCAAGTTAAAACCGATTTCTCGAAAAACCCAAAATAGTCCTCGTGGGAACGATCACCCGAGTTTAAATACACCCGGTATTACGAGATTCGTATACTTGCGAACAGCACGTTAGTTTCCACATCAAGGAAGAGAACCCAAAATAGTGGAGTTATGGTTAGTGCACCGACACAGAGTTATGGTTAGTGCATTGACGTCCACGTATGACGTGGCATTTTATGGAATTTTGACAAAAGTGATTGAACTACGTTACTCGAATGACGTCAAGTTTGTGATGTTTAAGTGTGACTGTGTGGATAACAGATTCGGGTTGAAACAGGACGAGTACAAGTTTAATCTAGTTAACTTTAAGCATCTCTTGTATAAACGAAACTTTTGGTAACGCATGAACCATTCATCTTAGCCTCTCAAGCTCAGCAAGTTTGGTATATGGAAGACCCTGTTTATGCTGACTGGAGTGTTGCTATAGGGATGGGATCGAGAGAGTTTTGTGATGTACCAGAGAGAGAAAATGCCTATGATTCTGTTACCTGTCCTCTGGCAGAACCTTTTAGTAGTCAACAGCTGGACGATGTTCCAATTTGCTGGAGTAGAGAGGATTTAGAAGGCATCTCAGTAAACGTCCCTCGTTTTGATAAAACTATCGCAACCACTGTCGAAGATGACAGTAGCAGTGATGAAGATGCTTTTGATTATGACGGTGATTATATTTATCAGGATGATGATATACTTAGTGACCATGATGAAGAAGACAATGATAATGATGACGATTTTGTTGATTAGTTCAACTTTTATTTACATTTTAAAAATTGTAAGCATAGACATTTTACATTTTTAATTTATACATTTCTGCAACAATATTTATGAAGATGGTATTAACAGACAATGAATATAACTCACTTTTGCAGGTTACGATGACGGCCGGGCGATCTTTATTCTCCTCTCGTGCAATGGATGGTTTGGATGACAACAATATTGTAAGACATACCTATTCCCTTCAAATAAATGCTTAGATGTTATTTTCATTTGAAAATATCGTAGGAGATATACTGTTCATCTTGTTAATAGCACTACTGACTTGTTTTGGAAAGCCTAAGTTGCAAATCAAAACACTGGGCTTATATTAGCAGAGCTAAAACTGTCAGTAGTCAAATTATCCCGATTAGAATGAGATAATGTAGTTGTTTTTAGCTCTTTGAGATCAAGTAAATTTTTAGTCTGGTTTTTATAACTGTGTTTAAAATGTCCTACAATGCAATTTGAGAAACCATCCTGATTGATGTTCGTGTCTTGCAATGCTAAAGCTAATATAGGTTTCCACCTATTTAGTGCAAGTATATGAGTTGTCGTGTGTCTCTGACATCTAACTGACTCAGATTGAGATAAGTTTATTTTCAGTATTTGGGAAGATGACCTGAATTGATAACATGAAGAGATGATGATATCATTTTTTATTTCTCCTTGCACCTTTATAAATTTTAATTTGTATATATGCTTAGAATTTGTGAATATGTAGAGATTGGCTTTCTTTTGTGTTTACCTTTGAGTAGGCTCGACAAAACTGGCCGCTGTCTTGGTTGAATAAAGAGCTAGAAAATGTCACAATAACCAGTATAAGTTTGCATAACTGTACTTTTGTGTTATGTTTTACTACAGGAACATGTGATTACGACGAAACAAGGCAAGAACAAGGCATGTCCCATGGATGATATGGACGTTGCTATGGTTCATTCTATCAACCTAAGTGAAGTATATACAGTATTAATATTGTTACATTGCACATGCATACTGCTGTACTGAAGATACTTCAATATTTATGGCTCTTAACTAATGACTATCTATATATATATACTACGGAAGATAAGGATTTTACTGTACATGTAGATGATGTGTTCCAGTGGAGGGACCGAGAAGCTTGTAGAGTATGATATACAGTGGAGGAAGACAATCGAGCAAAATAGAGAAAAAAATGGAAGCTTTGGGACTAAACAGAATTTCGGGTTGTCCCATGGATAATATTGACAGTGCTATGGGTGTTCATGCTAGCAAGGTAAGTGAACTGTATACCTTATTAATGTTACATTTCACATGCATGGTATTATTGTTTTTTTTACTTGTTCTGTTGTTGTTAATGTTACAGGAGTCCCAAAGTAGCAGGATGTGTAGAATAAACTCAGCATGTAACAACTTTACTGAAAATAATATGGTGATTGAGGGAAACAATGTAAGGATACACACACACACATTTATATATATAATATGATTCGTTTTAATATTTACATGTATAACATTCATGTTCCGTGTTGTGCTCGCATATAAGGTTTCTGGATATATTGCAAATCGAACGAGGAGTTCAACTGGTGTCGAGGTTGAAGACGATCCTTCTGCTGCTTCGACTAACATGGCACCTGCAGTTGATGCAGCTCCTAATTTTGAGCAACCTAATGTGCAAGTGAATGTCCAAACTTCTAACAATGGAAGTGAAATTGGTACAAATATGTCTTTACACCTTTGATATTTATATTAACTTTCCAAATAGTAGTTATGGGAGCTACTATTTTTGAATTTTACAGGCCAAAGTAGCATCAATAAGAGACAGGGAGCTCGACCCTGTGGAGACTGGGGTACAGGAAACAATTGGACCTTCAATTCAACAGATACATGGTCCCCGCAGGGCCAAATAGGAAAATATATGAATCCCAATCAGGTGTGCTTGCTAGGAAAGGGAACATGTTGCCTCTGATATTCACAGATTGGAGGGCGAAGGAGTTGGCACCGTTTAAGGAAAAATGCTGGAATGAAATAAAGGTAATCTAGGGAGTTTGTGATTCTGGTGTTCTATGATTATGTATGGCATGTTAGTATATTTATATGTACTCGGTATTGTTTTCAATGTCATTGTTCCAATTCACTGAGGCTAATCTCTGTTGAATACATTTCATTCGCTTGGAAATTGGTTATGGGATTGTAGTAGTACTAAATTTTCCAATTAGAAGTAGTCAGTCCCGAGTAACATGTCTTATGAACTCTTTGTTAGAGTAGGTCGGTTACCCCCTCTCGCCGTTGTGGGCTGTCTGCTAGGGTGTAAGGCCTAAACAGTTGTGAAGTGACAAAACTGGCTTGGTTAAGCAAATTAGTTTACAAAAAATTATTGAAAGATATGTGTGGATTTAGGTAACTGTTTTTAACTTTATATATGGATAGAGTTTTCTACCTACACATGTTCTCCTCCAAAGAAACCTAGTGGACAGTCCACAACGGCACAACCTTGATGACCATGAAAAAGTTTATGGGCAACTCGGCGGGAGAAAGTGGTGGAGTGCTGTCAGAGTGTCGATCGGAGACGACGAGCAGTTGTTGAGATTCTCTTCGGCAACACCATTCATGAAACTGCTCGTCGTCTTCGATCGACGCTCTGGAGGCTCTCCACCGCTTCCTCCCATCGAGTTTCCCATAAACTTTGTCATGCTCGTCGAGGTTGTTCCGTTGTGGCTGACCACTAGTTTTGTTTGGAGGAAAGAATGTGTGGATAGAGAAATCTATCTATATATATAAAGTTAAAAATAGTTACCTAAGTCTGAACATATCTTTAAATAAGTATTAACAGTACAACTGTTAATTTCAACTTTAGAAACTGGGGCGCCACACCGTTCCGGCCCCATTCCCCTTCCGTTTGTGAAGCCAGCTTTTGTGGGGATGCCACCTTCCAGCTCCGGGAACATAGTTACCATACTATGAAAAAACTAGTTCATTCATTACAAAGAGTAATTAAAATACTGAATTTAGTTACCTATTGTATTTACGAACAAACCTAATTTTAGTAAATTATCTGCGGACCATAAACATTGGTAAAACAATACAAAGAAGACAAAAGAGCATAAAAAAGCCACAATGCACGAAAGCAAACTGAGTAGCAAGCGTAGCAACACTCGTTGACCTTTGCTACTGGCCTAAACATAAGTCCAACCTTGATGTTACATATTAACAGCAAACTGTGTCACTGTTGGATATGTAATCTGAGTATGGCGAATTGCTTGTATTTGTAGGATAACATTAATGTGCCTGAGGATTTTTCGGCGTAAATGTTTGAAGGTAGAAAGTGGAACCAATGGAAGTCAACTGTGAGGAGGAAGTACTATGTAGCCTGTGAAACTGACGAAGAGCGTCTGGCAAACTGCCCATCGCGTGTGAAATACGATCAACGAGTTAAGTTGGTGAATTACTGGGGAAGACCTGAAGTACAGGTACATACTACAAAACTATTATATTCTTTAAGCCGTTTACAATTTTCTACTAATATATGCATGTATATATATATATATATCTTATGTAAATAACAGGTTAAGTGCATGAAAAACAAGACTGTAAGACGAGGGAAAAGAAGTTTACATAGGAGCGGGAGGAAATCTCATGCACAAGTAGGAGAAGATGTGAATTTTTAGTTTATAAGTTGTTCTTTTCACATTATATATATATATATAAATATATATGTTCTCAAGTTTTACAATCTGACAGATTGAGACTTATGGTATGTACAATGCAACTTAAGAAAGATAGGAAACAGCATGATCGTATGGCTATTTACATCCTTACCCACAGGAAGAAGAATTCTGAAAAGCCTTCCGACTCTGTGTCTGGTGAAAATATCGTAAGTTTTTCCATAAATAATAATCTTAATTGCTTACGCATAGGCATTATAGTTTTTTCTAATTCATTTATTATGAATTTACATAGGCTCAAATGGAAGAGCAGTTGGACAAATCAAGTCAAGAGGATAAGGAGTCTGAAACTTACCGAGAATATGTGTTCGTTAATGTCATAAGACCAGATAATCGCGGTCGTGTTCGTACAATGGGATGTGGACCTTTCCCAACTGAAGTGTTCGGAAGCACATTAGTACATAGTAATGCAATTGTTTCTTGTGATATGGACATGATGCGTGACGAGATACGCGATGAGTTGCATGAGGAGATTCGTATCGAGATACGCGAGGATTTGCGAGGTTGAGATACGTAACAGGGTAAGTGAGGAGATGCGTGGCGAGATGTGTAATGAGCTACGCGATGAGCTGCGTACTGAGCTACGCGACGAGTTTAGTGATATGATGATGGTGCAAATGGCGGCAATGGAAGCAAGAATAAAAGAAAAAAATTTAGTCCAGTCAAAAGTTAAGATTGTCAGATTCTGGCCGAGTTCAAGTGGCCCGCCAACGTGCACCAGTGCCTCAAGGTCCTCCTCAAAGTATGGTGCAAGCAACATCATCTAATAATCCCGTGCTGATCATGTCGAAGATGCAGTTGATGTTAGTATAATAGCAATTTGGATCTAGGATTTCTAGTATGATCACTGTTCTTTTGGATGTTGTTTATTGGAATGATAGATTTACTTCAATTTCTCGTGTGCAGGGTGGACATCCATCCGTGGAGTTGCTTGGAATTGGGAAACAGAGGATGGTTGTTGCGGAAGGACTTCTCACTTCAAGTAAACAACAAGCCATAGTCAACGTAGAACCTATTGGCAGGGGCTATTATGAAGTGCACGTTACGAAGGCAGTGAAACGAGAATACAACTTGCTGAAATCAAAATACCCGATGATGAAAATTGGTGATACAGAAAATAAATCAATAGCATGGCCGGGGAATCTTGTAAGCTTATCTTTCACTCTATTACTATTAGTTTTTATGCAGTCTGTTGTTAATGCAGTATAGCATAATTGTTGTCAATTTGAAATATTAATCTTGTGGAAAGAGTGAAATCATGAGTATAATTGCGTAAACATAATATCCAGTTAACTTAACAAACGGTTAGCAAAATGAATATTTAGTGGATTTGTAAGTTGAACCAATGGCTCAATTAGAAAAGGCCGACATATGTTGAGTTGGTGTGTGTGGTGTTGCTTTTCGATTTCTTCTAGTGGTTGTCAACTGGGAGTGGTGGTGGATGAATTGGTGGTACTGGAAAGTTTCTGTTGTGGTGGAGGTGGTGGTGGTAGTGTAGGTTTGAAGTACATCTATGCTCGGTGAGGTCTGTTTTTAGTCACTGGATTCTGGGCTTATTTTCCGGAATCTGGGTGGCGATGCCAATGGATGTGGCAGTGATGGTAGGCTGTTAGTGTATAATGACTCTTCCGGGGGATAATATAGTGTAGCTGATTGTTTTTATGGTTTTCATTGTATTTATAAACTTCATCTGAATTTGAATATGTTGTGATCGTGCTTAGAAGCAGATTTTAGAAACCATTTTGATTTGCATTACCTGAATATTTGCTAGCAGCAGACATACGTCATTCAGGAACATCTCTTTTCCCATAATACCAAAAAATTAATAAAGTCTTCAAACCTTAAACTAAATAATTTCCTCCAACACAGTGGATATAAATTTCTGAGAAGAAGTTAGTTAATAATTTAGTAAAATAAAAAGGTAATAAGACAAAAATAGAAAAAGAAAACAGATAGCAGTAGTCACTTGTCTACACGGTGTTCTGTACACCGGCGGCAATGCCCTTCATTGTCAAGTTCACGGTCTCCTCTAGACCTGTAGCGTAGTCACTAGTGGGATTCAATTTGACGGGTTTAGCAGCAGAGCAGCTCATCGTATCTTGATACTCCTTGGAGATATGTGGCATCAGCTTGACATGATAATTAGGTTCATGGATTCTCTAAAGCGTGGAAGCCATATAAGTTATAGAAGTCCATAGGACATGAAAATATTGTAGATTTTGCAACAAAAGGAACTATTCAGTGTGATTTAATTGATGATTTAGTTATATATTGTTGTGTCGACAATGCTACTTTCATTTGATCGGGGTTTATATGTTTGCATCCACAATGCTGCTTTCAGCTCCAGCTGGTAGCAATTTTCTTACGTTCTCTTCTTCGTCTTCTTGTTTTCTGTGCTGTTCTGGGTGGTTGTCAATGGTTAGCTGCTGAAGTTTGATGTGTTCAGCTGCTAACCATTCACAACCACCCAGAACATCACATAAATTAGGAGGAAGAAGCTAGTGAATTGGTAACAAAACTGCCACCATCTCAGTAGCAACGTAGACTGAATTGGCTTGTGTTTGAGCTAAAGTTGGAATGAATGTCTTCTAAAATTCTGGATATGGCGGTTTGTGTTCTTATAGGTGGTGCGTAAGAAGAAATAGCTTGGGTAGGTTGATCGCTTGAGTAAGCAAGCTGGCAGAGACAAGATAGCAAGCCGAAGCGTTTTGGCATGTGGAAAGAGTGAAATCATGATCGTGCACTTGGTATTTTGATCGCTCGGGTAAACAAAGTCAAGTTTTTAATGTTGTTAGAATTGGTATCCCGAATTTTTTTAGATGCTAGCCGTAGTGGAACACGGTACTTTGATGATAATGTAATCAAATTTATTTATCAATTTGTAATGAAATTTGTTGATTTAGCAAGTGAAATGTGTGTTGTAAATTGCTTGCAAGTGAAACTTGTATTCGTGTGTGTTTTGTTTCTTGCAAAGTACAAGGCTTATACGAATTTTAGGCATAAAATGTGGTGTGTTAGTTATACTTTGCACCATTAGTCTAATGTTGCACAGAAGTATAAAAAAAAACAGTATTAATCTCAGATAATGCTGCAAAAATGCACTGAAATTGCAGCATTAATCTCTATAATGCTGCACAAATAATATGTAAAATGCAGAATTATGTTATAATAATGCTGCAAAATTGTGTGTAAATTAAATGCAGCATTAAAGTTCAATAATGCTGCAATTTCATTCCTAAATGCAGCATTAATGTGTAAATGCTGCAAACTGTGACTAGAACTGTGCAACATTAGTTAATGCTGCAAGTTAATGCTGCTTTTCTTTGCAACATTAGCTTAATGCTGCAATGAAAAGTATAGCATTGGCTAATGCAGCATTAGCACTAATGCTGCAATAGTGCTGTTTTTGCTAAATACAACATTAAATTTAGCAAAAACCGCATTAATCTAATGACGCTTTTGCTAATATTTCTTGTAGTACCCAGCCCTTAGATCTCACCTACCACCCACTTAACTACCCACTACTTAACTACCCACTTAACTACCAACTACTTCGAAATTTACCCTCTCTCTCGGATTAATTTATGTAACTTATCAAAAGTGTGTAAGAACATGACTTGATGTATATCATGTAAAATTATCGGAGACGCCATTTTCATCTTCTCCTCCAGTAAAATCGATTATGAAACTTGTATTTTGGGGGTAGTGCCCTCGGGCATGGGCAATCCCCTAGTAGTTTTACGAATCGGATTGGCCGTTTCGACCGGTCGGACCGGTGACTGACCGATCCGGTCGTCGGACTGCCGGTGTGCTGAACCAGTCCAAACCCGTCAAGAACCGGCCGGTTCACCGGTTCAACTGCCAAACCGATCGGTTATAATCGGCCGGTTTGTATAATTTTCAAAAATAATGCTTGATCTCATAACTAAAACAAACTCTTTTTCCCCTTAACCAAGAGAACATTTACGCTTATTTTTTAGAGGAAGATAAACTTCTATAGACGTGAAATTTTAGGATTATTCATCATTATTACATCATGATGAATCAAATGATGCAATTTTTTGTTTGGTAATGAGAGACCATACTTCGCGGACTCATGCGCTATGCTATTGGTGGATCGATGACTATAAGAAAAAACGATAATTTCAAAACGAGGAATAAGAGATTGGATGTGACGAAGAATGTCTCCGTTCTCGAATCTATCCATAGTATCTTTTTGAATTTGTTATGGCATCGACCACTTTTTTGTCATCTACTTCGAAAATTATACGCCGTTGGTTGCACTCGAGTGCGAGAGGGATACCTTCTCGAATAGCGAGTGATTCATCTTCTAACGCCGACGAAGCAGTGAAAAGAGGCACTGAGCATGCTGCCACAAGTTCTCCACTGTTTTCGCGAAGTACTGCTCCACCGGTGGCCTTTCCCTCTGCAGAGAGCCAAGCGCCGTCGGTGTTAAGTTTCGAAACACCTTCCTCTGGGGCTGACAGTGTCGAAAACTTTTACAAAAATATTATCCAAGAAAATGTTTTCAAGTCGATAAAGCTACTTGACACTCCATAAACAAGTGTGTAGCGGATTATGGATGATCATTGCAAAGCACACATTTGGCTGAGACGTTTTTCTTGAAGCGCCGAACTTTGATTTTTGTAGCTAGAGAATATTAAGAGGCCCTTCAAACTGTGTAAATTATTTTCGGCTGTGTACAAGGTTATCCCTAGAGGAAGATCCAAGTGTACACCTGTAACAGAGAAACATAACAAGAACAAGAATAGAAACACAAAGAGTTTGTAGGTTGGCGTAGGGGAAAGAGTAAGCACTTTCTAACTATTTTTGAGAGAGAGACTGTATAACAAATTGGTTAAAAGATTCAAGAGTTGACATAGAAGGCTAACGTTCCTATATATAGTAGGGAAGTGACCGTTATGAGGGGTTAATGCGCCCATAAATGGCGGCTTAATGTTAGCCTCGTAACGGCACATTCGACCGTATATATAGGGCATGTTACGCACGCGTCCGCATATGCAGGTACCATTATGAGATCGAACGCATTTATGGGACACGTGGTCATTAAATCTCAGACAGTTACCAAGGGTCTCGCGCGAGCGTGGTTGTTGCTCTCGCGCGACGTCCCTTACTCTAGCCTCCAAGCCACTAAGTCCCTATAACTTCTGTGTGGTTAGTATGCGAGGGTGACCCTGTCTCACAACCCCCATATGGATAAGCTCGAATATAAGCCTATGAGAATCAGAGGAGATATGATAGAGTGTATACGGAGTACCATCAAATATGCTTGATGAGTGCCACGTGGACGGTGGTTGATCTGCTCAGAATGCACTATCTACATTAGCCCCCTTTTGCGCGCTCGACACGCGTGTCGTTTTGTAGACGCGCAAAACCAGCCGTGCGTGGCTTCACGCAACTTTTTGCATCTGGGCAACTTGCGTTCGAAAACCCTACCCCCCAGAAGCAACCATTATTGCCTAGGTCTCTATAACGTCGTAGCCTTTAATAGAGTGTGGCCGTTTCGAAGTTAATCAGACGCCATCCACATATTTTTGTCACTTTTTGAGGCAAAAATGATTCGAATAGATCCGATAGGTCGAATTTGCCGATTATCAAGATAACGCTAATTCAGCATTTCTGAACGCACATCTCTCGAAAACCCACATCGTAAGGAACGCGATGTTGACAAAAGAAACCACATCGACCGTGCCTTGTGATTGCTCGACGTGCGTCACAGCCCGGTCCAAGCGATGATAGAGGGAACCCAGAACCGGAGGCCCCAAAGCCACCTTTTGGCCAAGTGAGAGCTTGACAGTAAGCGGGAGAACATGAAAAAATACTCTGTCGCGAGGGTGACCGTCTATGAGGTAGCGCGACTGGGAAACACAAAGGAAGCCACACAGGGTCCAGGCAACACCGTTCCCTTCAAGGGTAGTTATCGCGTCCGGGTCTTTCTCCAGTAATTCTTGGGCAATTTTTGGATTTTCAAAGTCTCTGAAGAAGTAGGTGATCCACTTTGACCAGAGATTCTTCGCGCCTGACATCACAGACATGTACGTCTCACAAAAAGTGGTCGAGTTCCACTTTTTAGCGGTCACTCAAGGTAGAGAGAGCTAGGAAAAAGCAGTTTCAGTGAATAAAAGTTCCAGTAGAGTGACCCCTCAAAGAAGAGTACTGGCTACATCTTCATAGTTTGTTGACTCGGCCGGTTAATTCTACTAATACCTCCTTTTTGTTCTTTTAGCAAATTAGGCTCAACCAAGGGAAACCGTGTGAGAGGGGGCTTGTACATGAGAGCGAAGAGAGAAGAAATTGCATCTATAATAGGTGAGCAAAGAACAACTGGTGATTACGTTAACAAATATGATAGTCGTCTTATCATCTGTTATTGTATCAGGAGCTATCTTCCTCTTATTCTTAGTTGAGATCCTGAGGTTATTTGAGTACCTTAAAAGGTCAGTCAAAGGATTTAGAATCTCCCCGGCCAATAGATCAGTCTGTGTCAGTATGAGATAAGAGAGAGTACCAACAAGGAGTGGTGATAGGGTGGCATAAGGATAATAGCCCCCAGTGGGGAGTTCAAGCACGATTCGTCGACGAATGAAAGGGTAATCAATGAAGCTAGTGTTATAATAGTTATATTAGTAGTGAATTCTTTTCTCATGAATTCGTTTCAGTTTCATGGGCAGAAGGAAAATAGGCTCCTTAAGGTGTCTCGTCCTATTCCATCATTTTTCATTTGAATTACTCAATATTTCCTCATCAGAACGCAGAACAGCCAAGGGATCTATAGGTCCCATACTTAGAAGTTCCAGCAATATCTCTGTGTCTTCGAGAGTTGGAAAATTATGAGTCTTCTTTGAGTACCTAGAGAACAGAACCCGCAGCATGTCATGATCGAGTCTGACGCTGAGTCCTTTTGTTGCGCGCACGGCGTTGTATATCCCGACACTCGTCAGCTCTTCTTCGTAGTTGTCGATGATGAAATCTTTCCATTCCTCCATCCATTCGAGCTTCTCCATGAAATATTGGAGAATAACATCAGTGAAAGGGTACAACCCGGCCTCGAGGCCGATTCGTTGCACATCTTGAACACCATCCAGGTCCTAATCATCCCTCTCCGGTTCCGACACTAACTGCATAGCGTCTTTCACAGGAGATTTATGAAGAGTAGTCCCCTTTACGGTCGCTAAATAAAAATCTTCTCCACCCAGGTAGGGGCTTTGCACCACAAATCCTTCGAGAGCTCAGGAAAATCAACTGCTTCCTTACAAGAATTCTTGGAAGCCATCTCTGTGGCACAAATAATGAGCAAAAATGAAAGATGAAGAGACTGTAAAGGACAAAGGACTGTTCATGCATGAAGAACAAGTTTGAAGAACACTAAACCCAGATTGGGTTGCATACCAAGAACAATAAGAACACTAAACCCAGATTGGGTTGCATGCTTATTCTTCTTTATCTAATTTCAAAACATGAGGTGAAGGACAAGAATCACTAACCTTGTTGTCTCTTGAGTGACTGAACTGCTTGAGTGATTTTGTCAAGAATCTCATCAAAGATTTCAACTTGTTGCTGAGGATGCTCTCTCTTGCTCATACAATTGTGATAGTAACAATGGTGGAAAAGTTCTAATCGTTTCAGTAAAAGGGTTTATATAGGGCCCCGGAGCCCAAAGAGTCGCGACCGTTCAGATTTTCTTGATGACTTCCACGTGGACGGTGGTTGATCTGCTCAGAATGCACTATCTACATCGGCTGAAAATTTGTTTTACATAAGTCTGTGAGCCATGGCGACGAGCGAGAATAAGCCGAAGCCAGGTTCTGACAATGGGTTTTTTGATTTCTCAAGAAAACATACGCCGACGAAACGGAATATTGTCCATCCTCGGTATAGTGCCTGCAACGCATATCATAAGTTGGTTTACTTGGAATTACAACCTTAATAATATCATTGTGCACAAGAGAATCCGGCGGGGAGCACTCTGTGTACACCGAGATTAGAGGATCGGAAATGGCACAGGAAGAGTTGGGTTGTGTGTAGGGAGAGAGTAAGGCAGTAGTAATGTCTGAGAGAGAGACAGGGGTTTGGCAGAGCTTCCGCGTATGGCTGGTGTGTCCCCCTTTTGTATGGAAAGGTTAACGTCCTATATATAACGGAGAATGTGACCGTTGCAGTGTGGTTAATGCGCCCATCAATGGCGGCTTAATTAGCTTAACCACAACGACACGTTCGTCCGCGTATATAGGGACCATTACAGCACGTTATGCGCGAATACCGGAACCGTTATGCGGTTGACCGGGTTTGACCGGATTGACCGGGTTTATGGAGCTCGTGCCATAAATCTCTCAAAAGCAGTTACTAAAGGTCGCGCGCGGGCTTGGCTCGCACGCGACAGGACTTACTCTAGCCTCCAAACCACTAAGTCCCTACAAGTCCCGTGCAGTGGTATGCGAGGGCCCTGTCTCGTAGCCCCCACATGGATCAGCGCGGCTGGTGATCCAGTGTGTGTGGAGCAGAATATGGTGTGCTAGATTATTTCCACGTGGCCAAGATCTGTCAGCTCAGAAAGCACTATCTACATTAACCCCCTTTCTGCGCGTGAAGACTCATAGCCGGATAGACTTCCATGCGCAGAAACCAACGTACGCGTCGCCGCCACGCACCAATTCAAATATGAGTAAGTTCAGCCCCCGTGCGTGCCATTATGACCTAAAACCCCTAGATTCGTGCCGTCTGGCCTCTAGGGTTTTAGGCGTGACGTCAGCTTGTCCTGTGATTGCGCGATTCGACGGTGACAGTTGCGATTCGACTATTGAAAGGACGCAACCCTTCATTTTTTTGGATAAATACTCTGTACTCTCCATTGTTGCAAAGAATCACTTCTTTTTCTTAAAGCGAATGATACCCGGAAGCCTTCAAGAGCAGATTCAGATAATCAATCACCAGTTCTCTCTTGTCAATCTTCTTCTTCAATTGCACGCATCCAAGCAAGCTTTACCAAAACAAGGTTGGCCTTGTTCAATTGCGTTTAATATACTGATATATGCTTTGAACTGCGTTTGATCTGCAAACCCGTAACATATTGTCCACTGAAACTTATGAAGAAGCTCTCGATCTTTGAATCCAATTTTGATTTAATCCCCAGATAATAAGGATCTTGAATGTAGGGTTTCTGAAATCCGTGATAATGTGAACGATTCCAATCTCTAATTTTGAAGATTGCCACTGGACTGTTCATCTTTCTTCCAATAAGTCCTTGTACGCCTTGAACTGAATCTTGAAATTCAAACTGAAGTGTGCATATTTCTCCCCCCTTTTTTCTTGCTTTTCCGCAGGAATGGCAAAGAAAAAAGGTACCAAACCCATCTAAGAGGTCGAAGAAATACCTGATCTTCCCCGGGCTTTATGGCGAAAAGCCCCCTATCTGGGTGGCAAAGACTTCTACCATGCTAGGGTTAAGGCGAAGAAGCTGCCGATCCCTGTCCTTGGTGAAGGATTGCAAACACTAATCCCTCCAGTTAACTCGGCCCTGCTCGAATTGATCGGTTCCGAAGATGTGGTTCGATTGGGAGTCGAAAATGGGTATTTCTCGTATACTGCGATTTCCACCCAAGCTTTTGTTCAGAAATTGGATTTCATGGATGAGTGGATTGACCATGTATTGACTCATCACGCCATGACTCTAAACGATGCTGGCATATACTTCGCAGTTCGCGCTATGAAGGGTGCTGCCGTGAAGCTGGACCAGTCCATGCTTCTAAACCTTCTTTCTCGTTACTCGCCTGCGACTCACACATTCCATTTTGCTGAGTTAGAGGCTGCTCCCACGCTCGAAGACGTGCACATGCTGTATGATTTGTCCCCCATGGGCGAGGTAGATCCTTTAAGTCCCTTGAGGACAGATGCGGAGATCGCTCTGTACAAGCAGATGGAAGAGTGCTTGTCAGAAGTAAAGAAAATTTCGACCCGGTGGACTACTACAGAAGTCCTTCCTGACTGGCAGTTGGTTGACACATCTGCGAAGAACACTTGGAGCAAATGGGTCCAATACTTTTTCCGTGATTATGCGAACAGCAGCATCACTAAGAAGCTTCTGAGTCAAAACCGAAAGGCTAAGAACTATGTGAATGGCAAGGGTTATCACTTGACCCTATGCGTCTTCCTCTGCGCCTGGTTGTCGAGGTACTTAATCGACGGCCACCCGCATGATGGGGTCTTCTATCACGTTCTGCCTCTTGCTGTGAAATTGGCCCTCGGCCAGAAAGTCGCACTTGGACCCTTAGTCTTGGGCACACTGTACTACAAGCTGGATCAGCTGGTCGTGGCAATGAAGGAATCGCGTGGCCGCCTCGACATACTGACTTATATTAACATTGCCTTCTTGACAATGTGGGTCTTCGAGCGATGGCCTTCTTATGTCCCAATTGCTTCTAAGCCCAACAAATGGTGTCCCCCAGGTGCGGAGGAGGAACGCAATAGTGGTAGGGCTGCGAGGTGGTTCAGAACTAACTTTCCCAAGTGCGTTTGGAGCCTGATATGCGACAACCGGGAAGAGTTTATAGCCAGGCCTTATGCCATGCGCGTTGAGAATGTGCGATGGTTCCCAAAGCTGTATCCCTCCAAGGCTATTGCTTTCTCAGAAGAGCTCCTTTTCGAGGGCGGAGAGCATTTCCACGAGCGCTATCGCGAATTCTTTTGCTGGTGCCTGAGAGGCTCCCTTCCTGCTCTCGCAGAGCATGTTCGCGAGCTCGCGCCTAGGTACGAGAAGATTACCGTGGATGTTGATCCCACTCGAGTTTCTCCCCAGTTCGGCTTTGATGCAGTGGCCCCAACAATCTGGCCGCAGTCTATCATCAGAGGCTGCTATAAGCGGTTATTGTCCAAGTAGTGTAAAACAATTTTGATGAGCAATCTCCCCTTCGAGCAACCTCCAGGTAACCGCGAAGGTGGCTATTCCAGAAACTGGGTCGCTTACTGGAACGCCCAGCAGACAAGGTTCGAGACGCAGTCGGTCCCTCAGCCAAGCAGAGCTCCTGTGATCAAAAGGAATTCTTTCCCTTTTCGTCCCAATTGCAGTCTGGACGAGTCTGAATATGGTTGCTATTCGTTGCTAGATCGCGAGAACCACCTGTGCCCCTTCATCATTCTGGATGAAAAGACCGCCGCAGTCAGGAAAGGTGATTCGCATGTCATCAGATACAGCAAAACCTTTGCTAAGGTAAGCAATTTCTCTTGTACGCGTTAAGTTTCCTTATTCCAATATTTCAAAAACTTCATGCTTCACTTTCTGTTGTAGTGCCATGTGAGGAGATTTGCATCTGGTGAGCGTTCCAAATCGCTGGTCACCACCATTGTTACAGCAAGACGGCAAGGACAACCAGTTCGGCTGGCATCAAAGATGGATCCCGCGGTTGAGATCAAAATTCGCGAGATCATGAATGCTTTTGCTGATTCGCTGATAGACAACACTACAGCCTTGTCTCCTCCCAGGAATGATCCGTCTCCTCCAGCGACTGCTGCTCCAAGAGCGAAAAGGCCCAGGCAAAGAGGAATCACAATCTCTTCCCCTAGGAGCGCTCCAACTTCCCCTCTTGCGAGATCCCTTACTGCCAGGGATAAAGGTAAATGTCGCATGACCAGTAAAGCGCGGAAGGAGCTCGCAGTGGAGACCTTTGTTCCGTTCGGCCAGGAGGAAGAAGAGGAGAGGAGGGAGACAAGAGAAGGAGATGAAGAGGAAAGAATTGAAGATTTCAGAGATAGAGAGAGAAATGCGATACAAGAGGAAGAGTCAGGAGGTATCTCAATCGTACTTCTCTTCTCATTTTCTTAACTCTTTTGCAATCTGGTTTAGACAAATTGTTTCTTCGCAGATGATGACAATGAGACCATCAGTGTCCTTTTGGCCAAGAAGCAGAAGAGGGGTTCTCATTCTGGTGTTTCTGATGAAACCATAAGCGAGGACATTCTTGCCGAGTCCAGGAGAACAGCTGCGGAAGCTGCTGCAAGGAGAAGAAAGCGAGAAGAAGAGGAACTCGAACGCGTGAAGCAAAGGAGCTTAGAAGAGCAACACGTCGACGACCTAGTGCGTCCAACTGATGAGGAAGATGTGCTTCCAGAAGAGGTGGCTCCTCAAGTTGAAGAGGAGGATGCGGCAGCTCTAGAGCAAGCCCAAGCAGATTTTGAAGAAATCGCAGGCGGTAATGAAGGTGAGATTTTTAATCTCGCAGTAACTTATCGAGATGTTATTGTTGGTGCGCTAAAGCACGGTGTGTCAAAAGCTGACATTCGCCGTTGGCTAGTAGGCAAGTGCGGTGAACCCTCATGTAATCATTTGAGCAATATGCATGAACTAGGCTTAGCAGCCCAAACATAATCATGACTGGTTTCTTCGCGCCCCAGGTCACGCTCACCTTAAAGACATGCTTAATGAAGACACATTAATAGGGCAAGGTTTCACGTCCTTAGCGTATGACGAGGATGCTGCAATCCCACCTTCGCGTGGAGGTGCTCACTCTTAGCTTACCAAAGATAGTAAAGTAATATACGAAACAAGTTACCTCACACCATCGTACTTGGTATCGTAGGTAATGTTGATGAAGCTGTGTTGGAGCAAAGGAGTCAACCTTCTGCATCCTATGTCCCGGTGCCGAGTTCTCATACTGAGAAACCCGTCGCAGCTGGTGAATATGCAGGAGAGCCCCTCGAGGACGTCATCGAGCTTTCTGATGATGCCGAGGCTGACATTGTGTTGATGGAGGAAGATGCCCATGCTGGTGCTGAGGAAATAGGAACGAATGCTGCTGATGCCATCGCACCTGAAGGTATCCCTCATGAAGCTCCAACTGCTGCTGCCACCATGCCCCCGGCGATGACCGAGCCTGCGGCACCTCTTCCTGCGTGGAACTTTTGGGGTTCGCAGGTCGGGGCTGCAATCGCACCTGGTGCGTCTTATACTCTTCCCCCCAACTATGAGGAGTTAGAGCTCGCAGCTGATAGAAGGGAAATAGAGCGAGGGCAGTCTTCAACTACCCCAGCAATGCGCATTCCTTCTCTGCGCGAGATCCTTGAAGGAACTGGTATGTCGTGTTTTGCTGTTCGCATCTTGCATTCTTCATTTGTGAGTTTGATAGTGTAGCTTAGCTTTGTCATTTCTTTAGGGTTGAAGCAAGCCGATGTGGACTGGCTAGTTCGGATGCGCCTCTCCTACCCCCAATCATTTGCGAGGTCTCTGGAGATAGGGCCCTTCGACAGGAGGCTATTTCTGACTGAAGCCATCTGGATTTTGGAGCAGCTGTCCGCGGCCACACCTGCGACCATTTCTTCTCAGAGCGCCGAATTGCTTTTTGGCATGTGCCAAAATCTTCTCGCCAAAGTTCAAGGCAAGCTGGGCTTCGGGTTTCTTATCAAAAGAGTCACTCTGATTCGCGCGGCCGTGACTTTGAAACGCGGCCACCAAAACCTCGCAGCTGAGAAGCAGAAGGTAGAACAACAAAGGCAAAAGGTTGAAGAGGCTGTGAAGCTCTTTCATGAGATGAACGCCAAATGCGAGCAATTGAAGCAAGAAGTGGGGCAAGTGGAAAATCTGAGCCGTCAGTTTACTCCTCATGACTCCTTGATCAAGGGTTTATTTTGAAAAAAAGTAGCAAATGAGTAGCTGAAACATCATTGTAATGTTGCTAGGGTTTCTCCCCCCCTTTTTTTTAAAAAAAAATAAAAAATTTGAATGTCTGTTTTGCCCTTCTCGGGATTTGCTCGAGCATATCTGTGCATATCAATTATGACGTCAGTAATTGATATTCTGCCTTGATTTTCGCGCTAATTGCTCATTAGATAAGCACGCTTTCCTTGGGAAGTCCATCCGAATCATGACCATCCGTCATTAATTAGGATACGCAACCGAATCGTCGTAGCCTTTAGTAGGGTAATTGATTGTTACCTCTTTTCAAGGTGTAAGTGATTGATCCTTACCCTCTTTTCAGATTCTGCTGACTCATCTTGGTAACTGAAGAGTCTCCACAAGGTCTATATAAATCCTGTCTCTTGCTATTTGGGTTCTTCATCCCACAATGTGGTTTTCCGTGAGTCCTTATGACTGCTGGTTTCAACGCTTGTTTTTCGTTGATTCATGGCAGCTTCAAGTTGTGAAGCCTGAGTTTGTGCTTTGTGCTATAGAAATAGTTTCCAAGATCTGCTTCATAAGGCTTATTGATCTTTATAACTATCATAAAGAAGATGCAGATAATACCTCATGTTTGCTCGAAGAATTTTCTTCGTCTATTATGCTTGCAGGTCATGTTTCCGGCCGCCTCCCGGCGAGGTGCAGCGCCGCACTGACCTTGCTACCAACTCGTAATGAACGGTGGAATTCTCCTCCTGCATGCCCGGAGGTTGATCATTCGCCACCACGTTCGTGAGCTCAGGGTGGCGAGCCATTGCGCTCGTTCCCGTGGACAAGGAGCCAATTTCCCGAGGAATGACTGCTCCCCTGTCTTGCACAGCCGCATACGTCGGAACAGGTGGTTCCTCGGGAACGTCTCTTAGGCGTAATACCAAAGAATGGCCTTGTCAGATCCTGGGATCTTGAACATAGCGTCGCATGGTTCCTCAGGAACGTCTCTTAGGCGTAAGACCAAAGAATGTCCTTGTCAGATCCTGGGATCTTGAACATAGCGTCGCATAGGTCTTGTAGCGTTTGTAGGCCGTTCGTTTTATAGAAAGACCCTACTTGCTACAGATATTTGGTCACAGATCTTTGTATCGCATAGCTTCTGCTAGGACCGTTAGGTCGATCCTTTTCTAGTTGGGATTCCCGCGATGTGTAACTTCTTGCTTGTAAGTTACTTTTTAGATGCATTGTAAGCCATGTTGGCTGCGTAGTTAGCTTGATTCGAGCTTTTTCGCTTGTAAGCTGTTGTCTAGACAGATAAATTGTAAGTCATTTCGACTCATAATGATAAATCGCTTTGTATGATTTGCTGTTTTGTTACAACAAATTACGATTTCGCATGCGTATTGGAAAATTTCGCCTTCTGTAGTGCTATATACACACTTTGCATTGTCGCTTATGATTTGCTATCTGCCGTATAAATTCGCAGATATGTTTCTAGATCGTTCGAGATCGTGCTTGTGCAGCTTTGCTACCTTGATGAATAGGCTTGCGATTTACTTAAGGTTAAACCCAAGTAAGAGCACTTATTTCAGCGGATAGGCTTCTATAGATCACTTAAGATCATTTTGCGTAATGCTGCTATCATGGCAAATAGACTTAAGAGTTATTTTAAGATCGCATCTGTATAGTGCTGCTATCGTGGCGGATAGGCTTGAAAGATCATTTAAGATTATACTCGCATAGGCTGCTATCGTCACAGATAGGCTTAAAAGATCAATTAAGATCATGTTCGCATGGGCTGCTATCATGGCAGATAGGCTTAAAAGATCAACTAAGATTGTATTCGCATGAGCTGCTATCGTGGCAGATAGGCTTAAAAGATCACTTAAGATCGTATTTGCATAGGCTGCTATCGCTGCAGATAGGCTTAAAAGATCAATTAAGATCATGTTCGCATGGGCTGCTATCGTGGCAGATAGGCTTAAAAGATCACTTAAGATCGTATTTGCGTAGGCTGCTATCGTTGTACATAGGCTTAAAAGATCAATTAAGATCGTGTTCGCATGGGCTGCTATCGTGGCAGATAGGCTTTTGCTAACAATAACAATGAAATAATCAGAGCAATAAAGACAGCTAGAAGCATCAAGTTCTTCTCATTTGGGAGAAGTCTTTTTATTATAAAACTCTCGTATGGGAGAGATGAGATTACAATTCTCTCATATGGGAGAGAAGATGTGCGAATCATAGCAATACAGAGCATAAAGCAAACGTTGTAATATAACGCATATAATGAGAGAAGTTAAGGATAATACTTCTTAATCCAGCGCATGTTGACTGAGCTTGGGGTTGAGGTCGTTCCATGTAACCTCCGTATGCTGCAGTAGCCACTGTCAAAGACTTCTGTGACTTCAAAGGGTCCTTCCCAATTGGCTGCAAATTTTGGGTGAGCCGCCTCTCGCATGCAATGGTCAGATGCGCGCAAGACCAAATCTCCAACTGCGAAATCTCGACGTTGGACTGTTTTATTGTACGCACGAGCGATCCTTTCTTGGTATCGTTTGTTAGTCCTTTTAGCTTGCTCCCGCTTTTCTTCTAGCAGGACTAAGTCATGGTCGCGTTGATTGTCATACAATGCATGGAAAGCCAATCTTGCAGAGTTAACCTTTACTTTCGCAGGTACCACAGCCTCAGCTCCATAGCATAAAAGGAATGGCGAGACCCCTGTGGGTGTCCTTGGAGAAGTCCGATAAGCCCACAGGGCTATGCTCAAAGAGTCAGCCCACTTCTTGTGGTCATCTGCGACCATTTTGCTTAAAATTCTCAATAGCGTCTTGTTGGTTGCTTCTGCTTGCCCATTCCCCTTCGGGTAGTATGGAGTGGAGCATATCTGCCTGATGTTGTATTCTGCTAGCTTTGCAGCCACCTGGCGATTGACAAAAGGAGTGCCATTATCCGAAAGGATGGTGTTGGGAATTCCGAACCTGCATATGATGCTTTCTTGGATGAAATGGACCACGACTAGCGTATTTTCTGTCTTCAATGGTATCGCTTCTACCCACTTGGTGAACAACTCAGTCGCGGTGAGAATGAAGTGATTCCCGTGCGAGGTCGGTCGAATGGGACCGATGAAATCCAGAGCCCATGTGTGAAACGGCCATGGTGTTCCTAATGCATGTAGATCTACGGCAGGGGCGTGCACTAGATTACCCTTGAATTGACACTCCTGGCAGCGTCTTACTTTGGTGCGGCAATCGACCTCCATAGTAGGCCAGAAATATCCAATTGAGAGGAGTTGTCTGCATAATTTCGCACCTCCCTGATGTTCCATCTGGTGAGAAAGGTCCATCACTTCTTGTGCTTCCCTGCTGTCTAGACATCGCAGCAAGTTACCTTCATGGCCCCTTCGCCAAAGCAGATTTTCTTTCACTACATATCTGGATGCTTTCCTTCTTAGTTTCTCGGCTTCTTTTCTCGACTCGGGTACAGTACCCTGGGTGAGAAAATCAAAGAGTGGTTTCCTCCAATCCGCATCATCATCGGTCAGAGCAATGAGTAGAGAGTCCTTGACCAGTGCGCAACTCTCGCACTTTCCTTGAATTAATGCTGCGGCCGTTGACATGTCCGGCCAATGAATGCCATATCTCTGAGCTTTCCGATAGATTGACACCTCACTTTCCCCGCAAGCATGTTGGTGAATCTTTTCTAATAGCAGCCGTCCCTCTTGCTCGGAGACACATCGCATAAGTATTCCGCCAGGGCCCTTGTAATAAAGGGTGTTGTATGTATGCAATACCCCTTTGTGGATGCCCAGTTCTTGTTGCTCGTGCCCTCTGCGATGGCTCGTAAGATTGATTTTCTCCAGTCCGCATCGTCCATGCATTCATCATCGCACACGTCTTCCGTCAACGCCGAGGATGCTCGCACTTCAATCAAGATCCTTGCGGGACATTTGTCAGCACTGACCTTGGATCCTAAGGTAGCTAAAGTGTCAGCATGCCTGTTGTCCGCTCGAGGCTTGTGCTTGATCTAACGTCGCAGAACTGTTGCACCAATTTCTGTACCAGGGTCCGGTAGGGCAATAAATTTATCTCTTTCAAACCATACTCGCCCGAGGCTTGTTTGACGATTAGCTTTGAGTCCCCCATAACCGTCAAAGAGCTTACTTCCAAGGCCTTTGCCGCGCGAAGTCCTGCGATGAGAGCTTCATACTCTGCTTCGTTGTTGGTAACTGCGAAGTCAAGCTTTGCGGACATCTTTATGACCTCCCCATATGGTTTGGTCAAGACTATCCCGATGCCTCCTCCTTTCCTTGTTGACGAGCCGTCGAAATGGAGCGTCCAATCAGGCAACTCAACTGCATAGATCTCAGGTCCCTCCAATTCTTCTTCAATCACGGGCTCATGACTGTTATCGGGGAACTGCGCCAGCAAATCCGCTACCGCCTGCGATTTGATCGCCCGCGGCCGAACACATGTGATGTCATATTGGGAAATGGTCATATACCATTTTTCCAATCTTCCCCCAAGAGTGGTGTGAGTCAAAAGATATCATATGGGATCGCTCCTTGTGACCTTTACCACTTTGTGCGAAGCGAAATAGTGCCTCAACTTCTCTATTACGAAGAATAAAGCAAGGCAATGACGTTCGATATCCGTGTACCTTGATTCCGCGGGCTGCACGATGCGAGAAATGTAGTAGATGGGCCTTTCTTGACCCTCATACTCCTGAGCTAGGAGAGCTCCTATAGACCTCCTTGTTGACGTCAGATACAGCAAGAGTGGTTATCCAACCTGAGGTGCGATCATTACTTTTGAAGATGTCAGCAGCTCTTTTAGTTTCCCGAACGCAGCTTCGTGTTCTGCAGTCCAGTTGTATATGGCATCTTTCTTGAGGAGATCACTGAAACAGAAAGTGATTTCGGCGACCGCTGGGATAAATCTTCGCATATATGATAGTTTTCCCAAGAATGTTTTCAAGGCACTCTGATTATGCGGCGGAGTCATTCCAGTGATGGCTGATACTTTCGCAGGGTCAGGCTCGATTCCTTGGCGATGTACCACGCATCCCAAGAACTTCCCTGATGTTACTCCGAATGCGCACTTCATGGGGTTCATCTTCAATTGAAAGCGTCTACATCTGTTAAACACCTTTCGCAAATCCGCCAGATGGTCTGCTTCCTCCTTGGATTTGACAACCAGGTCATCTACATAGAATTCCACTTCCTTGTGCATCATGTCGTGGAACAGGGCCATCATGGCCCGCTGATAGGTTGCACCTGCGTTTTTGAGGCCAAAAGGCATCACCGTATAGTTAAATACTCCCACCGGGGTGATGAATGCGGTCTTCCGTGCATCTTCAAGGTCCATCTTGATCTGATTGTACCCACTGAAGCCGTCCATGAAGCTAAACATGCGATGACCCGCTGTAGAATCAATAAGTAAATCAATGTTGGGAAGCGGAAAATCGTCCTTGGGGCAGAAACGATTGAGATCCCAGAAATCCACGCAAATGCGAAGCTGCCCATTCTTCTTTACCAGTGGCACAATGTTGGCCAGCCATGTGGGATGGTGATTTGGCTCTATGAATTTGGCATCCAGGAGTTTGACAATATCTTGCTTAATCTTCACGTTGAGCTCCGGCCTAAAGTTTCTTGTGCTCTGCTTTATCGGCTTGGATCCTGGAATCACATCCAACCGATGCATGGTGATGCTCGTGTCCAGGCCAGGCATTTCATCGTATTCCCAGGCGAATACGTCCTTGTATTCAGTCAAAAGCTGTAGCAATCTTTCTTCCTCCTCGCTCGTGAGGTCCGCACTTAGAAAGACTGGCCTCTTCTTTTCTTCGCTCGGGCTTAGGAATACCTCTCCTTCAGCTCCTGCTTTTGCGGTCTGGGTTTGTCTTCCATGCATTCGGGTGCTTCTTTGAGTTTCTCTTCTAGAGTGCTCGTCATTGGTTTTTTTGTCACCGAAACCTGCTCAACTTGGTTGATTTGCCCAGGGATATCCCCATGCCCGCGTGGGGACACCCCCGCGCACCTTCATATGCGATAGCATTTCTTCTCGTTGGCGTAGAAACTCTCTATCTCCTTGCCTTCAGGGTCATGCTTTGCTATTCTTTTCAGAGTGTACACGTTCTTTCGCTGGTAGGCAATCCGCGGCGCCTCTTCTCGCGTAGGCGGCTTTTCCTTGGCATCTTCCCTTGTCACCATCACTTCCGCAGGTGACTGGTCTTTGATATCCTCCCATCAGGGCAAAGGAGTGGGGTTGAATGGTCCCGGCGTTTGCTCATCTGCCATCTCGGTGAACCACACCGCCTCACTGAGATGCGCTTCATCCATGTTGAATGGATTCGTCGAAGCTGGTATCTCGACTATTCTGTCATTCCAAATGGATTTCATCACTTGGTGAGCTGTTGAAGGGACAGCATCAAAGCGATGAATCCAGGCTCAACCTATGATCATGTGATACGTAGTGTTCGCATCTATGACATAGAATTTCGCTGAGCACTTGATTTTGCCGATCTGGATGCCTAGGCGGATCCATCCTATCGTCATTCTGGAGTCGCTTCCGAATCCCATCAACGGGGATGGACGCTTGACAATCTTGTACTCTGGAATTCCCGCTAACTTCAATGTGTGGAGCGAAACAACGTTAATTGCTGCTCCTCCGTCGACGAACGCTCTTTTGAACTCAACGCCATTGATGATAGCCGTCACGTACAGAGGCCTCTGGTGGCTCGCATCTGTCTTCTTGTCGCTGGCGGAAAAGGTTATGACCTTTTCTGTAGAGCGAGACGCCCTAACGAATTTCCCATTGGAGACTAAGAGATCCTCCTCGTAGTCTTCTGCTATCCTCAAGATCGCCTTTGTCATCTCCGTCCGGCATTTTTCTGAGAAATTCATCTCGTCGAAGAACCTGCTGAAGCCGTGCGACCCCTTCATCCGGTCGGCACGTTCGTCCTCCGTGTCTATGCTGTAGTCTTCATCATCATGGATTTCGGCAATGATGGGTAGACCATCCTCTGCGACCTCTTCAAGGTTACAATCGAGATCATAGCGACCTCTTTGCCTTTCGATTCTTGCTCAGCATGGGCAGGGAGTGGATTGTTGCGCACATCCTGCCTTTGATCGCTAACAATCAGTTCGCCATTCTTCATCTTTTGGCTAAACACAATCCTGAGCTTCTTGCAATCAGCCGTGGGATGCATAACCTTTCCGTGGTATTCGCACCACTTCGGGTCCCTTACCATCTCCCTGGAGGGTGCCTTCTCGAGCGGCGGTAGGACACCGTCCTTACGCCATTGCCTGCAAAGGTCGCTTGCTTCTTCCACCAAACATGGCAGAGGTGGTGCATCAAAGTTCACAATCTTCGCCTGCTTTTGGGGTGAGACCGTATTCACTTCGGCCTCGCGTCCCCTCTTGTAGCTGAACCTCCCGATTTTGAAAGTAGTACCGCCCGAGGATCGCTCAGGGGCGTTTCTCTTTTTATGCCTCTCCACTATAGGCTCGATGTTCTTCGTGCATTCGATTAGCTTTGAAAACGTAGGCGTTTGCAGGTTGATAAGCATACCTTTGTACTCGTCTCGCATGCACTGCAGGCATATCTCTACGAGTCTGCTTTCGAGTATCACATCTTTGCATTCCAAGGACTTGGCCCTGAACTTCTTGATGAATGTTATTCCGTCCTCCTCGCGCTTCTGATACATCCGCGAGAGGTGAATCATCGTCACCTTTTCCTCCATCTGGAAGAACTTGGTGTAAAACTTCTGGACCATGTCGTCCCAAGTCTTCACGGATCCGGCTTCCAACGTCCTGTACCACTTGTAAGCCACGTTCCCCAAGGATTTCGGGAACTCGCGCATCAGCAGTTTGGGATCAGCTCCATACGGCCCCATCACATCGATGAAACGCATGACATGTTCATGAGCGTTCCCATTGACGTCTTCTAACTTGTCCCATTTAGGAGCCTTGTACCCAGCAGGGTTAGGCATGAGATAGATCTCTCGTGGAATAGGCGGGTCGTTGTCGAGCTTCGGGATGATGGTATCCACGAACGATTGGTGAGCCAGAATAGTGTCTATGCGCCGTTGCAGCGACGTCATACACTCTGGAGTGTTTCCCTCGGCAGCAGGGGGAAGGGTTGCCGCAGGTGGAGGCGACACATATGTCGCAGGAGGACTAGGGACGTATTGCGAATTCACGTTACCCCAGACTACCGTTGGAGGAGGCAAGGGATACTGTGAGGCCGGATTAGGTACCAAAGCCGGAGGCTGAGGAGTATGAGCAGCGAGAGGCAACATTTGAGCTGTTGACCTCTGAATTGAGGGTAGCTGCGTAGTCGCCGGCGGAGTTTGCAGATTAGGGTTGGGTGGTGTGGTTGACACTCCCAATCCTTGAGTGGTGGAGGCTCCTCCTCCCTGAGAGACGACGGTGGCTGGTGCAGAGTTTGGGGCAAGAGTCCCCAAGACAGCCATGATCCGTTCTAGCTGCGCAGATTGAGCTTTGAGAGCCTTCGCCTGACTCTGGATGGTGGCGTCCAAGGTTTCTAGCGTCGGAGCTTCACCGGTAGCTGTAGGAGTACGACGGATCTCCTCTCCTGAGGCGGCCTCCGTGGAAGGTGATCTGTTACTGACATCATCCTCCTGAGACATGGCTGCTTACAATGGTAAGTTCACGTCGGGTTCACCAAAATGTGCACAAGAGAATCCGGCGGGGAGCACTCTGTGTACACCGAGAGTAGAGGATCGGAAATGGCACAGGAAGAGTTGGGTTGTGTGTAGGGAGAGAGTAAGGCAGTAGTAATGTCTGAGAGAGAGACAGGGGTTTGGCAGAGCTTCCGCGTATGGCTGGTGTGTCCCCCTTTTGTATGGAAAGGTTAACGTCCTATATATAACGGAGAATGTGACCGTTGCAGTGTAGTTAATGCGCCCATCAATGGCGGCTTAATTAGCTTAACCACAACGGCACGTTCGTCCGCGTATATAGGGACCGTTACAGCACGTTATGCGCGAATACCGGAACCGTTATGGGGTTGACCGGATTGACCGGGTTTATGGAGCTCGTGCCATAAATCTCTCAAAAGCAGTTACTAAAGGTCGCACGCGGGCTTGGCTCGCACGCGACAGGACTTACTCTAGCCTCCAAACCATTAAGTCCCTACAAGTCCTGTGCAGTGGTATGCGAGGGCCCTGTCTCGTAGCCCCCACATGGATCAGCGCGGCTGGTGATCCAGTGTGTGTGGAGCACAATATGGTGTGCTAGATGATTGCCACGTGGCCAAGATCTGTCAGCTCAGAAAGCACTATCTACAATCATCAAGATTCGTTCCCAGTCCGCTATCAATAATTTTCTCGCAATCCCATGTGTGATCTGGGAGGATAAAATCTGAAACTTTTGCATGCTCTAAATCCACGGGTTTGACCACGGTGCCAAAGCTAGGGGGTTGTTTCAGCCACGGGTCCCTCGTAATGAGAATGTTTTCCCCATAACCAACCTTCTACCGAGAACCACTAAGGATCAAATACTTTGCACTAGCGATGGAACGCCACACGTCAGAGCAATTACGTTCCGTAGTGACCAGCAACAAATATGATTTAGGAGTATATTGGGGATTAAAAACTCTACTAACCAGAGTTTTGGATGTGAGGATTCTCTGGAGCTGTTTTCCAAGAAGTGCCGTATTAAAATCTTCGAGATCCTTAAAGTAGATTCCCCCTTCGTCCGTTGGCTTCTTTAACGAGTCCCAAGCAATCCAGTGACCCCCTATTTGAGATGGTTTTTCCCCCCATAAAAACTGACAAGACATCATCTCAAGCTTGTGACAAAGAGACGATGGAAGCTTAAAACAACTCATAGTGTACACGAGCATGGACTGTGAAACAGCCTTAATGAGCACCTCTCTTCCTATAAAAGATAAGTTTTTCTTCCAACCATTCACCTTGTTGGAAACTTTATCAGCGAGATTACTAAAACCCGCAATACTCTTCTTCCCAATAGATGTTGAAAGTCCTAGGTACTTCTCGTGACTAACCGCTTCTTTAACTCCAAGAAGATTTCAATACCCGTTCCTATCATTCACCGGGACATTAGAAGAGAAAACAACATAAGACTTGTCAATATTTGCCTTCTGACCGAAATCCGCTTCATAGCGTTGAAGAAGCCCCTGAAGAAATGAGATCTCCTCGGCAGTTGAATTGAGAATAATCATGCTATCATCAGCAAAGAACATATGCGAGATGATCCGAACCCCACGCGATGTAGTCATGATGACAAGTTACCATAGCGAACAGCAGGGGATAATGCTCGAGATAAAGTTTCACAGACAAAGAGATAAGGCGAAAGAGGGCAGGCTTGTCTTAAACATCTCTCTGGAATTACTCTTCCTTTTGTTTCACCGTTGACAGCAAAGGTGAACAAAGCAGAATATATACAATTGTGGATCAAATTAACCCATCGGTTACTAAATCCCATTCTTGTCATTGTGGCCTCTAGGAAGCACCATTCGACCATGTAATAAGCCTTAGCCATATCTACTTTTACTGCCATAAATCCATTTTTTCCCTTTTTCCGAGTTCGTATTGAGTGGAGAACCTCAAAAGCCACCAAAATGTTGTTTGTGATGAGACAACCTGGCACAAATGCACTTTGGGACTCCGAAATACAATCATTAAGCACCTCCTTTAATCTATTGACAATAACTTCAGTAACCAATTTATAAATCACAGAACAAAGACTGATCAGCCTGAGATCGCTTGGATTGCGTACCTTCTTTACTTTAGGAATCAATGCAGTGACTGTATGATTGAATCTTCCATGCTGGCATTATCAATGAGGATTTTGAGGCACTTCGTCGGCACGTGATCCCCAACTAGATCCCAATTTTACTGAAAAAAAAAAGTCGGGAAACCATCAGGTCCAGGAGCCTTAGTCGGTCCCATTTGAGCCAAAGCATTATCAATTTCTACTCGAGGAAAGGCCGAATCGAGCATAAAAGTTTGTGAACCCGAAATTGTTGGTTGAACAAACTGAAGGAGCTCCTGTATCTCCAAGTCTGTTGGTCTTTGAGAGGCAAAAAGGGACTGAAAGTGAGCTTCTAGCCCTGTGGGCATGCCTTCTACCGAATGGTACCAGACCTCAGCATAATCTTCTAACCCACTAAGCTGATTTCTTGCTTTGCGAAGAGAGGCTTTTCGGTAAAAAAAAAGCTAGTATTGCGATCTCCCTTGTTAAGCCACTTAACTATGGATCGTTGGATCCACATCGCCTCTTCATTGGCAAGGAGGGCATTGAGCTTGCAAATACTATCAAAAGCATCGTCAATATCATCTCTTGATTGAAGTACTTTGATCCTCTCCCTAATGAATGCGATCTTCCTTTTCACATTACCAAACACTGTGCTATCCCGTTGCTTTAATATTTTCCCTGAAACATCCAACCGATGACAGAGGTCCACATGCTGAAGCCCGACCCAGTTTTGAACTATGAATGGCTTACAATCATCACGAGTAAGCCACATCACCTCAAAATGGAATCGACGCGCCTTTTTCTTCATAGGAACCCAACAAAGCTCGATGGGACTATGATCAGAAACCGCCGCAGTCAAGTGAGTAACAGCTCCCCCCCCCCATAGAGACTGAGCCAAGCCGCTTAGCGACCATCCGATCAAGGCGTTCGCGAATTCGACTATTTTTCCTTGGGTCACTGATCCAGGTGAACCGATTACCACTATAGCCAAGATCAAGCAATTCATTATCTGAGAGATCCCACCTGAAGTCTTCCATGAGAGTTCTATTCGCATGACGACCCCATGTTTCTCGTCTTCAGATAAGAACGCATTGAAATCACCCATGACACACCAAGGTTTATTATTAGGGTCCCGAAGTCGTCCCACTAATTACCAAGAGTGCTTCCTTTCATTGCTATCCGGATCTCCATAAAATCCAGTGAACTGCAACTGAACTTGAAGAACATTATCTATATTTAATAAAAAACTTATAATTTTTAATTAGAGTTACCTCCATACTTCATGACAAAAGAGAGCTAAACCGCCGCTACGCCCATCGCTAGGAACCCAATAGCCGATGTAGGATCCAAAGCGAGCATTAACCCCGGAAAATTCATTAGAAGTGAGCCGGGTCTCCATTAAGAAGACCAATCTTGGGGACTTACCTCTAACTAGGTTCTTGAGCTCTATAACATTACGGAGGTTCCCAAGCCCCCGTATGTTCTAGCTTATAGAATTCATGGTGATTGACGGGGTTGCTCCACAACCTCCGCCATTGGATTGATTCAATTATTTTGGCCAAGTTCTTCTACCTCAGCCCGAAACTATCATGAAATTGCATCCCCGAGCCCTGCAGGATTTAAACTGAAGCTTTCTCCGCCTCGACGACGATCGACCAGTTTCTCCTTTGGATCCGTACTAAGGATAATCTGGGCTATTTTTCTCTTGGCGTTACTTACCTTTGAACTAGTAGATTGGACGGATTTCATTATGGCGAGGCTATCTGTTGAGGAGGCCGACTAAATCCCCTTGACCTTGTCTGACATTTTAAGCACGTCGTTGGTCACAGCAGTCGCTGCCAGTGGGTTTGAATAAATCTTCGGGTTGGGGTTTGTGTATGCGTTTGTCAGATCCATTGAAGAGTCTGAATCGATGTCTCTGAATGAATGCGGATAGCGTGTGCATGGGGATATGAAATGGCCTGATTTGGCCCTTTTATTGTGCTTCAAAGGCTTCTTGTGCCCACTGCCAGTTGGGGCTCCCTCATTTTGTTGCCAGTAACGCCAATCGGTGGTTGATCATCTTTGTCATCTTCTTTAGCATTAGGCTTCGACCAGTTCTCTTCTTCTTCGTTGGTGGCTTAAACAAAATCCATCCTCCATAGCCTTGTTCTTCCAAAAGTTTATCATCATCTGTTTTGTGGGTACACTGATCTATGAAGTAGGTAGAACGCCCACACCGCCCTCATAAACATGGGATACGCTCGTAAACATAGTCGAGCCAGATTTTATTGTCAACGAATTGAATGTAACCTCCCCTACTAACAGGTTTAGTAATATTAATCTTGACCATGGCTCGCATATAATCGCCTCCTGCTCCAGCGAAAACTCTCTCATCAATTTTGAGAATTTCACCTAGACCTGCGATAGCTTTTCTCAGATCCTCCTCGTTTCAAAGATAGAGTGGCAAGTTCTTGACCTGCACCCACACATCCAAATGACTAAACACTGCAATATCCGTTCGCGCCAGCTACCCAGGGCTTAAGAGCCAAGATGTTGCCGTGGAAAACCCACGGTCCACCTTCAAGGACCTTGTCCATTGGTGACTGGAAGGGAACTTGATCACAAAACTATTTGGCGTGGTTTCTACATTTGTTCATTGACGATTTATGCTTCTACATTTGTGTTTTAATATAAATATAAATATATAACATATTTATATAGAATAATTTATTGAATATTATTAAAAAAAACGTGCTGCTAACCGGTTGGACCACCGATCAAACCGCTTGAACCACAAAGCGGTGTCTCACCGATTCAAAAGTCGGTCCGATTTTAAACTTAAGATAAAACGTATAGAATTTTGTTAATAATAAGAATTGTACATCAAAAGGTAGAGACCACAAATACAACACCTGCAAGACAAAACACACCTTCTGCAGCAGATTAGTACTAGTACTAGAATAAAAACACCATGGGCAATAAATATAAAATAAACCAATAGAATTGGGCTTTGATGGGCCAAAATAAATTGTGGCCCAAAGGCCTAAGAACCACTCATGGTAAGCACTAAGCATCGAGCCGAAACAGAAAGCTCCAGAACTGCCCAGAGAAGAGGATTGATGGCGGTGGCGGTGGCTCGGAAAAATTGTTGGTGGCAGAGTTCGATGTATGGCAACAACAGTGGTGACATCAACACCAAAGTGTGAACAATACAAACTCCCCACTTGATAGCCTTACATAGGTGGACTCCGGGGGGAGGGGGGAAAGAAGCTCGAAAACACCATTGATGGCCGCTAAATATCTAAAAACAAAAGAAAGCCCCTAATTTAAGATTTATGAATAAACAAACTTCTACGTAAAATTCTAGGTATATGTAGATAAAAACAAGCAAAAATTCTAGATCTGAATGAGAGAGAGTGATAATCTAGAAATTGAATGAATCAATGAAGAACATATCTAACATTAATAACTCATTAACTATAGAATATAAACAAACTTCGATTACATGAAGTTAAATCGCCATAGGAATACGTGTAACTATTGCTGAATCAGAACACCGAAGAAATCAGGAAGTCCTAGCTGATAGAAGCAACACACAGTTGAAACCCTAGAGGTTTCTCTCACCTGGTCGTGGGGAAGAGGCTAGGGACAACACGTATCTCTCTCTCTACGGTCGAACCTATAGGGATAAGTCTCTTTCTCTATCTTACTCACAAGTATGAGACTCGCAACTCTCTTGATTTTCTACCGAACCCTAGATCTCTATACATTGAGTGAGGAAATTCATTTACCAAAAAAATAGAATTTTACTTATAAGAACATGGACTTTTATAAATTAAATTAAAGTCAAACACTCAATTAAAGATAATTAATTCAATTCAAAGAGGAGTTTTATCAAATTCTAGATTCATACTCCCTCTATCCCACGTGGTTCTTCAAAACACCTCAAAGTTGCTTCAATAAAAAGGACTGAATGTACTGAAATGCCCTTTTAAGTGAAGGTATTTATAAGTGAAATCCCAGTCAGCAAAGGTTTTCGCTCTTTAACAAGAGGTAAGATGGTATTTTTCACATAAAAAGTTTCCATTATGAGAAATCTCGAAGCCCCAGGTAAAGAGGTCCGAATAAGGAAATCCTAAAGAATCTGGTGGGACAGAGGGAGTATTTCTAAATGAAGAAATTCGTTTTACAAAAAGGTCATGTTAAATTACAAAGTTTTAATTTAGAAAACGATATTGAACTCTTATTCTTTACTAATTAAAAAACATTTTTTTAATTAATATAAATTTTAATTAATATAAATCAAATATATCAATATATAGTAAAATACAAAAATACTCAATTAAAACAAGTTGATTATATATAGTATTGATTTATATTGAAAAACTTCCAATTTACTTTAAGTAGAAAACTGTTTAAAGCAGTGAGAGAGTATTAATAGAAAAATACTTCTTAAAAGATATGTGATCAGTGCCTCTAAAATATAAATAATAAAAGGGTAGTGATTCTTACACCAATAAAAAAACTTCTTACACCAACATTTGATTGCGCGGACAAAATTACCCTTTGTAATAACATTTCATCATTACTTTCCTTGCAATCAATTTTTTTTTTAGGGGATGCAATCAATTTGTTAATTGAATATAATCAATATATTCATGGAATATTTGGTTGCCTTCCTTGTTACTGGTCCTCGTCCCTCATCTATCCGATCTCCTTTCTTCTACCTCGTCTATGATTCCATCTTCCTTATTACCTAGCTGTGAATTAAGGACGTGAAGACATAGCCAAACTCCTCCCTCCTCTATCACTCCACGTTTTCCACCAAGTAAGTCCAGCAAAACCCTTCACCTTCCATCCGTTTCTCACTCATCACCCTCACCTCAATCTATTATGCCTTCGGAAATGGTATATATTTCTTTGATCAGTCAGAGTGGAGGCATGACAGATTGCTTGAATCACACGCTGGTGAAGCGCTATATGAATTTGTTGGTAGACACCCAGCTTCGTCGCCCACCCATCTGCTATGATTAATTAAGTTGACAATGGAGATTTCAGAGATAAAAACTGAAGAAAGACGATAGGATGTATTTTCCGATTTGGAGAATCAACGGACATAATCGCTGACTTTGTGATCATTCATCAATATGAAGAATGGCTGGTGTTCACGGACATATTTTTTGCAACAAGGAGATGGTTTTTTCTTGATCCATCAACAATTAAAGTGATGGTTAATTGTACAGCTGGGATCATTTTAGTGAAATTCAGTTTGAACTAAGTAAGTTTTCTGTGCAATGAATTGAAGAAATGAAAAACGAGGAAGAGCATGGAAAAGAGTAATCGGAGAGAGATATGTAGCAGGGTAGGTCCGTACAAGGAAAACTTTGAGGTTATTAATTAAGAAATAATTTAATTGGTGGATTTATGGAAAACTATAATATTCAATAGCAAAGGGTAAAATTGTCTTCCTAACCAAATTACGGTGTAAGAAGCCTTTTTACTGGTGTAAAAATCACTACCCTAATAAAATAAAGTGAATATTCCTAATTATACTCTCTTTCTTGAAATATAAGGAAAACAAAACTAGAAGATCTGAAAAGCGAATTTCTAACTAACGTAACTTCCAAAACAGCTACGGAGGAAGTCTAAAGATCCAAGCAGCCTAACCATGGCCGCCCCTAGTAGTGCACGAACCACATAGGGATTCATGTAATGCTGCTGGCATGCCAGGTAGGCTCAAAAACAACTTCAATATAATTATATTTTGCAGCTTTAACAGTCAAGTCCCTAGATTATTGGATTTGTGAAACAAGAATACTCCTAGACCCAAGAATGAAACATAATGCTGGAAAAGTACCTGAAAACCCTTAGCACCATATCTAGTCTTCAACTTACTGCACTTGATTCAAAGAATCTTGAATTGCCTTCAAGTAAATGATTAGTATAATAGAGAATCTATGTAAAAAGCTCTCAGAACATTTATAATAATCAAATACAATGTAATACATTATGTGAAATTTTTTGTACTGGAATGGACAACTATCTGGAAATAGTATGGGGTCCTAAATGGACACAATCCATATCATCATGTTTCAAATTAAATGACAGAATTGGTCTTACATGATACATAACAAGCTAAAACACCTATTAGCTACCCAGAACAATATCGTTACATGCCTAGCCTCTGCAATCTTTTGTGTAGCACCCCACGCCGAGGCAATCTGAGTACACCATTGTTCTAGTTGGGAACTAACATACTAGCTCGGTGTTTTGATATGGCGCCCTGAGATACACGTGAGCCACCTCCTCCAGGCATGCACTACAAGATGTTTTCCACCATAGTTCATCAAGTGAACTACTCTATCGCCGTAGTTCGTGAGTGAACAACTGTATCATAGGAAGATACTAGAAAATAGTAACCTGCAAGGAATAGTAGACTCTAAAAAAGACCAACAAAATCATATACCTACATGAAACGAGTAAACCACCCTAGACAATACTATGATGATACTCCAACAACCTAGGATCCGAAGAACAAGATCAATCACGAACTCAACTCAGATATTACTTCACAGACCTGGAAAACATACTATAGGATTAATAGTATGCGAGAGATATTAGACCTGATAAATCTAAATCTAAGAACAATATCTAGAGATAAGGATTATGAATAAATTTCTATGGCAGATTCTAGACACAGGTAGATCAACAAGCAAAAGTTCTTGATTTGAATGAGAGAGATAATCTAAACTTCAATAAAGATTAGGCCTAACCTGATGACACTTGAGCATAAATCCGAATGATTTTTACCGTAAACTTATATGCATATTTTTTTTTTTACTCTTAACATATTGCATTAACAAGTTACCACAAAAATCCTCTACATTATTCTAATTTGTGATAAGTAGCATATTTTCCGTCCATCTCCGTTATTGAAAGTAACGGCAGCCCAAAAATTATTAGTTTTTTTTTTTTTTTTTTTTTTTAATCTATAAGTTACATTTTTAAAATGGTAAAAGACATACTCACCCCCTCAGGTTTGTTGAAAAGACACTTCCACGCTTTCTAGTTTGGGAAACTACACTTTTACCTCTTAAATTTGGCACACTAAAGGGGTGAAAGTGTGGCTTTTCCAAATTGGAGGGGGAGAGTGTCGTCTTTTACCCTTTTAAAATCTGTAATTAGGGAAATGGGGAAGCAATTAGGGTTTTATCATGTATGTTTGTGTTGCATTATTATGAAGAAATCGGGAAGTCAACACCAAAAGCGAATGTTATGAGTTTTTTGAAGAGTAAATCATACACGGACGCCAAGGACTTTGCCGAAGAATGTGAACTGATTTTCATGATCACGAAAGGCCAGAGTGCGAACCCTAATATCTATGGAACCACCTATTATGAATATTCATATAAGTGATTTTGTTACCTAGTATCTTATACTAGGTTTGTGTCTGAAAATTGCAGGTGTGCAAGGGACTTGCAAATACATTACTCGAGTTGATTTCGTATTGGCGTCGCCGGAACCGTCGTACGAGTTCGTATCAGGATCGTATTCGGTTTTACATCGGAAGGAACTTCTTATCATCATATAGTCCATGTGAATATAGTGAAAGGAAATAATAACAACAATAATAATGGCCAAGACTGTAATAGTAGCAATAACATGGCAAAGCAAAGGCAACATGAACATAATTTTTCTTAAAAGTAGACCATACTGCTCCAAAAGGGTGGTATTTGAAAATTATACGATAAAGAGATAGTTATGAATTTAATCGTCATTGATTCGCGTGTTCTTATTTGGACACCATTTAGAAAAAATCGATTGGTGCTCTAATAAAATCATTTTCCTACATTAAGATGTACGCTGCTGAAGTGGTACGAGTTTATATATTTGGTGTGATAATTCAGTTTTCACTATCGCATTAGTTTATATATTTGGTGTGATAATTAACTTCTCACAATTTCACTCTTCTTAATTTATGAAATTTGATAAACTACTATTTTCAAGTTTTTCTAGCTAAAGGAATAGTGATAAGTTTAGTAATTTTGTATTTGGTGGGAAATGATCAATATCTTCGTAATTTTGCATTTGTGTATGTTTATTGAGTTTATCTTGTTTATAGAGTTTGTTAACATTCAACGTTTCTTAAGTATCATAAAAAGGGGGGAATCTTACTTAGAAAGAGATCTGGACAAAATTCTCTTAGAGAGCGAACCTCCCAACAGAGTGAAATGTTCACTACAATTGTCGGAGAAGACGACTTTTTGGAGAGAATCCATTCGACGGAGACAGACGACAAGGTGAATCTGAACATCATTTTCGTTTCACAAATCATTTGGTCACATATATTGGACACCCGAAGAGAGATACTAAATTAAACCATGAGACACACAAAACACAAGTTTTTAGATAGTGAAAGTGTCAATTCCCAAATTGGAAGGTGTGGAAGTCTCTTTTCATCAAACTTGAGGGAGTGAAAATGTCTTTTACATTTATAAAAAATGTAATTTATAGATTTAAAACTAGCATAATAATAATTTCGGACTTTGCACCCCCATGTTTAGGCAAAACGAAACCCGACGCCCCTGTGTTTTGAACAATACACTTGACCATCCCTGTAATTTACGCACACTGACGTCACTATTGAAAATGCAGTATTAGCCCTAACAATGAAGCAAATTACACCACTATCATGCCATTCATCTCATTTTCATCTCTTTTCTAACCCTAGCCGCTATATTCATCTTCCTTGTTCTTTCTATCTCTCTTGACCAACCACATCCCCTCAACCGTATCTCAGAAAACACTAGTCGCCACCAGTCTCCACCTCCATATCCACCTCCACCTCTGACATCTTCATATCATCCCTCTCTCGATCTCTATCTCTGTCACGGGCATCGAAATCCAGCAAAATCTTACCACAAACATAAAAAACCTACTTCATCTTCTATGTCTCTGGGTTGGATTCGGGAGGCTTGTACACACTTAATTTGTGAGGGGGTGGGGGCGCACCTCAGTTCCTATGAGCAATTGGTTTGAGAGAGGAAAATATAGGACATTTGCGAGTCTGTATTTTAGAGTTTTGATTGTTGTGTTGGTTGAGTTTTGGGATGCTCCTCATTCTTCTTCTTCTCAAATACGTAGATCTCGGCCCGACAAGTTCGGGGACAAAATCTAAACTTCATACGTCATATCCGTGATTGGTGAGGGTTCAATAGATTGGAAATTGCGAAAGACTTGAACTTTGATTGGTGTTCGTATTGTAGAATTTGTAGATATGGATGATGGAGGGAGGTTAAGGCGGTGTTGGGTGTTGTGGTTGTTGAAGGAGAAGATAGAGTTTGGTCTTGAAGGTGGATTTAGGGCTCGCTCAATTGAGGAACACTTTGTTTTTGTTGTGGTGGATAAATCAAAAGGTTGAAGGTTAGAGGGGGACTATAACTCCAACTTGAACCGAAGTCTCATGGTTCAATTTGAAGTAGCTACTGGGTATGCAACTGGGTTTATAACAAACTGAAATTGTTGTTGGGGTATTGAAGTTATCTTAGAATAGTTATCTTATAATAAATTGGTAAGTTGATTTGGAAACATGGTTTGAATGTCAAATGGGTTGATAGAAAGGAAAATATATTAGTGATTTGTTAGCTAATTCGGTCCAATCTTATAGTGAGAATGAGGATACACAATAGATAATGTTGAGTTACAATTTGGCCTCTAATAGCTGATTCAACCTTTTGGAGTATTTGTTTGGAGTTTGTGGCAAAAAATGATTTTTTTGAAATGTTCACATCCCGTAATTTGATTCTGAACCCCTAGAAGGAGCATGATTTCCTTCGGATGTTGTTTCGGCAATGCGATACGGATTTGTTTCTCTTAATGAAATTCATAAATGTTTGCTTTTTTTTAATACATAGTCAGAAATTCTTCCATGGGTAAATAAAAATAAGTGGATGAAGGAGGAAGGAGAAGATAGTTTGTGTTTGATGCAGTGTTAGTAGTGGTGAAGACCAAGAACATCAAGAAAATGCCAAAAACACCAAAAAACATGAACACCAACAAACATGGGTAAATTGATTAAAAAATGTTTTAAAAAACTACTTTTTGGACAGAACATAACAGAGGGGTGCAATATGTCCTCATATTTTTCCGTTACGGCGGTGGTCAAGTGTGAAAGTGTGAGTATGCAGATATATAAGCAACTAAGATACTCTAGAAGGGGGGGGGGGGGGGGGGTTGAATAGAGTATGCCAAATTTTTGCAAAACTAGCTAACAAGTACAAGAACTAGTGTAGATAATAAAGTTCAAGGTCTTGAACACATATTCAAGCCTTTGAAATGTAGCAGAAAGTTTTAGAACAAGTAAGCCTTTTTCAAGGCCTTGAAAACAAGTTCAAACCCTTGAAAAATAAATAGTTTTTGTATGCTGCAAAAGCTTTGAAAGTAGATGAACTGAAAATGCACAAGACAAGTGATTTATAGAGTTCAATCCACTTGGTCCTACATCTCTATATCAGGGATTAGATCCCTGCAGGATTTTCAACTCAATTCTTATTAATCAAAAGGTAAGCCCTAGAACTCAAGCACAGAGAGTTCCCTTACTCTGTTACAGCTTGTGGTTTTCCCTAACCTGTCTAGTACCTGCTCTAGCTAACTGATTCATAAAGAATTCTCTATTGTTCACCTTGAACAATCCTTGAGAATGAATGTAGAAATAATACAGAAATGATCTACCAATATAGCTCTATACAGAAGATCACTTAAGAGTGAAAAACTGCAGTGAAATGCAGTGAACTTCTGTGTATGGATTGGAAGAGATGAAGAACTTCTTTGACGCTTTTCAATCCAGAATGCTTTCTCTGTATTTGCCCATTGAGAATTGTGTTGTTGTTGCTTCAAATTTGAGCTCTTTAAATACTTCAAATAGCTCTGCAAATCTCTCTAGATTTTCAGAAACAACCTTCCTTCTTTGTAGGTAACATAGTTTGACTATGTTGAGATCTTCTCCAACGGTCGAATGATTTGTAATCTTCTGAGATATTGTTGTAATCCTCCATTTAACCATCTTGAGAAGCTGTCAAACACATTTGATTGATCATAGGATCAAAGACTTCAAGTGTTTCCAAATCTGCAGCAATCCAGTTTAGGAAACAATCCTGCAAACTTAGAAACAATATTTCCTGCATTATCATGGTCAAACAGTTGATATAGTACGATTCATAACATGTTTAACAATTTGTCTTTCATAATCTAACAACAGATAATCAAACATATGCAAGAAATATGATAAAATAGATCAGATAGTTAATAGAAGAACTCCCCCTGAGAATATGCTTTCAGTTTTAACAGTTTCAAGGCTTTGAATCCAGTTTCAAGGCAATACACTATTTTCAAGCCTCTGAAGCTGATTCAAGGCTTTGAAAGCAGTTTCAAGGCCTTGAAATAGTCAAGCTCATTCAAGCCTTGAAAAATCTGAGCTTTCAAAGTGTATTGTTCAAAAAATAAGGGTGTCAGTGTCTTTTTTTCTAAACATAGGGGTGCAAGGTGTATTTTATTCTATTTTTTGGGTTGTTGGTACTTTCAATGATGGATATGAATGAAAATATGTTATTTTTCACAAATTATAATAATGTAGAGGGTTTGGGTGGTAAATTGATAATGCAGTAGGTTAAGTGTCAAAAAACTATAATGCATATAGGTTTACGGTAAAAATCCTAATGTAAATTTCAATACTTGAATGCAGATGATGACCACAGGAATACGTGTATCAACACAACAACTGCATACCTGGACCACACGCCTGGAAACGTTAGAGGTTTTCTCTCTCTGTTCGTGGGACACCTATAGGGATGGCTCTCTCTCTCTCTTGAAGTGGCCGAAGCTCTGAGGGAGGCAAAAGAAATTGTGTTTCCTCTTTTTCACACATGACGTGAATTTGATTGACTTTCAGCTCTGATTTCCTCTGAACTCAAGAACTCTATATATAGAGTGATAAAACTTGTTTTCCAAGAAACGAGAGTTCTAGAGAAAATATAATATGAATCTAGACTTTGAGAAACCAAATCAAAGCCTAAATTTCAATTCAAGATTATCAAATCAATTTTAAAAAAAAATATAATAATAATATATTTACCAAAAATACTAGATTTGTACTAATATCATATATGAATAAAAAAATTACTTAAAGAGAAAAACTCACATTACATTTTGAAATCTTTAAATTAGAAAAACATATTGACTGCCAAGAACTCTTACTTAATCTCTAGGAAAATATATTCTTCAATTAATAAAATAATTTCAATCAATACAAATTAAATCTAAAAATATATAGTAATACATGAAAATATTCATTCAAAATAAGATTACTATACAAAATGTTGATTCATAAAAACTTACAATTTACTTTAATTATAAAACGAATTAAATTAGTAAAGAGTTTTTAAGGGAAAATGCTTCTTGAAATATATATGATCATTATCACTAAATATATTCATATTAAGAAGAAGTCTACCTGCTTGAATTCCCTGCAAGGGAATGTTAGCATCACGAAAAATCTAAATAAAAAGTTCTAAGATGATTTATAATAATTATATACGATATATTACATGATCTGAGACTCTTTTTTTCAGAAGTGACAACTGTCTAGAAACAGTACGGGATCCTAAATTGACACAATCCATATCATCCTATTTCAGACCAGTGGCATCTAAGCGTAAAATAGTGGGGTTGAAATCCAAATATCTGCAAAAAGGTGTCAATCTGACACCCTTACACTCATCGAAAATTACCTCACTAAGTACCAACAAATATCTCGCCATTTGATCTACCTCATTATCATAGAGAATGTATGTCCAGAACGACCACCAATAAACCTATCACCCTATCCCATTGATGTGGGCACTGCGACAAGTCATCAACTAAAAGCACGTGTGGTGAAGTGAATCATCGCCGACAACCTAAGGTTATGCCGCTTCTCACACTCACCTCACTCATCGTCAAACTTTTCAGTGAAGTATTGTCCACAAAGAATGTATTAGATTAGCTCAACCCTAAACAAATCCCCCCCCCTCAACTCAACTCCCTATATCATGGTGCGTTGGAAGGGTTTTAGCCTACACTACTGATGTAGACTTCCTAAAGCTTCCTATCATAGTTGAAATATCATACTAGACATCATTTCATTTTTTTTACTAGGGTGAAACATTTCGGTCCTGATATTTTTTGGTGATTTGTTTCGGACTTGTTTTCTTAAACTATACAATTTCCCAAAAAACAGTTCAGAATGAACCCAATTTTTATTCTTATTTTTTTCTAAATAACCATAAAACGTGTATTTTTTTACTAAACCTTCATTCTCATTCTTATTTTATTCTAAAATATAGTATGCAATGAGTTAACAAAATGAAAAATATGTAGAGAACTATTTATCTTGAAGCTCAACATATGTGTATATTTTTTTACTTTCATATGTAGGTCCCAAACTTTTGTTTTAAATTACAAACTGCACCCTGATCGAAATCCACCAAAAATTTTCTAAGTCATCAGAAACACCTCGAAACATCAAAAATCAGCCGAAAGACAGCGGTACGCACCAAATTTTAGCCTGGTATGTACCCGTACCGCGTATACTCCATTTAAAGATTGTAACGCTACGAATCTGGAGGAACGGGTCGAAACGGAATGAAATTTAAAACTATGCTTCCTATGGCTCAAGTGCCTACCAAAAATGGTATAGTGCTTCAAACAGGTTCACTAGTGGACCTAAAGGGTCGAGTCATGCCAGTGGGGCCTCTGTAATTCATTCACGACACTGATATATGTAACATATTTGAAGACGAGTGAAATCTACGTGATGACAGTTGTGACATTCGTTGCTCGGAAAACGTCAATTTTAAAAATAACACTTTAAAGGGTAACTCGAGAAAAATGTGCTTTCTCTCTATAGGAGCTCCTCTCCATGATCTCTTCTGCCACTCACCATCCCTTAATCATGATTAGTTTCCTTGCACACCTTCTTTCTTCTCTTTTCCCAAACTTCTTCATCATCATTTGCATGTCTCGCTTAGTGTAACTCTTCATTTCTTCTACTTGTTTAAACAAAAGAATATTCAATAGATTGCATTCTTCTTCTTTTTCTTCTTCCTCTTCTTTTCTTATTTGATGTTTGTTAATTTACTTCTTCAGCATGTCTCTATTGCCATATGTCTTCCTATTTATTTCTCTTCTTTACCGAGTTTTACTTTTGTTTCTTTGTCTTGGTTTGGCTTCAGTGTTACCATGAAAAAATGTATCCTCTCAAATTTAAATTTCAACCCATTTTGTACTTGATTTTTTTCAGTTTAAGTTCAAAAAATGCATGCAACCATTGATCACAACATCATTTAACCCCCTCCAACAAAACATAAATAAAAGACTTCATATGCTTTCTTGTTTTGATTTCACACAGAAAAGGTTTTGGGTGGTTGTCCCTGAATAACACCCAACATCGCCATGAAAAATTTAAGTTGGAACTGCAGAGGACTTTGCGAGAAATCTGCAGTTCATGAAGTTCTTACTTTGGCCAAAACCTATGAGCCTCTCTTTTCTTTTTTTTTTCTTGTCATAAACTAAAAAGGAATTTAATTTCTTAAATAAAAAATTTAGAAAACTAGGCTTTACTAAAATGTTTCGTATTGATCCTAGGGGTACTAGAGGAGGTCTCTGGTGTGGCTGGTTTGGTTCTCATTTTAGGTGTGATATTTGTTGGAAATATGCCCTGGCGGCAATATATTTCTTGTGACATTTATATGGACTTACTATTCATTGTGTTATTTATATGGGTATATGTTAACATGAGTGAAGTCCTTAGAATATAAATATTGTATTCTTAAATATCCCTAGTCGAGTACTACAGTTAATAGGACGACTGTATTGCATCAATACTATATGTGGGTAGATAGATATGGGGATATAAAGTCTAGCACAGGGGTATGCATTAGGGGTAATGGCATACTGGATTGACCCGCCAACGAGAAGGATACATACAAGTTATGTCAGAGTCACAAGCGCTTCTCGTTGTGACAATGGTATTGTGGTCCTTAGACTTAAAGTCACTAGATACTCTAGTTGTGGATTATTGTGTTTTGGTATCGTCAAACACTACACCGTGATCGGGTAGTTATAAAGGCGTTAATCAGATACAATAGGAAAAATACTTAGAGATGGTAGCGATGTACATAGGAATCCTCCCTCCCACATAGCGGGAGAAAATATCCGCGGTCATTCGAGGGTTAGTGCTTATAGGCCTAGTTTGGCAAAGATAGATTATTGGATAGATTATTGAATGAGTGGTTGATATGATGGAAAATGGTCTCTCTCTCTCCTCATCTCAACCATACATTGAATAATCTATCCAATAATCTATCTTTGCCAAACTAGGCCATAGAATGTCTGGCCAGAATCAGATAAATCAATATAGGATATTATCTGCAAGGATAAGACTATTCCCAGGATCAATAAACTATGGATTGGATATACAAGTGTGACTTGTATATCTCGTGTCCAATCCGAATATGGAGTCAAAGGGATAATGCAATATGTGAACATTTGTCACAAGGTTTGTCGGATTAGTGACTATTTTTATTAGTTGGGTGGCATTGATTGGTTGCTAGACACCACTCCACGTTAGTAATTGTTACTACCAACTAAGTAGAAAACTGTGGGGTCACACGCCCTGTGGACTAAACCGGACTTGGGAATTGATTAATATGATTAATTAAATAGAAGGATAGATACGTAACCACGAGCAAACATAGTAGGACTAATTTGTTATTTAGGTAGGAACAATTCCAATTGAATAGACTAGTATGGGGTTTGATTGATATGGAATAGATGCCCTAGAGGCAATCTAGTTTATTATGAATTTATTTTGGCTAGAACATTCATCGTATTATTTATTGGATATTTAATATAATGAAGCCTTAGATTTAAAATTGTGTTGTTTCTCTTAAATATCTCTAGTATAGTATAATGATTAATAGGACAATCATCTATAGACTAGTATGGGGTTGGAATGATATGGAGATATCATGATCCAACACATGGGTGTGCATTAAGGGTAATGGCGCACTGGATTGACCCATATCCAAGAAGGCTACATACACGTTATGTTAAGTCACAAGCGCTTCTCGTGGTGATAACGATATTGTCATCCTTAGACTTGAAGTCACCAGATTGTCTAGTTGTGGGTTATTGTGATTTTGGTAGCGTCAAACGCCACACCGTAACTGGGTGGCTATAAAGGCGTGTACCGGATACAATAAGAAGCAAGCTTAGAAATCGTAGTAGACCTAGATAGCATTTGTCCCTCCCACATAACGGGAGAAAATATAAGAGGCCACTCGAGGGTAGTGCTTATAGAATGTCTGGCCAGACTCAAATAAATCAATATAGGATATTGATGTTATTTGCACGAATAAGGCTATTTTCAGGATCGAGAAACAATGGATTGGATATACGAGTGTGCCTTGTATGTCTCGTGTTCAATCCGGATATGGAGACAAAGGTATGTGACAATTACTTGAAAAAAGTTTGTCGGATGACTATTCTATTAGTTGGCTAGAATGGATGTTTTGCTAGAGACCGCTCCATATTAGCAAATTGTTGCTACCAACTAGATAGGACCTATGGGGTCACACGCTAGATGGAGTTGAACTAGATTTGGGAATTAATTAATATGATTAATTAATTAGAAGGATCACTTTGCAACACCTTGCAAACTTAGTAGGACTAATTTGCAAGGAAGGGACTAAATCGAATTCTAGTAGGATTAGAATAGGTCCTTTAGGTAGTTAACACGGAGTTGTTGGACTATATAAAGGATTCTCCTTCCTTCCTTCCCACACTCATGAACTCAGTATTCATAACTTGGGTGGGAGAGAACAAAGGAGAAAGCAAGCAAGAGGGCCGACCGACCCGCTTGCCGTCGCCCCGTCCCCGTCGGCCAACAGAGGAGGCCGCCCCTCCTTGTTGCCTCGTGTTATGTGATTTCTTCTTCCTCTTCCTCCGTTCGAAGCTAGCACAAAGGAGAAGGAATATCTAGATCTAAACTCTAGGCGTGGATCAACCGTAGAGACATGACACAATTCACGTTACAAGTCATCACAGGATAAACCCTAAAGTGTGTAACATGATTTTTCCTTTACCATTGTTATGCTTCTCTTCCTGTGATCCTTGGAGGGTATTGAATGGATAAATTATATTTTCCGCTACGTATCCATGATCAAAACCCTACAAGGACTAATTTGTAAAATTGACTAATCCGTGTATGGACATGAGTAGTATTGGGGCTAATATGTAGTTAATAAATATTTATTAACTATATAAAGGGCACTCCCAGCTTATTTTCTCATAAGTGTGTCATAACTTTTATTGCAAGAGAGAGAGAAAAAATCAAGGAGAGAGCACGAGACCTAGGGTCGAACCCCTAGGCCGTCCGCCCACTACCCGTCGGCCACCAAGAGGCGCGGCCTCTTGGTTCTCGTATTGTGTGATCTTCTTCTTCCTCCTTCTTAACGTGAGCTAGAACAAGACGTGTTGTAATCCTTTGGTTTTAACTACGTCCTTTAGTACTCTTTATATCACCTTGCTCATCGTACATGACCTTAGGTTTCCATTTAGTAGATATACCCTGGAGTGGAGACTCATACCTTAGGGGTTGTTGACAAGTTGGTTTAAGCTTTGAGGACAAAGCTCTCTTTAGGGGGGGGGGGATGATGAAATACCCCGTTCTGTAGATACGAATATTTTAAGTTTTGGGTGTTAATTTTTATTATTTGGGAGTTAAATTTTATTGTTATTAAAGACTTGGAGGTTTTGTGCCTTTTTTCTAACTTAATTAGTGTCTTTTAACTAAGTTAGGGGGTGCTAGATGTCTTTTACCTAATCTTATTGGGGGGATAATTGTCTTCTCCTTAAAATCATACATCTTCTCCAACAAATCTCCTACCAGGAGATGAATTTCTTCACTGTCGGCCTCCTCCTCCGACCCCAAAAGCAACTTCACCAATTTCTTTTCCTTTCTCCCTATTTTCGCCCAATTTGCGGCTCAATTCGAAATCAAAGTTCAACCCGGAAACAATACTACTACTCGTCGGCTTCTTCACCCAAAGGCTATAAATACCCACTGCAAACATAGAGAAATTCACACCAAAACACTCCCCAAAGCTCTCTCTCTCTCTCTCACCCGTCCTTTTGCCGCTGCCCGACGCCACTGCCCAGTCCATCGTCGCCGTGCGCCGCCGCCGTCTCCTTCCCGTTCTTCTTCAGGTAAATCCCCAAATCCAATCTTGTTCAATTGATGGTTGGGTTGCCTTGAAACTTCATGGGCTGTGAGGAAAAAAATAGTTACATTAAATTTTTATGAAGAAGAAACTGGTTTGCTTTTGGTTGTAAACTTTGGGAGTCATTTTTGTACATTATGAGACTTGTGGGGATCCGGTTGTAGGTTAGTAAAAACTATGGAGAGGTGCTGGTTCTTTCATAAGAAGATTTAATGGGTTTCTTTGTTTTATTTGTTTACTAATGTATGTATATAACTACATGAGTATATTGTTTTATGAAAAGTTTATTGAGTTAAATCTTAATTAATTATCCAATAGAAATAACTCTTAAACTAAATTCTTTATTTCTTTTTAAAATAGAGTTAGTCAGTTTTTAATATTTTCTTTACTAAACTTATAATGTGGTTATGGGGGACCCGATGTAATTAAAGGTATAGTGTTTATGCTATAATGAGTTTATGAGTGGGTTTGGTATCGACCTTTTGTATTTTAAGTTGTCTAAAAAGATGGTGGGAGAAAATTCCATGACACAGAAGCTAAAGATAAAAGAAGTATGGTTTGGTAAAAAAAGTTGGTGCTATAAAAAAGTCAGTGATGTGACAGTTTTGTTGTTTAGTGAAAGTTACAAATATGTCCTTTTGTGTAAAAAGTTAGTGATGTTACAATTAATTGGTGAGGACATTATTGTCATTTGTATGATGTGTGAGAAAAAAATACACAGAAAAACTACCCAAATCAAACTTTTTTCGTACTCTCGTTTTACACTAGAAGCCAAAAGTCAAAATCCAAAAATCTCCTAAAAAAAGTTAATACCAAACGTTTGGGTTATGTCAAAAAAGCAAAAAAGATAATTCTGGATAAAAGACACAAATAAGTTGATACCAAACCTCCCCTATATCCTTGTAAAATAGCGTTATTAATAAAGTGAATTAGTTTCATTATACAAATAAAATAAAATAAAATTATATTACCTTATAAGTTTGTAAATATAATTATAGTTGTAGTGTGTTTCAAATTAACAAAGCCAGTGTTATATTACTCATATTTTAAATAATAAAAGTTTTTTTTACCTTAGCAAACGTTGGGGAGAGTTACTAAGGGATGGTATGCATTTCATATAGGACTTCGTGTGTAATATCGTCGTGCTAGCAATATGTTGATTAGAATATTATTAACTCGTAGGCGTTGAGTTCTCAGATGAAGGATACATCGAGTACTACGACTGACTTGCTATAGTTGCGTTTATTTGAGGTGAGTAAACATGCCAGGCCTAGTGTGCATAACGCCCTTTCTTGTCAAATGATTTTCTTCTCTTGTTGTCTCAAAATGAATTTATGTGCTATGTAAAATATGTGCTACTGGAACACTTGTTCCCACTTGTTGAAACGTTTCTCTGAAAACATCGCTATAATCTAATAATAGATGATAAGTTAAAGTGGAAGAGTTGTGCGGCTTGTTATATGGTTACTATTGGCTTGGGCGGGTTGACTACGGCCACTCGTTCAATTTATTTATTTAATTCGGTTTCCATGCCCTGGATAGCTCCTTGTACTCACCCTTCTGGCCACAAGAATCCTTGAGGGGTATCGACACTTAAGGTCCTGGATGCTTGCGAAGTGGTTGGTTCTTTTTCCCCGTATCAACAAATTAACAATGTGGTTTTGGACTTGATTTTGGAAAATGGAAGAATATATGATTTTGGGATACCCTAATTTAAACAATGGAATTGGAATCTCTCTTGTTTTCTTATAAGTGTCAAAGATTTTACTTTCACTTTGATTTAGCTAAACTACTACAAATTGCTTACTGTTTTGCAAATGACTTCATCATCATTTTACGTGCTTGGGTGTTTATTTGCTCAGTATTTATTGCTGATTTTAGAAGTGTGGTGTTCCCTTTCTGTTTTCTGCACCACTTTTTTAGATGGGAGCTTGGCTTAACGGCAGCACGATTCACATCTAGAACTCTCACATTCAATTTCATAGACTTCTCTTAGTTATCGTTGCAGTTTAGTTTGGTTAATGCCCATGCTTGATGCAAAACAATTCGAATTGTAACAAGTATTGTTTAAAGATCTTATGGATATTTTGCTTGGGATCCACTATTTAAATCTCCTTGTATCCGAGTTTCATCTCGGGTACGGAGTGAAACCTCGGGCTTCCGGCTTGATCATTTTGAGGGTGTTACACGTTGGGAGGATTCGAAGAATACCTAGGGGTGGATATTCATAGAGACGTGGACATCATTCTACGTGAAGTCAAGAATTCAGACAAACAAGGTACTCATGAGTTTCTACCCTTAACATCGTTATGATGTATAGTCCTGTGATCCTTGGAGGGTATTGAACGGATTTTTTTTGTTATTCGGGTGTGCAATCCGTATCAAATCCCTACAGTGTTATGTGAGCCACAGGTCATAGTGCATAACGTGGTTTATGTGTTACTCTTCAGTTACTTTTTACACCATTCTGCTACTTTTCGCGTAAAAACTAAAGTTGACATAATGATGCAAACTGAATATGATTCAGTAGGGAATGAGCTAATCTTAATCGTCGTATTGAAATTAGCGAATTTTGTTCACATATGATGTGTCAATTTGGTTTTGAAACCTAGGGTTTGGGCACAAATTGAGAAAAGGGGTTTTCTCAATTTGGAAACAAGCAATCAAGGAAGGAAGAAGAAGGAAACAAGCTAGGGCCGAAACGCTATCCGTCTGCCCCCTTCCTTGCGCGGCAAGCAAGGCAACGACCACAAGGACGGTTCGGCCTAGGCGCGCGGTTTGACCGTGCGGCCTAGGGCCGGCCTGCCCGACACCTTGTGGCGGTTCTTCGAGGGTTCGGCCAATTGGTTTGGTGGGACTCTTGGACCGTTTTGACCCTAGTTACCCAATTATCAACTAAAATTGATCAAGCGCGTTAAAATTAAACTTAAACTGTATTATGTGCTTTCGGATGGTTATTGGATATGGCCTTAGATGTGGATGTTGTGAATGTTTATTTTTGTGGTTTTGTTTTATTGTAATAATTAATTAGTTAGGTTTTACGGTCTGCGACCCGTTTCTCCTCAACTTGTGAGGTCTTCCTATTTAGTATACGTGCTAGTTAGTATTAGATAGTTAGATGATAGCCAAGTCATGGAGAATAAGCCTAAAGAATTAAAGAACCACGAGATGGCGAAATTCCACAAGCTAAGGCGCATGGACTAAAATATGGAGGCACATGGAAATGAGCTTGATATTTTTCAGGGCTTATAGATATTCTCATTGGCTTGGTAATATCTAAGTATAGGAGTCCATATCCACATCATGTTTATTTATTGTTTGTGGATGTTTATTTATCGTCTTGTTATTTATTTTTTGTGTATGGATGATGCATGCAAATTGTGACACTATAATAATTAAAACCCAAATATTTTATTTTGGGATTTCCTAACCCAATTAAATAGTTCAGTCGATATGGAGCAACAAATCAATTAAAATTAAAAAAAAAAATCCCTCAAATTTAAATATTGCATTTTTGCCTTCTTGTAACTTAACACTCGTCATAATCATGATTTATCAAGTTCGGACTTGACAAAGCAAGGCGAGTTGATTCATCATGATGTTACATGACAACACAAGCTAGTAATGTGCGATTTTTGAAGTAAGAGGTTGGACGCAACTGGGCTACTTCAATAGGATTGAAAGCCTAGAGGCAAACAATTGGGATTATCTATGTGATAAATAAATAAGGAGTTATTTTCCCAATAGAACCAAGAGTTGCATGAGATGCAATTGGAATTGTTAACCTAAATAACTAATTCTCGGGTGACTTTCCAAAGCAAGCTCAAGAAGAGGTGAAATATGGATCTTGGCCTACTAGAAAATATTGTGATATTTTTCTCATTAACAGTGAGATTTATTAATCTGAGAAAAATAGCGGGAGTTGTTGGAATATATGCCCTAGAGGAAATCTTATTTAGTATGAACATTATTTTTAGCTAGAATATTTATTGTATTATTTATGAAGATATTTAATATAATGAAGTCCTTAGATTACAAACTGTTGTTTATCTTAAATATTCTAGTCCATTATATTGATTAACAGGACGATCAACTATAGACTAGTATGGAGTTGGATCATATGGAGATATCACGATCCAACACATGTGTATGCATCGGGGTAATGACATACTGGATTGACCCACAACGAGAAGACTACATACAAGTTATGTAAAGTCACAAGTGCTTATCGTAGTGACAATTGTATTGTGGTCCTTAGACTTGAAGTCACTAGATACTCAAATTGTGAAATATCATGCTTTGATATTGTCAAACGTTGCGCCTTAATCGGGCAACTATAAAGGTAGTCATCAGGCATGATAGGAAGCAAGCTTAGAGATGGTAGTGATGTATATAAGATTTTTCCCTCCCACAAAACGGGAGCAAATATCCGCGGCCACTCGACGGGTAGTGCTTATAGAATGTCTGGCCAGACTCATATAAATCGATATAGGATATTGATGTTATCTGCATGGATAAGACTATTCCCGGGATCGAGAAACTATGGATTGGGTATACGAGTGTGACTTGTATTTCTCGTGTGCAATCCGGATATGGAGACAAAGGGATAATGCAATACGATAACATTGGTCACAAGGTTTGTCGGGTTGCTGACTATTTCTGTTAGTTGGGTGGCATGGGTGTGTTGCTAGACACCGCTCCATGTTAGTAATTGTTACTACCAACTAAGTAGAAACCTACGGGGTCCCTCTCCCTATGGATTAGATGGGAATTCAGAATAACTAATATGATTAATTAAATAGAAGGATCAATATGCAACTACTTGCAAGCTTAGAAGGACTAATTCGCAAGTTGGACTAATCCATGTATGGACAAGATTAGGAGAGGGGCTAATATGTAGTTAACAAGGAGTTATTAGACTATAAAAATAACACTCCTAGCTTATTTATCAAGGTTTTTGTCATAATTGTTATCACACCAGGAGAGAAAAAGTAAGGAAAGAGACAAGAAAAAGAGGGCCGACTCCCCCCCCATCCCCGTCGGCCTCAAGAAGGCGTGCCGCCCTTCCTTTTGCTCCTGTTTGCGTGATTCTTCTTCTTCCTCCTTTATCCCTAGCTAGCACAAAGGTGTGGAGGATCCAGATTCAATCCTAGGACTGGACTATCCATAGAGACGTGAATATTATTTCACGGCTGAAGTCATCAGAGGAGACAAACAAGGTAATTGATGTTTTCATCCTTTACCATCGTTATAAGTTCTAAACTTGTGATCCTTGGAGGCTCTTGAATGGATGGTTATTTTGTTTCTTCAGCTGCGAATCCTTTTCAAAACACTACAGTGGTATCAGATCCACATGTCGTATAGCATAACGTGGTTTATGTGTTACGTTTATGTCAATTTTACACCTTAATTGTTGATTTTTGCGTAAAACTGAATAATTAAGCATATTGATGCAACTTTGAGTATGATTAAACCAAATCAGATCTAATTTTACATAGGATGTAAGGATTTGTGAATTTGGACCACATATGATATGTAATTTTGGATCTTGAAAACTAGGGTTAGAGCATAAATTGGGAAAATGGGTTTTTCCAATTTGAAAACAACTAAACTTGGGAAACAAGCAAAAGAAGGAGTTGTTTTGGAAACAAACCCTATGGGGTTCTCCCCCCATCTCTTCCTTTCCGCCAAGGCCAAGGGCCAAGACCCCGAGCCCGGTCGGGCTACCGGCCTAGGGCGTCTCGGACGGTTCCAAGGGGTAAGGCCAATGTGTTGGTCGACCCTCTTGGACCGTTTTGACGCTAGTTCATCCAAAACAACTAAATATTGACCAAATACGTTAAAATTTGATTCAACTGTTTTTGTACTATTTGCATGGTGGTTGGATATGGCCTTAGGTGTGGATGTTGTGATTGTTATATTTTTGTGGTTTGGCTTTATTGTAATAATTAATGTAATAGTTAATTAGGTTTTACGGCCTGCGAACCGGTCTTCTTCTCAACTTTTGAGATCTCTCTATTTAGTATAGATTCTAGCTAGTATATGATAAAGTAGATAATAGTCGATATATTGAGAAGAAGCCTAAAGAATAGAAGGAACCACAAGATGGCGGCTTTCCACAAAGCTATGGAGCAGAGACTAAAGATGGAGGCACATGGAGTTGAGCTTACTATTTTAGGGTTCATAGATATTCTCATTGGCTTGTAGAGGCCATATCCATATCACGTTTAATATATTTTTATGGTTTTTTAATTTATTGTCTTGTTATTTATTGTTGGTGTATGCATGATGCATGCAAATTCGTAACAGGATTAAACAACCTGGATCTTTTATTTTGGGATTGCCCAACCCAAATAAGTAGATCATTTGATATGGATAAAAAAAATTAATAAAAAGACCCTCAAACTTAAAAATTGCGTTTTTCATTCTCTTTACTTAAACACTCGTCATGATTATGATCTATAAAATTCGGGCTTGCCAAAGCAAGGCGATTTGATTTATCTTAATGTGGCGCAATGGCACAAGCTAGCAATGTGCAACTATTTCAAGTAAGAGGTTGGACGCAACTAGGATAGATCAATTGAACTGAAAGCCTAGAAACAAACAATTGGGACTATCTATGGGATAGATAAATAAGGAGTTATTTGCCCAATTGAACCAAGAGTTGTATGGAATGCACTCGGAATTGTTCCTACCTAAATAACTAATTTTGGGTGACTTGTCGAAAAAAGCTCAAGAAGAGGTGAAATATGGATCTTGGCTCACTATAAAATATAATGATATTTTTCGCATTAATATGGAGGGTTATTAATCCTTGAAAAATAGTGGGAGCTATGTTTAATAATCTAGCCATTATTGGATGTATTTATTTGTTCACAAAATACTAAAACTTGTATATTTATTATTTTCCAATGGCAAACAATTCACCGAATTCATCACATTCCCTACGAGCTGTCCTTGAGATGGACAAGCGTTCTAGAAACAACTTTCTAGACTGGTAGGAACTTGAGAATCGTTCTCAAGAAAGAGAAGAAACTGTACACTCTAGAGGAGGAAGTTCCCGATGGTCCAGAAAATAATAATGTCGCATCCATAAAGGTGCATCAGAAGATCGTTGATGATGCTAATGATGTGTCCTACATTATGCTTTGCACCATGAGCTCTGAGCTTCAGAAGCAACATGAGAACATGGTTGCGTTGGATATGATCGCACACTTAAAGCAGCTCTTCCAAGATCAGGCAAGGGTTGAGCGGTATGAAGTTTCCAATTCATTGTTCAAATGTCATCTGAAAGAGCAAAACCATGTGGGACCTCACGTACTACGTATGATCGGGTACTTGGAGAATCTCACACGCCTAGGGTTTTCGGTGGGTTAAGAGTTTGCCACTCATCTCATTCTGTAATCGTTGTCGAACAGTTAATGAAAGTTCATCATGAACTATAACATGAATGAGATCGTCAAGCCTCTGCCATATTTACTCAATATGTTGAGGACAGCTGAAGAAAACATCAAAAAGGGAAAGGGCAAGGCCATAATGATGGTACACAAAGGAAAAGGCAAGCAATTTACCTCAACCTCCAAAGGGAAAGGCAAGGCAGTTTCAAAACCCAAGGAAGTTACCCTTAAACCTGATGGTGGCGTTGCCAAGGGCGTGACTAAGGGTGATTGTCACTACTGCAGTCAGCCTGGCCATCGGAAGAGGAACTGTCCAAAGTATCTGGAGGATAAAACGATGCTTGGAATAGTGATTCCACAACCACCAGGTATTTTTGTTGTAGATGTCAATTTAACTATATCTTCCTCATGGGTATTGGATACTGGATGTGGATCTCACATTTGTCAAAATGTGCAGGATCTAAAGAGAAGTAGAATATTGGCTAAAGAGGAGATAGTCCTGCGCGTTGGGAATGGAGCAGAGGTTGTTGCATTGGCTGTGGGCGTGTACGAGCTGTCTCTGCCTTCAATATTAATTTTAGAATTAGATAATTGCTATTTTGTGCCTGCTATGAGCAGAACATTATTTCTATTTCTTGTTTGGACAAGGAAGGTTTTAATATTTGAATAAATGACAATTGTTGCTCCATTTATTTTGATAGTATTCACTATTATAGGGCACAATTATCTAATGGATTGTATATCCTTGATCTAAGTAATCTTGTCTATAACATAAATACCAAGAGGATTAAAAATAATGATTTAAATCATACTTATCTATGGCACTGTTGTTTAGTCCATATAAACGAGAAACACATCTCTAGACTCCATAAGGATGGATTCCTAGACTCATTTGATTATGAATCATATGAAACATGTGAATCTTGTTTATTAAGAAAAATGGCAAGTCCCCTTCCAATAAGAAAGGCGAGAGGACTAGTGTGCAATTGCCACTTGTGCATACTGATGTTTATGGGCCATTTTCCACGCCTTCCAGAGGTGGTTATCTTTATTTCATTACATTTACTGATGATTTCAGTAGATATGGATTTGTATATATTATGAAGGCAAAATCCGAATCCTTTGAAAAGTTAAAGGAATTCAAGAATGAAGTAGATAAGCAACTTGGAAAAAGTATTAAGGATCTACGATCGGATCGTGGAGGAGAATAATTAGGCCAAGAATTTGACGACTATCTTAGAGAGTGTGGGGATATTGTCCCAAATCACTCCACCCGGAACGCCACAGTGGAATGGCGTGTGCGAGAGGAGGAATTGAACTCTGTTAGACATGGTTCGATCTGTGATGTGTCAAACTGATCTTCTGTTATCCTTTTGGGACCACGCTCTATTATGTGCAGCTTTCACCCTTAACCGTGTTCCATCCAAATCAGTCATGAAGACTCCATATGAGATATGGAGTGGGAGGCGTGCCACATCGTCGTTCATGAGGATTTGGGGTTGTGATGTTTTTGTAAAACGTTTACAAATAGATAAACTCGGGCCAAATTCAGATAAGTGCATGTTTGTGGGATACCCTAAGGGAACGAAGGGGTATTATTTCTAAATTCCAAACGAGAACGGCGTGTTTGTTGCTCAGACCGACATGTTCCTAGAAAGAGAATTTGTCTCTAACAAAGCAAGCGGGAGGAAAATAGAACTTGAAGAGGTTAAAGAACCACAAACCACTAATCCTACTATGGAACAAGAACACGAACCACAAGATGTTGTGGAGGAGCCTGCTCAGGTAACACAAGAACTTTGTAGGTCAAGTATAGTGCGCCAGGAGCCAGAGAGGTATGGACTTCTCGTGACTGAGCATGGTGACGCGTTGCTCATAGATGACGAGCCTACTGCCTATGGAGAGGCCATGAAAGGGCTAGACTCTCATAAGTGGCTTGAGGCCATGATATCCGAAATGGAATCCATGCATACCAACAAAGTATGGACTTTGGTGGAACCACCCAGAGGGGCTCGGTCCATAGGGTGTAAGTGGGTCTTCAAGAATAAAACCGACATGGATGGCAATGTGATTGCCTATAAGGGCCAATTGGTGGCAAAAGGATTCAGGCAGATTCATGGTATTGACTATGATGAAACCTTTTTACCAGTCAGAATGACCAAATCCATTCGAGTCTTACTTGCTATTGCAGCTTATCCCGATTATGAGATTTGGAAGATGGATGTCAAAATAACTTTTCTGTATGGAAACCTCCTTGAGGATGTGTACATGACACAACCAGAGGGTTTTGACGATTCAGAGCATGCCCATAAAGTTTGTAAGTTACAACGATTCATTTATGGGTTGAAGCAAACTTCTAGGAGTTGGAATCAACGTTTTGATGACGCGGTCAAAGACTTTTGCTTCATCATGAACGAATATGAACGTTGTGTTTACAAGAAGGTTAATGGGAGCTCTATTTTATTTCTGGTCATGTATGTGGATGACATACTACTCATTGGAAACGACAGTCCTACCTTGCAATCTGTTAAAGATTTGCTAGGGAAGTGTTTCTCAATGAAAGACTTAGGGGATGCAGCTTATATACTTGGTATCAAGATCTATAGGGATAGATCAAGGAAGCTGCTTGGCCTAAGACAAAGTACATATATAGACAAGGTGTTGAAACGGTTCAACATGCAAGATTCCAAGAAGGGATTCTTTCCCATGTTGCATGGAATCACCCTTTATAAGGTTTATTTTCCCTCCAATGAGATTAAGAAAGACCGCATGAGTAGGATACCTTGTGCGTCGACCATAGGATCCATCATGTATGCCATGTTATGTACTATACCTGATGGGTCATACGCATTGAGTGTAGCAAGAAGACATCAGTCTATTTCGGGTGATAGTCACTAGATAGTGCTCAAGAACATCCTCATGTACTTGAGAAGAACTAAGGATGTGTTCTTGATCTACGGAGGTGAGGAAGAGTTGCGTGTAAGGGGTTACACGAATTCAAGCTTCCAAACCGACATAGATGATTTCAGAACACAGTCGGGATTTGTGTTTTGCCTGAAAGGAGGAGCGGTGAGCTGGAAAAGTTCTAAGCAAGAGACGGTTGCTAATTCTACAACTGAGGCTGAGTACATTGCTGCGCGTGACAAATCAAAGGAAACTGTTTGGATTAGGAAGTTCATTACTGATCTTGGTGTGGTTCCTAGTATCATGAATCCAATAGAGTTGTATTATGAAAACACTGGAGCGATCGCACAATCCAACGAACCCGGGTCACACCAGAAATCCAAGTACATACTCGTGATATCCATCTTATTTGAGATATTATCGATAGAGGAGATGTGAAGATATGCAAGATTCCTACAGATGAGAATTTGTCAGACCACTTGCAAAGCCGCTTTTTCAGCAGAAGCATGAAGGACACACTAGATCTATTGGCATACGAGATGCACCAGATTAACTCTAGTGCAAGTGGGAGACTATTGGAATAGATGCCCTAGAGGCAATCTTAACTAGTATGAACATTGTTTTTGGCTAGTATATTCATTGTATTATTTACGGAGATATTTAATATAATGAAGTCCTTAGATTACAAACTGTTGTTTATCTTAAATATCCCTAGTCCATTATATTAATTAAAAGGACAATCAACTATAAACTAGTATGGGGATGGATTGATATGGAGATATCACGATCCAACACATGGGTATGCATTAGGGGTAATGACATACTAGATTAACCCACAACGAGAAGGCTACATACACGTTATGTAAAGTCACAAGTGTTTCTCGTAGTGACAATGGTATTGTGGTCCTTAGACTTGAAGTCACTAGATACTCTAGATGTGAAATATCATGCTTTGATATTATCAAACGTTGCACCTTAACCGGGTAAATATAAAGATAGTCATCAGACATGATAGGAAGCAAGCTTAGAGATGGTAAAGGATTTTCCCCTCCCACATAACGGGAGAAAATATCCGCGACCACCCAAAGGGTAGTGCTTATAGAATTTCTACTCAGATAAATAAATAAAGGATATTGATGTTATCTGCATGGATAAGAATATTCCCAGGATCGAAAAACTATGGATTGGATATACGAGTGTGACTTGTATGTCTCGTGTCCAATCCGGATATGGAGACAAAGGGATAATGCAATACGGTAACAATGGTCACAAGGTTTGTCAGATTGCTGACTATTTATGTTAGTTGGATGGCATGGATGTGTTGCTAGGGACCGCTCCATGTTAGTAGTTGTTATTACCAACTAAGTAGAAACCTATGGGGTCGCACTCCCTATGGATTAAACCGGACTTGGGAATTGATTAATATGATTAATTAAATAGAAGGATCAATACATAACTACTTTCAAACTTAGTAGGACTAATTTTCAAGTTGGACTAATCCGTGTATGGAAAGGATTAGGAGAGGGGCTAATACGCAGTTAACAAGGAGTTGTTAGACTATAAAAAGAAAACTCCTAGCTTATTTCTCAAGGTAGTTGTCATAATTGTTATCACACAAGGAGAGAAAAATCAATGAGAGAGACAAGACAAGGAGGGCTGAACCCCCCTTGTTTGCCCCTCTACCTGTCGGCCTAAAGAGGCGTGCCGCCCCTTCTTTTGCTCCAGTTTGCGTGATTATTCTTCTTCTTCATACCTTCATCCCTATCTAGTACATAGTTGTGGAGGATCCAAATTCAATCCTAGGAGTGGACTATCGATAGAGACGTGAATACTATTTTACGAGTGAAGTCATCACAGGAGACAAATAAGGTACTTGATGTTTTCATCCTTTACCATGGTTATGAGTTCTAGACTTGTGATCCTTGGATGGTCTTGAACGGATGATTATTTTGTTTCTTCCGCTGCGAATCCATATCAAAACCTATAGGAGCTATGTTTACTAACATAAGTCCTTGTTAAATATTGTACAACGTCAGCACTATGATAAGTTCTTTAGAAGGACAAGCTATCTGGAATCAGTTTTCTAGACTGGTACAAAATGAGAATTGTTTCAAATAAAAGGAAAAATGTTGTATATCCTAGAGCATACAGTTCCCTTCCACCAAATACCAAAAACACACTAAAACTTTATGGAAGGAACATACCTCATGTTAGCTACCATTAACTCATAGATTTGGAAGCAAGATGAGAACATGGAGGTGTATGATATGGTCATACATTTATAAGAAACTCTTTTCAAGAGCTGGCTAAACATGATGGGTTTGAAGTGTTGACCCATTTTGCGTTTTACCTACTCTTGCTCAGCACTTTTCATGATCAAGGTGTAATGAAGCTCGGGCTTGCCAAACCAAGGCGACTTGATTCATCAAGATATGACGCGATAACACAAGCTAGTAATGTATGACTGCTAAAGTAAGAGGTCAAACACAACTGAGCTTTTTCAATGGGATTGGAAGCTTAGAAACTGGGAGTTATATATGAGATAGATAAATAATAAATATTTATTTGCCCAATTGGACCAAGAATTGCATTGGATGCAATTGGAAACTTGGTTCGAAAGCAATTGACTCAATATGATTGAGAACCGCTAACCAAAGCGCTACTAAAGAGCAAAGGAAAACACGTGTTAAATATTAACAGTAAGGGTAAGAGCAAAAGGTTTGCGCCAACCCCAAGGGAATAAAGAAAACATGTTGCTAAACCCTAGGAAGTTGCCTTAAAACCCAAAAAGGTGGTAGAATGGAAGAGGAACTGGCCAAAGTACCTGGAAGGAAATAATTAAGGAATTATGAATTCGACTTTAGGTATTTTTGTTATACAAGTCAATGTGTCTATCTCATCATAATGGGTATATGTTACTAGATGAGGATCTCACATTTATAGAAATGTAGAGGATCTCAAGAGATGTAGACAATTGGATAAAGGAAGAGATACACCTACACGTGGGACAATGAAGTAAGGGTTGCTGATAAGCCGTATGCGATTATCTCTACCTTCTGGAATTAGCCATGAATTAGAAAAATGCGATTGTCTCCCTATTATGAGTAGGAACGTTACCCGAGTTTCTTGTTTGGACAAGAAAAGGTTTTCTCATCACAATGAGGGAAAAATGTTGTTCCATTTATTTTGGTGATATGCATTATTGTAATGCAATTTTGTCTAATGGATAGCGTATCCTTCATCTTGATAATTATATCTATATCATTAATACTAAAGAGGTTTGCATATAATAATATGAACCTCACTTAACTTTGGCATTATAGCTTCGGCCACATAAATAGGAACACATTTCTAGATTCCATGTGGATGGATTTCTGGACTCATTTGATTTTGAATCATATGAGACATGTGAGGCTTGTTTATCGAGAAAAGATATGATCTTTTGGAACTCATACATACTGATGTATGTAAGCCACTAAGCAAAAGTGATAGAGATGGTTCTGACTGCTACATCATATTGTCGGATGGCTTCAGTAAATATGGATTTGTGTATCTTATGAAGACACAAATCACAATCCTTTGAAGTGTTCAATAATTCAAGAATGAAGTAGAGAACTGTAGATACTGCTTTATGACATGGCAGATCTAGGCCACGTGGCAAGCATCCAGCACACCATATTGTGCTCCACACACACAGGATCACCAGCCGAGCTGATCCATGTGGGGGCTGCGAGACAGAGCCCTCGCATACCACTGCACGGGACTTGTAGGGACTTTGTGGTTTGGAGGCTAGAGTAAGCCCTGTCGCGTGCGAGCCAAGCCCGCGCGCGACCTTTAGTAACTGTTTTGAGAGATCTATGGCACGAGCTCCCTAGACCCGGTCAATCCGGTCAAACCCGGTCAAACCCGGTCAACCTCGTAACGGTTCCGGTACTCGCGCACCACGTGCTGTAACGGTCCCTATATACTCGGACGAACGTGCCGTTATGGTTAAGCTAATTAAGCCGCCATCAATGGGCGCATTAACCACACTACAACGGTCACGTTCTCCAGTATATATACATCGTTAACCTTTCCATACAAAGGAGAACAACACTGCCATACGCGGAAGCTCTGCCAAACCTCTGTCTCTCTCTCAGACATTGCTACTGACTTGCTCTCTCCCTACACACACCCCTATTCTTCCTGTGCGATCCCTGATCCACTACGTACGGTGTACACGGAGGTCTCCCCGCCGGAATCTCTTGTGCACATTTTGGTGAACCCGACGTGAATCTTACCAGCAAAAGCAACCATGTCTCAGGAGGATGATGTCAGCAACCGGTCGCCTTCCACCGAAACTCCCTCGGGAGACGAAGCCCGCCGTACTCCGACGACTCCCGGCGAGGCACCAACTTTGGAGTCTTTGGACGCCACTGTCCAAAGTCAGGCAAAAGCTCTCAAGTCTCAATCTGCGCAGTTGGAGCGGATCTTGGCCGTTCTGGGCACCCTTGCGCCAAATCCTCCACCAGGTACCGCCACCCCTCAGGGAGGAGGAACCCCTACTGCTCCAGGATTGGGAGCGTCGGCCACGCCTCCCAACCCTCATCTGCAAACTCTACCGTCAGCCGCGCAGCTGCCTTCGATCCAAGGATCAACAGCGCAAATGCTACCCCCTGCCGCTCACGCCTCTCAGCCCACGGCTTTGGCGTCTAACACAACTTTGCAGTACACTCTGCCTCCACCAGCGACGATTTGGGGAAACGCGGGCAGTCCATACACTCCCAACCCTCCGGCGGCATATGTGTCGCCACCGCCTACGGCAACCCCTCCGACAGCTACCGAGGGAAGCCTCCCAGAATGCATGACGTCCTTGCAGAAGCGCGTGGACTCCATCTTGGCTCATCAGTCATTCGCGGATACCATCATCCCGAAGCTAGACAATGATCCACCCATCCCACGAGAGATCTATCTCATGCCTAACCCGGCGGGGTACAAGACTCCCAAATGGGACAAGTTCGAAGACGTCAATGGAAACGCTCATGAGCATGTCATGCGTTTCATCGATGTCATGGGTCCATACGGAGCTGATCCCAAGCTGCTGATGCGAGAGTTCCCAAAAACCCTTGGGAATGTAGCATACAAATGGTACCGGACGTTGGAGCCCGGATCTGTGAAGACTTGGGACGACATGGTCCAGAAGTTCTACACCAAGTTCTTCCAGATGGAAGAGAAGGTGACGATGATCCACCTCTCGCGGATGTATCAGAAACGCGAAGAAGACGGAATCACTTTCATCAAGAAATTCAGAGCGAAATCCTTGGAGTGCAAGGATCCCATGCTCGAAAGCCGGCTCGTAGAGATATGCCTGCAGTGCATGCGAGATGAGTACAAGAGCATGCTAATCAATTTGCAAACACCCACGTTTTCAAAGCTCATCGAGTGCACGATGAACATCGAGCCCATTGTCGAGAGACAGAGAAAGAAGAGCGCTCCAGAACGACCTGCGAGCGGCACCACCTACAAGATCGGCAGATTTAGCTACAAGCGGGGGCGCGAAGCTGAAGTCAACACAGTTTCACCCCAAAAGCAAGCAAAGGCTGCAAACTTCGATGCACCGCCTCTGCCATGCTCGGTGGAGGAAGCGAGCGATCTCTGCAGACAGTGGCGTAAGGACGGCGTCCTCCCACCGCTCGAGAAAGCACCCTCCAAGGAGATGACGAGGGACCCTAAGTGGTGCGAATACCACGGCAAGGTCATGCACCCCACAGCCGAGTGCAAGAAGCTCAGATTCACGCTCGATCAGAAGATGAAGAGCGGCGAACTCATCGTCAGTGACCATCGGAAGGATGTGCGCAACAACCCGTTGCCTGCCCATACAGATTCGGGCTCAAAAGGCAAAGAGGTCGCCATGATCTCGATAGTTGACTTGGAAGAAGTCGCAGAGGATGGTCTGCCCATCGTTGCTGAAGTCCATGAAGATGAAGACTACAGCATGGACACGGAAGATGAGCGTGCCGACCGCATGAAAGGGTCGCACGGCTTCGACAGATTCTTCAACGAGATGAACTTCTCCGAAAAATGTCGAGCGGACATGACAAAAGCAATCTTAAGGGTAGCAGAGGACTACGAGGAGGAGCTCGTGGTCTCCAACGGGAAAGTCATCAGGGCGTCCCGTCCTACAGAAAAGATCATGACCTTTTCTGCCAGCGACAAGAAGACAGATGCGAGCCACCAGAGGCCCCTATACGTGACCGCCATCATCAACGGCGTCGAATTCAAGCGAGCATTCGTCGACGGAGGAGCAGCGGTCAATGTTGTTCCACTCCATACGCTGAAGCTAGCAGGGATCCCCGAGCACAAGGTAGTCAAGCGTCCATCCCCGCTGGTGGGATTCGGAAGCGACTCCAGAATGACGATCGGTTGGATTCGCCTGGGCGTTCAGATCGGCAAAATCAAGTGCTCGGCGAAGTTCTATGTCATAGACGCGAACACCACATACCACATGATCATAGGTCGGGCCTGGATTCATCGCTCCGACGCAATCCCTTCCACGGCTCACCAGATGATGAAAGCTATCTGGAACGACAGGATTGTCGAAATACCGGCCTCAACCAACCCATTCAACTTGGATGAAGCACATCTCAGCGAGGCGGTGTGGTTCACCGAGATGGCCGACGAGCAAACACCGGGACCATTCAACCCCACTCCTTTACCTCTCTGGGAGGACATCAAGGACCAGTCACCTGCAGGTGTGATGGTAACAAGGGGAGATACCAAGGAAACGCCGCCTATTCACGAAGAGGCGCCGCGCATCGCATATCATCGCAAGAGTGTCTACACTCTGAAGAGGATCGCAAAGCACGACCCCGAGGGCAAGGAGATAGAGAGCTTCTACGCCAACGGGAAGAAATGCTATCGCATATGAAGGTGCGCGGGGACGTCCTCACACGGGCATGGGGATGTCCCTGGGCAAATCAATCAAATCGAGCAAGTTGCGCCGACAGAAGGGCCAACACAGGGCACTCCAAAGGAGAAACTCAAAGAAGCGCCCGAATGCATGGAAGACAGGCCAAGACCGCAAAAGCAAGAGCTTAAGGAAGTGTTCCTCAGCCCGAACGAGGAAAAGAGGAGGCCAGTCTTCCTGAGTGCGGACCTCACAAGCGAAGAGGAACAAGGGCTGCTGCAGCTCCTAACTGAATACAAGGACGTGTTCGCATGGGAATACGACGAGATGCCAGGTCTAGACACGAGCATCACTATGCACCGTTTAGACGTCATCCCAGGGTCTAAACCGGTCAAGCAAAGCACCAGAAGCTTCAGGCCAGAGCTCAACGTGAAGATCAAACAGGAGATCGTCAAACTCCTAGATGCCAAGTTCATAGAGCCAAATCACCATCCCACATGGTTGGCCAACATCGTGCCAGTGGTGAAGAAGAACGGACAGCTCCGCATCTGCGTGGACTTCCGAGACCTCAATCGTTTCTGTCCCAAGGACGATTTCCCACTGCCTAATATTGACTTGCTCATTGATTCAACGGCAGGCCATCGCATGTTCAGTTTCATGGACGGCTTCAGTGGGTACAATCAAATCAAAATGGATCCCGAAGATGCAAGGAAAACTGCATTCATCACCCCCGTAGGGGTATTCAACTATACGGTAATGCCATTCGGCCTTAAGAATGCAGGCGCAACCTATCAGCGGGCCATGATGGCTCTGTTCCACGACATGATGCACAAAGAAGTGGAATTCTATGTGGATGACTTGGTCGTCAAATCCAAGTATGAAGCAGATCACCTTGCAGACTTGCGAAAGGTATTCAACAGATGCAGGAGCTTTCAACTGAAAATGAACCCCATGAAATGCGCCTTCGGCGTGACCTCGGGGAAGTTTTTGGGGTGCGTGGTCCATCGCCAAGGGATCGAGCCTGACCCTGCGAAAGTGTCAGCCATCACCAGCATGACGCCACCTCACGATCAAAGTACCTTGAAAACATTCTTGGGAAAATTGGCATATCTGCGGAGATTCATCCCAGCAGTCGCCGAGATCACGTGCTGCTTCAGCACCCTCCTCAAGAAGGACGCCGCGTACAACTGGGCTCCTGATCACGAAGCCGCATTCGAAAAGCTAAAGGAGCTACTCACATCCCCAAAGATAATGATCGCGCCTCAACTGGGATCACCGCTGCTGCTATATCTTACATCAACAAGGAGATCTATAGGAGCACTCTTGGCTCAGGTGTATGAGGGCCAAGAGAGGCCTATTTATTACATCTCTCGCATCGTGCAGCCTGCTGAATCAAGATTGGCGAAATGGTACATGACCATCTCTCAATACGATATCACATGCGTGAAACCAAGAGCGATCAAGTCGCAGGCGGTAGCAGATCTGTTGGCACAGTTCCCCGACAACAGTTACGAACCTGTGATCGAGGAAGAGCTCGAAGGCCCTGAAATCTACGCGATTGACGTGCCCTATTGGACCCTCCACTTCGACGGTTCGTCAACCAGAAAAGGTGGAGGCATTGGAATAGTCTTGACAAAGCCGGACGGGGAAGTCATACAGATGTCCGCAAAACTCAATTTCGCAGTCACGAACAACGAGGCGGAATACGAGGCTCTGATCGCAGGGCTCCGTGCGGCGAAAACCTTGGAAGTGAGCAACTTAACAGTCATGGGAGATTCCAAGCTGATTGTTAAGCAGGCCTCGGGCGAATATGGTTTAAAGGAGATCAACCTCCTGCCATACCGTACCCTAGTGCAAAAGCTGATGCAGCAATTCTGCGACGTGAAATACGAGCACAAACCCCGAGCGGACAACAGGCATGCAGACGCCTTAGCAACTCTGGGATCTAAGGTCAGCATAGACAAATGCCCTGCGAGGATTTCCATCGAAGTGCGAACATCGTCGGCATTAACAGAAGATGCGTGCGACGACGAACACATGGATGACGCAGACTGGCGAAAAGCAATCCTGCAAGCTATTGCGAAAGGCACCAGTAGCGAAAGCTGGGTACTCACGAAAGGATACTGCATCCACGACAACACCCTTTACTACAAGGGTCCTGGAGGAATACTCATGCGTTGCGTCTCCGAGCAGGAGGGACAACAGCTGTTAGAAAAGATTCACCAACACGCTTGCGGAGAAAGCGAGGTGTCAATCTACAGGAAAGCTCAGAGATATGGCATTCATTGGCCAGGCATGTCAACAGCTGCAGCCCTGATACAAGGGAAGTGCGAGAGTTGCGCACTAATCAAAGATTCTCTACTTGTCGCTCTGATCGACGACGACACAGACTGGAGAAAGCCATTGTTTGAATTCCTCACCAAGGGCACCGTGCCCGAATCGAGAAAAGAGGCAGACAAATTGAAGAGGAAAGCTTCTCGATATGTGGTTCAAGAAAATCTGCTTTGGCGAAAAGGTCACGAAGGCAACTTGCTGCGATGCCTAGACGATAGGGAAGCACAAGATGTCATGGATCTCTCCCATCAGGTGGAACACCAGGGGGGTGCGAAATTATGCAGACAGCTCCTCTCAATCGGATACTTCTGGCCCACGATGGAAGTCGATTGCCGCACCAAAGTGCGACGCTGCCAAGAATGTCAATTCAAAGGAAACCTAGTGCACGCTCCCGCTGTGGACCTACATGCACTAGGAACGCCATGGCCATTTCACACATGGGCTTTGGACTTCATTGGCCCCATCCGACCAACGTCACATGGGAACCATTTCATTCTCACCGCAACTGAGCTGTTCACCAAATGGGTGGAAGCGATACCACTGAAGACGGCAAACGCGCTGGCTGTGGTTAACTTCATCCAGGAAAACATCGTATGCAGGTTCGGAATCCCGAATACTATTCTTTCAGATAACGGTACTCCTTTTGTTAATCGTCAGGTAGCTACAAAACTTGCGGAGTACAATATCAGGCAGATATGCTCTACCCCCTATTATCCAAAGGGAAACGGGCAAGCCGAGGCGACCAACAAAACGCTGCTGAGAATTCTGAGCAAGATGGTCGCAGATGACCACAAGAAGTGGGCCGACTCCCTTAACATAGCTCTGTGGGCCTACAGAACTTCTCCAAGGACACCCACAGGGGCCTCTCCATTTCTACTATGTTATGGGGCCGAAGCTGTGGTACCTGCGGAGGTCAGAGTCAATTCGGCAAGGCTGGCCTTCCACGCGCTCTATGAAAACCAACGCGATCACGATTTAGTCTTGCTGGAAGAAAAGCGAGAACAAGCCAAAAGGACTAACAAGCGGTACCAAGAGAGAATCGCACCCGCCTACAACAAGACAGTCCAGCGACGGGATTTCGCAGTTGGCGACCTGGTCTTGCGCGCATCTGACCACTGCATGCGAGAAGCAACTCACCCAAAGTTCGCAGCTAATTGGGAAGGACCCTTCGAAGTCACAGAAGTCTTCGATAGCGGCTACTGCAGCATACGAAGGTTGCACGGCACAACCTCAACTCCAAGCTCAGTCAACATGCGCTGGATCAAGAAGTACTATCCCTGACTTCTCTTATTTCATACGTTTTATGATAACGTTGCTTAATGTCTCATGTGGCTACGATATTCGCAATCTCCTCTCCCATATGAGAGGATTGTAATCCTATCTCTCCCATATGAGAATGTCATAATAAAAGAATTCTCCCAAATGAGAAGTTCATATTTTCTAGCCGTTTATATCGCTTTATCTAATTTGTTACGACTGTTAACAATGATTTATTCGCTGCAATAGTAACGGATACAAACGCGATCTTAATTGATCATCAAAGCCTATCTCATACGATAGCAAATGCGATCTTAACTAATCATCAAAGCCTATCTCACACGATAGCAAACGCGATCTTAATCGATCATCAAAGCCTATCTCATACGATAGCAAACGCGATCTTAACTGATCATCAAAGCCTATCTCTTACGATAGCAACAAACGCAAATGCGATCTTAACTGATCATTAAAGCCTATCTCACACGATAGCAAACGCGATCTTAATTGATCATCAAAGCCTATCTCATACGATAGCAAATGCGATCTTAACTAATCATCAAAGCCTATCTCATACGATAGCAAACGTGATCTCAATCGATCATCAAAGCCTATCTCATACGATAGCAAACACGATCTCAAGTGATCATTAAAGCCTATCTCTTACGATAGCAGCTACACGCGAACGCGATCTTAAGTGATCATCTAAAGCCCATCTCCTACGATGGCAGCCACTACAAATGTGATCTTAATCGATCATCTAAAGCCTATCTCTTACGATAGCAGTTACGCGCGAATGCGATCTTAAGTGATCATCTAAAGCCCATCTCCTACGATGGCAGCCAATGCAAATGCGATATTAATTGATCATTTAAAGCCTATCTCTCATGATAGCAATCAAACGCAAATGCGATCTTAAGTGATCATCTAAAGCCTATCTCTCACGGTAGCAATCAAATGCAAATGCGATCTTCAGTGATCATTAAAGCCTATCTCTCATGGTAGCGATCAAACGCAAATGCGATCTTAAGTGATCATCTAAAGCCTATCTCTCACGGTAGCAATCAAATGCAAATACGATCTTAAGTGATCATTCAAGCCTATCTCTTACGATAGCAGCCAAACGCAAATGCGATCTTAAGTGATCATCCAAAGCCTATCTCTCATGATAGCAATCAAATGCAAATGCGATCTTAGATGATCATTAAAGCCTATCTCTTGCGATAGCACCTAAACGAAAATACGATCTTACATGACCATCCAAAGCCTATCTTTTGCGATAGCAGCGAAATACAAAAATGATCTCAATCGATCATCTAACGCCTATCTCTTGGGATAGCAGATTATACAGATGCGATCTTATAATGATCTTCTCAAGCCTATCTGTTACGATAGCAATTTTGGTTAATTATCCAAACCCGTCCGATATGACGGCAACACAAGTGCAGAGTCATCTTGTTAGATCTTCTAAAGATCCGTCTGCTATGATAGCAGTTTATGCGAGAAACGATCTCAAATAAAGCCTATCTTCTATGATAGCAATTTGCACAACGATCTCGATTGATCTCTGGAAAATTATCTGAAACATAACAACGTTGTGAACGTGATCTCATACGATTAACGACGACCAATTACAAGCCCATCCGTCAAGATGGCACAGCTGCGAAATTACGATCTCGAATGATCTAGCGAAATATCTGTAAATTGACATCGCATATGTGAAATCATCACATGTCATTATACAAGGCAAAACAAGCCGAAACGCATGCGAAATTGTATTTTGTTGCAGAGAACAGATGATACAAATACTATTTATCATTATGAGTCAAATGACTTACAATTTATCTATCTAGATAGCAGCTTACAAGCGAAAAGCTCGCATCTAACTACACAGCCAACATGGCTAACAATACATTCGAAAAATGGCTGATAAGCCAGCAGAAGCGCGATACGGAAACCCGGACTGCAAAGAATGAACCGCCCTGGCTTCGAGCGCCGGCTACACGATGCCCAAATCTGTGGGTGACATCTGTAGCAAAGGGGATCTTGCTCTAAAAAGAGCCACATGAAGCCATACGCTCGACATTCTGCTATCCAACAAGACCGTTGTCAGATAGGCTCCCCATAACATTTGCCCAAGGAGCCACCGGTTCCGGCGATCTACAGGCAAGCAGAAGCTCCAAAGGGCAAGGGCTCCTTGTAGACGGGGATGAACGCGACGGTTCGTCACCCCGGGCTCACAAACATGAAAGTGACGGATTCTTCTTCGGAGATGCTGAAGAAGAATCACGCCGTTCATTACGAGACGGTAGCACGGTCACTACGGTGCTGCACCTCGCCACGAGGCGGCCGGAAACATGACCTGCACACATAATACACGAAGAAATTTCTTCGAACACACATGAGGTATTATCTGCATCCTCTTTATGACGGTTATAAACAGCAATAAGCCTCATAAAGTGGATCTTGGAAACTATTTCTATGGCACAAAGCGCAAACTCAGGATTCAAAGCTTCAAGTTGCCATGAATCAACGGAAAACAAGCGTTGAAGCCAGCAGTCGTAAGGACTCACGGCAAAGCACATGTTTGGGGATGAAGAACCCAAATGGCAAAGACAGGGTTTATATAGGCCCTGTGGAGACTCTTCGGCTGCATAAGATGAGTCAGCAAAATTCAAAAAAGAGGGTAAGTTCAATCACTTACGCCTTGAAAAGCGGTAACAATCAATTACCCTACTAAAGGCTACGATGATTCGGTTGCATATCCTAATAAATGACGGATAGTCATGATTTGGATGGACTTCCCAACAGAAGCGTGCTTATCTGCCAAGAAATTAGCGCGAAAATCAAGCAAAGAATCAATTGCTGATGTCATAATTGGATATGCACAGAAATGTCCAATCAAATCCCGAAAAGGGGGCAAAACAGGCAAACTCATTGTTTGTTGTTAAAAAAAGAAGGGGGAGAAACCCTAGCAACATTACATTAATGTTTCAAAATATTACATTAATGTCTCAATCATTTTCCTGTTTTCTTTTCAAAAAATTCGAAAAGTCAAAACAAATTTTTGACTAAGGAGTCCTGGGGCTCGAACTGCTCGATCAGCCTCTCCACCTGTTGCACTTCTTGCTTTAGTTGCTCGCACTTGGCATTCATTTCCTGATACAGCTTTACAGCTTCATCAACCTTTTGCTTTTGCTGCTCCACCTTCTGCATCTCAGCTGCGAGATTCTGGTGACCGAGATTCAAAGTTACAGCTGCGCGAATCAGTGTAACTCTGTCCTTGAGGAATTTAAAGCCAAGTCTGCCTTGGACTTTGAGCACGAGATTTTGGCACATGCCACACAGCAATTCAGCACTCTGGGCCGAAATGGTCGCAGGTGTGGCCGCACACAGCTGCTCTAGTATCCAGATGGCTTCAGTAAGGAATAGCCTCCTGTCAAAAGGACTGATCTCCAGACACCTCACAAACGATCGGGGGTATCTGAGGCGCATTCGAACTACCCAGTCTACATCGGTTTGCTTCAAACCTGAGACATCAAAAACAAGTCATGATGTCAAAACGCGCAAGCAAATAATGCGACGTGCGAATGGTAAAGTCGCTGCTTACCAGTGCCTTCCAGAATTTCATGAAGAGAAGGGATACGGGCCACCGGGTTGTTCGAAGACTGCCCTCGCTCCATGGCTCTCCTATCAGCTGCAAGCTCCAACCTCTCATAGTCAGGAGGAAGAGTGTAGGCCGCACCAGCTGCGACTACATTCCCAACCTGCGAGCCCCAAATGCTCCACGCAGGAATGGGTGCTTCCGGCACAGTCATCGCCGGAGGCGAAGGGACAACCGAAGTCGCTGGACGGACACTCCCAGATGCGAAAATGTTAGCATCACTTGTCCTTTCTTCCTCACCACCAGTACGGACACCTTCGTTCATCGGCACAGCATCAGCTTCGACATCATCGGAGAGCTCTATGACATCCTCGAGATGCTCACGGGCGTGTCCAGCAGCTGCGACGGGCTTCTCGGCATGGGAGCTCGAAATTGGAACATGGGATGCAGAAGGCTCACTCCTCTGCTCCGGCTCAGGTTCCTCAGCATGACCTGCGATACCAAATGCGATAATATGAGGTAACTTGTATTATGAGTTATTTCGCTATCTTTGCTGAAGCTAAGAAAAAGCACCTCCACGCGAAGGTGGGATTGAGGTGTCCTCATCATACACTAGGGACGTGGAACCGTGCCCTATCAGTGTATCCTCACTAAGCAAATCTTTAAGAGAAGCATGACCTGGGACGCGAGTAAACCAGTCATGATTTTGCCTCAAGTGGCTACAGCCTAGTATGCGCATATCACTCAAAATAATTACCTGAGGGTTCTCCACATTTGCTTACCAACCAACGGCGAATGTCAGGCTTTGATACACCGTGCTTTAACGCACCCACAATTACATCTCTATAAGTAACTGCGAGATTGAAGATCTCACCTTTATCGCCACCTGCGATCTCTGCGAAGTCCGCTTGGACTTGCTCTAGCTCTGCTGCGTCCTCCCCAGGAACCTCATCTTCCTCCTCCACATGAGGAGCCACTTCTTCGGGAAGCTCGTCTTCCTCGCCAGTTGAACGCACTAAGTCATCAACATGCAGCTCCTCGAGGCTCCGCTGTTTCACAAGCTCGAGCTCCTCTTCCTCTCGCTGCCTTCTTCTCGCAGCAGCCTCCGCGGCTGTCTTCCGGGATTCAGCAAGAACATCCTCGCTTACAGGATCATCTGAAATGCCAGAAGGGGCATCTCTCTTTTGCCTCTTGGCCACGAGGCCACCAACAGTTTCATCATCATCATCTGCGAATACAAAATTGGTTCAAAGAAAAGAACTGCACAAAAGTCATGATAAAGGACAAGGAAAGGCGACGGAAGTACCTCCTGACTCTTCCTCGCGCATCACAACTGTTCCTTCTTCTTCTTCTTCATTACTTGCTTGGGGCTCCTGCCTCTCTTCCTCTTCCTCTTGATTGAATGGAACGAAGGTTTCAACTGCGAGATCTTTTCGCACCTTGCCGGGCATACGACCCTTACCTTTGTCCTTGACAGAAAGGGACCTCACTGGGGGCGAAGCTGGAGCGCTCCTGGGGGAAGAAATCGTAATCCCCTTTTGCCTAGGTCTCTTCGCTCTCGGCGCCGCAGTCGCTGGAGGGGACGGGTCATCTCTAGGAGGAGACGGAGCCGGAGGGTTGTCTATCAGCGAGTCAGCAAAAGTGTTCATGACTCCGCGAACTTTTGTTTCGACCTCAGCATCCATCCTCCATGCTAGCCGGTACGACTCCCCCCTCCTTCTAGTGGCAACAATGGTATCCACCAGCGATTTGGAGCGGTCACCAGCTGCGAACCTCCGCACATGACACTGGACAATACAGAACGAAAAACATCAATGCAAGCGAATCAAAAAGCTTAAAGCACACAAGGAGACTGCTTACCTCAGCAAACGCCTTGCTATATTTGATGACCTGTGTGTCACCCTTCTTGATTGCATCGACCTGCTCCTTCAGAATGAAATCGGGGCACAAATGATTCTCGCGGTCCAACAACGAGTAGCAACCGTACTCAGACTCGCTCAAACTGCAATTGGGGCGAAACGGAAAAGAGTTTCTCTTGATCAAGGGGGCCCTTCCTGGCTGCGCCGCCGCCTCCGTCTCCATCCTCGTCTGCTGGGCAATCCAGTATGCGATCCAGTTCTGGGAACAACCACCCTTGCGAGTTCCCGCAGGCTGCTCGAAGGGAAGATTGCTCATGAGGACCGTCTTGCACTCCTTTGTCAGCAAGCGCTTGTAACACCCTCTGACGATAGACTGGGGCCAGATTGATGGGGCCACCGCATCGAAACCAAACTGAGGAGAGACCCGAGTGGGGTCAACATCCACTGTAAGCCTTTCATATCGTGGCGCGAGCTCACGAATGTGCTCTGCAAGTGCAGGAAGAGAACCTCGCAGACACCAGCAAAAGAACTCACGATACCGCTCGTGGAAATGCGAACCCTTTTCAAAGATAAGGTCTTCTGACAAGACCATACCTTTGGAAGGGTATAGCTTTGGAAACCACCGCACATTCTCGACACGTGTGGCGTAGGGCCTGGCAGTGAACTCCCTTCGTTTGTCGCATATCAAGCTCCAAGTACACTTGGTGTTGCTTGCTCCAAACCATCTCGCAGCTCTCCCGCTGTTGAACGCTTCCGTCTCGCCTGGGGGACACCACTTCTCAAGTGGGAGGGGAGTTGGAGCATAAGACGGCCAGCGCTCAAAAACCCACATTGTCAAAAAGCTGATATTGACAAAGGTCAGGACATCGAGACGGCCGCGCGATTCTCTCATCGCCAGAACCAGCTGGTCCAGCCTATAATACAACGTACCCAAGACCAAGGGTCCGAGCGCGACTCTCTGGCCAAGAGCGAGCCTCACCGCAAGCGGCAGCACATGGTAGAAGACCCCGTCATGGGGGTGACCGTCAATCAGATACCTCGACAGCCAAGCACAAAGAAAGGCGCAAAGGGTCAGATGATAACCCTTGCCCTCTACGTAATTCTCGGCCTTCGGGTTTCCGCTCAAAAGCTTCTTAGTAATGCTGCTGCTCGCATAGTCTCGGAAGAAGTACTGCAACCACTTGTTCCAGGTATTCTTCGCAGACGTATCGACAAGCTGCCAGTTCGGAAGAGGTTCCGTACTGGTCCACCGAGTGGAGATTTTCTTTACCTCTGCTAGGCACTCCTCCATCTGCGCGTACAAGGCCAATTCCGCAGGTGTTCTTAAGTGACTCAAAGGTTCCACCTCGCCCATGGGGGAAAGCTCATACAGCATTTGAACGTCCTCGAGCGTGGGGGCAGCCTCGAACTCAGCAAAGTGAAACGTGTGAGTCGCAGGCGAATAGCGGGACAGAAGGTCTAGAAGCATGGACTGATCCAGCTTCACGGCAGCACCCTTCATAGCACGGACAGCGAAGAAAATGCCGGCTTTATCGAGAGTTTCGGCGTAATTACCCAACACGTGGTCAGTCCACTCATCCATATAGTCCAACTTCTGGACAAACCCCTGAGTAGAAATTGCAGTGTATGGGAAGTGCCCATTCTCGATTCCCAATCGAACCACATTCTCGGAGCCAACTAACTCGAGCAAGGCTGAGTTAACTGGGCGAGTCAGCGTTAACAACTGCTCAACGGGAACAGGATCAGGCATCCTCTTCGCCTTCACCCTCGCGTGGTAAAAATCTTTCCCACCCAGAAAGGGGGCTTTTCGCCACAGAGCCTGCGGAAGCTCCGGCATCTCTTCATCTTCCTTGACGGGTCTGGTTACTCTTGTTTTGGCCATTCCTGCGAAAGGGCAAAAAAAAGGGGGGGAGAAATACCACACTTCAGTTTGAATTTTGGAATTCGAGATCTATGCAAAGGAAAGCAGACAGTTCCGGTGCCGATTTCAGAAATTGGGGATTTGCAAGACCCAATATTGTCGAAAGATTAAAAACGAAGCAGGTTTAAAGATCAAAACCTCTTCACAGATTTCATGGGTTTACAGATTCAACGCAGTTCAAGGCAAACGCTGGTATTTTAAAATCAAAAAGTAAACGAGGCCAACCTTGTTTCCTTGAAGCCTGCTTGGATATGCACAGTTGAAGAATACGATTTGCAGTTCTGAACTGATGATTGATGATCTGGATCTGCTCTCGAAGATCTCCGGGTACCATTCACTTTAAGAGAAAGAAGCAATGCTTTGCAATGATGGGATACAAGGTATTTATCCAAAAGAATGAAGGGTTGCGTCCCTTCAGTAGTCGAATCGCAACCGTCACCGTCGTGTCGCGCAATCACAGGACGGGCTGACGTCACGCCTAAAACCCTAAAGGTCAGACGGCACGAATCTAGGGGTTTTAGGTCATAATGACACGCACGGGGGCTGAATCTACCCGTATTTGAATTGGTGCGTGACGACGACGCGCATGTTGGTTTCCGCGCATGGAAGCCTATACAGCTACGAGCCTTCACGCGCAGAAAGGGGGCTAATGTAGATACTGCTTTATGACATGGCAGATCTAGGCCACGTGGCAAGCATCCAGCACACCATATTGTGCTCCACACACACAGGATCACCAGCCGAGCTGATCCATGTGGGGGCTGCGAGACAGAGCCCTCGCATACCACTGCACGGGACTTGTAGGGACTTTGTGGTTTGGAGGCTAGAGTAAGCCCTGTCGCGTGCGAGCCAAGCCCGCGCGCGACCTTTAGTAACTGTTTTGAGAGATCTATGGCACGAGCTCCCTAGACCCGGTCAATCCGGTCAAACCCGGTCAAACCCGGTCAACCTCGTAACGGTTCCGGTACTCGCGCACCACGTGCTGTAACGGTCCCTATATACTCGGACGAACGTGCCGTTATGGTTAAGCTAATTAAGCCGCCATCAATGGGCGCATTAACCACACTACAACGGTCACGTTCTCCAGTATATATACATCGTTAACCTTTCCATACAAAGGAGAACAACACTGCCATACGCGGAAGCTCTGCCAAACCTCTGTCTCTCTCTCAGACATTGCTACTGACTTGCTCTCTCCCTACACACACCCCTATTCTTCCTGTGCGATCCCTGATCCACTACGTACGGTGTACACGGAGGTCTCCCCGCCGGAATCTCTTGTGCACAAGAACTAACTTGGCAAAAGTATCAAGCCTCTACGATTAGATCGTAGGAGAAGAATACTTGAGGCAAGGGTTTGACAAGCATAAAAAGAAGTGTGGGATATGATCCCAACTCGTTCCACCTAGAATTCCTCCTTGGAATGGCGTGTCTGATAGAAGAGATCGGACCTTGTTCGACACGGTTCGGTCCATGATGCGTCAAACAGAACTTCCAACTTACTTTTGGGGGTCATGCTCTAATTACAGTAGATTTCGCCCTTAATCTTGTTCCATCAAAATCGATTATGAAAAACACAATATGAGGTATGGACTAGGCGGTGTCCTAGTATGTCATTAATTAAGATTTGGAGTTGTGAAGTTTATGTAAAGTGTTTACAGATAACTTGGACCGAAGTCAGATAAATGTATTTTGTTGGATATCCTCGAGGATATTATTTCTACAATCCAATGGAAAAACAAAGTGCTTATTGCTCGAACCGCTGGGTTTCTAGAAAGATATTTTCTCTAAAAGAGACAGTGGGAGGATAGTAGAACTTTAAGGAGTTCAAGAACCACAACAGAACATTAATCCTTTGATGGAACATGAGCAGGATCACAAGGTGTTGTGGAGCCACCTGCTCAGGTAACACACGAACCTTGCAGGTTGGGTAGGATATGTCAAAGGGTGGATAAATATATATTTCTCATAACCCGGTGATGTATTACTTATGGAGATGAGCCTACAACCTATGAGAAGGCCACAAGTGGGCCAAACTCCTAGAAATTTCTTAAGGCCATGAGATCTGAAATGGAATCCATGTATACCAACAAAGTATGGACTTTGTTGGAACCATCTAAATGGGTAAGACCCATAATGTGCAAGTGGGTTATGAGGAAACCAACTTGGATATTAATGGGATTAATTTTAAGGGACGATTGGTGGCTAAAAGTTTCATGCGAGTTCATGGTATAGACTATGATGAGATATTTTCCCCAGTTGTGATGCTTAAATCCATTCGCATCTTGCTTGCAATAATTTTTCCAAAGATTGAGTAAAGTTTCGTAGAGTTGTACTCTTTGATTAATGATGCAATCAAATGGTTTGATTCCATTAAGAGAAAAGATAAAGCTTTCGTTTAAATTAAGGTTAGTGGGAGCACATTTATATTTCTGGTCTTGTATGTGGAGACATACTGTTCATTGAGAATAATGTCTCTATTCTGCAATCTGTTAAAGATTGGCTAGGGAATTGATTTTCAATGATAGACTTAGGAGACCTATAAATATGTATGGATATAGATGGAGAAATTTGTTTGACTTAAGTCAAAGTAAATATGTTGACAAGGTTTTGAATTTGTTCAACATGAAGAATACGGATTCTTACCTATGGCACATGGAATTAGTCTTTGGAAGGCTAATTGTCCTTCCAATTGGATTGAGAAGGACCGTATGAATAAGATTCACGAGATACGCCATGTTATGTACTAGGCCAGACATGTCATAAGGTATGACATATAGATACCAGTCAAATCCGGGTGAGCGCCACTGGATAATTGTCAAGAATATCCTTAATTACTTGAGAAGAACTGAAGTATGAATTCTTGATATATGGGGGATAGGAAGAGTTCGATGTAAGGGGTTACAATGATGCAAACTTCGAATCTGATAAAGGTTTACATGTTATAGTCAAGTTTTGTATTTTGCCTTAATGGAAGGGACTGTGAGCAAAAAGGTTACATGCAAGATTCAGTTGCCGATTATATCACAGAGGACTGAGTATATTGCTGCATCAGAAGCACATACTCAGAAGATTTTCTCATTCGATTGTCGATGGATTAGATGTGAACATATGAAAAGTACCAGAAGATGTCTCTCTTACCTTGCGCAGAATAAGCATGAGGGTCACGCAAGATCAATAGGCATATGATGCACCATATTGACTCTAGTGAAAGTGGGCGACTGTTGGAAATATGCCCTAGAGGCAATCTATTTCTTGTGATATTTATATGGACTTACTATTCGTTGTGTCTCGATATGGAGAACGTTAACATGAATGAATTACATAGAATATAAATGTTATATTATTAAATATCCCTATTCGAGTACTACAATTAATAGGACGACTGTATAGCATCGAGACTAGTATGTGGCTACATTGATATGGGGATATCAAGTCTAGCACATGGCTATGCATTAGGGGTAATGACATACTGGATTGACCCATCAATGAGAAGGCTACATAAAAGTTATTTAAGAGGCAAAAGTGCTTCTCATTGTGACAATGGTATTGTGGTCCTTAGACTTGAAGTCACTAGATACTGTAGTTGTGGATTATTGTGTTTTGGTATCGTCAAATACTACACAGTGACTGGGTAGTTCTAAAGGCATTAATTGGACACAACAGGAAGCAACCTTAGAGATAGTAGTGATGTATATAGGATTTGTCCCTCCCACATAATGGAGAAAATATCCGCGGCAACTCGAGTTTTAGTGCTTATAGAATATCTGGCCAGACTCAGATAAATCAATATACGATATTTATGTTATCTGTATGGATAAACCTATTCCCAGGATCGAGAAACTATGGATTGGATATACAAGTGTGACTTGTATGTCTCGTGTCCAATCTGGATAATGCAATACGGTAACATTTGTCACAAGGTTTGTCGGATTACTGACTATTTCTATTATTTGTGTGGCATTGATGTGTTTCTAGACACCGCTCTATGTTAGTAAGTGTTGCTACCAACTAAGTCGAAACATATGGGGTCACACGCCCTATGGACTAAACCAGACTTGGGAATTAATTAATATGATTAATTTAATAGAAGGATCAATACGCAACCACGAGCAAACTTAGTAGGACTAATTTACAAAGTGGACTAATCTGTGTATGTACATGATTAGTATTGAGGCTAATATGTAGTTAATACAGAGTAATTAACTATATAAAGAGCACTCCTAGCTTATTTTCTTATAAGTGTGTCAAATTGTTATCACGAGAGAGAGAGAGAAAAAAAAATCAATGAGAGAGCAAGAGACCTAGGGCTGAACCCTAGGCCGTCCACCCTCTACCCGTCGGCCACCAACATGCGCGACCTCTTGCTTCTCATTTTGCGTGATCTTCTTCTTCCTTCTTCTTGACGTGAGCTAGCACAAGACGTTGGGAGGATCCGATGAATATCTAGGCGTTGATATTCATAGAGACACGGACATCATTCTACGTGAAGTCAAGAATTCAGACAAACAAGGTACACATGAGTTTCAACCCTTACCATCGTTATGCTGTCTAGTCCTGTGATCCTTAGAGGGTATTGAACGGAGTGTATTTTTTATTCCTATATGTAATCCGTATCGAATCCCTACAATATTAAGAATGCTTATGAAAATTAATTTTGATTGAAACTTTAGATGATAGCATTGTTAAGTGGTTCCTTGGGGTACTCTATGGCGCTCCTATCTTTGAACATAGATTGCAGTTGCGGAATAAGATTGATTCGGTTTTGCCTGCAAATGATCCCTTAATTATCAGTGGAGATTTTAATCAAGTCATCTTTCCCCAGGATATATTTGGATATGGAGCCAGATCCCTTTGAAGTGAAGAGACTTTAAGAAGTTTCATTGATAATTGGAGTGTTGTTGAAGTTCATGTTGGAATTGTGCCCTAGAGGAAATCAATTAATTGTGACAAATATGCGGATTTACGATTCATTATGTTATCGATATGGACCTATGTTAACATGAATGAAGTCCTTAGAATATAAGTGTTATATTCTTAAATATCCCTAGTCAATTATAATGATTAATGGGACAATACTCTATAGACTAGTATGGGGTTGGATTGATATGGAGATATCACGATCCAACACATGGGTATGCATTAGGAGTAATGGCATACTGGATTGACCCACAACGACAAGGATACATTAGATTATGTTAAAGCCACAATCGCTTCTCGTAGTGCTAATATAATTGCAATCCTTAGACTTGAAGTCACTAGATACTCTAGTTGTGAAATATTGTTCTTTGATGTTATCAAACGTTACACCGTATCTGGGTAATCATAAAGGTAGTTATCGGGCATGATAGGAAGCAAGCTTAGAGATCGTAATAATGTAGAAAGGATTTTCCCCTCCCACATAATGGGAGCAAATATCCACGGCCAATCAAGGGATGAGGCTTATTGAATGTCTGGCAAGACTCAGATAAATCAATATGGAGATATTGATGTTATCTGCTTGCGTAAGCATATTCCCAGGATCGAGGAACTATGGATTGGATATACGAGTGTGACTATTTATGTCTCGTGTCCAATCCGGATATGGAGACAAAGGGATAGTGCAATATGTGATATTGGGCACAAGAGGTTTGTCGGGGTCACTGACTTATTTCAATTAGTTGTGTGGCATGGATGTGTTGCTAGACACCGCTCCATGTTAGTAGTTAGTTACTACCAATTAAGTAGAAACCTATGGGGTCACATGTCAAAAAGAGATGAACTAGATTTGGGATTAATTAATATGATTAATTAATGAGAAGACACTTTGCAACACCTTGCAAACTTAGTAGGACTAATTTGCAAGGAAGGGACTAATCCAAGTTCATGTAGAACTGGGAGGGGCCTTTATGTAAACTAACAAGTGTTGTTGATCTATATAAAGGAGGCTCTAGCTTCCTTCCCACTTAATGTTCATTCTCATAACATAAGTGAGTTGGAGAGAAAGCAAGAGAGAAAGAGACAAGCCAAAGGAGACTGAAGCCCCCTTTAGCCTTCCCCTACCCGTCGGCCACAAGAGAGGAGGCCGATCCTCTCTTGTTTCTTGTTGCGTGATTCAGTCTTCCCTCTTCCTCCGGTCCAAGTTAGCACTTGAGAAGGAAGAATCTAGATCTCACCTCTAGACGTGGATTAACAGTAGAGAAGAGGACATTATTCTTCGTGTGATCTCCCGAACCAAAAGGTACACATCTTCTATGACGTTCATCATGTTATGAATGTCTCTACATGTGATCCTTGGTGGACTTTGAGTAGGAATTAAATTTTTGTTATTCCGCTGCGTTACCTACGTCAAAACCCATCAGTGGTATCAGAGCCACAGATCCTAGTGCATAACATGATTTTATGTGTTACGATTTCAGTTTATACACCATTGTAGAGAGTGCTTTCAGGACAGGAAGATCTTGGCCACGTGGCAACCATCTAGCACACCATACTGTGCTCCACACACACTGGATCACCAGCCGTGCTGATCCACGTGGGGGCTGCGAGACAGGGCCCTCGCATACCACCTCACGGGACTTGTAGGGACTTACTGGTTTGGAGGCTAGAGTAAGTTCTGTCGCGTGCGAGCCAAGCCCGCGCGCGACCCCTAGTAACTGATTTTGAGAGATTTATGGCACGAGCTCCATAAACCTGGTCAACCCGGTCAAACCCGGTCAACCTCATAACGGTTCCGGTATACGCGGATAACGTGCTGTAACGGTTCCTATATACACGGACGAATGTTCCGTTGTGGTTAAGCTAATTAAGCCGCCATTGATGGGCGCATTAACCACACTACAACGGTCACATTCTATGTTATATATAGATCGTTAACCCTTCCATACAAGGGAGAACACACCAGACATACGCGGAAGCTCTGCCGAACCCCTGTCTCTCTCTCATACAGTGCTATTGCCTTACTCTCTCCCTACACACAACCCCACACTTCCTGTGTCTTTTCTATCCCCTGCTATTGGTGTATATTGAGTCCTCTCTGCAGGATTCTCTTGTACACTTTTGGTGAACCCGACGTGAACTTACCATTGCAAACAACCATGTCTCATGAAGATGATGTCAGTAACAGATCGCCTTCCACGGAGACCACCTCGGGAGAGGAGGCCCGCCATACTCCTACAGCCACCGGTGAAGCTCCGACGTTAGAGGCCTTGGACGCCACCATCCAGAACCAGGCGAAGGCTCTCAAAGCTCAATATGCACAACTGGAACGGATAATAGCTATCCTGGGAACTCTCGCTCCAAATCCCGCACCAGCCACTACCGTCTCTCAGGGAGGAGGAGCCTCCACCACTCAAGGATTGGGAGTGTCAACCACACCACCCAATCCTAACCTTAAAACTCCACCAACAACTACACAGTTACCCTCAATTCAGGGGCCAACAGCCCAAATGTTGCCTCTTGCCACTCACACCCCTCAACCTCCAACTTTGGTACCCAATCCAGCCTCACAATACCCCTTGCCTCCTCCACCGGCAACGTGGGGCAACGTGAATTCACAATACGTTTCTAGCCCTCCTACGACATATGTGTCGCCTCCGCCTACGGTAACCCCTCCTCCTCCTGCTGAGGGAAGTGCTCCGGAGTGTATGACGTCGCTGCAACGGCGCATAGAAACTATTCTGGCTCACCAATCGTTCGCGGACACCATCATCCCGAAGCATGACAATGATCCACCTATTCCACGAGAGATCTACCTCATGCCTAACCCTGCCGGGTACAAGGCTCCTAAATGGGACAAGTGCGAAGATGTCAAAGGGAACGCCCATGAGCATGTCATGCGCTTCATTGATGTAATGGGGCCGTACGGGGCTGATCCTAAGTTGCTGATGCGCGAGTACCCGAAATCCTTGGGGAACGTGGCCTACAAGTGGTACAGGACGTTGGAAGCCGGATCCGTAAAGACCTGGGACGACATGGTCCAGAAGTTTTACACTAAGTTCTTCCAGATGGAAGAAAAGGTGACAATGATTCATCTCTCGCGGATGTACCAGAAGCGCGAGGAGGATGGAATAACATTCATCAAGAAGTTCAGGGCCAAGTCCTTGGAATGCAAGACGTGATACTCGAAAGCAGACTCGTGGAGATATGCCTGCAGTGCATGCGAGACGATTACAAAGGTATGCTTATCAACCTGCAAACACATACATTTTCGAAGCTAATCGAATGCACGAAGAATATCGAGCCTATAGTGGAGAGGCAGAAAAAGAGGAACGCCTCTGAGAGATCCTCGAGCGGGACCACTTTCAAAATTGGGAGGTTCAGCTACAAGAGAGGACGTGAGGCTGAAGTGAATACGGTCTCGCCCCAAAAGCAGTCGAAGGTAGTGAACTTCGATGCGCCACCTCTGCCATGTTCGGTAGAGGAAGCGAGCGACCTGTGCAGAAAATGGCGTAAGGATGGAATCCTGCCGCCGCTTGAAAGGGCACCCTCCAAGGAGATGGTGAGGGACCCGAAGTGGTGTGAATGTCACGGAAAGTTCATGCATCCCACGGCTAACTGTAAGAAGCTCAGAATCATGGTAAGCCAAAAGATGAAAAATGGCGAACTGATCGTTAGCGATCAAAGGCAGGATGTGCGAAACAAATCACTCCCTGCCCATGCGGAGCAAGAGCCGAAAGGCAAAGAGCTCGCCATGATCTCGATTGTGGACCTTGAAGAGGTTGCGGAGGATGGTCTACCCATCATTGCCGAGATCCACAATGACGAGGACTACGAGGAGGATATCGTAGTCTCCAATGGAAAGGTTGTCAGGGCATCTCGCCCTACAGAAAAGGTTATAACCTTCTCCACAAGCGAAAAGAAGACAGATGCGAGCCACTAGAAGCCTATGTATGTAACAACAATCATCAATGGTGTGGAGTTCAAAAGAGCATTCGTCGACGGAGGAGCGGCAGTTAACGTTGTCTCGCTCAACACTATGAAGTTAGCAGGAATTCCAGAGCACAAAATCGTCAAGCGTCCCTCCCCGCTGATGGGATTCGGGAAGCGACTCCAGAATGACGATAGGATGGATCCGTCTGGGTGTCCAGATCGGAAAAATCAAGTGTTTGGCAAAATTCTATGTCATTGACGCGAACACTACATATCACATGATCATAGGTCGGGCTTGGATTCATTGTTTCGATGCGGTCCCTTCCACAGCTCACCAAGTGATGAAAGCTATCTGGAACGACAGAATAGTAGAAGTACCAGCTTCGATAAATCCTTTTAACCTGGATGAAGCTCATATCAGTGAGGCAGTATGGTTCACTGATATGGCGGACGAGCAAACGCCGGGGCCATTCAACCCCACTCCTTTGCCTCGTTGGGAGGACATCAAAGATCAGTCACCCGCAGGAGTGATGGTGACAAGAGAGGAGCCCAAGGAAAAGCCGCCTACGCGATAAGAGGCACCACGGATTGCCTACCAGCGAAAGAACGTTTATACCCTGAAAAGAATAGCAAAACACGATCTTGAAGGCAAGGAGATAGAGAGTTTCTACGCCAATGGGAAGAAATGTTACCGCATATGAAGGTGCGCGGGGGTGTCCTCACGCGAGCATGAGGGCATCCCTAAGCAAATCAATCAAATTGAGCGGGTTATGGAACCAGACAAGCCTACGCCAAGTGTTTTAGAAGAAAATCTAAAAGAAGCACCCGAATGCATGGAGGACAAACCCAGACCGCAAAAGTAAGAGCTTAAGAAGGTATTCCTAAGCCCAAACGACGAAAAGAAGAGGCCAGTCTTTTTTGAGTGCGGACCTCACAGGCGAGGAGGAGGGAAGATTGCTACAACTCTTGACCGAGTACAAAGATGTGTTCGCATGGGAATACGATGAAATGCCTGGTTTGGACACGAGCATCACAATGCACTGGTTAGATGTAATCCCGGGATCCAAACCGGTAAAGCAGAGCACGAGAAGCTTTAGTCCGGATCTTAACGTTAAGATCAAGCAAGAAGTTTTCAAACTTCTGAATGCCAAATTCATCGAGCCGAACCACCATCCTACATGGTTGGCCAACATTCTGCCTGTAGTGAAGAAGAATGGGCAGCTTCGCATTTGCGTGGATTTTCGGGACCTTAATTGTTTCTGTCCCAAAGATGATTTTCCACTTCCCAACATCGACCTGCTTATCGATTCAGCCGCGGGTCATCGCATGTTCAGCTTCATGGACGTCTTAAATGGGTACAACCAAATCAAGATGGATCCCGAAGATGCACGAAAAACCGCATTCATCACTCCGGTGGGAGTCTTCAATTACACGGTCATGCCTTTTGGCCTCAAGAACGCAGGCGCAACTTATCAGCGAGCCATGATGGCCCTGTTCCACGATATGATGCACAAGGAGGTAGAATTCTATGTTGATGACTTGGTTGTTGTAGATACTGCTTTATGACATGGCAGATCTAGGCCACGTGGCAAGCATCCAGCACACCATATTGTGCTCCACACACACAGGATCACCAGCCGAGCTGATCCATGTGGGGGCTGCGAGACAGAGCCCTCGCATACCACTGCACGGGACTTGTAGGGACTTTGTGGTTTGGAGGCTAGAGTAAGCCCTGTCGCGTGCGAGCCAAGCCCGCGCGCGACCTTTAGTAACTGTTTTGAGAGATCTATGGCACGAGCTCCCTAGACCCGGTCAATCCGGTCAAACCCGGTCAATCCGGTCAAACCCGGTCAACCTCGTAACGGTTCCGGTACTCGCGCACCACGTGCTGTAACGGTCCCTATATACTCGGACGAACGTGCCGTTATGGTTAAGCTAATTAAGCCGCCATCAATGGGCGCATTAACCACACTACAACGGTCACGTTCTCCAGTATATATACATCGTTAACCTTTCCATACAAAGGAGAACAACACTGCCATACGCGGAAGCTCTGCCAAACCTCTGTCTCTCTCTCAGACATTGCTACTGACTTGCTCTCTCCCTACACACACCCCTATTCTTCCTGTGCGATCCCTGATCCACTACGTACGGTGTACACGGAGGTCTCCCCGCCGGAATCTCTTGTGCACATTTTGGTGAACCCGACGTGAATCTTACCAGCAAAAGCAACCATGTCTCAGGAGGATGATGTCAGCAACCGGTCGCCTTCCACCGAAACTCCCTCGGGAGACGAAGTCCGCCGTACTCCGACGACTCCCGGCGAGGCACCAACTTTGGAGTCTTTGGACGCCACTGTCCAAAGTCAGGCAAAAGCTCTCAAGTCTCAATCTGCGCAGTTGGAGCGGATCTTGGCCGTTCTGGGCACCCTTGCGCCAAATCCTCCACCAGGTACCGCCACCCCTCAGGGAGGAGGAACCCCTACTGCTCCAGGATTGGGAGCGTCGGCCACGCCTCCCAACCCTCATCTGCAAACTCTACCGTCAGCCGCGCAGCTGCCTTCGATCCAAGGATCAACAGCGCAAATGCTACCCCCTGCCGCTCACGCCTCTCAGCCCACGGCTTTGGCGTCTAACACAACTTTGCAGTACACTCTGCCTCCACCAGCGACGATTTGGGGAAACGCGGGCAGTCCATACACTCCCAACCCTCCGGCGGCATATGTGTCGCCACCGCCTACGGCAACCCCTCCGACAGCTACCGAGGGAAGCCTCCCAGAATGCATGACGTCCTTGCAGAAGCGCGTGGACTCCATCTTGGCTCATCAGTCATTCGCGGATACCATCATCCCGAAGCTAGACAATGATCCACCCATCCCACGAGAGATCTATCTCATGCCTAACCCGGTGGGGTACAAGACTCCCAAATGGGACAAGTTCGAAGACGTCAATGGAAACGCTCATGAGCATGTCATGCGTTTCATCGATGTCATGGGTCCATACGGAGCTGATCCCAAGCTGCTGATGCGAGAGTTCCCAAAAACCCTTGGGAATGTAGCATACAAATGGTACCGGACGTTGGAGCCCGGATCTGTGAAGACTTGGGACGACATGGTCCAGAAGTTCTACACCAAGTTCTTCCAGATGGAAGAGAAGGTGACGATGATCCACCTCTCGCGGATGTATCAGAAACGCGAAGAAGACGGAATCACTTTCATCAAGAAATTCAGAGCGAAATCCTTGGAGTGCAAGGATCCCATGCTCGAAAGCCGGCTCGTAGAGATATGCCTGCAGTGCATGCGAGATGAGTACAAGAGCATGCTAATCAATTTGCAAACACCCACGTTTTCAAAGCTCATCGAGTGCACGATGAACATCGAGCCCATTGTCGAGAGACAGAGAAAGAAGAGCGCTCCAGAACGACCTGCGAGCGGCACCACCTACAAGATCGGCAGATTTAGCTACAAGCGGGGGCGCGAAGCTGAAGTCAACACAGTTTCACCCCAAAAGCAAGCAAAGGCTGCAAACTTCGATGCACCGCCTCTGCCATGCTCGGTGGAGGAAGCGAGCGATCTCTGCAGACAGTGGCGTAAGGACGGCGTCCTCCCACCGCTCGAGAAAGCACCCTCCAAGGAGATGACGAGGGACCCTAAGTGGTGCGAATACCACGGCAAGGTCATGCACCCCACAGCCGAGTGCTTGAAGCTCAGATTCACGCTCGATCAGAAGATGAAGAGCGGCGAACTCATCGTCAGTGACCATCGGAAGGATGTGCGCAACAACCCGTTGCCTGCCCATACAGATTCGGGCTCAAAAGGCAAAGAGGTCGCCATGATCTCGATAGTTGACTTGGAAGAAGTCGCAGAGGATGGTCTGCCCATCGTTGCTGAAGTCCATGAAGATGAAGACTACAGCATGGACACGGAAGATGAGCGTGCCGACCGCATGAAAGGGTCGCACGGCTTCGACAGATTCTTCAACGAGATGAACTTCTCCGAAAAATGTCGAGCGGACATGACAAAAGCAATCTTAAGGGTAGCAGAGGACTACGAGGAGGAGCTCGTGGTCTCCAACGGGAAAGTCATCAGGGCGTCCCGTCCTACAGAAAAGATCATGACCTTTTCTGCCAGCGACAAGAAGACAGATGCGAGCCACCAGAGGCCCCTATACGTGACCGCCATCATCAACGGCGTCGAATTCAAGCGAGCATTCGTCGACGGAGGAGCAGCGGTCAATGTTGTTCCACTCCATACGCTGAAGCTAGCAGGGATCCCCGAGCACAAGGTAGTCAAGCGTCCATCCCCGCTGGTGGGATTCGGAAGCGACTCCAGAATGACGATCGGTTGGATTCGCCTGGGCGTTCAGATCGGCAAAATCAAGTGCTCGGCGAAGTTCTATGTCATAGACGCGAACACCACATACCACATGATCATAGGTCGGGCCTGGATTCATCGCTTCGACGCAATCCCTTCCACGGCTCACCAGATGATGAAAGCTATCTGGAACGACAGGATTGTCGAAATACCGGCCTCAACCAACCCATTCAACTTGGATGAAGCACATCTCAGCGAGGCGGTGTGGTTCACCGAGATGGCCGACGAGCAAACACCGGGACCATTCAACCCCACTCCTTTACCTCTCTGGGAGGACATCAAGGACCAGTCACCTGCAGGTGTGATGGTAACAAGGGGAGATACCAAGGAAACGCCGCCTATTCACGAAGAGGCGCCGCGCATCGCATATCATCGCAAGAGTGTCTACACTCTGAAGAGGATCGCAAAGCACGACCCCGAGGGCAAGGAGATAGAGAGCTTCTACGCCAACGGGAAGAAATGCTATCGCATATGAAGGTGCGCGGGGACGTCCTCACACGGGCATGGGGATGTCCCTGGGCAAATCAATCAAATCGAGCAAGTTGCGCCGACAGAAGGGCCAACACAGGGCACTCCAGAGGAGAAACTCAAAGAAGCGCCCGAATGCATGGAAGACAGGCCAAGACCGCAAAAGCAAGAGCTTAAGGAAGTGTTCCTCAGCCCGAACGAGGAAAAGAGGAGGCCAGTCTTCCTGAGTGCGGACCTCACAAGCGAAGAGGAACAAGGGCTGCTGCAGCTCCTAACTGAATACAAGGACGTGTTCGCATGGGAATACGACGAGATGCCAGGTCTAGACACGAGCATCACTATGCACCGTTTAGACGTCATCCCAGGGTCTAAACCGGTCAAGCAAAGCACCAGAAGCTTCAGGCCAGAGCTCAACGTGAAGATCAAACAGGAGATCGTCAAACTCCTAGATGCCAAGTTCATAGAGCCAAATCACCATCCCACATGGTTGGCCAACATCGTGCCAGTGGTGAAGAAGAACGGACAGCTCCGCATCTGCGTGGACTTCCGAGACCTCAATCGTTTCTGTCCCAAGGACGATTTCCCACTGCCTAATATTGACTTGCTCATTGATTCAACGGCAGGCCATCGCATGTTCAGTTTCATGGACGGCTTCAGTGGGTACAATCAAATCAAAATGGATCCCGAAGATGCAAGGAAAACTGCATTCATCACCCCCGTAGGGGTATTCAACTATACGGTAATGCCATTCGGCCTTAAGAATGCAGGCGCAACCTATCAGCGAGCCATGATGGCTCTGTTCCACGACATGATGCACAAAGAAGTGGAATTCTATGTGGATGACTTGGTCGTCAAATCCAAGTATGAAGCAGATCACCTTGCAGACTTGCGAAAGGTATTCAACAGATGCAGGAGCTTTCAGCTGAAAATGAACCCCATGAAATGCGCATTCGGCGTGACCTCGGGGAAGTTTTTGGGGTGCGTAGTCCATCGCCAAGGGATCGAGCCTGACCCTGCGAAAGTGTCAGCCATCACCAGCATGACGCCACCTCACAACCAAAGTGCCTTGAAAACATTCTTGGGAAAATTGTCATATCTGCGAAGATTCATCCCAGCAATTGCCGAGATCACGTGCTGCTTCAGCACCCTCCTCAAGAAAGACGCCGCGTACAACTGGGCTCCTGATCACGAAGCCGCATTCGAAAAGCTAAAGGAGCTACTCACATCCCCAAAGATAATGATCGCGCCTCAACTGGGATTGCCGCTTCTGCTATACCTTACATCGACAAGGAAGTCTATAGGAGCGCTCTTGGCTCAGATCTATGAGGGACAAGAGAGGCCTATCTATTACATCTCCCGCATTGTGCAGCCTGCTGAATCAAGGTACACGGACATCGAACGTCATTGCCTTGCTTTATTCTTCGTAATAGAGAATTTGAGACACTATTTTGCATCGCACAAAGTAGTGGTGGTCACCAAAAGCGACCCCATAAGATATCTGCTGACTCACACCACTCCGGGTGGAAGATTGGCGAAATGGTACATGACCATCTCTCAATACGATATCACATGCGTGAAACCAAGAGCGATCAAGTCGCAGGCGGTAGCAGATCTGTTGGCACAGTTCCCCGACAACAGTTACGAACCTGTGATCGAGGAAGAGCTCGAAGGCCCTGAAATCTACGCGATTGACGTGCCCTATTGGACCCTCCACTTCGACGGTTCGTCAACCAGAAAAGGTGGAGGCATTGGAATAGTCTTGACAAAGCCGGACGGGGAAGTCATACAGATGTCCGCAAAACTCAATTTCGCAGTCACGAACAACGAGGCGGAATACGAGGCTCTGATCGCAGGGCTCCGTGCGGCGAAAACCTTGGAAGTGAGCAACTTAACAGTCATGGGAGATTCCAAGCTGATTGTTAAGCAGGCCTCGGGCGAATATGGTTTAAAGGAGATCAACCTCCTGCCATACCGTACCCTAGTGCAAAAGCTGATGCAGCAATTCTGCGACGTGAAATACGAGCACAAACCCCGAGCGGACAACAGGCATGCAGACGCCTTAGCAACTCTGGGATCTAAGGTCAGCATAGACAAATGCCCTGCGAGGATTTCCATCGAAGTGCGAACATCGTCGGCATTAACAGAAGATGCGTGCGACGACGAACACATGGATGACGCAGACTGGCGAAAAGCAATCCTGCAAGCTATTGCGAAAGGCACCAGTAGCGAAAGCTGGGTACTCACGAAAGGATACTGCATCCACGACAACACCCTTTACTACAAGGGTCCTGGAGGAATACTCATGCGTTGTGTCTCCGAGCAAGAGGGACAACAGCTGTTAGAAAAGATTCACCAACACGCTTGCGGAGAAAGCGAGGTGTCAATCTACAGGAAAGCTCAGAGATATGGCATTCATTGGCCAGGCATGTCAACAGCTGCAGCCCTGATACAAGGGAAGTGCGAGAGTTGCGCACTAATCAAAGATTCTCTACTTATCGCTCTGATCGACGACGACACGGACTGGAGAAAGCCATTGTTTGAATTCCTCACCAAGGGCACCGTGCCCGAATCGAGAAAAGAGGCAGACAAATTGAAGAGGAAAGCTTCTCGATATGTGGTTCAAGAAAATCTGCTTTGGCGAAAAGGTCACGAAGGCAACTTGCTGCGATGCCTAGACGATAGGGAAGCACAAGAAGTCATGGATCTCTCCCATCAGGTGGAACACCAGGGGGGTGCGAAATTATGCAGACAGCTCCTCTCAATCGGATACTTCTGGCCCACGATGGAAGTCGATTGCCGCACCAAAGTGCGACGCTGCCAAGAATGTCAATTCAAAGGAAACCTAGTGCACGCTCCCGCTGTGGACCTACATGCACTAGGAACGCCATGGCCATTTCACACATGGGCTTTGGACTTCATTGGCCCCATCCGACCAACGTCACATGGGAACCATTTCATTCTCACCGCAACTGAGCTGTTCACCAAATGGGTGGAAGCGATACCACTGAAGACGGCAAACGCGCTAGCTGTGGTTAACTTCATCCAGGAAAACATCGTATGCAGGTTCGGAATCCCGAATACTATTCTTTCAGATAACGGTACTCCTTTTGTTAATCGTCAGGTAGCTACAAAACTTGCGGAGTACAATATCAGGCAGATATGCTCTACCCCCTATTATCCAAAGGGAAACGGGCAAGCCGAGGCGACCAACAAAACGCTGCTGAGAATTCTGAGCAAGATGGTCGCAGATGACCACAAGAAGTGGGCCGACTCCCTTAACATAGCTCTGTGGGCCTACAGAACTTCTCCAAGGACACCCACAGGGGCCTCTCCATTTCTACTATGTTATGGGGCCGAAGCTGTGGTACCTGCGGAGGTCAGAGTCAATTCGGCAAGGCTGGCCTTCCACGCGCTCTATGAAAACCAACGCGATCACGATTTAGTCTTGCTGGAAGAAAAGCGAGAACAAGCCAAAAGGACTAACAAGCGGTACCAAGAGAGAATCGCACCCGCCTACAACAAGACAGTCCAGCGACGGGATTTCGCAGTTGGCGACCTGGTCTTGCGCGCATCTGACCACTGCATGCGAGAAGCAACTCACCCAAAGTTCGCAGCTAATTGGGAAGGACCCTTCGAAGTCACAGAAGTCTTCGATAGCGGCTACTGCAGCATACGAAGGTTGCACGGCACAACCTCAACTCCAAGCTCAGTCAACATGCGCTGGATCAAGAAGTACTATCCCTGACTTCTCTTATTTCATACGTTTTATGATAACGTTGCTTAATGTCTCATGTGGCTACGATATTCGCAATCTCCTCTCCCATATGAGAGGATTGTAATCCTATCTCTCCCATATGAGAATGTCATAATAAAAGAATTCTCCCAAATGAGAAGTTCATATTTTCTAGCCGTTTATATCGCTTTATCTAATTTGTTACGACTGTTAACAATGATTTATTCGCTGCAATAGTAACGGATACAAACACGATCTTGATTGATCATTAAAACCTATCTCTTACGATAGCAAATGCGATCTTAATTGATCATCAAAGCCTATCCCTTACGATAGCGAATGCGATCTTAATTTATCATCGAAGCCTATCTCTTACGATAGCAAATGCGATCCCAATCGATCGTTCAAAGCCTATCTCTTACGATAGCAGCAAATGCAAAAGTGATCCTAGCTGATCATCGAAGCCTATCTCTGACGATAGCAACTAAATACAGATGCGATCTTAAGTGATCATCTAAAGCCCATCTCTTATGATGGCAGCCAATACAAATGAGATCTTAATCGATCATCTAAAGCCTATCTCCTACGATAGCAGCTACACGCGAACGCGATCTTAAGTGATCATCTAAAGCCCATCTCCTACGATGGCAGCCACTACAAATGTGATCTTAATCGATCATCTAAAGCCTATCTCTTACGATAGCAGTTACACGCGAATGCGATCTTAAATGATCATCTAAAGCCCATCTCCTACGATGGCAGCCAATGCAAATGCGATCTTAAATGATCATCTAAAGCCCATCTCCTACGATGGCAGCCAATGCAAATGCGATCTTAATTGATCATTTAAAGCCTATCTTTCATGGTAGCAATCAAACGCAAATGCGATCTTAAGTGATCATCTAAAGCCTATCTCTCGTGGTAGCAATCAAATGCAAATGCGATCTTAAGTGATCATAAAAGCCTATCTCTTACGATAGCAGCCGAACGCAAATGCGATCTTAAGTGATCATCCAAAGCCTATCTCTCATGGTAGCAATCAAATGAAAATGCGATCTTAAATGATCATTAAAGCCTATCTCTTGCGATAGCACCCAAACGAAAATACGATCTTACATGACCATCCAAAGCCTATCTTTTGCGATAGCAGCGAAATACAAAAATGATCTCAATCGATCATCTAACGCCTATCTCTTGGGATAGCAGGTTATACAGATGCGATCTTATAATGATCTTCTCAAGCCTATCTGTTACGATAGCAATTTTGGGTTAATTATCCAAACCCGTTTGATAGGATGGCAACACGAGTACAGAGTCATCTTATTAGATCTTCCAAAGATCTGTCTGCTGTGATAGCAGTTTATGCGAGGAACTATCTCAAACGAGGCCTATCTTCTATGATAGCAATTTGCACAGCTCAACGATCTTGATTGATCTCTCGAAAATTATCTGGAACGATAGCAACGTTGTGAACGTGATCTCATGCGATTTACAACGACAAACTACAAGCCCATCCGTCAAGATGGCACAGCTGCGAAATTTCGATCTCGAATGATCTAGCGAAATATCTGTAAATTGGCATCGCATATGCGAAATCAATACATGTCATTATGCAAGGCAAAACAAGCCGAAACACATGCGAAATTGTATTTTGTTGCAAAGAACAGATGATACAAATACTATTTATCATTATAAGTCAAATGACTTACAATTTATCTATCTAGATAGCAGCTTACAAGCGAAAAGCTCGCATCTAACTACGCAGCCAAGATGGCTTACAAATACATTCGAAAAATGGCTGATAAGCCAGAAATGCGCCAAGGGAACTCTCGACTAAGAAAAGAGAGAATCCACCGGTCCTGACACCGGCAGCACAGTACGCAGATCCGCGGCCAAAGATCTGTAGCAAGTAGGATGCATCTGCGAAGAGATTAACTCGCCATGCGCTACATCCTTAGCGGCAAGAACCGGCCGAATCCATGTCCGAAGATCTTAGGGTCCGACGAAACCCCTGTCTGATCAAGATATGTACCAGAGGAACCACCTGTTCCGGCATATGCCGTCGTGCAGAACAGGGGAAGCCGTCATTCCTCTGGTACTTAGCTCCTTGTCATGATAGACAAGGGCGTTGGCGAGCCTCCTGAGTTCAAGAACGAAGAGGCAAGAAACTCTCCTTCGGAGATGCTGGAGGAGAATTCCGCCGTTCATTACGAGACGGTAGCACGGTCACTTCGGCGCTGCACCTCGCCACGAGGCGGCCGGAAACATGACCTGCACACATAATACACGAAGAAATTTCTTCGAACACACATGAGGTATTATCTGCATCCTCTTCATGACGGTTATAAACAGCAATAAGCCTCATAAAGTGGATCTTGGAAACTATTTCTATGGCACAAAGCGCAAACTCAGGATTCAAAGCTTCAAGTTGCCATGAATCAACGGAAAACAAGCGTTGAAGCCAGCAGTCGTAAGGACTCACGGCAAAGCACATGTTTGGGGATGAAGAACCCAAATGGCAAAGACAGGGTTTATATAGGCCCTGTGGAGACTCTTCGGCTGCATAAGATGAGTCAGCAAAATTCAAAAAAGAGGGTAAGTTCAATCACTTACGCCTTGAAAAGCGGTAACAATCAATTACCCTACTAAAGGCTACGACGATTCGGTTGCGTATCCTAATAAATGACGGATAGTCATGATTTGGATGGACTTCCCAACAGAAGCGTGCTTATCTGCCAAGAAATTAGCGTGAAAATCAAGCAAAGAATCAATTGCTGATGTCATAATTGGATATGCACAGAAATGTCCAATCAAATCCCGAAAAGGGGGCAAAACAGGCAAACTCATTGTTTGTTGTTAAAAAAAGAAGGGGGAGAAACCCTAGCAACATTACATTAATGTTTCAAAATATTACATTAATGTCTCAATCATTTTCCTGTTTTCTTTTCAAAAAATTCGAAAAGTCAAAACAAATTTTTGACTAAGGAGTCCTGGGGCTCGAACTGCTCGATCAGCCTCTCCACCTGTTGCACTTCTTGCTTTAGTTGCTCGCACTTGGCATTCATTTCCTGATACAGCTTTACAGCTTCATCAACCTTTTGCTTTTGCTGCTCCACCTTCTGCATCTCAGCTGCGAGATTCTGGTGACCGAGATTCAAAGTTACAGCTGCGCGAATCAGTGTAACTCTGTCCTTGAGGAATTTAAAGCCAAGTCTGCCTTGGACTTTGAGCACGAGATTTTGGCACATGCCACACAGCAATTCAGCACTCTGGGCCGAAATGGTCGCAGGTGTGGCCGCACACAGCTGCTCTAGTATCCAGATGGCTTCAGTAAGGAATAGCCTCCTGTCAAAAGGACTGATCTCCAGACACCTCACAAACGATCGGGGGTATCTGAGGCGCATTCGAACTACCCAGTCTACATCGGTTTGCTTCAAACCTGAGACATCAAAAACAAGTCATGATGTCAAAACGCGCAAGCAAATAATGCGACGTGCGAATGGTAAAGTCGCTGCTTACCAGTGCCTTCCAGAATTTCATGAAGAGAAGGGATACGGGCCACCGGGTTGTTCGAAGACTGCCCTCGCTCCATGGCTCTCCTATCAGCTGCAAGCTCCAACCTCTCATAGTCAGGAGGAAGAGTGTAGGCCGCACCAGCTGCGACTACATTCCCAACCTGCGAGCCCCAAATGCTCCACGCAGGAATGGGTGCTTCCGGCACAGTCATCGCCGGAGGCGAAGGGACAACCGAAGTCGCTGGACGGACACTCCCAGATGCGAAAATGTTAGCATCACTTGTCCTTTCTTCCTCACCACCAGTACGGACACCTTCGTTCATCGGCACAGCATCAGCTTCGACATCATCGGAGAGCTCTATGACATCCTCGAGATGCTCACGGGCGTGTCCAGCAGCTGCGACGGGCTTCTCGGCATGGGAGCTCGAAATTGGAACATGGGATGCAGAAGGCTCACTCCTCTGCTCCGGCTCAGGTTCCTCAGCATGACCTGCGATACCAAATGCGATAATATGAGGTAACTTGTATTATGAGTTATTTCGCTATCTTTGCTGAAGCTAGGAATAAGCACCTCCACGCGAAGGTGGGATTGAGGTGTCCTCATCATACACTAGGGACGTGGAACCGTGCCCTATCAGTGTATCCTCACTAAGCAAATCTTTAAGAGAAGCATGACCTGGGACGCGAGTAAACCAGTCATGATTTTGCCTCAAGTGGCTACAGCCTAGTATGCGCATATCACTCAAAATAATTACCTGAGGGTTCTCCACATTTGCTTACCAACCAACGGCGAATGTCAGGCTTTGATACACCGTGCTTTAACGCACCCACAATTACATCTCTATAAGTAACTGCGAGATTGAAGATCTCACCTTTATCGCCACCTGCGATCTCTGCGAAGTCCGCTTGGACTTGCTCTAGCTCTGCTGCGTCCTCCCCAGGAACCTCATCTTCCTCCTCCACATGAGGAGCCACTTCTTCGGGAAGCTCGTCTTCCTCGCCAGTTGAACGCACTAAGTCATCAACATGCAGCTCCTCGAGGCTCCGCTGTTTCACAAGCTCGAGCTCCTCTTCCTCTCGCTGCCTTCTTCTCGCAGCAGCCTCCGCGGCTGTCTTCCGGGATTCAGCAAGAACATCCTCGCTTATAGGATCATCTGAAATGCCAGAAGGGGCATCTCTCTTTTGCCTCTTGGCCACGAGGCCACCAACAGTTTCATCATCATCATCTGCGAATACAAAATTGGTTCAAAGAAAAGAACTGCACAAAAGTCATGATAAAGGACAAGGAAAGGCGACGGAAGTACCTCCTGACTCTTCCTCGCGCATCACAACTGTTCCTTCTTCTTCTTCTTCATTACTTGCTTGGGGCTCCTGCCTCTCTTCCTCTTCCTCTTGATTGAATGGAACGAAGGTTTCAACTGCGAGATCTTTTCGCACCTTGCCGGGCATACGACCCTTACCTTTGTCCTTGACAGAAAGGGACCTCACTGGGGGCGAAGCTGGAGCGCTCCTGGGGGAAGAAATCGTAATCCCCTTTTGCCTAGGTCTCTTCGCTCTCGGCGCCGCAGTCGCTGGAGGGGACGGGTCATCTCTAGGAGGAGACGGAGCCGGAGGGTTGTCTATCAGCGAGTCAGCAAAAGTGTTCATGACTCCGCGAACTTTTGTTTCGACCTCAGCATCCATCCTCCATGCTAGCCGGTACGACTCCCCCCTCCTTCTAGTGGCAACAATGGTATCCACCAGCGATTTGGAGCGGTCACCAGCTGCGAACCTCCGCACATGACACTGGACAATACAGAACGAAAAACATCAATGCAAGCGAATCAAAAAGCTTAAAGCACACAAGGAGACTGCTTACCTCAGCAAACGCCTTGCTATATTTGATGACCTGTGTGTCACCCTTCTTGATTGCATCGACCTGCTCCTTCAGAATGAAATCGGGGCACAAATGATTCTCGCGGTCCAACAACGAGTAGCAACCGTACTCAGACTCGCTCAAACTGCAATTGGGGCGAAACGGAAAAGAGTTTCTCTTGATCAAGGGGGCCCTTCCTGGCTGCGCCGCCGCCTCCGTCTCCATCCTCGTCTGCTGGGCAATCCAGTATGCGATCCAGTTCTGGGAACAACCACCCTTGCGAGTTCCCGCAGGCTGCTCGAAGGGAAGATTGCTCATGAGGACCGTCTTGCACTCCTTTGTCAGCAAGCGCTTGTAACACCCTCTGACGATAGACTGGGGCTCGATTGATGGGGCCACCGCATCGAAACCAAACTGAGGAGAGACCCGAGTGGGGTCAACATCCACTGTAAGCCTTTCATATCGTGGCGCGAGCTCACGAATGTGCTCTGCAAGTGCAGGAAGAGAACCTCGCAGACACCAGCAAAAGAACTCACGATACCGCTCGTGGAAATGCGAACCCTTTTCAAAGAGAAGGTCTTCTGACAAGACCATACCTTTGGAAGGGTATAGCTTTGGAAACCACCGCACATTCTCGACACGTGTGGCGTAGGGCCTGGCAGTGAACTCCCTTCGTTTGTCGCATATCAAGCTCCAAGTACACTTGGTGTTGCTTGCTCCAAACCATCTCGCAGCTCTCCCGCTGTTGAACGCTTCCGTCTCGCCTGGGGGACACCACTTCTCAAGTGGGAGGGGAGTTGGAGCATAAGACGGCCAGCGCTCAAAAACCCACATTGTCAAAAAGCTGATATTGACAAAGGTCAGGACATCGAGACGGCCGCGCGATTCTCTCATCGCCAGAACCAGCTGGTCCAGCCTATAATACAACGTACCCAAGACCAAGGGTCCGAGCGCGACTCTCTGGCCAAGAGCGAGCCTCACCGCAAGCGGCAGCACATGGTAGAAGACCCCGTCATGGGGGTGACCGTCAATCAGATACCTCGACAGCCAAGCACAAAGAAAGGCGCAAAGGGTCAGATGATAACCCTTGCCCTCTACGTAATTCTCGGCCTTCGGGTTTCCGCTCAAAAGCTTCTTAGTAATGCTGCTGCTCGCATAGTCTCGGAAGAAGTACTGCAACCACTTGTTCCAGGTATTCTTCGCAGACGTATCGACAAGCTGCCAGTTCGGAAGAGGTTCCGTACTGGTCCACCGAGTGGAGATTTTCTTTACCTCTGCTAGGCACTCCACCATCTGCGCGTACAAGGCCAATTCCGCAGGTGTTCTTAAGTGACTCAAAGGGTCCACCTCGCCCATGGGGGAAAGCTCATACAGCATTTGAACGTCCTCGAGCGTGGGGGCAGCCTCGAACTCAGCAAAGTGAAACGTGTGAGTCGCAGGCGAATAGCGGGACAGAAGGTCTAGAAGCATGGACTGATCCAGCTTCACGGCAGCACCCTTCATAGCACGGACAGCGAAGAAAATGCCGGCTTTATCGAGAGTTTCGGCGTAATTACCCAACACGTGGTCAGTCCACTCATCCATATAGTCCAACTTCTGGACAAACCCCTGAGTAGAAATTGCAGTGTATGGGAAGTGCCCATTCTCGATTCCCAATCGAACCACATTCTCGGAGCCAACTAACTCGAGCAAGGCTGAGTTAACTGGGCGAGTCAGCGTTAACAACTGCTCAACGGGAACAGGATCAGGCATCCTCTTCGCCTTCACCCTCGCGTGGTAAAAATCTTTCCCACCCAGAAAGGGGGCTTTTCGCCACAGAGCCTGCGGAAGCTCCGGCATCTCTTCATCTTCCTTGACGGGTCTGGTTACTCTTGTTTTGGCCATTCCTGCGAAAGGGCAAAAAAAGGGGGGGAGAAATACCACACTTCAGTTTGAATTTTGGAATTCGAGATCTATGCAAAGGAAAGCAGACAGTTCCGGTGCCGATTTCAGAAATTGGGGATTTGCAAGACCCAATATTGTCGAAAGATTAAAAACGAAGCAGGTTTAAAGATCAAAACCTCTTCACAGATTTCATGGGTTTACAGATTCAACGCAGTTCAAGGCAAACGCTGGTATTTTAAAATCAAAAAGTAAACGAGGCCAACCTTGTTTCCTTGAAGCCTGCTTGGATATGCACAGTTGAAGAATACGATTTGCAGTTCTGAACTGATGATTGATGATCTGGATCTGCTCTCGAAGATCTCCGGGTACCATTCACTTTAAGAGAAAGAAGCAATGCTTTGCAATGATGGGATACAAGGTATTTATCCAAAAGAATGAAGGGTTGCGTCCCTTCAGTAGTCGAATCGCAACCGTCACCGTCGTGTCGCGCAATCACAGGACGGGCTGACGTCACGCCTAAAACCCTAAAGGTCAGACGGCACGACTCTAGGGGTTTTAGGTCATAATGACACGCACGGGGGCTGAATCTACCCGTATTTGAATTGGTGCGTGACGACGACGCGCATGTTGGTTTCCGCGCATGGAAGCCTATACAGCTACGAGCCTTCACGCGCAGAAAGGGGGCTAATGTAGATACTTCTTTATGACATGGCAGATCTAGGCCACGTGGCAAGCATCCAGCACACCATATTGTGCTCCACACACACAGGATCACCAGCCGAGCTGATCCATGTGGGGGCTGCGAGACAGAGCCCTCGCATACCACTGCACGGGACTTGTAGGGACTTTGTGGTTTGGAGGCTAGAGTAAGCCCTGTCGCGTGCGAGCCAAGCCCGCGCGCGACCTTTAGTAACTGTTTTGAGAGATCTATGGCACGAGCTCCCTAGACCCGGTCAATCCGGTCAAACCCGGTCAATCCGGTCAAACCCGGTCAACCTCGTAACGGTTCCGGTACTCGCGCACCACGTGCTGTAACGGTCCCTATATACTCGGACGAACGTGCCGTTATGGTTAAGCTAATTAAGCCGCCATCAATGGGCGCATTAACCACACTACAACGGTCACGTTCTCCAGTATATATACATCGTTAACCTTTCCATACAAAGGAGAACAACACTGCCATACGCGGAAGCTCTGCCAAACCTCTGTCTCTCTCTCAGACATTGCTACTGACTTGCTCTCTCCCTACACACACCCCTATTCTTCCTGTGCGATCCCTGATCCACTACGTACGGTGTACACGGAGGTCTCCCCGCCGGAATCTCTTGTGCACAGTTGTCAAGACCAAAGAAGAGGCGGATAACTTGGGGGATTTGCGGAAAGTATTCAACAGATGCATAAGCTTTCAATTAAAGATGAACCCCATGAAGTGCGCATTCGGAGTAACATCGGGGAAATTCTTGGGATGTGTAGTACATCGTCAAGGAATAGAGCCTGATCCTGCAAAAGAATCGGCCGTCACTACCATGACGGCGCCACACAATCAGATTGCCTTGAAGACTTTCTTGGGGAAGCTATCCTACCTGCGGAGATTCATCCCGGCGATAGCCGAAATCACCTTCTGCTTCAGCGATCTTCTCAAGAAAGATGCTGTGTACAATTGGACTGCAGAACACGAAGATGCGTTTGGGAAGTTGAAAAACCTATTGACATCGTCAAAGGTAATGATCGCACCCCAGCTCGTATCACCGCTCTTGCTATATCTGACGTCGACAAAATGTCTATAGGGGCACTCTTGGCTCAGGAGTATGAGGGACAAGAAAGGCCGATCTACTACATTTCTCGCATAGTGCAGCCAGCAGAGTCAAGGTACACAGACATCGAGCGTCATTGCCTTGCCTTATTCTTTGTAATAGAGAAGTTGAGGCACTATTTTGCTTTGCACAAAGTGGTGGTGGTTACAAAGAGCGATCCTATACGGTATCTTTTGACTCACACTACCCCTGGGGGAAGACTGGCAAAATGGTATATGACCATTTCCCAATATGACATCACATGCGTTCGACCCCGGGCAATCAAATCGCAAGCGGTGGCCGATCTGCTAGCACAGTTCCCTGATAATAGTTATGAGCCCGTGATTGAGGAGGAACTGGAGGGTCCTGAAATCTATGCAGTTGAGTTGCCCTACTGGACACTCCATTTCGATGGGTCATCCACAAGGAAAGGAGGAGGAATCGGAATAGTCTTGACCAAACCCGATGGAGAGGTCATACAGATGTCCGCAAAGCTTGACTTCGCAGTCACCAACAACGAAGCAGAGTATGAAGCTCTCATCGCAGGTCTTCGCGCGGCAAGGGCCCTAGAAGTAAGCAATCTCACGGTTATGGGGGACTCCAAGCTAATCGTCAAACAAGCCTCAAGCGAGTACGGTTTAAAGGAGATAAACCTATTTCCTTACCGGACCTTGGTACAGAAGCTGGTGCAGCAGTTCTGCGATGTCAGGTACGAGCATAAACCTAGAGCAGACAATAGGCATGCCGATGCTCTGGCAACTCTGGGATCCAAAGTTAGTACGGATAAATGTCCTGCGAGAATCTCGATTGAAGTGCGGACGTCCTCGGCGTTGACAGAGGACGCGTGCGATGACGAACGTATGGATGATGCGGAGTGGAGAAAAGCAATATTGCATGCCATCGGAGAAGGAAAAGGCAACGAAAATTGGCCATCTACAAAGGGGTATTGCATACATGACAACACCATCTACTATAAAGGCTCAGGCGGAATACTCATGCGATGCGTCTCAGAACAGGAGGGACAAGCGCTATTAGACAAGATTCACCAACACACTTGTGCAGAAAGTGAGGTGTCAATCTATCGGAAAGCCCAGAGGTATGGGATTCACTGGCCGGACATGTCAACAGCCGCGACATTGATTCAAGGGAATTGCGAGAGTTGCGCGCCGATCAAGGACTCTTTAGCGATTGCTCTGGTTGATGATGACACGGATTGGAGGAAGTCGCTCTTTGACTTTCTCACGCAGGAGATTGAACCTGAATCGAGGAAAGAAGCCGAAAAGCTAAAGCGAAAAGCAGCACGGTACGTGGTGCAAGAAAATGTACTCTGGCGGAGAGGCCACGAAGGTAATCTACTGCGATGCTTAGACAGCAAGGAAGCACAAGAGGTGATGGACCTCTCTCATCAAGCGAAACATCAAGGAGGTGCGAAGTTGTTCAGACAGCTCCTCACAATTGGCTAATTTTGGCCCACCACGGAAGCGGACTGCGGAGCTAAAGTAAGGAGATGCCAAGAGTGCCAATTCAAAGTCAACCTAGTGCATGCTCCTGCTGTGGATCTACACGCGCTAGGAACGCCATGGCCGTTTCATACTTGGGCTTTGGATTTTGTTGGCCCTATACGACCGGCCTCGCATGGGAATCAGTTTATCCTCACTGCGACCGAGTTATTCACTAAGTGGGTAGAAGCAATACCACTAAAGACGGCAAATGCGCTCGCCGTAGTCCATTTTATCCAGGAGAACATCATATGCAGATTCGGAATTCCTAACACCATCCTCTCGGATAATGGTACCCCCTTCGTCAATCGCCAGGTAGCTGCGAAGCTGGCGGAGTACAACATAAGGCAGATATGTTCTACCCCCTACTATACGAAAGGGAACGGTCAAGCGGAAGCAACCAACAAGACGTTGTTAAGAATCTTGAGCAAGATGGTTGCAGACGACCACAAGAAATGGGTTGATTCTTTGAACATAGCCTTGTGGGCATATCGGACTTCTCCAAGGACTCCCACAGGAGTCTCCCCATTTCTCTTATGCTATGGTGCTGAAGCTGTAGTACCTGCGGAGGTAAAAGTTAATTCCGCAAGATTGGCCTTCCATGCGCTATACGACAATCAGCGCGATCATGACTTGGTCCTGTTAGAAGAGAAGCGGGAGCAAGCTAAGCGCACTAACAAGCGATATCAGGAACGGATCGCCCGCGCGTACAACCAAACAGTCCAACATCGAGATTTCGCAGTTGGAGATATGGTTTTGCGCGCATCGGATCATTGCATGCGGGAGGCGGCTCACCCAAAATTTGTAGCCAACTGGGAAGGACCCTTCGAAGTCACAGAAGTCTTTGATAGTGGCTACTGCAACATAAAAAGACTACATAGGACGGCCTCAACCCCAAGCTCAGTGAACATGCGCTGGATTAAGAAGTATTAATCATTAACTCCTCTTATTACATGCGTTAGATTACAATGCCTACTTTATGCTCTGTACTGCTAAAGATTCATGCATCTTCTCTCCCATAAGAGGGAATTGTAATCTCGCCTCTCCCATATGACAGTATTCTATAATAAAAGACTTCTCCCAAATGGGAAGAATTTTATAATCTCAGCTGTCTTTATCGCTTTATTAATTTTCTTTTAATGAAAGCCTATCCGCCGTGATAGCAGCCCTATGCAAATACGATCTTAAGTGATCTTTTAAGCCTATCTGCCATGATAGCAGCCTATGTGAATACGATATTAAGTGATCTTTTAAGCCTATCTGCCATGATAGCAGCCTATGCGAATATGATCTTAAGTGATCTTCAAGCCTATTTGCCATGATAGCAGCCTATGCGAATACGATCTTAAGTGATCTTTTAAGCCTATCTGCCATGATAGCAGCCTATGCGAATATGATCTTAAGTGATCTTCAAGCTTATCTGCTGTGATAGCAGCCTATGCGAATACGATCTTAAGTGATCTTTTAAGCCTATCTGCCATGATAGCAGCCTATGCGAATATGATCTTAAGTGATCTTCAAGCTTATCTGCTGTGATAGCAGCCTATGCGAATACGATCTTAAGTGATCTTTAAGCCTATCTGCCATGATAGCAGCCTATGCGAATACGATCTGGAATGATCTTTAAGCCTATCTGCCATGATAGCAGCCCTATGCGTATGCGATCTTAAGTGATCATTGAGCCTATCTGCCATGATAGCAGAGCCATGCAAATATGATCTTAAGTGATCTCCAAAGCCTATCTGCCAAGATAGCAGCTGTGCTTAAGTCTAATCTTAAGTAGTTCTCAAGTCTATCTGCCAAGATAGCAAAGCTATGTAAATGCGATCTCGAACGATCTAAAAACACATCTGCGAATCTATTTGACGGATAGCGAATCATATCAACAATGCAAAGTGTGAATATAACACTATAAAAGATGAGATCTGCCAGCACGCATGCGAAATTGTAGTTCGTTGTTACAAGAGCAGCAAATCATACAAAGAGATTTATTATTATGAGTCAAAATGGCTTACAATTTATCTGTCTAGATAGCACCTTACAAGCGGAAAGCTCAGACTGAGCTAGTTACACAGCCAACATGGCTTACAATGCATCTAAATAGCAGCCTACAAGCGGAAGTTACACATAGGGGGAATCCTTACTGAAAAAAGATCAACCTGCTAGTCCTAACAGAAGCTATGCGATACAATGATCTGCGACCAAAGATCTGTAGAAAGTAGGGTGTTCCTATAAAAAGAACGGCCTCCTAACGCTACAAGAGCTATGCGACGCTATGTTCAAGATCCCGGGATCTGACAAGGCCTCTGTCTGATTAACACCCCAAGAGATGTGCCTGAGGAACCACATGTTCCGGCGAAAAACAGGCAAGCAGAAACTCCTAGGGCAAGAGGCTCCTTGTCCACGGAGACGAGCACAATGGCTCGCCACCCCAAGTTCAAGAACGTGGTGGCGAATGGTCATCCTCCGGGAAATCTAGAGGAGAAATCCGCCGTTCATCACGAATCGGTAAAAAGGCCAGTACGACGCTGCACCTCGCCGGGAGGCGGCCGGAAACATGACCTGCAAACATAATAGACGAAGAAAATTCTTCGAGCAAGCATGAGGTATTATATGCATCTTCTTTATGATAGTTATAAAGATCAATAAGCCTTGTAAAGCAGATCTTGGAAGCTATTTCTATGGCACAGAGCACAAACTCAGGTTTCACAACTTGTAGTTGCCATGAATCAACGAAAGACAAGCATTGAAGCCAGCAGTCGTAGGGAATCATGGCAAGCCACATTGTGGGATGAACAACCCAAGTAGCAGAAGGCGGGGTTTATATAGACCCAGTTGAGACTCTTCAGTTGCTTAGCTGAGTCAGCAAAACTTGGAAAAGGGGTAAGAATCAATCACTTACGCCTTGAAAAGAGGTAACAATCAATTACCCTACTAAAGGCTACGACGATTCGGTTGCGTATCCTAATTAATTACGGAAGGTCATGATACGGATGGACTTCCCAAGGAAAGCGTGCTTATCTGATAAGCAATTAGCGCGAAAATCAAGGCAGAATATCGCTAAGCTGACGTCATAATTGATATGCACATCGATATTCGAGAAAATCCCGCGAAGAGCAAAACAGGCATTCAAATTTTGGATAAAAAAGGGAGGAGAAACCCTAGTAACATTACAGTAATGTTTTAACATTTTGTTCAAAACAAATTTGTTATTGTTCAAAATAAGCCTTTGACCAGGGAGTCATTAGGAGTAAACAGGCGCGACAAATTCGCCACTTGCTCCACTTCTCGCTTCAACTGCTCATAGTTGGCGTTCATCTCATGGAAGAGCTTCACAGCCTCTTCAGCTTTCTGCTTTTGCTGCTCCACCTTCTGCTCCTCAGCTGCGAGGTTATGGAAGCCGCGTTTCAAATTCACAGTCGCGCGAATCTGGGTGACTCTTTTGACAAGATACCCAAAGCCCAGCTTGCCTTGAACTTTGGCTTGAAGGTTTTGACACATGTTGAAAAGCAACTGCGCTCTGAGGAGAGATGGTCGCAGGTGTGGCCGCAGACAGCTGCTCCAAAATCCAGATGGCTTCGGTCAAAAACAGCCTCCTGTCGAAAGGTTTTATCTCCAGAGACCTCACAAATGAGCGGGGATGGGAGAGACGCATTTGAACCAGCCAGTCCACATCAGCTTGCTTCAGCCCTAAGCAATGATAAATCAAGTTAGGATATCGAGCTTGTAAATGAAGAATGCAAGATGCGAACAACAATAATGGTAACGTACCAGTTCCTTCAAGGATCTCGCGCAAAGAAGGAATGCGCATTGTCGGGGCAGCTGAAGACAGTCCTCGCTGCAATGCTCTCTTATCAGCTGCGAGCTCTAGCTCCTCATAATTGGCAGGAAGAGTATAAGCTGCACCAGGTGCGATTGCAACTCCTACATGAGAACTCCAAAAGTTCCACGTAGGAGGAATCACTGGAGGCTCAGTCCTTGCCGGAGGTATGGCAACAGTAGAGGTTGCGACCCGATTAGGGAAGCCCTCGGATGCGAAAGCTTCAGCAGCATCTGCTTCTGTTTCTTCAGCAGCAACATTGGTATCTTCCTCCATCAACACGGTGTCAGCCTCGACATCATCAGAAACTTCGATGATATCCTCTAAGGGCTCACCTCCATACTCGGCAGGTGCGACGGGCTTCTCGGTATGAGAACTTGGCACCAGGACATAAGATGCAGAAGGATGACTCCTCTGTCCCAGCATGGCTTCACCGGCGTCACCTGCGATACAAGACACGATGATGTCAGGTAACTTGTGTTGCACAATATTTTATTATTTTAATAAACCAAGAGCGAGCACCTCCACGCGAGGGTGGGATTGCAGCATCTTCGTCATATGCTAAGGACGCAGAACCTTGTCCTATTAATGTATCTTCGTTAAGCATATCTTTAAGATGAGCGTGACCTGGGGCGCGAAGAAACCAGTCATGATTATGTTTGGGTTACTAAGCCTAGTTCACAAACGTTGTTCAAATGATTACCTGAAGGTTCACCGCACTTGCTTACTAGCCAGCGGCGAATGTCAGCTTTCGACAAGCCGTGCTTTAATGCACCAACAATCACATCTCGGTAAGTTAACGCAAGATTAAAAATCTCACCTTCATTACCGCCCGCGATCTCTTCGAAGTCCGCTTGGACTTGCTCCAGAGCAGCCGCATCCTCTTCTTGAGTCGCTTCATCCTCGTCAACTTGAGGAGCCACATCTTCTGGAATCGCATCTTCCTCATCGGCTGGACGCATCAAGTCGTCGACGTGTTGTTCTTCCAGACTCCTTTGCTTTACGCGTTCAATTTCCTCTTCTTCCCGCTTTCTTCTTCTTTCAGCAGCCTCTGCAGCTGTTCTCCTGGACTCAGCAAGGATGTCCTCGCTTATGGTTTCGTTGGAAACACCAAAATGAGAACCCCTCTTCTGCCTCTTGGCCAAAAGGCCACTGATGGTCTCATCATCATCATCTGCAAAGGAACAATTTGTCAAGATTGTGAAAAGCTAAGATAATGAAGAAAGACGTGCGATTGAGATACCTCTCGACTCTTCCTCTTGCATATCGTCTCTCTCTATGTCTCTGACATCTTCGACTCTTTCTTCTTCTTCATCTCCTTCCCTCGCCTCCCTTCTCTCCTCCTCCTCTTCCTCCTGGCCAAACGGAACAAAGCTCTCCACTGCGAGCTCCTTCCGCGCTTTGCTTGGCATGCGACCTTTACCCTTATCCTTGGAAGTAAGGGACCTCGCAGGAGGGGAAGTTGGAGCGCTCCTAGGGGAAGAGATTGTGATTCCCCTTTGTTTGGGCCTCTTTGATCTTGGGGCAGCAGTTGCTGGAGGAGACGGATCGTTCTTGGGTGGAGACAAGGCTGGAGTGTTGTCTATCAGTGAGTCAGCAAAAGCATCCATGACCTCGCGAATTTTGGTCTCAACTGCGGGAGCCATTCTCAATGCTAGCCGAACTGGTTCTCCCTGTTTTCTCGCAGCAAAAATGGTGGTAACTAGCGATTTGGAACGCTCACCAGATGCGAACCTCCTCACATAGCACTACAGCAGAAAGTGGAGTATAAGTTTCAACGCATCGGAATGAAAGAAACTTAATGCGTGCAGAACAGATTGTTTACCTTGGCGAAAGTTTCGCTGTATTTGATGATGTGCGAATCGCCTTTCTTCACTGCAGCTATCTTCTCTTCAAGGATGGTAGAGGGACACAAGTGATTCTCGTGGTCCAACAACGAATAGAAGCCGTATTAGTTGTCGTCCAGGCTACAGTTAGGACGGAAAGGAAAAGAATTCCTCTTGATCACAGCAGCTCTGCCCGGCCGAGGGATCGACTGCGTTTCAAACCTTGCCTGCTGGGTATGCCAAAAAGCAACCCAATTCGTGGAATAGCCACCCGCGCGATCACCTGGGGGCTACTTGAAGGGAAGGTTTCTCCTTAGGATTGTCTTACATTCGCCAGTCAGCAGTCGCTTGTAGCAACCCCTTATGATGGACTGCGGCCAAATCGACGGTGCCACCGCATCAAAGCCAAATTGGGGAGAAACGCGAGTCGGATCGACATCCACCGTAATCCTCTCATACCTAGGAGTGAGCTCGCGAACATGCTTCGCAAGAGCAGGAAGAGAACCTCTCAGACACCAGCAGAAGAACTCACGGTAGCACTCGTGGAAATGCTTCCCACCCTCGAAAAGAAGATCTTCCGAGAAAGCAACAGCCTTGGAAGGATACAGTTTTGGGAACCAGCGCACATTTTCAACGCGCGTGGCATAAGGCCTAGCTGTAAACTTGGTGCGATCGTCGCATATCAGGCTCCAGGTGCACTGAGGAAGGTGAGTGCCAAACCATCTCGCAGCCCTGCCACTGTTGCGCTCTTCCTCCTCACCTGGGACACACCACTTACTGGGCTTAGAAGGAACAGGAGCATAAGAGGGCCATCGCTCGAAGACCCACATGGTTAAGAAGGCAATGTTGACATAGGTCAGCACATCGAGGCGACCGCGCGAGTCTTTGGTTGCTACAACCAGCTGATCCAACCTATGGTACAAGGTACCCAAGACTAGAGGCCCAAGTGCGACCTTTTGACCAAGGGTCAATTTCACAGCAAGTGGGAGGACATGGTAGAAGACCCCATCATGAGGATGGCCATCGATCAGATACCTCGAAAACCAGGCGCAGATAAAAGCACACAGGGTCAGATGATAGCCCTTGCCATTCACATAGTTTTTAGCCTTTGGGTTCTGGCTCAGAAGTTTCTTGGTGATACTACTACTCGCATAATCGCGGAAGAAGTATTGCACCCACTTTCCCCAAGTGTTCTTCGCAGACGTATCAACCAATTGCCAGTCAGGAACAAGTTCTGCATGAGTCCACCGGGTGGAAATTTTCTTCACCTCTAACAAGCATTCCTCCATCTGCTTGTACAGAGCGAGCTCCGCATCAGTCCTCAAGGGACTCAGAGGATCCACCTCACCCACAGGAGACAGATCATACAGCATGTGTACATCTTCGAGAGTGGGAGCAGCCTCAAACTCAGCAAAGTGGAATGTGTAAGTCACAGGCGAGTAACGCGAAAGAAGGTTTAGAAGCATGGACTGGTCCAGCTTCACGGCAGCACCCTTCATAGCACGGACTGCAAAATATATGCCAGCATCGTTCAAAGAAATGGCATGATGGGTCAGTACATGGTCAATCCACTCATCCATGAAGTCCAATTTCTGAACAAACGCTTGAGTAGAAATGGCAGTGTACGGGAAAAACCCATTTTCGACCCCCAGTCGAACCATATCCTTCGAATCGATCAATTCGAGAATGGCACCATTAACAGGAGGGGTCAGTGTTTGCAATTCTTCAACAGGAACAGGGGTTGGCAGGTTCTTCACCCTAACCCTAGCATGGTAAAAGTCTTTGCCACCCAGATAGGGGACTTTTAGCCATAAGGTCTGGGGGAGATCGGGTATTTCTTCGACCTCCTTAACGGGTTTAGTTCCTTTTGTCTTTGCCATTCCTGCGGAAAAGCAAGAAAAAAGTGGGGAGAAATACACACACTTTAGTTTGAATTTCAAGATTCAGTTTGAAGCGACGAGGCTTTATCAGAAGAAAGATGAACAGTTCAGTATCAATTTTGGGGTTTGAAAGTTCAGAATCGTTTTGCATTATTGGGAATTTCAGAAACCCTACATTCAAAACCCTTACAATCTGGGGATTAGATCGATTCTGGGTTTAGAGAACAAGGTCTCCTTTGCAGTTTTCAATGGATGGTATGACAGTCATGAGTTTGCAGATTCAACACAGTTCAAAGCATACATCGACATGTTAAATAGAATTGAACAAGGCCAACCTTGTTTCCGAAAAGCTTGCTTGGATGCGGACAATTGAAGAAGACGGTTGATGAGAAAGAATTGATGTTTGATTATTTGAATCTGCTCTTGAAAAATTCCGGGTATCATTCACTTTAAGAGAAAGAAGTGATGCTTTGCAACAATGGAGAGCACAGAGTATTTATCCAAAAACAATGAAGGGTTGCGTCCTTTCAGTAGTCGAATCGCAACCGTCACCGTCGAATCACGCAATCACAGGACAAGCTGACGTCACGCCTAAAACCCTAAAAAGCCAGACGGCACGACTCTAGGGATTTTAGGTCATAATGACACGCACGGGGGCTGAATTTGCTTGTATTTGAATTGGTGTGTGGCGGCGACGCGTACGTTGGTTCCTGCGCATGGAAGCCTATCCGACTATGAGTCTTCACGCGCAGAAAGGGGGCTAATGTAGATAGTGCTTTCTAGACAGGAAGATCTTGGCCACGTGGCAACCATCTAGCACACCATACTGTGCTCCACACACACTGGATCACCAGCCGTGCTGATCCACGTGGGGGCTGCGAGACAGGGCCCTCGCATACCACCTCACGGGACTTGTAGGGACTTAGTTGTTTGGAGGCTAGAGTAAGTCTTGTCGCGTGCGAGCCAAGCCCGCGCGCGACCCCTAGTAACTGCTTTTGAGAGATTTATGGCACGAGCTCCATAAACCCGGTCAACCGGTCAAACCCGGTCAACCTCATAACGGTTCCGGTATACGCGGATTACGTGCTGTAACGGTTCCTATATACACGGACGAACGTGCCGTTGTGGTTAAGCTAATTAAGCCGCCATTGATGGGCTCATTAACCACACTACAACGGTCACATTCTCTGTTATATATAGATCGTTAACCCTTCCATACAAGGGAGAGCAAACCAGACATACGCGGAAGCTCTGCCGAACCCCTGTCTATCTCTCATACAGTGCTATTGCCTTACTCTCTCCCTACACACAACCCCACACTTCCTGTGTCTTTTCTATCCCCTTCTATTGGTGTATATTGAGTCCTCTCGGCAGGATTCTCTCGTACACAACCGTATTGTTAATTTTACACGACACTGAAATTAATTGGCATAGTAGATGCAATAAGCAAGATCTAATTTTACATGGGATGTAGGAATTAGTGAGTTTTGTCACATATGATGTGAATAATTTTGGATCAAGAACTAGGGTTTGGGGACAGGCTTGGAAAAGGGGTTTTCCAAGTATGGAAACAATTAAACTTGGGCATCAAGGCAAAATGGTGTTTTGGAAACAACCCAACAAGGAAGGAATTGTCTTGGAAACAATGCCATAAGGGTGTTTTGGAAACAACCCAACAAGGAAGAATTTGTTTTTGGAAACAATGTCATAAGGGTGTTTTGGAAATAACCCAACAAGGAATTATTTTTGGAAACAATTCCATGAGGAGGTGTGGCCCCATGAAGGGACCGCCCCTATCCCTCCTTGCCGCCCAAGTAACACACGGGCCCAAGGGGGCCGGCGCAGCCTAGCACACGGCCTAGCCGTGTGGGCTAGGTCCGGCCGGACCAGGCCTAGTGTGGCGGTTCCTTGGTTGATTTTGGCCATTCTCTTGGTAAATATCTTGGACCGTTTTAACCCCAGTATGTCCAAAACAACTAAAATTGAACAAGCACGTTAAAAATTGGTTTTAACTGTATTATGTGCTTTGTTGCATGGTGGATGGATATGGCCTAGGTTATGGATGTTTTATGTTTTTTTGGTTTGGTTTACGGCCTGCGAGCTGATCAAATTAATGTAATAATTAATTAGGTTTTATGGCCTGCGAGTCGTTTTTCTCCTCACCATGTGAGGCTTTATTTATTTATTTATTCTAGATGTTAGGCTAGAATTAGAAATATTTAGATGTTAGCCAAGAGCATGGAGAAGAAGACTGGAGAACCAAAGAAGCCAAAAGACGACGAAGACTCCCCACCCTAGGCGCGCAGCTATCGTGGAGCACATGGAGATGAGCTTGTCACTTTAGGGCACATAAATATTATCATTGGCTTGGTAATATCTTAGTATAGGGGCCATATCCATGCCCCGTTAATTTTTATTTTGTGGATTTTTATTATTTATGTCTTGTTATTTATTTTTGTGTGTATGGCGATACTAGCAAAACGATAACAAGATAATAGTAAACAAATATTGTGTTTTAACGAATAATGACTATTAAATTCCTCAAACAGAATATTGCGTTTTGCCTTCTCTTGCCTAAACACCCTTCATGATCAGGGTCTATTAAAATTCGGGCTTGTCAAAGCAAGGCAATTTTAATTCACCATGATGTGTTGCGGACGAAACAAGCAAGTAATGTGTGTATGTTGAAGCAAGAGGTTGGACGCAACTGGGTAAGAATCAATTTGATTGATGATCCTAGAGGCATGACAATTAGGTGTTATCTAAAGGATGAAGAATAATGAGTTATTCACCTAATTTGACCAACAGTTGCATGGGATGCAACTGGAATGGTTCCTACCTAAATAACCAATTCTTGGGTGACTTGCCAAAGCAAGCTCAAGAAGAAGTGAAAAAGGGATCTTGGACCCACTAGAAAATATAATGATATTTTCTGCATTAATATGGAGGGTTATTAATCCGAGAAAAATAGTGGAGCTATGTTTGACAATTTAAATCCTTGTTGAATATAGTTACACGTCGCAATACTTTTCATAATCCTTTTAGTGTTGAATACTCATGGCATTAAACAAACTGTTGGAATAGATGCCCTAGAGGCAATCTAGTTTATTATGAATTTATTTGTGGAAAGAAATGCATTTATTATTTATTGGATATTTAATATAATGAAGTCCTTAAATTTACAATTGTGTTGTTTATCTTAAATATCCCTAGTCCAGTATAATGATTAATGGGACAATCATCTATAGACTAGTATGGGGTTGGATTGATATGAAGATATCATGATCCAACACATAGGTGTGCATTAAGGGTAATGGCGCACTGGATTGACCCATCCTCGAGAAGGCTACATACAAGTTATGATAAGTCACAAGCGCTTCTCGCGGTGCAATGGTATTGTCATCCTTAGACTTGAAGTCACTAGATATTCTAGTTGTGGATTATTGTGATTTTGGTAGCGTAAAACGCTACACCGTAACTGGGTAGTTATAAAGGCGTGTACCGGATACAATAAGAAGCAAGCTTAGAGATCGTAGTGGACGTAGATAGAATTTTTCCCTCCCACATAACGGGAGCAAATATCCTAGGCCACTCGAGGTATAGTGCTTATAGAATGTCTGGCCAGACTCAAATAAATCAATATGGGATATTGATGTTATTTGCACGAATAAGGCTATTCCCATGGATCGAGAAACTATGGATTGGATATACGAGTGTGAATTGTATGTCTCGTGTCCAATACGGATATAGAGACAAAGGGATGAGACAAATACTTGTACAAAAGTTGTCAAGATGACTATTCTATTAGTTGGCTAGAATGGATGTTTATATTAGCAAATTGTTGCTACCAACTAGATGGAACCTATGGGGTCACACGCTATATAGAGTTGAACTAGATTTTGGAATTAATTAATTGGATTAATTAATTAGAAGGATCACTTTGCAAAACATTGCAAACTTAGTAGGGACTAATTTGCAAGGAAGGGACTAAATTGAATTCTAGTAGGACTAGAATAAGTCCTTTAGGTAGTTGGCAACGATTTGTTGGACTATATAAAGGACACTCCTTCCTTCCTTCCCACACTTATGTCATAATTGATCATAACTTGAGTGGGAGAGAACAAAAAGGAGAGAGAGAAAGCAAGCTAAGGAGCCGCCGCCCCCTAGCTCGCCGCCGCCCGTCCCCGTCGGCCACAAGGAGGCCGAACACCTCCTTGTTCGTCTCGTTTTGCGTGATTCTTCTTCCTCTTCCTCTTTCCGGGCTAGCATCAAGGATTGGAAGATCTAGAAATCAACTCTAGGCGTGGATCAACTATAGAGAACGTGACACAATTCGCGTTTGAAGTCATCAAAGGAGATCCCTAAGGTGTGTTAATTGATTTCTTCCTTTACCATCGTTATGTCTCTTGACTTGTGATCCTTGGAGGGTGTTGCATGGTTAATTATTGTTTCCGTTGCGCATCCATGATTCAAAACCCTACAGTGGTATCAGAGCCACAGGTCGTAGAGCATAAACGTGGTTTATGTGTTACGTTTTGATAGTTTAAACCTTAAAATTGTTGTTTATCACGTAAAACAAGACAAATCAAGCATGTGATGCAATTTTTCAATAATCTATCATAACAATACCTATTTTTTGTATTGGATGCATGAATTAGTGAGTTTGAGAAATTTTAGGATCTTAGGTCTAGGGTTTGGGCATCCTTGGGGAAGAAGGAGTTCTTTCCAAATAAGGAAAAAACCAAACTTGGGCACCAAGCAAGGGAGTTGTTTTGGAAAAAACTCTCAAAGGAGGTTCGCCCCCCCTAGGGGACCGCCCCTCCTTGCTTGCCGCCCAATCAAGGTCGGCCTAGGGGCCAGGGCAGCCCTAGCCCGCGGCCTAGCCGCGTGAGCTAGGGGTCGGCCGGTCCTAGGCCCTTGCGGTTCACTTTTTGTGTCCGGGCAATTGGATTGCTGGGGCCCAATGGACCGTTTTAACCCTAGAACATCCTAAAATCAATTAAAATTGACCAAGCGCGTTAAAATTGGATTTTAACTGTTTATGTGCAAATCGCATGGTGATTGGATATGGCCTTAGGATGTGGTTTGTTGTGGATTTTTAATTTTTGTGGTTTGGTTTACAGCCTGCGAGCTGATCAATTAATTGTAATAATTAATTAGGGTTTTATGGCCCGCGAGACATTTTTTTCTCAACTTGTGAGATTTATTTTATTTAGTATAGTTAGTAGCTAGTGCTAGATAGAGTAGATTGTTAGCCAAGATTGAAGAAAAAGAAGCCCAAAGCCAAAAGGAGCCACAAAAGATGGAGCATGGAGCATTCCACATGACTATGAAGGATGGACCAAAAGATCAAGACGCATGGAGATGTGTTTGCTTTAGGGTTCATAGATAATTCCATTGGCTTGGAATTATCTTAGTCTAGAAAAGGCCATATCCACATCACGTTTTATTTATGTTTGTGGTTTTTTACTTTATTGTCTTATTATTTTGAGGTCGGTGTATGGTTGATGCATGCAATTAGGATAATAAGATAATTAGACAACCCGGATCTATTATTTAGAGTTGTGCCCAAACTCAAATAGATAGATTAGTTGATATTGATCAACAAAACAATTAAAAATTGATTTTAAAATCCCTCAAAATTCAAATATTGTGTTCTTGCCTTCTCGTTATTTAAACACTCATTATCATCATGATTTATCAAGTTCGTGCGTGTCGAAGCATGGCGACTTGGTTCATAATGATGGAATGCGATGGCACAAGCTAGTAATGGTTAAATAAGAGGTTTAACACAACTAGGCTATTAATGTGATTAAGAAACCTAGAGGCAATCAATTGGGATTATCCATATGGATGGATAAATAAGGAGTTATTTGCCCAATTGAACCAAGAGTTGCATAAGGGATGCAATTGGAATTGTTCCTACCTAAAGTAGTCAAATTATGGGTGACTTGCCAAAGCAAGCTCATAAGGAGATGAAACATGGATCTTGGCCCACTAGAAAATATAAGGATATTTTCCGCATTAATATATTGAGGGTTATTAATCCGTAGAAAAATAGTGGGAGCTATATTTGATAAACTAGCCATTTTTGAATATAGTCAAAAATTCACAAATACTAAAACTTGCGTATTTTCCTTTTGTAGAATACCAAAAGGCAAACAACTCATTGAGTTCACAACATTCCCTACGATCTGTCCTTGAGAAGGACAAGCTCTCGGGAACCAACTTCCTTGATTGGTACAGAAACTTGAGAATCGTTCTCAAGCAAGAGAAAAACCGTACGCAATAGAGGAGCATGTTCCAGCAGGTCCAGAGAACCAAACACCTACAGCCCTAAAGGCGTATCAAAAGCGTATTGATGACACTAATGATGCGGCCGGCCTTATGCTATGCACCATGACTTCTGAGCTTCAGAAGCAACACGAAAACATGAATGTTGTCGATATGATCGAGCATCTGAAGCAGCTCTTCAAAGAGCAGGCAAGGGTTGAGAGGTATGAGGTCTCTAAGGCACTGTTCAAGTGTCATCTGGCAGAAGGGAACCCGGTGGGACCCTATGTAATCCGTATGATCGGGTACTAGGAGAATCTCGCCCGGCTAGGGTTCCCGGTCGTCCAAGAGTTGGCAACTGATCTTGTGTTGCAATCGTTGCCCGAGAGTTATGGACAGTTCATCATGAACTATAACATGAACGAGATCGTGAAACCACTGCCAAATTTGCTCAATATGTTGAGGACAGCTGAACAGAGCATCAACAAGGGTAAGGGAAAAGCCATTATGATGGTGCAGAAAGGAAAGGGCAAAAGGTTTCCCTCATCCTCCAAGGGAAAAAGCAAGTCAGTTGCCAAGTCCAAGGAACCTACCCTTAAGCCTGTTGGTGGCATTGCCAAAGGTGTGACTAAAGGTGAGTGTCACTACTGCAGTCAGCCTGGACACTGGAGGAGGAACTGCCCAAAATATCTGGAGGACAAGAGGCTTGGAATAGTGATTCCACCACCACCAGGTATTTTTGTTGTAGATGTCAATTTAACTGTCTCTACATAATGGGTATTAGATACTGGATGTGGATCTCACATTTGTCAAAATGTGCAGGATCTAAAGAGAAGTAGAAGATTGGCTAAAGGGGAGATAGATATGCTCGTTGGGAATGGAGCAAAAGTTGCTACGTTGGCCGTGGGCGTGTGCGAGCTATCTCTGCCTTCAGGATTACTTTTAGAATTAAATAATTGCTATTTTGTGCCTGCTATTAGCAGAAACATTATTTCTATTTCTTGTTTGGACAAGGATGGTTTTATTATTTCAATAAAGAACAATTGTTGTTCCTTTTATTTGAATAATATTCCCTATTTTAGTGCGCAATTATCTAATGGATTGTATGTCCTTGATCTAAGCAATCTTGTCTACAACATTAATACCAAGCAGATTAAAATAAATAATTTAAATCCTGCTTAATTATGGCACTGTCGTTTAGACCACATAAACGAGAAACGTGTATCTAGACTCCATAAGGATGGCCTACTAGACTCATTTGATTTTGAATCATATGAGACATGTGAGGCTTGTTTATTGGGAAAAATGACAAAGTCCCCTTTCAATAAGAAAGGTGAGAGGACTAGTGAGCAATTGGCACTCATACATACTGATGTGTGTGGGCCATTTGCCACGCTTGCCAGGGGTGGTTATGTCTACTTCATTACATTTACTGATTATTACAGTAGATATGGATTTGTGTACCTCATGAGGGCAAAATCTGAATCCTTTGAAGTGTTCAAAGAATTCAAGAATGAAGTAGAGAAGCAACTTGGCAAAAGTATCAAGGCTCTACGATCAGATCGTGGAGGAGAATACTTAAGCCAAGAGTTTGACGACTATCTTAGAGAGTGTGGGATCATATCTCAACTCACTCCACCCGGAACGCCACAATGGAATGGCGTGTCTGAGAGGAGGAATCGAACCCTATTGGATATGGTTCGATCTATGATGTGTCAAACCGATCTTCCATTATCGTTTTGGGGCCACGCTCTATTAAGTGCAGCTTCCACCATTAACCGTGTTCCATCTAAATCAGTCATGAAGACACCATATGAGATGTGGAGTGGGAGGCGTCCCAGACTATCGTTTATGAGGATTTGGGGCTGCGATGTCTATGTAAAAATTTTACAATCAGACAAGCTAGGGCCAAAATCGGATAAGTGTAAATTTGTGGGGTACCCTAAGGAAACTAAGAGTTACTACTTCTACAATCCAACCGAGAACAAAGTGTTTGTTGCTCGGACCGGCGTGTTTCTAGAAAGAGAGTTTGTCTCTAAAGAAGCAAGTGGGACGACTGTAGAACTTGAAGAGGTTCAAGAACCACAAATCACTGAACCGATTATGGAACATGAACAGGAACCACAAGCGGTTGTGGAGCAACCTGTTCAGGTAACACAAGAGATTCGTAGATCTAGTAGAGTGCGCCAGGAACCCAAGAGGTATGGACTTCTCGTGACCGATTCCGGCGACACGATGCTCATAGATGATGAGCCTACTACCTATGAAGGGCCCAGACTCTCAGAAGTGGCTAGAATCCATGAGATCCGAGATGGAATCCATGTATACCAACAAAGTATGGACTTTGGTGGAACCACCCGAAGGGGCACGGCCCATAGGGTGCAAGTGGGTCTTCAAGAAGAAGATCGACATGGATGGTAATGTGATTACCTATTAGGGCCGATTGGTGTCTAAAGGATTCAGAAAGATTCATGATATTGACTATGATGAAACCTTTTCACCAGTCGCTATGACCAAATCCATCCGAATCCTACTTGCAATTGCAGCATACCACGACTATGAGATTTGGCAGATGGATGTCAAAACAGCATTCCTTTATGGGAATCTCCTCGAGGACGTGTATATGATACAGCCGGAGGGATTTGAGGATCCAAATCAAGCCAACAAAGTCTTTAAGCTGCAACGATCCATTTATGGATTGAAGCAAGATTCTAGGAGTTGGAATCGACGTTTTGATGAAGTATTCAAAGAGTTTGGCTTCATCAGGAACGAAGATGAGTCTTGTGTCTACAAGAAGGTTAGAGGGAGCTCTGTAGCTTTTCTGGTCTTGTATGTGGATGACGTACTACTCATTGGAAACGACGTTCCCATGCTGCAATCTGTTAAAGATTGTCTAGGGAAGTGTTTCTCAATGAAGGACTTAGGGGAAGCAGCCTATATACTAGGTATAAAGATCTATAGAGATATATCTAAGAGACTGATAGGCCTAAGTCAAAGTACATATATTGACAAGGTGTTGAAACGGTTCAACATGCAAGATTCCAAGAAGGGATTCTTGCCCATGTCACATGGAATCACTCTTTCTAAGAGTGGTTGTCCTTCCAATGAGATTGAGAAGGAACGCATGAGTAGAATTCCCTATGCATCGGCCATAGGATATATCATGTATGTCATGTTATGTACTAGACCATATGTGTCATATGCCTTGAGTATGACAAGCAGATACCAATCCAATCCAGGTGAGAGTCACTGGAATGCAGTCAAGAACATCCTAAAGTACTTGAGAAGAACTAAGGATGCTTTCTTGATATTTGGCGGTGAGGAAAAATTGCGCGTAAAGGGTTACACTGATGCAAGCTTCCAAACCGACAGAGATGACTTTAGATCACAGTCGGGATATGTGTTTTGCCTGAATGGAGCAGCGGTGAGCTGGAAGAGTTCCAAGCAAGAGACGGTGGCTGATTCTACAACAGAGGCTGAGTACATTGCTGCAAATGGCGCAGCAAAGGAAGTTGTTTGGATCAGAAAGTTTGTTTCTGAACTTGGTGTGGTTCCTAGCATTGCGGATCCAGTTGAGTTGTACTGTGACAACACTGGGGCGATCGCGCAATCAAAGGAACCCAGGTCGCACCAGAAATCCAAGCACGTGCTCAGGAAGTTTCATCTGATTCGAGATATTATCGATAGAGGAGACGTTCGGATATGCAATATTCCTACAGATGAGAATCTGTCAGACCCTCTTACAAAGCCACTTACGCAGTGGAAGCATGAAGGGCACACTAGGAGTATGGGCATACGAGATGCGCCAGATTGGCTCTAGTTCAAGTGGGAGACTGTTGGAATAGATGCCCTATAGGCAATCTAGTTTAGTATGAATTTATTTGTGTCTAGAAATTCATTTTTTATTTATTGGATATTTAATATAAAGAAGTCCTTAGATTTACAATTGTGTTGTTTATCTTAAATATCCCTAGTCCAGTATAATGATTAATGGGACAATCATCTATAGACTAGTATGGGGTTGGATTGATATGGAGATATCATGATCCAACACATAGGTGTGCATTAAGGGTAATGGCGCACTGGATTGCCCATCTCCGAGAAGGCTACATACACGTTATGATAAGTCACAAGCGCTTCTCGCGGTGCAATGGTATTGTCATCCTTAGACTTGAAGTCACTAGATATTCTAGTTGTGGATTATTGTGATTTTGGTAGCGTTAAACGCTACACCGTAACTGGGTAGTTATAAAGGCGTGTACCGGATACAATAAGAAGCAAGCTTAGAGATCGTAGTGGACGTAGATAGAATTTGTCCCTCCCACATAACGGGAGCAAATATCCTAGGCCACTCGAGGGATAGTGCTTATAGAATGTCTGGCCAGACTCAAATAAATCAATATGGGATATTGATGTTATTTGCACGAATAAGGCTATTCCCATGGATCGAGAAACTATGGATTGGATATACGAGTGTGACTTGTATGTCTCGTGTCCAATCCGGATATAGAGACAAATGGATGAGACAAATACTTGTACAAAGGTTGTCAAGATGACTATTCTATTAGTTGGCTAGAATGGATGTTTTGCTAGAAATCGCTCCATATTAGCAAATTGTTGCTACCAACTAGATGGAACCTATGGGGTCACACGCTATATAGATTTGAACTAGATTTGAGAATTAATTAATTGGATTAATTAATTAGAAGGATCACTTTGAAAAACCTTGCAAACTTAGTAGGGACTAATTTGCAAGGAAGCGACTAAATTGAATTCTAGTAGGACTAGAATAGGTCCTTTAGGTAGTTGGCAAGGATTTGTTGGACTATATAAAGGACACTCCTTCCTTCCTTCCCACACTTATGTTATAATTGATCATAACTTGAGTGGGAGAGAACAAAAAGGAGAGAGAGCAAGCAAGCTAAGGAGCCGCCGCCCCCTAGCTCGCCGCCGCCCGTCCCTGTCGGCCACAAGGAGGCCGAACACCTCCATGTTCGTATCGTTTTGCGTGATTCTTCTTCCTCTTCCTCTTTCCGGGCTAGCACCAAGGATTATAAGATCTAGAAATCAACTCTAGGCGTGGATCAACTATAGAGAACGTGACACAATTCGCGTTTGAAGTCATCAAAGGATAACCCTAAGGTGTGTTAATTGATTTCTTCCTTTACCATCGTTATTTCTCTTGACTTGTGATCCTTGTAGGGTTTTGCATGGTTCATTATTGTTTCCGTTGAGCATCCATGATTCAAAACCCTACACAAACAAAACACGACTTTATGTCCATAAGATGGACAAGCTGTCTGGAATCTATTTTCTAGATTGATATAAAATTGAGAATTGTTCTCAAATAAAAGAGAAATTGTTGTACATCGTAGAAACGTAAAGTTCTCTTCCTACCGACTACCCAAACACACTAAAACCTAATGGAAGGAACATTGAAGAATGGTTCTTTGGATGTGACTTGCCTCATGTTAGCTGCCATGAACTCTCATCCCAGTGTCAACTTCGACATCATCAGATACCTCAATAACATCTTCTAGAGGTTCTCCTACATCCTCAGTGGTCGCGATAGGTTTCTCAACATGCGAGCTTCGTTCTGGAACATAGGACATAGGAAGCTGATTTCTCTGCTCCAACATGTTCTCATCAGAATCGCAAACACCTTCCGCATTGATTACCTCTCTCGCAGCTGGCACATTGTCGGTAGTACCCTGTGTGATGGCAACATCACCCGCATGAGGAGTAGGGTTAACGCTGGCAGTATCATTTGGGGCAGCACCACCTGCGAGACAAGATTGAGGAAAACATGTTGAGGTAACTCGCGTTATAAATGATGTCTTATTTTATTCTGATAGATCAAAAGCGAGCACCTCCACACTTAGGTGGGATCGCAGCTCCAACATCATATGTTATAGATGCGACACCATATCCTACAGAAGTATCTTCATTTATCACATCTTTCAAATGAGCGTGACCTGGTAGCGTGAAGAAACTCGTTACAATGGGGAATGAGTTATCAAGCTTGGTTTACAGACTTTGTTCAAATGTTTTACCCGAAGTTTCGCCACATTTGTTTACTAACCATTGACGGATGTCATCTTTTGATATATCGTGCTTTAACGCACCGAAAATCACTTCTTGATATGTCACGGCAAGGTTAAAAATTGTACCTTCCTCGTGGCCTGCGATTTCTTCAAAGTCTTCCTAAGCGCGTTCCAAGGCGGCCACGCTCATGTTACATGCCTGCTGTTCTTCCAGACTTCTTTTCTTCATAAGCTCAATTTCATCTTCCTCGCGCTTTCTCCTTCGCTCTTATGCCTCAGCAGCCATTCTCTTAGACTCGGCGATGATAGCTTCGTCTATAGCCTCGCTGGAGGCGTCTGAGCCAGAACCTTTTGTCTTTCTCTTCTCTTTGGCACTGATCGTTTCTGTGTCATCATCTGCGATGGAAAATAGTTAATAACTACTGCGAGAACAATGATTTAAAGAAGATAAGATCATTTGAGATACCTTCTGAAATTTCTTCTCCTATCTCCTCTCTTTATTCTTCCTCTCTTTCTTCTTCTCCTCTTTCGACTTCCTCTCTTTCCTCTTCTTCACTCTCTTCTTCTCTTTCTTCTCTTTCTTCTTCCTCCTTAGCTTCTTCTTCCTGACCGAAAGGGATGAATGTCTCAACCGCGAGATCTTTCTGCGTCTTGCCCTGCATGTGACCTTTTCCTTTGCCCTTGGAGGCGAGAGACTTTGCAGGCGACGAAGTTGGAGCGTCTCTGGGAGGCGAAGAAATCACAATTCCCTTCTGTATTTGCTTTTTAGCCTTTGGGGCAACTTCTGCATCCACCTCAACATCGTTGTCTATCAGGGAACGAGAAAATACGTCCATCTCCTCTCGTATCCGAGCCTCCACCTTGGGAGCCAATTCCATTTCCACAGGAATTTCCCTCTTTTGCCTTTTCGCCTTAAAAATGGAGTTGACCAAGGACGGGCAACGGTCTCTGGATGCGAATCTCCTCATGAAAAAGAAATTTTACGTAAGTTTCAACGTTTTAAAGAGAGAAGTCCTTCATGCATAAGGGAGAATTGTTTACCTTGGCAAAATCTTCACTGTACCAGGATTACGCGTACAACTCCACCCCTAACAGCAGTCATTTTCTCCTCAAGAATAGTGGTTGGGCACAAGTGGTTGTCAATATCAAGCAAGGAATAAAAGCCATACTTGGAATCGTCCAAACTGCAGTTCTGGCGGAATGGGAAAGAATTCCTTTTAATCGCAGGAGCTTTGCTGAGACGATGAGGTGAGGATACATCAAATCTGGCATGTTGAGCGTTCCAGTAAGCGATCCAATTCTTGGTAAGGCGACCTACACGATTCCCCGAAGGTTGGATGAAAGGTAAGTTGCTAAGAAGGATAGATTTACATTTCCTCGTCAGCAGTCGCTAGTAGCAATCCCTGTTTATCGACCTAGGGCAAATAGAAGACGCCACTGCATCAAAGCAAAACTGGGGTGAGACGCGAGTTGGGTCAACATCGACTGTTATCTGCTCGTACTTGGGAGTTATCTCATAAAAAATTTCAACAAGGGAAGGTAGTGAACCTCTCAAGCACCAGCAGAGGAATTCACGGTAGCGATCATGTCTCTTGAGAAGGGTGTCTTCAGAAAAGGAGTCATCTCTACTAGGGTACAACCTTGGGAAAAATTGCACATTGTCAATGCGAGTAGTGTAGGGCCTGGCTGTAAATTTTCTCCGATCGTCGCACACCAAACTCCATGAACACTTGGGAGGATTGGTCATATACCATCGGGCAGCTCTCCCGCTTGGAAGTGCATTCTTCGCACTTGGAACGTTCCACATATTGGGTCTCGAAGGAACAGGAGCATAAGAGGGCCACCTTTCAAAGACCCACATGGTAAGAAATGAAATGTTGACAAAGGTCAACACATCAAGACGCCCACGCAACTCATCAATCGCAACCACAAGTTGGTCTAACCGGTGATACAGGGTTCCTAGCACTAGAGGCCCAAGTGCGACCTTCTGGCCAAGACTCAGCTTAATAGCAAGGGGAAAGACATGATAGAAGACCCCGTCATGAGGATGACCGTCGATCAAATATCTTGAAAGCCAGGCACAGAGGAAGCCGCACAAGGTCAGATGATACCCCTTTCCCTCGACATAGTTTTTCGCGTCTGGATCCTTCTCCAGTATCTCTTTGGTGATTTTGATACTCGCATAGTCGCGAAAGAAGTATTGCACCCATTTTCCCCAAGTGTTCTTCGCGGAGATCTTGACAAATTTCCATGTGGGAAGTACATCTGCAAATGTCCAACGGGTAGAAATTTTCTTTACCTCAGTCAAACACTCCTCCATCTGTGCATAGAGAGTGAGCTCTGGACCAGGTTTCAAAGCAGCTAAAGGATCGACTTCGCCCATGGGGGAAAGCTCATACAGAATTTGAACATCTTCCAAAGTGGGGGCGGCTTCAAACTCAGCAAAGTGAAAAGTATGGTCTGGTCCAGCTTCACGGCATCACCCTTCGTAGCCCTAACAGCATAATAGATCCCAGCCTTGTCTAGCATGATGGCATGGTGAGTCAACACGTGGTCAATCCACTCATCCATTAAGTCCATCTTTTGCACGAAGGCCTGGGTAGAAATGTCAGTATGGGGGGAGAACCCATTTTCAACACCTAATCTCACCACGTCCTTGGCGTCAATTAACTCCAACCTGGCTGAAGTATAAGAGGGCTCAACACTAGCAGATCTTCAGTGGCGGGAGCTGGTAAATTCTTTACTTTAGCCCTAGCATGATAAAAGTATTCTCCACCTAGATATGGAGCTTTATTCCACAAGGTCTTGGGAAGATCTGGGATTTCTTTGGGTTCTTTCACAGATTTGGACGCTTTTGTCTTGGCCATTTCTACAGAAAAGCAAGAAAAAGGGGGGAGAAGTATATCCACTTTTAGTTCAAAATCAAGAAACAGTTCTGAGTTTTGAAACTGTCAAAAGGGGAAGATGAACAGTTCTGTTTCGATTACAGATTCAGAGTTTTGATTACAGATTCAGAGTTTCAGAGTTGCAGAAGAATTGCAGAAAATCATCGTCTTAAGTCGTTTCAATCCTTTAGGGTTTTAAGAAACCTTCTCAACAGAATAGGGTGTCTCAACAGAATATGGTGTATTTCAAACGATTTTGAGTTTCTCAAATTCAAAAGAGTTCAAAGGTATGGAGTACATTAGCGAAAATTGAGCAAAGCCAACCTTGTGATGATGAAGCAAGTTGAAGAAGACGATTGGCAAGAAAGAACTGATGATTGATTATCTGTATTTGCTCTCGAAGGCTCTCAGAAAACATCCACTTTAGAGAGAAAAGCAATACTCTGTAACAATGGAGGGTATGAGGTATTTATTCAAAAGCACTAAAGAGTCGCGTCCTTTCAGTGGTCGAATCGCAACCGTCACCGCCGAATCGCGCAATCACAGGTCGATGTTGATGTCACGCCTAAAACCCTAAAAGAACAGAAGGAACGACTCTAAGGATCTTAGGTCATGATGGCACGCACGGGGGCTGATTTTGCGTGTATTTGAATTGGTGCGTGCCAACGACGCGCGCGCTGGTTTTTGCGCATTGAAGTCTATCTGATTAAGTGTTTTCACGCGCAAAAAGGGGGCTAATGTAGATAGTGCTTTCCAGGCAGACGGATCACAGCCACGTGGCAATCATCCAGCACACCTAGCTGTGCTCCACACACACTGGATCACCACCCGCGCTGATCCACGTGGGGGCTGCGAGACAGGGCCCTCGCACACCACGACACGGGACTTGTAGGTACTTAGTGGTTTGGAGGCTAGAGAAAGTTCCGTCGCGCGGGAGCGACAACCAAGCCCGCGCACGACCTTTAGTAACTGCTTTGAGAGATTTATGGCACGAGCTCCATAAACCCGGTCAACCTCATAACGGCTCCGGTATACGCAGACGAAGTGCGTAACGGTCCCTATATATATGGACGAACGTGTCGTGTGGTTAAGGTAATTAAGCCGCCATTAATGGGTGCATTAACCCACTACAACGGTCATATTCTCCACTATATATAGAATCGTTAACACTTCCTTACATAAAACTAATCACCTGAACTACGCGAAAGCTCTGCCAAAACTATGTCTCTCTCTCATACAGCTACTACTGTCTTACTCTCTCCATACTCACAACCCTACTTCTCCTGTGTTTCCCTTATCTCCTGTTCTTGGTTTACGTTGAATCTTCCTCAAGGGATTCTCCCGTACACACCTTCAAGCGATGTTGGAGGTTTTCTCCTTTTATTTCAATAAAGTACTTTTTGGATTCTCGTTTGGTTGTACTAGCAAGGAACCGTAGGTTCCGGGTTGTTTAGTTGGTATTAGAGATGACGGTTCCAATGCTAGTGCAACCTTTTGATTTCCAATAAATAAAGATTATACTTAAATTTAAAATAGACACAGGTTATCTAAAATTGAAAATAAAATTAAACAAGCTGGGTTTATGGGGATAGTATGGTCTCTGTTCTTTATTACTTGCCTTTTTCTATACTATCATGTTGATCTGTTCCCGATTTTATTCCTTGTTGTTGCTCAACTATGTGCTTGTCATTATCCTATCGTATGTCTCGTGAGTATCATTGTGGTACTACATGTGTTACATACGTTGTTCTTATACTACCGAGTGACATGTCCTCACCTGAAACCTTTTCTGAGACTCCTATCTTTTTCTTTCCTGCCATATGACCTACCCTTCTACCACACCCTCACACAGGACGTGGAGTCAAGCTGATTATGAACATCAGAAGGAGAAAGCATCCATGTACTGTTGCGAACTAGTGATGGATAATTGTCAAGAGTGGAGCAGAATACGAATTACCAACCGCCATTTTCGAAACCCGCTGATGGGTTGCCGCTACATTCTTAACAAATTGACCGATGTGCTATCTTGGATCACCATGGAAGCATGGGTATGCTAACATCATCATAATTCTTGGCGAGATTATAATGTCAAACCCGAGGAGGTCATGTTGAATAAGTTCCCCACTTGTTCGAGCATTTACTAAATTGAGTTCCGAGGACATCACTCCTCTAAGGGGAAGAGGATGTGACAACCGGTCCCATTTCAGGCCTTCTTCATTGAATTTAATCATCTGCTAATGGTTTAGTGAATATATCTGCAATTTGCATGTTAGTAGCAACAAATTCAATAACAATATCACCTTTCTCAGCATGATCTTCGATGAAATGGTGTCTGACATCAATGTGCTTGGTTCTTCAATGTTGAAATGGATTCTTTGTAATTGAAATTGCACTAGTGTTATCACACTTGATAGGTATGCTTCTGAAATAAAATCCAAGGTCTCTTAGTTGTTGAGCAATCCATAGTACTTGTGAGCAACATGCTCCTGCAGCTATATATTCAGCTTCAGCTGTTGACAGTGAAACTGAATTCTATTTCTTGGAATGCCAAATGATCAAGGATGATCCAATAAATTGGCAATTTTCTGAAGTTATTTTCCTATCAACTTTGTAACCTACAAAGTCTGCATCTGAAAATTCATGCAATGAGAAGTTAGAAAGTCTTGGATACCAAAGCCCTAAGTCTTTGGTTCCATTGAGATATCAGAATATTCTCTTCACAGCAGTCTAGTGTGATTCTTTTGGATCACCTTGAAATCTAGCACACATACATACACTAAACATGATATCTGGTCTGCTTGCTGTGAGATAGAGTAATGATCCAATCATACCTCTATACTCTTTCACATTGACACTCTTACCATATTCATCCTTGTCTAAGGACAGTGTAGAACTCATAGGAGTCTTGGCTTCCTTACTTTGAGCCATGCTATATTTGCTTAACATGTCTCTTGTGTATTTGCTTTGACATAGAAAGATGCCCTTCTTCAACTGATGTATTTGAAGTCCTAGGAAGAAGTTCAGCTCTCCCATCATGCTCATTTCTAATTCCCTTCTCATAAGACTTGAGAATTCTCTGCACAATTGATCATTAATAGCTCCAAACAAGATATCATCAACATAGATTTGAATTACAATAAAGCCTTTCTCCTGAGTGTTTATGAAAAGAGTCGTGCCTACTAGACCTCTTTTGAAATCATTTTCAAGCAAAAACTTTGACAATCTTTCATACCAAGCTCTTGGAGATTGTTTTAAACCATAAATAGCTTTGTCAAGTATGTAGACATAATCTAGAAAATCGTCATTTTCAAACCAGTAGGTTGTGCTACATAAAATTATTCTTGTAAGTAGCCATTCAAGAAAGCACACTTCACATCCATTTGAAATAATTTCATGTTCTTCTGAGATGCAAAGGCAAGTAAAATTCTAATTGCTTCTAACCTGGCAACTGAAGCAAAAGTTTCCTCATAATCAATACCTTCTTCTTGGTTGTAACCTTGAGCAACTAACCTTGCTTTGTTTCTGATCCCTTTGCCACTTTCATCCAACTTATTTTTGAACACCCATCTGGTACCAATGACAGACTGGTTTGTTGGTGGAGGAACCAGGTTCCACACCTTATTCCTATCAAACTCATTGAGTTCACTTTGCATAGCAATTATCCAATATGCTTATTGTAATGCTTCTTTCACAGTTTTTGGTTCTACAAGAGAGATAAAAGCATTAAAAGCACATAAGTTCTTCAACTGTGATCTAGTTTGTGTACCAGTGGTTGGATCTAAAATGATATTTTCAACTGGATGAGATGAGAGATATTTGAATCTCTTTCTTGGAGAGCAGGGTTCGGGTTCTCCATAGATATTCTCTGGTCTTGAAGTAGTGGCTTTGTCACTTGTATCATTCTGATCATCTTTTTCAAGGCTTTGAGCCTTATTTTCAAGGCCTTGATCACCATTTTCAAGGTCTTGAAAATGTATTCTGTTTTCTTCTGAGCCCCAGTGGATTCTCAGTCTCTTCCTCTTATTCATGTTTGTTCAAATTCAAGTCAAGATTGTCTTTTCCATTATTATGGATAAAGCATGTACATCCAAAGGTCCTGAAGTATGAAATGTTTGGCTTCCTCCCTTTGAATAGTTCATAAGGGGTCTTCTTCAGAATAGGTCTGATCAAGCACCTGTTCAGTATATAGTTTGTTGTATTCACAGCTTCTACCCAATAATGTTTTGGAAATTTGTTTTCAAGAAAGCATTTTCCTTTACAAATCTTCATGAGTCATGTTCTTTCTTTCAACAACACCATTCTGTTGAGGAGTTCTTGGAGCAGAAAAGTTGTGAGTAATACCATGCTTATCACAGAACAAATCAAATTCTAATTGATCAAATTCTCTACCATGATCACTTCTAATTGAAGCTAAAGGTAGGTTTTTCATAGTTTGAAGTTTCTGCAAAGCTTTGAAAATTCAGAGAGGGCTTCAGATTTTTCTTTGAGAAACATAACCCAAGTATATCTAGAAAAATCATCTACAACAACATATACCTTTTACCTTTTGGAGTAGGAGTTCTCATAGGACCACAGAGATACATATGAAGCAGTTCAATGGGTCTAGTTGTACTTACAAACTTCTTTGGCTTAAAAGAGCTTCTGGTCTGCTTGCCCTGAGCACAAGCTTTGCATAATTCATATTCTCTGAACTTGATAGATGGCAATCCTCTTACCAGGTCTTTAGAAATCAACTTGTTCGAAGTATGCAAACTAATATGACCAAGCTTCGTGTGCCAAATCTTTGAATCCTCTTTCAAGGCCTTGAGACACTTCAAACTTTTACCTGTAGAGGCTGTGAGAATGCAATCTCCTGATTTCTCATTTTGCACCACACACTTCTCTTTATCAAAGATAACGTTGTTGCCATAGTCACAAATCTGAGATACACTGAGCAAGTTAAATGTCAAACCATCAACTAGATACACATCAGAAATAGAGTTTTCAGAATTTAGACCAACTTTACCGATACCAAGAATATTGCATTTTCCTTTGTCACCAAGTGTAATTGACCCTTCTGATTGCTCCTTCAGTTCTGAGAATAGAGATCTCTTTCCACTCATGTGTCTTGAGCAACCACTGTCCATAAACCACTTTTGTTCTTTGGTGACACCCTGCAAACACCAATCATTGCCTTACCCAGCTGTTAGACCAAGTGTGGAATTTGGATTCATATTCAGGATCAACCATGTTAGGTGGTATAACCCCTTTAGGAACCCAATTTTGCTTAACTTGTCCTTTGAGTTGAAAAGGAAAAGTATTCCTCAATATGTGAGGGTCTCTTCTTCTGAAAGGACACGTCATCTTAACATGACCAGTTTTACAGCAGTAATGACATTTAGAAGTATTGTTTCAAGCCTTCACAAATCCGGTATTGTTCTTTCTTGGAAAGTTTGGATTGAATCCAATACCAGTTTTGTGAACAGACTGTGAACTTCCTCCAAGAATCAAGTTCAACTAGTGTTCTGATCCAGCAAGCTTATCTTTGACCAATTTAGATTATTGAAGTTTCTCAGTAAGATTAGTATTTTGTTTATCTAATTCATCAACTTGATATTTTAGATCAACAAGGCTGTTACTCATCACAGATTTCTCAGTGACTACCTCCTTGACTTCTGTTTTCACGGCTTTGAAAATGGCTTTCAAGACCTTGAAATCACTGTCAATTTTCTTCTGAGAGATTTCAACATTCTGATTTAGACAAACAAGTTGTAAGTTCTCTTTTGCTTGCTCATGAACTTTTTCTTTCAAAAGTTTGATCTCTTTCAGATAATCTTCTTCATTTAAAAGCATTGTTCTGAGATAATCTGAATGAGCATCTTTGGTTTAGAAATCAAACAGTTTACCATTACCTCAATGTTATTCTCAGAACTTTCATCATGCTTGGCATGTTCTTCTTCAGATTCTGATTCACTTGAGCTATCTGAATCAGTCCATGAAGCTATCATAGCTTTATTACTTCTTCCATGGTCTTTCTTTTGAAAGCTCTTGCTTTTCTTGTGTGGGCAATCTCTTATCAAATGTCGTGCATCACCACATTCAAAGAATTTCATAACCTTTGATTTACTTTGTGAAGAAGACTTACCATTGTAGTCCTTGCTACTGGATGGTCTATGTCTTTCTCTGTTGAAGTCTATGTTTCCAAAGTTTTTCTTCATTTTGAGAATTCTTGTCAAGGCTTTGGAAATCAAAGCAAATGGATCTTCATCATCACCATCCACAGTTTCAAGGCTTTGATTTCTCTCATTTTCTTTGGATTTGAGAGCTAAGTTCTTGACACTTTCTGGGAGCTCTCCATCAACTTCATTCATAGATATTTCATGTGCCAGAAGCTTCCTTTGTAGGACATCAAGTTGTAGATTTGAGAGATTCTGAGCTTCTTCAATTGTTGTGGTATTTAGTTCCCACTTTGCTTTTGGAAGGCTTCTTAGGATCTTCCTCACCTTTTCTTCATTGAAAAAATGTTTTCCCAGTGAAACAAGGTTGTTGACAATGTCTGTGAACCTTTTGAACATATCTCTGATAGACTCATCTGCATTCATCTTAAACAGCTCATATTGCCTGAGATAGATGTTGATCTTGGTTCGCCTCACCTGACTGGTTCCTTTAAAATTTACCACAAGTTTATCCCAAGTTTCTTTGGCAGTAGTGCAGCCTGAAATCTTGTTGAATTCATCTGTACTCAAAGCACAATATAGGATGTTAATAGCTTTATAATTCTTAGAGAATTGTTCTAATTCAGAAGAGGAGAGTAAGTCTTCAGATTTGGGAGTTCTAATCCCATCTTTCTCTTGTGTAGAAAGTGTGAGGTCCATTCTGAATAATGTTCCAAAGCTCTATGTCTTGATCAATGATGAACATCTTCATCAAGGCTTTCCGGTGAGCAAAATTATTTCCACAAAATAGAGGAGGTTTGTTAGCATCTCTTCCCTGTGAGAAACCACCATCACCTGCAATACTCATGATCACCAGATGGTTAAATCTATACAGTGATACAAGCTCTGATACCAACTGAAAGTGTGAGTGTGCAGGTGGTAATGCAGCTAAAATACTCTAGAGGGGGGTTGAATAGAGTATGCCAACTTTTTGCAAAACTTGCTAGGAAGATGAGATCTTTTGAAAACTAGTGAAGTTTAAGGCCTTCAAAACAAGTTCAAGCCTTTGAAAGAGATGCAGTTTGTACTAAAGTAAATAAGTCTTTTTTAAGGCCTTGAAAAGAGTTTCAAACCCTTGAAAAACAGACAGTTTTGAGAGCTGCAAGAACTATGAAAAAGAATGAACTGTAAATGCAAGAGACAAATGATTTATAGAGTTCAGTCCACTTGGACTTGCGTCTCTACCTCACGGATTTGATCCCTGCAGGATTTTCAACACAATTCTTATTAATCAAAAGCTAAGCCCTAGATCTCAAGCACAGAGAGATGCTTTACTCTGTTACAGCTTGTGGTTCTTCCGAACCTATCTAGTACCTGCTCTATCTTACTGATTAACTAATAATTCTATTCTTCACCTTGAACAATCCTTGAGAATAAAGATAGAGATATTACAGAAATGACCTACCAATAAATTGCAAAACAGAAGAACACTTAGTGTATAGAAACTGCAGTGAAGTATGCAGTGATCTTCTGTGAATGGACTAGGAGTTTGATGAAATTATTTGATGCTTGTCAATCCATAACTCTTTCTCTCTTTTTTCCCGTTAAGTGTTGTGTATCACTGCTTCAGAATTGAGCTCTATTTAAAATTCAAAAAGCTCTGCATATCTTCCCAGATTTTCATCAACAAAACTCTTATTTTGTAGGCAATAGCTTTGACTCTTTGACAATCTTATCCAACGGTTAAGTGATCAAAATCTTCAGGGATAATTTCGTGATCTTGCATTTGAATAGGTTGAGAAGCTGTCATGTCATTCAGATCAAACACAGAATCATCTTCTTGATTATTTCCTTCCCTGCATAAGTCAGATTAGGAAACAATCTCCGCAAACTTAGGAAATAAAATCTCCTGCAAAATCATAGTCAAACAGATGATATTCTATGTTCAAACGAGTTAGGATGCTTTGTATTTCATCATCAAATATCAGTAAATCAAGCATATGAAGGAGAGAAAGGAAATCAACTCAGGAGAGTGTGCAGAAAACTCTCCCTGAGAATGTTCACGTAGGTTAAGCAGTTTCAAGGCTTTGAATCCAGTTTCAAAGCCTTGAAAATAGCTATAATATTTTCAAGCCTATGAGAACTGGTTCATGGCTTTGAAAACTGGTTCAAGGCCTTGAAATAGTCAGACTATTCCAAGCCTTGCACAACCTGAGCTTACACATATTTAATATGGTCCTTGAATAAATTAAACCCAGTCATCCCCAACACCCCCGAAAGAGTATTGGTAACTCATTCCCCAGACCAGTTGTAATTGGCATTGGAATCATATTTTTTGCGTCACTTGAAATTGCGACATCTTGACCGGAAACACCAACTGGAGGATTCGGGCATGTAGTTTGATTGTGCCCGTATTCTTGACATCTCCCACACTTCTTTCGAACATTTTTGAAGCTCCCTTTGGTTTTGTATCCCCTTTAGATGGAGGCCTTACGTGAGCATACTCTTGCGAGTTGACATTAACGACAAGCTCTTCATTTTCTTGCTTCAAAATAATGTTCTTGAGACTCCCTTTCATCAAGTCAACATGTTCTCGCCAATAGTCGTAACTCTATTGTGATGTTCCACCCAAGTCACTAATCAACTTCCTTATTACCTTCATGCAACCCCAACTAAATGCATGGGTTTTTGGATCGTCACATCGTCTTGTTTTCGGTTCTTTCATAGCTGGATCATTCATGTAGATGTCACTATATGTCTTTTGTCATTGTTTTGATAAACATTTTCGGAATTAATTGAACTCTTTTTTGGAAGAGCACAAAAATAATGTTGCCACAAACCATCGGTGATGACTCAAACCTCATGCACAAACAGTTGAGAATGCTATTATCTTGTTGACAGAGAATGGTGTGATGACAGAACAAAATTCAAGCCACTCAGATATTTAATTTGACATTTCAGATAGAAACATTAAATATTGAGAAAAATAAACTAGTACTGGAAGGAACTGCTCAGTAAACAAAGGACATCAGATATTTCAATTGTAGTCCTGGAAAGAAACCTAAAATAAGAAGATGAAATTCTAAAGAGACAATAACATGTAGTGTATTCAGGTAATTGTTAAATGTCAACAGATTTGTAGTGTTTTACCTTCATTTCTTGCTCCTTGAACTTTTCATACACGATCCTAGTGTAGCACATAGCTGCATACGAAAATTATTGACTTTATTTGTTACGGCTCAAGGCCTAATAATGAGCATAAACACGCGAAAAATAGTTAACATTGATTTACAGCAGATAAATATTTAGACACTTTGGATAGTATTCTAGAACTTCAAGATAAAATATTAAACAGTCCAGAGAGTACATTTGACATAGTTTTATATCATGTTGTCCTTCTCATTCAAAATAACAAGGAGATATGTATGTGTGATATATTTTGGTCAATAAACATCTTTACAAAGATGTTTCACAATTAACAACCCCAAAAAATGCAAGACTTATTATACATTGTAATGCAAACATGAATCTTCCATACATGCAATACAAGACATTGTAATGCAAGTATGAATCTTCCATGTATATGACAAGTGAATACCATCTGTAATGTACTTATGATAGCTATGGGTCAATGACCATCCGTATGAGGATGTGCTCACCTAACACTCCAATCACCACTTAGGAATAATTCTCCATTATAATACAAGGATGAAACGTACATACATATACTATACAACGCATTATAATTCAATCATGGAAGCGGATACAATAATATTTAAGTGTGACGGAATTTGGTTAATGGATCATTCCCATAATATACAAGTGTGATAGTACCATAGACAAGTGGATGCCATAACCAGGTATCTACTATATCAATACCACAATATATAATCAATGTTAATTGGATGATACAAGTGGATACTACCAATTCAAAGTGTGGTACCTTATGTTCAATGATATTGTATATGAAGTGATCTTCAACTGTAGCCATGTGAACCACATAAGTATGATTTCCCACTATAAGAGTGAAGGTAACCGGTAATATTGTGTTACCTATCTCCCATAACAAAATATTTCAATTTGGATGATTGTGGAATTAATGTGTTTCGTCACATCTTCACATCTAACGTATTAGACTACGTATCCAAGTTTTGTAATAAGTACTTTATTTTAATATTTTCACAAAATATTTATACATTAAATCTTTATAAATATGTGGATACATGTATTATACCCCAAATACCCCAAAGTTATACTATGAGTCAAATGTAAAGGAGAAACCACCATGTTCACATAGGTTAAACGCAGATATTAGTCTTGAGTCTTTGGTTAACCTACAAGAGAAAAAAGATAATTGTGTAAACATTATTGAGAATCTCCCAAAGTTTATAATTTGAATATGAAATATTATAGTTATTCCCATGTTGGAGAAGCTCATTTTTTCTAAAATGTGTTATGATACAAATTGACAACTTCAAGAATGTAAATTCATGTTAACTACATATTTTACACGATATGTTTGTCATAAAAAGTCAAATTCATTCAATCCCAACAAAACTCAATCTTAACCATAAACCTAGCTAGTAACATGGTCTTTTTAAAACTAGGAAGTGAAATATAAAACACCTAATCTGTAAATTATAATTGGATAAAACCTAGAGCACATAAACCTTAACTCTATCTGGATAAAAACTTAAAGCACCTGAACCCTAACTGGATAAAAGCCTAAAGCACCCAGGTAGGATTTATAACAGTCTTCAATGGTTTGCAACCTGGTATTACATATTGTTTTGTCTATTATGTTTATGTCTTGTACAATCTGATTATCTATTATATCCGTTTATTTATGTGAGTGTTGGCCACACCCAACAAGCCTTCACCCAAGTCTCCATTTCAAGTATCTTCAACTCCAGTCAAGCCTAATCATGCATCACAAAAGGTGGAAGCTTCCCCACCCATCAGTCATGCTCATTGATTACCTAAGGTGGCATATTTTACCCTAAAAGAACAATGTCAGTACTATGAACAAAGGAGGAGTAGGGAGAGGGAGAGAGAGACTTTCAAGGGGCCAAAAAGAACCTCCAAAGAGTAAGGATGCATGGTTAGTTTGGTTTTATGCTGCCAAGAATTCGGGAAGTCAAATGAATGCTTATTGTATTTCTACATGAGCCGTGAGACTCTTCCGGGCATGTCAACAAAGTCAGACCTGAGGGTACCTTTTAAGGAGTACGCATCCTTTCTACTTTAGAATGTTTCTGACTAATCAAACTATCAATCTTATCGTTTTATAGATTTTATCAGTGAAACAACACTGCATATCTTGTTCATATATCCAATGGAGTGGCTACTATAGCCAAGAATTTTTCATGGCAGTTTGAGGCTCCTTGGTTCTTGGGAGAAACGATAAATTATTTTATTTATGTTCTTAGTACACAATCAATGTTATGTTGTTGCACTAAAATGTTTACATAGATTTCTATTTGTTTTACATTTTTAACCTTTTGGTTCTCTACACTATCTGCAGATGATTGACTTCATGTCCCAAGTGAAGATTACCTTATGATCGAGGTTGCCAATTTCATTGATCGTTCTGTGTACAAGGACCTTAGGGAAATCCTTCTTGCGGATATGAAAAACTTAAAATCTCAAGAAAACAATGAGTAGGAATTCTCCAAGAAGTACATGAAGATACCTACGGTCCATGCAGCTTATTTCGGTAGTTCCATTTGAGTGAGGCAGTCCATCATTTTCATCTCTTTTGTGGTTTTGTGTTTGTTTTGAAAAGAATTGACTCGTTGCTGTTAAATTATTTGGGTGGTGCAGGATATTGTGGTTGTAATGGTGAATGTGGTTTCAAAAAAACTAACTTGTATGATTTTTGTTCAGAGAGTTGACAAGGTTTTCTGATGGTTTATCAATTATGTTTGTCTGCTTTACTCTTTTACTTGTTATTTTGTCACATTAGTTTATCACTCCTGACCACATTCATTGCTTCCTTCCATGTGTTACTCAGCTCAGACTTGCTCTTTGGTTACAGAGTAGCCAAACCCGTCATTATGGACAATCTACTCCTCATTTATGTCCAACAATAAACCACCCATTCACTTCTTCTAATTATACACCAAATCCCTCTTACACAATCAGATCTGCCATTTACACATCCTCTCCATCATCTTATCCTCCTCCTAATATCCCCAACTTCTCATTACCACCATCTCACATACCTCCTTCTACTCCTCCTTCCACCAATTTCGTCGTAACACCGAGTCTCGACCAAGATATTGAAACTCTAGAAGGATACGAGTGATTAAAACAATATGTCATCACACAAAGAACCCATGCAGAGATTTCTTCATGTTCCCACTAGCTCAAGGGTCTCAATACGGCTACTTTGTATGGGCCGATGAAAAACCTCCATGCTTTTTGCGAGGAAACAATGCAACGATGGTACACGATTATTGCAAAAACGAGGCAACATGAAATATGAAAATGAAGAAATGCTCAAGAGTTAAAGGATAGCACACAAATGCATCACCATTCTTGAATTTGCGTTACTTTTTGCAATACTTTTATTTTGTAGGTGAAACGGCCGTCGCAAGGTGTGCTTGTGTCCATTCCTTATTTATCACAAATTCTATCTTTTTTAAGCTTTGGTGCTTCTAAATATTCTGTAATAGCTTAGTTGTTGAGCACTGTTTACGTTTCTATCTGATTCATTTCAGTTTCGTCAATTTCACTTTAGTTTTGTCCATTTTTAATATTTTTATCTTTAGCTTTATCTTAAACTTTACAGTTTTATCCATTTTCTTTACATTTCTATCCGAGTTTCTGATGACGGCACCCTAGGGCCCATTTTTTGTCTTTTTGCTGGCAAAACCGTAATTACTGGCAAAAACCGGCTAAGCCGGGTTATTAATTGTGGGGCCAGGACGTACTGTAGCCTCCACCGCCCAAAACATAACGTAAACCACCACAAGGAGTGGTACACCTGCCACACGCTAACTTTTCTATCACCTCCTTCCTCCATTCCATTTTTATGAACAAATTTTTCATCCCCGACGATTCCGCCGACACCCACCACGACAAAGCCACAAAATTGACCTCCTCCTCCCACAATTTCTGTCCCGCTTCATCCCTATCAATTCAAGGACCCAATTCCCTTTATCAATTTCACCATTTGACGTTTCCATTTCGAACCTGGAAAATCCTCCGGGTGATTTTCAATTACCGATCGGTTTCAAACCAAATCTCTCTCTCTCTATCTCAGTTTACCTCTCTCTCTGTGTGTGTCTCCCTGTCTCTCGCTCTCTCTCGCTCTGACCCTCTCTGTCTCTCTTTGTTCTGTTGTTGCCTAGAAGACCCAGGTCCGACCGAACACAGGTCCGGCAAAGCCAAGCCAGGTCTGACCAACCCAGCGTCGCCGCCCGCCGTCCCCCTCTGCGCTAGCGCCATTGCCACCGCCGCCTATCTCTCTCACGTCGTCTATGTCCGACGATTCGCACCAACACCGGAAACTCGTCAATTGCCGCCAAGTTCGTTCTCGTTTCTCTCAGTCGGAACATAACAAATTCCCTTCCTACATTTTATTTGTTTCTCAATCTGTCCATAAATCTAATAAACTCAATCTCCTTGTGTTTGCAACGACTTCGAATCAAAGGGCATGACTTGGGGGTAGTTGATATGTTACAGTGGGTGAGTTGAGGAAGAAATTGTATTGGGTCTGATTGTATTTTAGAGGGTGTATAAGTGTCTTTTCACAAACGTTGGGGGCATGTGTATGTTACGAATCTAAAGGGGGAAGTTACTACGTTTTTCATAATGTGTTATTTAATCTATATGGGTAATAAGTTTGTGTTTCATGATAACATTTAAAGTAATATTTGTTTATACTTTACTTAGATATAATTAGTAGACTATTGTCTGAACATATATTTATATTATTGTTAAATTTGTATTCTAGAATACAAGTATAATATTTATATGATAACTAAATAGCATTCACACACATACATACACACAAAACCCTTCCGTTAAAATAACTTTTAGTTGAGTTTTAGCTCTAATTTAGTTCACTTTTTATTAATCTAAACTTCAAATTAAAATAGCTTCCTTCTACCTATGTATATATTTATATATATATCTTTGTAGAACAAGTGTGTGTGTGTGTGTGTGTGTGTGTGTGTGTGTATATATGTATATATATATATATATGTATATACATATATGTATATATATATGTATATATATATGTATATATATATATATGTGTGTGTCTGTGTGTGTGTGTATCTTCCTTGCTCCGTTCCTCTTTTTACAGCTTCGTCGGCTTTGAAAGCTGAAACACTCGCCATTTGAGAAGGCCTCCTCCTCGCTCTCGAGTGTAACCATCGCCGAGTTATCGTCGAAGCGGATGCAAAGAAAGTGGTCGATATTATCAACAATGGTAGCAGCTATAGTGTCGACAAATCGGAGAACGGGGATACTTTCCGCCAAATACGTAGCCTTGTCCCTGGTTTTGATAGTATTGTTTTTACTTTCAGCCCCCGAACCACTAATCTTTTAGCGAACGAATTTGCGAAGTACAGTCTTTCGTTACCAAACAAATATGTTTGGCTAGGTAGCAACCCCGAGTGGGCCCATCAATTTATTCAGCAAGATGTAACTAGGATGAATATTTCTTCCTCTTCACATCAATAGAAGTTATTCTTCCTCTCAAAAAAAAACAAGTAAATATTCTATACTATTAGATAAAGTAATATTTTCTTTAAATTCTCATTTTGTAATTATAAACCGCTTTTTTTATCTCTAATAAAATATAATTTTGTCCGGGGGATTAGGTTGTGGTTACACTTGTATTCATATAGGACTTCTAATTATAAATTGTGGTATGGTGAATATGTGTTAATATACAAATCTAAAGGGGGAAGTTACTACCTTTTTCATAATGTGTTATTTAATCTATATGGGTAATAAATTTGTGTTTCATAATATCATTTAAAGTAATATATCTTTATAATTTACAAAGAATTAATTAGTAGAATATTATCTGAAAATATATTTATAGTGTTGTTAAATTTGTATTCTAGAATACAAATATAATATTTATATGATAACTAAATAGCATTGCCTTATATATATATATATATATATATATATATATATATATATATATATTATATATATATACAAAAAACCTTTCCATTAATATAACTTTTAGGACCGACCGTTTTAATTAATCTAAACTTCAAATTAAAATAGCTTCCTTCTACCTATATATATATATATATATATATATATATATATATATATATATTCATAAAACAAGTAAATATTCTATACTATTAGATAAAGTTATCGTTTCTGTAAAGTCTTCCTTTGTAATTATAAATCCTTTTTTCTCTCTAATAAAATATAATTTGTTTGGGGGATTAGGTTGGGGTTACACTTGCATTCATATAGGACTTTTAATTGTAAATTGTCGTATGGTGAATAAGTGTTAACATAGGATTATATGATTATTGTAGATTCAGAATTCGTAGGAGGCGAGTTCGTTGAGGATCCCTACTAACTGTCTTTGTGCTTGCTTGTGTGTGAAGCTCTCCCAATTTCCAAAGTACACATGTGCAGTCTTTACCCTCAAATGAGTTGTTGTGCATGCGCTTTATAAACGTATGATCTTCTGAATGTTGTCGTTTTTTTTTTTTTTGAAATATGTTTAAACAAGTACCTTTTTGTGGAAAACTCCTATGAAAATGATGTTGATACTATGAAACAACGATTGGAATAATATAATATAACTAGGTCGATGTACAGAGTTATCTTTGTGTAATGGATACGGCCAGAGACTCATGTTGGCGAGTCTCCTTTATATTTAATATGGCTACGGCCGAAGACGCATGTTGGCGAGTCTCCTTTATATTTGATATGGCTACGGCCCGGGACGAATGTTGGCGAGTCTCCTTTGTACTTTTCTACGGCCGGAGACGCATGTCGGCGAGTCTTTTTATATTTAGCTACAGCTAGAGGCGCATGTCAGCGAGCCTCCCTTGTATTTGTTATGGCTACGGCCAGGGAAGCATGTTGGTGATTCCCTGTGTTTATTGTGAAACTATAGTGAGCTACATATACTATTAAGGATCACTGCAGTACAGGGGTGTCAACACTTAAGGCCTTATAGTATGACTTAGAGTGGGGAATGACATTCCCTGAATGCTCGGGTGAAATAGGGTTTGATAGACTCTAGAATGTACCCTGCTATGATTCATTGTGATCCCCATGTGTACATCGTACCAGCTACAAGAAACGATCATGATCCATAATTTAATATTTATTTAACTTGTGTTTCCAATTAATACTTGTTAAGCCCTAAAACTCCTTTTACGTGTTGTAGTGTGTTACTTATTCAGTTTTTTACTGATCAAAATTTTCTACGGTCGGTTCTTGCCATTTGAAAAGCCGCAGGTCGAGAATAAGGTGGGGGAATGGGCACACATTTGTTGAAGAGTAGGATGAAGCTGCTAGTGGACTTTGACATTTAGTTGCCATTCATTTTTTTATTTAAGCAATGTTCTTGTGTTTCCTTCAAACGATGTTGGAGGTTTTCTCCTTTTATTTCAATAAAGTACTTTTTAGATTCTCGTTTGCTTGTACTAGCAAGGAACCGTAGGTTCCGGGTTGTTTCACTATTTCTAATATTCAAAATAGATGCTCAGGATGCAGTGGTCTCCTTTTAAATAAATTAGAAAGAAGCACTTTTATTAAGGTTGTTCTCACTAGTATCCTAGTCTATCCTAAGTCCATTTGTCACTTTCCCTAAAATTGTGGGATAAAATATATGTTTACTTATCTAGATTCTTCTGGTTTGGAGATATAAATAAAATGGGCATTCACTAGCTCTCTTTGCATTTTCTTTGCAATAATACTAAAAGAGTGGGCTTAGGTTTAAAAAATCATGCTTGCTAACTTCGTGAACTGCATTGACTAACTTCGTCAAATCAAGATTAAAAATGGTTGTAGCAAACGAAAATCATGACACAAAATACAAGAGGATATCTATTGATATGAAGAGATAAGTCTCTCTTTCTCGATGTTATCATTTGTAGATAGTGAGATTGGTGGTGATTGTGGGTGGGGTAGCGTTGGTTGCTAGGTGGGATAGTTTAAGGGTTGTATGGTCATTTATCCTTAAAAAATAGGCCCAAAATAGATAGAGGAAGATAAAGAGAGAACAGACAGAAAAGGAATGTAGGAAGATAGAGAGAGAATGGAGGTAGTAGTATTAATGTACTAGTTTCCTCCGTTTTGTGTCTGTTTTTGTTAACAACGAATCTACTTTGTGTTCCCCATGTCCTCACATGGATAAAATCATGCAAATGCTCCAAAGAGCTTGGGGGTCGAGACGATACTCAAATGACGGCTCCAGTTACAGAATTAGATGAACTTCATTCTATGGAGAAACATGCCTACACTGGTGTACTCAGGGCTTTTAGAGCTCAATATGATTCTGATGATCTTTTTGAGGTTTGGTTTCTAGCGATTCTCATTAGTTTGTACCATTTTAAGTATGTGTATCCCATGAGAGATATCATAAGTGGTGAATTAAGAATTAATGGTTGTAAATTGTCGCAGAGCAAAGAGGGTACTATTGATGAGCTGTGCAGCGATCTTAAGGTTTCAGATCATGAACACGAGCAGCTTCTTGTGGACCTCAACTCCGATTAGTCCCTCAGAATGTTCAACTATTCGTACTTCTTTTGCTTATTTTTTTTATGAACTTATGCATAGTCACCGTTGCAGTAGGATTTTCTTACATAATATTTATGATTTTTGTAAATGATGCTCTGTATCGTATTAACTTATCCCAATGAACTTTCGTGACAACATGTTTGTTTTGTTATTTTCGTTCCTGGTTAATATGATAGGGACCGGAAAAAAATACATCTCTTTCTCAAATAAAGGTGTAGCTTTCCCTGGGATGAGAGAAGAGAATGTACAACACATGAGAACCTTATCGGATCGTATAATAGCTCTACTTAGGCTAACACAATAGAACCATAACGATGAAGACAATGAAACAGCTCTTGTTATAGACTCATCGACCTTTGAAAAAGAGATGGATCATACGGATTTATTAGAGGTGAACAACAACCAGACTAAGATATTAAAGAATGAGCATGAGTGTAAAATTGGTGGTTCAGCAGTCTTTGCCGATGATTCACTTGCTGCAACTAGGGGATCTGATAACTGTTCCAACAATGTTGATTTATAGTAGTCGTATTCTTCCTTTTTTGTGATGATTTTCATATTTCTCATTCGAGAACTTCTAGACATTTAAACATTCACAAGATTAAAATATGTCTTAAAGTTACTTGTTAAATTAATAAACTTTCTAGATACTTTAGATATTAACTACTTAAAATTATGTAGAAGTACTTTAAATTTGTAGAATAGTCTTGATATTAGTTTGTATTTACTAAAACATTATAAGCCTTGTTGTAGAAGGATGTAGAACCAAGGACTAAGTAAAAAAAATCTAGAAAGTTAATGGTGGAACACCATCGACATAGAGTTATATAAATAGGACTTCATGTATCATGTTCCTAACAACAAGGTTCTTCCCTCAACTCCAATACTACTATCCTCTTTTTACACTACAATCCACTTTAGTTCCTCTCCACCAAACACCAGCATACGCTCCTCCGGATCACTCCCTCTCCTACAACTAACCAACCAACAACACTCACCCTTCAAAAACCAACATTACTCCTACACCAAATCAACACTGACCATCACAATGAAGAGACAAATCAGTTTCATAAAAGTACATTGAAGGGTTCTTGCCAAAGTGAAAAAACAATGTAGAAAAATCCATGAAAGATACCCTTCAAAAGAGAGCAACTTGTTCCAGTTCAAGAATTTTGACAAAATATTTCAAATACAAGGAGATTCTTGGAGATGATTTGAGTGAAAAGTGACCCTTGTCACATAAACAAGCTAAAAAGGTGAGGAAACTTGGTGATATTGAGTTACGGACGGTGAAGCCAAAGAAGGATAAGAAAGGTGCTAAAGGATTCTCCAAACACTCTATCCAAAATTTAGAGGTGTTACCTGAGGTAAATGGACAAGCAGAAGAACCTAGACTTACTGAAGGGTCTGCCCTCAATGGCAGGCAACTAAGGGGCAGTCTCGATACCGAGGCCTTTCTCATTTTAACCAATAAAAGGAAAACCAGATCGGGTTAATTGAAAGAAAGTGAAAATATGAAATTATTTGGGCAGGAAAAATCAAGATGGAAAAGAAGACGAACTCGTCAAAATAGACCCAGTCAGTTAGATGGAGCTGGGGCCCGTAAAGTTATGGTCATTGGGTTGGAGGCAAAGAGAAACTCATCCTTGCATCTTGTGGAGAAAGATGATGGAACTCGGGCCCGTATAGTTGTGGTCGTTGGGTTGGAGGCATCATTACTTGCACACGCACGGTGTTGTCCAATTTTGCAGGTGATTTCCAGTTAAAGTTATTTAGGTGCAAGAATGCAGTAATTTTGGTTAGGCTTCTAATGACTCATTTTGTACGGAAAAAAAATTTTCATAACTCCAAATACAAAACCTGGAAAAGAAATACTGATGAAGTTAGTCAAGGCAGTTCACGATCTGGTGGGTGATCTCTGAAATTTTACTCTTGCTGAAAGCTGTTGCCTTGAAATGCCTTGAACTTTCACTTTGCTACAACAAAAATAGTTTTCATAACTCCCACTTCTTTGTTCTCTTCTTACTTCACCACTAAATATTGTAAAAGGAAACCCTTTCTTGCTGGTAAAGCTACCTCTTTTGCTGACTGGAAATCTATATGTAAATGATGAGATACCTTAGTCTTGGGCTCAAATGGAATATTGCAGAAGACAATTGGATCAGATCAGAGGGTTTGGTTGATTCAGTTCCAGTTGATTCCATCTCAGAGATCATTAAAGTTTCAGACCGTGCAAACAAATTTAAGTGGATATCTTAGTTGTTCTTTTCAGGCTCGTCAGATTGGAATGTTGAACGTCTCAATCAGCTTTTTCCTCAATGATTGGTTAGGCAGATTATGAACACTAATATACTCATGAATAATGACGAAGATAAGCCTTCTTGAACCTACACTAGAAGTGGTGTTTTTCCAGTAAAATCAGCTTACTCTCTTCTAAACTACAATGCTTCATTTCCTCTTACAAATTCTAAACCAATTAACTTCAAATTAGTCTCTCTTACTTTTAATTGGAACAAGCTTTGGTATTCAGATATGTCATACAATATTATTTCTCTTTTTTGGCACATCCTTACTCTATTGCTACTCTTGATAACTTGCATCATAAAATTTCTTCTATTTCTCCCCTCTGTCGCTCTTGTCATGCAGCCATTGAAAATCCTTCTCATATTTTCTTGCATTGTGCTATGGCTCAAGAGTTATGGAGAATGGCTCCTATAGATAACTCTCTTCTTAATTCTTCTAACATTCAAACTTCGCTTAAGTGATGGTTAAGGAAAAATAAATACCTTCCAAACACGACAGATTGGTTCTGGATCCCTGCTATTATTTGGGTGATTTGGGCTAAAAGGAACATATTCATCTTTGATGGTCATCAGAGCACCAAAGAGAAGCTTCTTCAGCAATGCGGCAATAACGGCCGCATGCTCTACTTCCTCAATAACAATTTCTTGCATTTCTTCTTTTTCTTCAGATTCTCTTGAGGTTCAGGTTTCTGAAAATGTTTCTAGCTGGGTTGCTTCTGAATTTTCAGTTTGCTCCATCTCAAGCTGTTGCAGTTGTTGATGTTGTTCCTCTGGCGGTGGTTCCTCCTTTGTTTGCCCTTACTGCAGCTGAAAGCTCTGTGATGCTCCTAACTCAGCTATTGTGCCTTGTCTTGATGCGTAGCTCTTCTATAAATTCTTGTCCTTTATGTAATTAAAACAATGTCCTGTTTTAATTTTTCTGGTTGATGGTAATACGTTGATAGCCCCCTAAGGCTGGTTTCTGGCTTAGTATCCCAGAACTTTTGTGGCCTATTCAACTCCCCCTTATCATCTAGTCTAGCTAGTTGTTCTTGCTTGTATTGGAAGCTTAGATGTGTTGGCTATTTTGTTGTCTTTTCTTTAGTAGGTTGATGTTATAGTTTGTCAATGCTAGTTTGGCGTAAATCTCCTCTTCGTCTATGTTCTTCTAAATCGTGACAAACGAAAGTGTTTATTTGTCCCAAAAGCTAGTAGTGACATACCCTACCCTCTAACTAACTACGTCACAATTAGGGAGTTCATATGTTCTCAAATTTGGCACAGCAAAGGGGCCATCCCAAACTGTGTGGTGAGAGTGTTTTTTCATCAAACCTGAGGAGAAGATAATGTCTTTTACCCAATAGAAAATGATCCTAATGCTAGATATACAGAAACGGCAGGTTGGTTCAGAGCAAGAACAACCACCACCACAGGTATTTCAAGTTTCAAACTTAATCTGCCCCAAACCATAACAGTTCTGGCAACATCATACTATTACAGCAGAGCAGATGCATGAAATGACAATGACTCCAACAAAACGCAAATTTGATTTAGTCCATCCAGTGTGAAGCTCCAAGAATCTTAAAATCCACAACCGGGTCCTCGTCCTTCCGCTCCACCATTCGTGTACATATGTATTTCTCTGAGCTCCTACGTATTTACCAGAAAGGTAGTTGAGACTAGGCAATCTTTTCCTACCTATAATTACATCTCTAAAGTTCACTACCTCCCCAGCTAAGAACAAAACAGCTCCTAATTGAACAGCTTTGAGCTAGTAGTAGTGTACAATTTCGAGTTACTACTTGAGCGAGCGAGCTCGCCCTCCACTGACAAAGAAATGATTGGTTTCATAAAACCAATCACCTAAAAACATTGTCAGGAACATACTACTCTACCCCTATGGGATTTCATCGGAAGAGCTCTGGGAAAGACCACATAATAAACCTGGCAAAAACATCAGACTCCAGGAACTCTATATGAGCAGCGCGACCAATCATCGTATTCAAGCTTCTGCCTTGGGATGTCATATCGAAATTGACATCACATCTCATGAACAACCTGTGCTCACAAGAAGGTGCGCGTATCTGATCCAAGCATTCATTCAGCATCTCTAGGAATAATCTCCCTTTCTTTGAGTTGTCTCCTGCAGCTCCCTGGCAAGTCTCGATTCTAGCTGAATGATATGGAACATAGCCATCCTGAAAGAAAAATATATGCCAAACCAAATATTACCATAAGGGACAAGCCGTAACGTCACAAAATATTGTATGAACAGATTCTACCATCTCTTGTACCAGTAACTGAGTGCATGTGAGAGATAAAATCAGAACAGCTCAAACATTAATCCGGTCGTACTTGGTCAAAACACTAATTTCGAGTTAAATATATGTTTCAGTAATAAAGGAACATTGATTGGATGGAGTTCCTACGGGGAACACAGTTGACATTGGTCAAGTATACTTCATATCAAAATACACATGGGACGTAAGAAAAATCACTATATTTCACACAAGGGATCCCTTCACACAATTGTATGTAGATCAAATATGCAGCCGTAATTAATGAAATTAAGCTGCCCCCACCTTCCCAAAACTTTTTATGCCAGTCCAGTATAGGGTAACGTACTTCTTGGAATTCTTGGAAATCAGAATCGTATAGGAAGAGTGGAGTAGAGTGGAACATGATGCTGACACAGAGTAGGGAACACGGGAACACAGGACAAACCTTCTAACACATAATACGCCTAAATAGAAAATAAGCGAATACCTGGGGTGAAGATAAGAGAATTATATTCTTGAAGTTCTCCAATGTCTTTTGCTGACAGTCGAAAAAGAAGATGTATCAGAACATCATGGACAAATAAAAAAGGACACAATCTTCCTAACTCAATAAACAGATACTGAAACAGAATATGACTTCCACTAATTTAACAAATTATATTGCATCCAAAGGGGTTTGCAGGCAAGGACCCCAACATTATTGTATGGCGAATCGGCCTTGGAGAGATTAGGACTCCTAAACCCTTTTAACGTGTTACAAGAACAAAGTTCAATGAAATAAGCACTAATAACCATCGTAACTCTCCTAGGCAGCCTGAAAATAAATGTGTGCTATACCTTGGAGAGTTTGTAGAAGAAAGTTTGTTGAAGATCTGGGTCATCAGTATAAGTAAGCTGATGAATAACCTGTGTGTCCTTCAGCTTCTTCAGCAACCACAGCCCAGAGTTAAATAAGGAGTTTGAACTGTACAGATAACCTAAATGGGGGCCAGATATGGAAACATATGTATAGAGGTATCTTAGGTATGGTTCCATAGCATCCTCTGCAAGAAAAGAAGCAGAAAAGTCAACATTTTTTGTAGAGAACTAAGAAACATGCTATCAAGCTACAAGTGCACACCTGCCAATGCAGCTCTTATGATCACGTTTCCAATAGAATGGCCAACAAAACTAAGTTTGATATTTCTTAAGCATCCAGACCTCGAGGCTTTATCCATTTTCTTCTTTATGAACGAAGTCACCTCTTGAGCCAGACGTGAACCCATTTCTCTGAAGTCTCCAGATGTTTTCTCCTCATTCGCCTCTGACATAAGAAACTCCACTTTTGGGTCTAACAAAAGCCATTGATTCCTAACAAGCCGTAAGTCCAGATGATGCCCCTATTTATTTTGAAATGTCATGAATAATCAATTAATCAGTGCACTTCAATGGTACAACTTCAAAATAAGCACGGGAGAGCTTTGTAAACAATGTTCTGATAATCGAAGACAGCACTGCGCCTAACTGACAAACAAAAATTATGTGAATAATGCCAAATTATCAATGTTATACTGCCAGTTCCACAGGTAATGCAAATATTGGATTCGTTTCAAGGTTTAAAATTGGTTTCATGTGGCTTATTATGAGTATTCCACAGGCAATTAAATACTGGATTAGTTTCAACTTTCAAGGAGTATAAGTAGCTTATTATGAGAACAATCATAGTCGAGCTCAAGCATTGAACTTCTACTACATTTGATATATGCTACCAAAGAAAATTAGAGAAAACAAAGGGGTTGTTCAAGAGATAAAATAAGAACAATGTACAAGGATAGAGATTATCTTTATAGCTTTCTTTATCTTCTATCTGATCTGAAAGTAAACAAACTTGAGACAACCATCCTCCCAACAACCACAAAATAATAAAACCAAAACTAACAAGACGGTCTAAAAATCACGAAAAGTGTTCCAAATATGGAGGAACAAGGTCTAAAGTACAACTTATGAAATCCTCAGCTACACAAGCATTAAACGTGATTCACACATGGCATATTATGCATCAAACGATAAGAAGCTATCGAGAGCCACTTTAATCGCGCAATCTACATAAGTAGTTGTAACTTAATTTGAAAAACCGAAGACCATGATGAAGAACAAAAAACTGTAACAGCGAGTGGAGCAAGGAAAAGTAACATTAAGTGCTTTATCAGGTAAAATCTTTCATGGATCACCGGAAACGCCTACCAATGCCTACACTAGAAACGCACTCTGGCAAATTTGGGCCTAAAACGGGCTTAAAACGTGCACCTAAATTTTTAAAACACAAACTGGCCCAAAAGGTAGGCGTTCTGACCTTTGACCCTGTGTTAGCAAGCCCATTTCATAAAAGTTCAACTAAAATTTTAACTCAAGGTTTCATAAACAGACCAAGCCCAACATGAGACAGGGGCTAGGCCGTGTATCTAACATATATTTACTAAGTGAGCCCAACCACCACTTTTATAAGGTGAAGGATAGTGAAGTGAGCACTAAAGCTATGATGTGGGACAAGTTTCCCCACCTTAGTTTTGTTATGAAGCTTGAACCATTTTTCTATAGAACCAAAATGTCATATAAATGGTAAAGCCTGGTTATGGGACTCAAACAAAGCTAAGCAACAATAATTAGGACCTTTTGACTTTGTGAAATATTGGTTTCTACACTTGTACTCTCATCAGCACAGCCTATATAAGAGACGAGAAGTGTTCATATGAGAGAGTACTATCCTATTTCTTGGTTCTCCTGTTAAGTGTTAACAGAATCTGCACTATCAATTTACTTTTAAATGGTTGCACTTAGTGGGGTGGCTAAATGGATGGTTAATCTATGTTTTACTCTAAAAGTGAAGATGTATCTATAATATATTCTCGAAAATATAATATATATTATATATATATACAATAAAATAGTGAGTTGTATAGAAGCTCTCACGACGCTCTCTGACTTAGTTCTTCTGAGATTAGCCGCTCCTGCACCCGCTCCAGGTGACTTAGCTCATACTCTGAATTCATCTTTGGTTATTAATGTCCTATAACATTGTAGGCTATTGTGTTTCCAGATTTAGCCTCCAAAAGTAAATTGTTTCTTACAAGGTTGGAAAGTAGTGGTATCCTAGTATCTGACATATCTAAATGCGGGGACAACAACAATTGTGAATAGTATGGATTACCTTATGGAATAGTAAAATAGGAAGGAGAAAAAATTAACAAGCGTCGACAAAGTGGTGATGCCTTTCTTACTAAGGTTTTCATTTGAACACAGCTAAGATGCAGAAGAAACTAGCGGTGATCATCACAGCCAATGTCTAGACATGAGAGTACATACGAATGAAAACATAGCATCCATAGAATCATCCCCTCACAGAAAGCACTGATTCATAAGTTGAAGCAGAGCTTTGATGAGAGACCCTCTGTTCGAAATATTTTTCTAGAAACTATTACTCTGTATCTTAAAAGCTCTCTGATTCTTTCTTCTCATAAAAGCCATGCATAGTCAAGGAATTATCAGTTACCGTATAAAGTTATTATCTAATTCTAAATGGTTATAGACGGATTTTAGATATAGCCGCAATTATGGTAATTGGGAATTGAGTTGTATGCGTGTGGGTTACTTTTGTATGTGGGGATCATTGAAACAAATTAACAGACTTAGGTTCTTCCAAATAGGTCCAAGTTTAGTGTCTTTCATGGGATCATTTCCTAGTTGGCAAGGACTTCATAGAGTCCATATAGAGCTTTGCCAAGCTTTTTACTTTCTTTTATGGATGTTTTTTAAGAAACTCGACCAGCTTTTTATTTCTTCCGGTTTAATGCTTTCTTAGCCCAAGTGTGGTGCGTAAATCTTCTTGTTCTCTTTCATTTAGAACTAATATTTAATATCCTACCGCTAGTTGATGTGGAAATAAATCCTTGTTTCTTTCTAGTGAAATTCCGGACCCACTGTCTTGTTCTAACCCTAAGTATACCAACTTCAGCGCAAAAAGGACTATATTATTCACTGTGCAACACAAATGATCTACAGACATGAGTGTCACACATATTCTGACCAGTTAAGTAAGTCCCATCACCAGCAAACCAGACTAATAACAGCTGGAATCCTCATTCTCAATGAGTGACCAGTTTCCTCCGTCATTTCTCACTGAAATCGCCACTAGCAATAGAAGATCCACTCTGAACAAATATGACTTGAAAACTTATTTCCACGTCAACTAAAACTTCAACTCTCAATAACCCACTGTGACACTAACACGACTACACAATGAGCATACCCAAGAAATTTGTAATGGAGAGGGAACAAATTCATCAGAGAAAAGGAAAACACAGAAAGCCGCACACATATTGCTTAGCTAATCCCAAAATCTCAGAAGTCTCCACCAATAGTCTAACTAAACATATCCATGACCTAAACCCTCATAATGCTGAAAAGAACAAGGGCAATCATTCACAAGCACCAAGGACCCTAACAGACAAAGCGTATAGTTTAATCCATAGTTGTCAAAATTGAGTGATTCGCGATCCTAGTCGTACGATTCGGTTCAATTCATACCCCGTCGATTCAGAATCGTGCATAGAATCGAAGTATAGCTAAATCGTGAATAGCGAATCAATTCGCTGAATTGTGAATCGAGTGATTCAAAGTTACAGTTGTCTGGAGGCAGTCTGGGTTAAATAAGCGAGTAAAGACGTAAAACGATATGGGTCAAGACAAAAAATGAAACACCACTACTTGAAATCCTAATCTACCGTCTCTTTTCTTAAATAAAATCCTTCAACACCTTCTTTCACAACCCACGTAAGATTTTGGGGGCTGGATCGAGATGATTTTGAGCATTTTAGGATGGAACTTGAAGAGTACCTTACTCTTTGTGTTTACACGGAACTGATGTATTCAGATGCTATTTATACTCACCGCTTTTGCAAGGAAGTTATGTAGTTAACCTTTTTGGCTGTCATTATGATTTTAGGCTTTTTCGTACTCACTAGTTTTGGAGCGAACTTATGTCGTACTCTCACTTGGATGCTATTTATGAGTTTGCGCTATTTCGTACTCACGAGTTTTGGATGGAACTTATGCAGTACTCTCACTTGGATGCCATTTATATCACTGCAGATTTAGCACCTTAATTATTATATATTGCTTTAAAATAGAGGATCAATATTTGGAAATATGAATAGGCATTTCTATTAGTAAGAAAGTGATTAGACCGAATCGTTACGGTTCACGATTTGATTCGAATCATGATTTGACAACTATTGTTTAATCCGCATAGATCATTCAACGCAAAGTTCGTTATGCGAATAAGAGAAAATGAAAAATTACTAAGTATATGACCTTATTCTATGACTTTCCAAAAACTAACATTGTGAGAACATTTTGGTTTCCCAAGCTTCACCCCATAATCCGGTCGGACCCGGGTAGCATGCCTACTACGGGCAGGTGAGTCTACCAGTGAGAAATTTCTGCATACACCCAGCCCTGCTTAAGCGGAATCAAGTTGCTTACTACTTGGACCAACTCCCATTGGTACATTGTGAGAACATTTGACTAGTGTGATATGATAGTATAAAGAATCTGTACCAATCAAGGTTTTAAATAACGGTATCGGCCGTTGTATCGGTAATGGTCGCGGAAACCGGTTTTGACCTGTAACGGACAAATCGTAACGGAAATCGGGAACCGAATGCGTGAATGGAAAAAAATTGTTAAAAGATGCAAAAAAAGAATTTGTAAACTATTATTTTGTATATTAAATATAATTGTAGTCTTTACTAGTTGTTTTCTTTCATTTCTCCATTAGTCCAACAATTGGAACTAAAATGTAAAGGAAAAGTAACAATTGGAATTAATATATTACTGTCTGTAGTCTATCTCTTTATTAAAATAAATGCAGTCCCCTTATCAAAACAATTAATAACTAAATAAATACAATCTCTCTCTATTCACTACTTTGACTCTTAGAGATAAGGTTTGACTCTTAGTGATAAGGTTTGGAATTACTGACCTAAATCTAATGAGAGACTGAGAGAGAGAGAGATAAGCACTGTCTTCTTCGTCGTTGGTCGTTGGTGGATGTTCTCAGCGAAGAAGAACGGCTGGTCCGAAGTGCGATGAAGAACAGCCAGGCGGTACGATCTCCGACTCCGACAGGAACTGCAATTACCTCTCAGTCTCACACTTTCACTCAGTCACTCTTCGCATCTATGCTGGAACACGAAGGTACCCAATGTTTACGTTTTCTGTTTCTTTCTTCTTCTTTCTGCTGATTTTCAAACCGGTTTTTGAACGAACCGCACCTGTATCGCCCGTTAACCAACCGAATCGGTCCGTATCGGACGATATCGCTGTGATTCAGGTTCACACGTAACGTATAGGCCGAACCGGTTTCGCTGACCACCGTGTCCGTTACGTATCGGGCGATACGTTACGTTATGGACCGTTATTTGAAAGCTCGGTACCAATAAAATGGCATCCTGAAAATGTTGCCGGAATTAAAGCATCATGGAAGCAAGCACAAGCTCTTGAAGCATATCTCTCAACCCCTAACTTACAAAAAGTTGCTATGAACTTTTCAGGCACTTAGTAATATCATTTATCATCCCCACTTTCTGAAATACAATGCCAAACATCAAGATCAAACACTTTAAGTATGCTCTTCAATCAAGCCCAATGTTGCCTACGAAGCACAGAATCTTAATCACGCTCTTTCCAAAACGAATCAACATGTCAGCAATCTCCAATTCGCAGGAGCACAATTCATCATATCCTCAGGGAGACATAAATCCTGCACTTTCTCATAAATATTATCCCCTCCCTCCCTCTCTCTCTAACACTAGCTTCAACTTGTTTTTTCCCCAATTCAAGCTTCAAGTCGATTTTTCTTCGTGGTTGAGAGAGAGACAGAGAAATCAAGGGGTGGTGTTGGTACTATGTTTGTAAGTGGAACATAGTGGTGCACGGTTGCTGGTTCGGGTCTTGTCGCCATCTCTCATGGCTGTCCGGAGCAAAGTGACTTGGATCTCGCGGTCTCTCACTCGTCGTCGACGATGACGAAGTGGATCAGCTGTGTGAAACGTCCAGAGGTATGTTTACTCCTTCGCACCTTATGGGAATTTTTCCCTTCGCCTCTGTTTTTACTAAATCACCGGAATGACAGTAACTCCGTTACGGACTGCCGGCAATCCACGATTGGGATCCGTTACGGCCTGCCGGCAATCCACGATTGGGATCGCGCGATCCAGATCCGATTTCGCCACTGTTCTTGCGAATTCTGGTTACTCTGGTTCGGAGGCTGGGGTAATCGGGGCTCAGGTAACCTTGTCAGGAGACGAATATTGGTAGTTCTGGGTTGTGCAATTGGACGAGAGAGAGAGAGAGAGAGAGAGAGAGAGAGAGAGAGAGAGTTGTCAAGCGGATAGTGGGCTTCTTCACGTGGAAGAACACCAGCCAGCGGGCCTCAGTTTGATTGTGGCTGAACTGAGAGGGAAGGGTTCGGGTTTGATTTCTGTTCGGTGATTGGCTCGTCAATTGCGGAACTCGGGGTTCAATAGGGTTTGGAACTTGGCTTATCTGGCCGTTTAGTGGAAGTACTAGGCTTATCTGGATGGATTCTGCGATTTTCAATCTGTCCGTTTAGCCAAGGTTCAATTTTTGCTCTGAGTTCTTTACGTAGCTGTTTAAATGTTTGAAGTTGGCTTCTATCAAAGATAGCTTTCAGAAAATTTTGATAAAGTTGAGGGTGAGTTTGAGTTTGAGGTTGCTTCTTAGTTACTGCCTTATTGCTCGAAGCCAATCAAACCTAGTAATAGCATGGCGTCTGGCACCTAGTTACCATGTCCAGGACCCAGCAATGTGGTGGATATATTGTTGAAGGTGGGACTTTGATGGTGGTGGGTTGATGATATATTGAGAGATTTTGATTAGTGGTGGTGGTGGATGAATGAGTGGTGGTGTTGGAGGTGGAACATAGAGGGCAAAGTATGAATTTACACAAATTGAGGGTAAAGTAGTAAAAAAAATGTCAAAGGTTGGCTTAACAGACGAAAGGGGGTAAAGTGTCCAAGCACTTGGCCATCTCATAGTGGCAGAGTGTCTTTCTCTAAAACACGGGTGGGCAGAGTGTTCATGTGCCTAAACATAGGGGGACAAAGTGTCTTTTATCCTTTATAAAAACATTATACAAGTCACCTTTGTTTCCCCAACCCATCCAAAAGCCTGACCTCAAAAAACCTGTCATAAATTTGATGAAAACCATTTCACTCGAGCTCAATTCAATAACCAAGTTGCCGAACTACATGGATTGGAACAGACCAATTATGGGAATCACGGAACATGATAAATCCACTTAGATCAAGGATTTTCTTTCAAGATCAGGGCATGTGTTGGGTATCATGTATGAGCAGTTTGTCCCATATCATGGATGGTGGACATGAGGTTCATGGTTAATATAGTATGATTTGGGCCCTAACTCATAAGGTTGACCTTTTGGGTAGGTGGGTGTCCCAAATCATACTATGGTGCTCCTCTCTCGCGGTACTTAATCTCCCTACAAGTGGTATCAGAGCCGATGGTTCGTGCGCGCTGCCGTGGTGAATCAAGGGTGAGATGTGCGGTGTTCTCATGGATGAGTCTCCCATGAATGGTGGACCAGGTGTTCCTGCGGACGGTCAAATTCCTGTGTTGCTCCAGCAGGTGGTCTGGCAGATGGTGGTCCGGTGCACTCTCACAAAGGCGATTCAATGAAATTCGGCGAATGCTTCCGGGCGAGGGGGAGCATGTTGAAGGGCTCACACATGAAGGGGGAGATTGTTGGGTATCATGTATGAGCAGTTTGTCCCATATCGGGATGGTGGACATGAGGTTCATGGTTAATATAGTATGATTTGGGCCCTAACTCATAAGGTTGACCTTTTGGGTAGGTGGGTGTCCCAAATCATACTATGGTGCTCCTCTCTCGCGGTACTTAATCTCCCTACAGCATGTCCATTAGATGGGTGGCACCATAGTGTTAAGGAGACAGTGATCAGTCACCTGTACGACGAAAAATTAGCAAGTCTAAAGGAGCCTGTACTAGAAGAAATGACTGGGACTACATTTATTTTCCATGTCAGTTAATGATAATAATTACGAGGGTAAAATTCTGAACTCCTTTGGCAGATATGCAACTTGACGACAGACAAGGAGAGTATTATAAGCATTTCTGAACAAGAAAAGCATGAATCCATAAAAAAAGATGGCAGAAAACAGGATTACGTTAAAATGGAATGTTTGAAAACGGGCTTGCCTGAAAACCATGTACAAAGACGACTATCTTTAAAACTCGGCCATTTTGTTGAGGGCTAGCAGCTGATGACTTATTTTTTGATTTAGATCCAACATCAATAGGCAAGCTAGCTGCATCTTTCTGGCTAGTATTAATGAAGTACGAATTTCCGCTGGTAGAACGTAGTGGGGCGTTCACAACACGTTCTACAATAATAATTGGAATGTGTGAGGGATCTCCATATATGTGCATGTCTTGTATGAATCGGTTGTTGATCTTGCAAAACATTAACTTATGTCAATAAACTCAACAAACATGGAGAAAATGTTGCGGGACAAAAAGAAGTATGACCTCACCCTCATTTGTTCAATACTTCGCCGATGAAGTTGCGCTCGCATTGCTGCAGTCTGAGCAGGCTACACAAGTAAAACAAGCAGACAGTGAATATGGTTATGCTACAAAGAGGGTGCAAGCTGTCAATCTTTAAATAAAAAGGCGAAAGAAACACATCAACCAAGTGCCAAATAAGAAAAGAGGAGTAAATAATGTCTCCAGTGTATTACTTCGTCATTCAACTTTCGCAAAGCTGATGTTTTTCCACGAACCCCAGTGTACACATCATTAAGCCCGCTATTTATATATTGGTGAGGCATCTCCACCTTAGAGTAGACCATCCAAATTGACCATTCCACCCTCCTGTCAATGGCCCATGCATCTTGCAGATATTCCATAATTTTTGCTTTGTTAGCCCTAAAGTGAAGAAAACATTAGATCTAAACTTCTTTTCATAGCAAAAGGCAACAACAACGCTCAATAGTACAACTTTCAAGAAAACCTAATGTGTCAGCTAGAACAATAAAAACCATAAGAAAAAGGTGAAATCAGACAAATTCTAATAATTCAACAAGTCACACAAAAGACTTCATTCATCAAAAACTTCCAACAATAACTTCATTTCTGCCCCTGACTTTATGAGCTAGAACCATCATGATGTAAGTTTAGAATCTTCAGCTTACCATGTTCAGTTAAGTCCTCTATGAAGATCCAATAAGATAACTATATAGGAAGTCTAATTGAACAGGGAGACGTATAGAAACAACATGTCGCTTCCACGCCACTAACCAAGACCTTCTCCAGAGATTGGATTCGCAAATCTCACTTTTACACACACAGACAAATATAGTTATGAATACCAATTGCCCACCCAAAGTTTTCCAAATATTATTTGAATTGTTTATACGCTTCCCTCTAATATGTTTCAAAATTGGTACGATGGAAATATTATCCAATAACTAGTTATATCATATGAGATTATGTGTGGTGAAAAGAGATAAATTATGTAAATACGATCTCACAAATCGAATCGGTGTGCATGTAATGCATATTCCCTTACAACCATAGTGTTCCTAAGAGAAACCATTATCGTGGGAGTGTCGGACAGGGAGTAATAGAAAACGAACTTCTTCTAACCTAACGCCTGGGTAGCTACCGTAAAAACATAGTGAGTTTGACAGAAATAGCGCAAACCTGTGGAATTTCAGAAACATGCTCCACAAGTAGTGCATTTGACTTCCAAGGGCATGGAAAGAGCTCAGGAGTTCATCCTTTGGTAAGGAGAGGAAGAAGTCTATGCTCCGAATATTAAAAGTACTAGAGCGCCTCTGTTTGAGGAGATAAAGGGGTTAGACTGAAAAAAAGAACCAATTAATATAACGAGGGAACAAACCACAGGTACAAGTTCTTGGAGCACGAGACCAAACCTTGAGATCCAGTTGTTTCTTGCCAAAAGATTCTGCTGAAACATCAACTTCTGCGGCATCTGCTCCACTTCGAGAAGATTCAAACAATTTTGAATCATCCAGTTTGGAAATTATTTCACTCAACTCAATTGTCTGATTAATTGCTTTCCCAAGATTTTGTAGCTCTTCAAGAAGTATGTCTCGGGCGGTTAATAAAGCTCGGACAAGCATGGCCTATTTAACAAAAGTACACAGTTGACCAATTATCAATCAAAACCACGTTATTTGTTACCCAATCGGTGAAACATGAGCAAAATTCAAGGATATAAAACGGGAAGTAAACTTTCACATCATATAGCCAAATCTAGCGCATAAATCACATGGTTCAAGGATGTTGATTTTTAAAACAAAGAATCCTCATAAGATATGCATATAAACACTGGGTTTCAGGAAGATTTATACCAAGACATACTTAGCAATTAACCCGGACAAGGATACAGCTCTCTGATTAAGAATGTGCTGAGAGGTCTCATTCGTACACCTTGCAAGATTTAAGACATAGACCTCGACTATAATGAGCTCAGATTTTTAAGTATGGGTAATACCATCCTGTATATGTCTGTTCCTAGTATTACAAACATTAAAACAAATGTAACATAAGGATGATATGTGTTGGATGGAGCCTAGTTTGGCCACCAAATTTATGTACCAACCCGGTGCATGTTTTAGCAACGCCAGGAAGGAGAAGAATATTCTAACTCGGTTTGACCCGTTTTGGGCTTGGATCCGGCCGGGTTTAATGAATCATCTATTAATACAGCAGTTAGGGTCCGTAGCCAGTATGTTGAGCGTTTTCGGATTTCGCTTGTAATTCTCTCTTGAGACGTTTTTGTCTGTTTTATTAGAATCTCTGCACCTCCAGGGATGTAGGCTGTTCTTGCCGATTCACGTAAATAAGTGTGTACAATTCTTTCTTCTTTGCTTATATCATTTTTTCATAACAATATGTGAACCAATCATTTATCAGTGTCTCACAGTATTGTTATGTTTTCTGCTATATCTTAAATTTAAGACGGGGGCTCCAAGTTCAAGGTTAAGAAATGCGTTGACTATGTGAGCTAAATTATCAGCACCAAATAATCCCCTTGATGTGGTCGGGTGCCACTAAAGTCTACTCATAGCGTGTAAGTCGATATGTCTCATAGTAGAGGTGTAACTGTAGCTACATCATATACAACTTCATCCGTAGATTAAGGATGAAACCAAAGGCCAGATTTATCAGTAATTATTAAGTAAAATCAACACAGTTTAATCTGGTCTCAACAAATTGAACTGAAACTTTGACAAGGCAAAAGGAAAACAGATTGGCGACTAGATCCCTTCGTTTACTGCAGCCATAGACTATTGTTACTTTAATCGAGTGTTTCTCATCTTTTCCATCCCCAAGAGCATCAAACCAACTGAGTAGTCCTGGATGTATCATGGACGACCCAACCCAGTCCCCACACCTGCACCCATACTATGTTGTGTCAACACAGCACTTTGACCAAACAGACCATAGTTGTCAGAATCTTACGATTCACGATTCGATTCGCACGATTTGACTCGATTCACCCATAAAATGATGTGAATCCTTCTGTGAATCTTAATTGGAAGAAAAATAATCCAAATCCCGATTCAAGAGCCTGAATCTTACCATTCGTAATGATTCAGACCAATTCATCATAGATGGCAGCCGGGTTCTAATTAACTTGGAGTCAGTCTACATAGTCATACTTTCCTGTTCTTGTGCGATGTGCTACACATGTTTGTTTTCAAATCAGTAGTACAACTTTTGAAGAGTCCAATACTAATAGTTTTGCTGTTAATTCATTATCTTGGTACCTTACGTTTCCTTGCTCCACATACATACCTTCTTATATCTCCATCCTTTTTATATTTCTGATAGATGATGCATAAAGCTCCTAGTCACTCTGGCTGCAATTTTCTGTGAACCTGAGTCCACTAATTGTTAAATGAGCTTATTAAGGGATACGTTATTCTATATACGTAAGAATATTTGAACAGAATCTTTACGCTTCACAATTCGATTCGATTTGCGATTCAGTAAAGTGGGATTTCAATTCATGATCTGAATCTCGATTTGAAGACTATGAAACTGCCTAATCCGAGTAATGTATAAATTGGCTGCTTAAGGAAACAAGAAAAGTTCGTGCTATAGACAATAGAAATTACTAAAGCAAATTGCTTGTACCGGCGATTGGCCAGATTCACATATTGGAACTGTTTCATATCCCAGTTCTGTCATCTCCGGGTTAGTTCCTTTAGATGTAGTCATCTTTAACATCCCATACAAATGGAAATGGTGTCACCGGAGTAAAGCAGAAGCAGATCAAGAAGATTTTGATTGGACAAAGAATTATTGCACGTGAAGCACATAAACAAAATTCTTCTCGACCTAGACCAGAATTAGACATATAAACCGGCAAAATACCTACCTCCTCACTTGAAATCACTTTTAACAGCACAGCCATCTAGCTGATCTTGGCACCTCATACAACTTTCATCGAGGAGTACAGGCAGGTAAGGATCAAGGTTTTATAAACAAGTTTTTAATTAGTGCATGTGAAGCGTATACACAGAGCTGCAAAGTTCATACCCAAGATCGTTTACATACCAGAAAGACCTCTTCCCAAACATGGTTCAGAACATTTTCTTTACACGGACGGGGCTTCTATTATTTACAATATAACCACCGTGTCAATCTTATTTACGAATTCCGATCATCGAAATTACAATAATTCAGCATAATCAGATACCTAGATGCATGAAGCTAGCGGCTAGGAATATTGTTGACTTTAGAACATCATTCGATGTTACTTCGCAAACATTTTTTCAACATTTCTCTTTCGGTGTAAAGGTTAGTCCAATAGATTGAGAGACATGACACAAAAGAAGAGTATTAAGAAAAGGGTAAACTACAGAAACCACCTCTGAGGTATGGCACACTACCAGCTCGGTACCCTGAGGTATGGACAGTGCCCGAAACCAATCTTGTGACTAACAGAGAGTAATGGAGGCGAAAAGGTCCGTTCTACCCCTTTTACTTTGATAGAATTTTTAACCTATTATTTTAAGAGAAAAATAATAGAAACAAAAATCTCTCAAGCCAAATTTTGTTGATCAGATCTGTGAGGATCTGTTTTTGCTGGGTTTTGGCTCAGGTCTATAGATCCGTCTGTGGGTGAATGATTTGACAACTCATTCGCAGTTTTCTTAGTGGGTCTGAGCCCGTGGCCTTATTCCACCATGTTTCCCGGAATTGGTGATGTTGGGGTTATAGGATCTTTTGTGCTCTCTGGTGTCTGTATCGACCTACCTTCTAACTTCAATTCCCTACAGACACACACACACACAAAAAGAAGGATCAGAGCTTTGGGTTCCATTTTGGGCAGAAGTCCTATTAGATTTGTGGGTTCTAATTTAGGGTCTCACTTTGTTTCTTTTCAGGGGTTCTATTTTGGTTCAGATCTAGTCTGTAGATTTTGGTTCAGATCTAGTCTGTAGAGTTATCTTGTATTGTTGAGCTTGCTTTTAAGCTTCCAGGGCTGTCAAATTTAGGGATTAACATGGGGTACCGATTTGAGTTCTGTTGGTGGGCAATTGTAGGGGAGTTACAACTTCGATTTAAGGATTTATTGCTTCAATTTATGGCGGTGAAAGTGGTGGATGTGGTGGTGATGGTCATAATTATGGCGGTGGTTAAGCCGGATTCTAATCCCTTGTTGTTTGTGTTCTTGGAAATGGTGATGATGATGATGATAGAAGCACTGGTGGTGACTGGTGTATGCAGGAAGGGAGTGGTGGTGGTGGTGGTGGTGGTGGTGGGGATTTGTTGGTGCTGAGAGCAGTGGTGGTTGTTGAGTGAGTCGGTATTGTACATTGCCAAAAGGGGAGAGGCGATATTTAGGTTGTTTGTAACATTTTAGAGGCAAACATGTTAATTGAGCATGAAAGTAAAATGGTCCTAAAATTTTGTGATCAACGTAATCCCCGTGAGTCCCACTACCGCACTTACACAGATAGGTGGTAAATGTCACAACTCACGAGGCTTGGCTAAAAGATGGGTGGTATTAGACATCGTGCATATAATGTAGTTCAGAAAGTGCGAACCTGCACAACCTGATGCTACAACGGTGCAAAGTACACATTAGAGAAAATCTAAAACTAGAACATTTTATGGAGCTGAAATATGGAATAAACTGAAGTGGGAAATAAAGAAACTCTTGGTTTCTAGGGTTAAAACCCAATAGAACTCTAGGTTCTTTTACCTTACAAGGTTTGATTCAAAACTCAACTATCTAAAACATAATACTACAGCCCTATTTATAGTAAAGCTACTACTTGCTACCCTAAGGTCTGAAAGACCAATATACCCTTCATACTACCTTACTTCAAAGCTAAGTAAGAGCATACAGAGTCTGTTACTTCATGGCTAAGTAACTAAGTAAAAAGTACCAAAATGGTGCAGATTAAAGCCTGCACCAAGCTGCAGGTTAAAGCCTGCAGATTGGGCCCACTGGTTCAGTTTGAAAACCATTCAAACTGGTCTTGTTCAGCATCTTTGCAAGGCCCAAAACCTGGTTCTGTTTCAGTAAACTTTCCATGGACATTGCTCAAGAGATACGAAGCAATAGTCCACAAATTCACAAGTTCTATAGAATCACCCTGCATCACCATACTTCAGGGTACCTAGCTGGTAATGTGTGATTCCTAAGGGGTGGTTTGTGTCATTCACCAAATTCCTTCAGACACAAAAGAAATAAATGGAAATTCTTCTGATCACTATCCACCTTGTTCAAAGCAGCAAACGGTTTGCCAAAACATCACTGTGCCTATTTTCATCCTCCTACACAGCAGCCTGGAACCCTGAATGAGCAATAAGCTCAATAGTTCATAGAAGTCCAACTAATTAACACCACAGGAGCAATTGCTAGATACCATACTTCCTCAACACACTAGAAGGATCTGCCACCACTCTTGCAATTGCAAAATTCACGAGAAAATATCCCTTCCAACCATTTCTCCTTTTTCCACTGACGCTAACAAACTATCAGCACCTCCTTTTCCAACCTCACCACTTTCAAGTAACAAAATATACTTCCTCATTTCACGCCCCGGTGTCTCATAAGCTGTTCATCTTCCACTTTCTCTATACGAACAGATTTCTGCTTAATATATTCCTCTTGTGGCAAAATTTTATTGTAGCATCCCAGTTCAAGTCCAGCAGCAATAACGTTTGGTCAACCTCCAGTCAACCCAAGAAAACACTTCAATTTCTTGATATAGTACCCCAAAAAAATCGACTGTGAGCTTCATATAAAATGTTTGGGCATCTTTTGCTCTGACTTGGAAGGGACTCTCTTTCAGCCAGTCAATGGCATGATAAGTTCTATGAATTCGGTCTTCATGTGACTAAAACTTAGAACAACCAGACAAGGATCTAAAATGATATGGCTTCACGTAATAGAAGTTCTAGGAAGCATGTATTTTATTTTATGGAGTGATGATCTATCGAGATGAAATACGAGTACTCTTGCTGTAAGCTTTCTAGCTTCTTTCTTTGATGAACTTTGTTGTAGACTCCACGCCAAAGCTAAATCTTGAGGAATATTTTCTTATGTCAAGCAACCCAAATTTTGACAGGGGTTGACCTTTGAAGATAAATAACATCAAACCCTGTGAATTCTTTTAGCCAACTCTTTCTATCAGTCGGCTGAAGCTGACCTAAGGAAAACCAGAAAACAAAAAACAAAACTCTAAAACCCTGATAATGAGATCTTAAATATGCTTAAGCTGCTTGAGATATCTCAGGTGCAGCATTCAGAAGGAAGTTTTCATTTGAACAGTCTACAAAACTGATGGTCGACACTCGACATGATAACTATAAGGAAAGGATAATGGAACTATTACAAACTAAAGTTTACTCTTCTAAATATTTGGCCAACCAATTATGAAGAAACTACTCCAACCATTAAAAAAAGTAGTATTACCTAATTGAACGGCAGAACCACAAAAGTAAGGAAATAAAATAATATATATATACATAATTCTAAACAATGCCAAGCAAAGGAATAGGTTCACATTTCACTGGAAAACGTGCAAAAGAGGGTCACCATAAGTACACATAAATAGCAAGATGGTAAGGAAATTGATTAAATATAACTCAAAAAGGAGGACGTACTTGTTTTGTCTTGTCAAAGTTTTCACCAGGAGATTCACTGAAAGAATCCAACAACTCAAGTTACTTTAGAAAATCCACGGAGACTTAGCTAGAGAAATGAAATTGGTAGCAAAGAAGGTAGCATTGCAGATATGATGGATGTGAGGCTGGTCCAGCTGATATTAAAGAAACTGGAATCTGCAACAAACCTGAGTACCTTCAGTGCGGCAGTGTGAACTCCACTCTTTAATAGGGTGATGTGCACAGTCATGTCAACAAGCACGGAATGGAAAGCATCAAAATGGACAGGACAATATGAATGAAGGCCTAAAAGAGCTTTGGGAGGAATTCGGAACTCGTGGATTGCAGCAGAACATGTATCTAAAGAAGCCTGCAAACCAGAACTGCAGATATTGCATGGTAACAGAAATAAGTGTCATATAAGTGGACGTTCCACTTTGCCTGTCCATAATAAACTAGGAAATATTGAAACTAACCTGTTCTCCAACACAGGCGCATACATGAGCTCAAATTTTAAGATGACAGCTGATGTTGATGGACCCTGGTTATTTGATGGTCTATCAGTTGTCAGCATGATAATAATAAAACAACGGAAACTGAGAAATGATTTACCCATATGAATGCATAAGGTTAATAGTTAACAGCAAAAGGAGACAGATACAATCAAGTATATGCAAAGAAATTAACCACTGATGGTTGAAAAGGCTAAATTACGTTCTTTCTGGTTTGGTTTGCACTAATAGTTTATGGGCCAAGTTGCACGAGTACCGTCATATGCACAACTTAAAACAACCCATTCTCCAATACAGATGCATACATGAGCAAATATCGAAATAACATCTGATATTGATGACCCTATTAATTTAATGCTTTAGCAGTTGTCACCGTGATATACATAGGAATGGGTATGGTTGAAAGTAAACCGCGGCGGAAGGAGACAGATACAAAGAAGCATCAGCAACAAAATGAGCCATTGATGGTTACAAAGGAACTAGCTTAATAACTACGTGCAATACTTATACAGAACAAGTTTTTTGCTTTGGTCTGTGGCTTTTACATGCGTATTCTCATACATGCCTACAAGAAACCACAAGCCATGTCTATAAAGGCATCTTCCAGAAGGTATTAATGATATAACCTTGCTTCTGCAGACTATCGAAACTCTTTGAGTCTTAACATGCTTTGTTATACATCTGTAGCACAATATAACTGATACCTCAAGTTTGCCCAAGGATAGGTTGAATGAAATCATGACAGACAGGAGGATATCCTGCCTAGCATATTTGATCTTGAAAGGCTGTGATGAAAAACTGTGATCCGTGTCATCAATCCTCCAAACTCCATTTACATCATCAGAACCCAGATTAGGAACTGCAAGTAAAAGGAATAATATGTTTAGCTGTAATTATCGGGATGAAGCTAACAGAATACAAGATCAAGATGTATTACTAGAACACTACATAGTCCAAATGAAGAATTTTGATTCCGCAAATTAGATTCTAGAGTTATCTCAAATAATGGGACAAAGTGTGAGAAAACATTCCCTTTACTCCATTGTTCTTAGTCATTTGCATATAACCTCCATGGTTAAGGGGTCATGGCAAAGCTCCCCATTGTTTTCTAAGAATGTGTACTGCCAAGAAATATTAAGAATCACATTTAAAGTTAGAAAGACATTAATAACCTTCAAGAAAAGCCAGCACCACCATCGTCACAGACCCAGAGCAGCACCACTACCATCACCATCGTTGCATCTAGCACCGACGCCGTCACAAACTCGGAGCAAGGCATCACCACCACTGCCCCGGACTACCCATCAACCAACCCTTGCTCTCTTAACATGGGTTTGGATCTCAAAAGCCCCAGAGAGAGTCCTCTCTTCATCTTTGTCTGTTATTGTGGAGTGAAGGGTTTGGTGTTCAGATTGGGGTCTGACTTGGGATTTGGTTGGGTTCTATTGGGGGTATTAGGTGATTTCGATTTAGAGTTCGAATGGTCTCAATTTGGGCTCAACTTAAAACCCATTTGTGGTTAATTAGTGGTGTAGTTGTTGGGCAACCCATTTTATGTACCCGCATGTGGTACATGTTTTTGCTACAGCCTGAGAGGAGAAAAAAAGGAGATATGCCGGCCCAAGCCATAGCGCTCACAAACATGCTTCCCCGAGAAAAACATTTTGACCCGTTTTGAGATTAGATCCGGCCATATTTGATAAGTTATGTATTTACTGAATAGCTAGGACTTAGGGTTCGTCGCAGTATGTCGAGCATTTTTCTAATTTCACTTGCAATTGTCTCAGAGCCGTTTTTCACCTGATTAGTTAAGTCTCTGCAACCGCGTGGACCAGGATGTGATTATTTTCTGTGTTTTTTGTTTTTCATAACAGAGTGGCAGGTGGGTGTTGGAGGCGGCAATTTGCAGGTCTTGGCTTCTATGTTTTGATTTGGCAGTTCCAATTGTGTTTGACTACTTGATTTCTATGTTTGGGATCTCAGGTTCTTCGGCTAGTGCTGGTGGTGTGGTAAAGGCTGTTTTGGAAAAGATGGAAATCTAGGATGTTGCAAGGACACTCCATCAGGGATGCCATTTGTGTTTCGGAAACGTCTCCGAAACTTGAACACCCTTGCAAACGTCTCTGAAACTCCAGGAGGCGTTTCGACTCAAAAAAATATCATTTGAAAGACGCTAGGAAGACTTGTTCGAGAGACACCATCAACGGAAAAAACTTAGGGGTATTTCAATTTCTTAAAACTCTTGGGCTGATGCGGAAAAACCCGCATCGCCCACTACCCATAGCCGCACCACTTTCTGGGATACTTTGAAGCTAGTGCATTAGAAACAAAAAATGGTTAATTCTTGGTAATGTCTTGTATTTATTTATTTTTCAAGTGGTCTTTCACATTAGAATAAGCGTTTCTCCATTTTCCCAAAATTGGCATGTCGGTGTCTCCGTGTCGTGCAATCTCCATTTCGGTGCAACATAGATGCGATACTGCTGATGATGGTGATGGTAGTGGGCATGTTGGTTATAAGGGTCCATTTGATTTTCAATATGTTTGGATGTGAGGTTTGATTGTGGTGGCTGTGATTATGTGGTTCAACTTCAAGGTGTTTTATTCTCATCTTCATTGTGCTTTTCACCTTCGTCTCCATACGGTGTAATTTTCACTAAAACAGGTATCGTTGTCATTTTACACTACTGCTAATGTAAAGCTGTCCTCCCAAACCGAAAATTTATACTTCAGGGAGGTATCATGCCACATTTCAGATTACAAGGAGGTGTTTCGCCAAGACCCGCAAATCGCATGGGGGTTATTTGCAAAGTACCCTACAGGAATTTACAAATAACCACACCACAATCGTGTTACTTTTGTTCCAAAAGTTAAGGCGCTGCGTCAATAGATTTTATCCATAATGTCAGTTGAAACACCATTAAATTCTCCTAAATCATAGGCATGGGCTTCTACAGCAGCAACACCAGCTATTAGGTAAAGAAACGTGTGATGAATGCTACACAAAGCAATATCATTCACATTAGTATGACTTCATGTTTCTAGGCAGCAGACCGGCAGTGAAGGCTATAAGAATGTAAAGGAAGTGGTAATCGGCGGTAGACAAGAATGACCCCATTGTCGTACTCTGGCACACCGCACACATGTAAGTAAATGAAGTTTCATCGCAATAATGTACCATACATAATAATGCATACAACACACGAATAGGGACTTTCTCAAAAAAACACGTGTAGGACAACATATATCACTCCAACCCAATCATTCAATGAAATATCAGCTTGACAACAGAAATTTAGGTTCACTCCATGTATGAATATCATTTTTCACCAGTTGTTTTTATAGCATAGTGAGCCGAGAGCATAGCGCAGTACACAAACACAGCCCTTCACGAACAGCTCCTGTTAAGCTTAAGAGAAGTGTGATTGTGTTAGAATCAACAATACAAACAAACCCAAATGTAAAAGGTATCGTCTGATGAAGAAGCCAATGGAGACTTGTTCTTCTGTTAATGCCGCAGGATCGAAGTTCAACGCATATATCTGGATGTGGGTATATTAATTTCCAGTAGTCAGAGCTAAAGCCTGGTGGTAGAGAGCTTATATGTCAAGGGAACCACCCACAGCTCTACGTACGCTACAAGGCATTTGTAACTGTTTTTTTTTTTTTACATTTCTATTTCACACATTGACAGTCTCCGTGCTCTAGGTCAGTCTTCAGCACGTGCAATGCAATGCCCTTACGAATCATCTAAAAAGTAAAAAGCCATTATAAATTGTAAGTGTTTTATGGAGGTCTAGTTAACTATGTCGATGCTGTTGGCTGGCCTCAGGCTCAATCTCATCCCTTATACATGCTCCATAGGATTTGGTATTGGCAGGTGTTTCAAAAAGTTTTGGAGGATTCTTACTCATACCTGCCTATGGAAGCTCCCATCTTACCCTTGCATTGGAAGGATATTACATTGATACTGGTGCAAAAGACAGTCTCTGGAGAAGCTGATTATCAGTTAATATAATTGGTTCTCATTGTGGAAGTCTTATCTAAATCATAATTTTATTCAATTCAGGTTATACTATAATAAGACATAACCTATGCTGTGTAGCTGTATTGCACTGCCTGGATACCGACCTTTATCTAGAAAAAAGATAACATCAATATATTGCGATTATGGACGAAATAGGGTGACCTAATCTTGACACTGTTCCCTGAAAAACAGTAACTTAAGTGGTTATTAAGCTAAAGGGAATGGATAATTTCCATTAGCTTGGGCTTATTTTGGTAATTTTATAAGCCTGTCAATATCCAGGCAGCTCAATAGAAACTTCTTCGTGGTGATATCACTGATACACCACAGTCATGCTTTAGCGCAGACACACAATGCACATATAGCTAAGTGGCTTGTCTTATAACATAAACCTTGCGAAGACTAAGGTGACACTTTTGTTAGCCAATCAATAACAAAGAGACAATATACTAAGTTTATGAAGCACCTTTCAAAAAATGTAGGTAATTGCATGAAACAAGATTCACGTATAAGTCAATAACACTGTCTTTCCTAAAGAAAAAGTTAAATCCTAAAAATATGGGCACCGCGTGCTCAACTCAGACAGTTAATGTTTAGTTTCCCTACTATTCTTGGATTGGGTCTTAATCCTTGCTATAATTAATATACCTAACTTTTGAGCTCCTCGTTCTTGTTTCAAGAGGATATGTTTCTATAATCATAGAAATGCTGAAAACCGGATCTCCTAAAACACAAACAAATAGGTAAGGCAATTAAATTCCCAGTCCAAGACTGTGAGGGAAACTAAATTTCTGTACATGTGAACTACCAGCAAAAGATTGAATTATGTATGCCTCGTGTATATAAATAATAAAAGCCGTAATATACTGACAAGATTACTTGCTACTTGGAAACGTGAGAGAAAAACATAAGAGATACTCTTAAATCCTATAAAAACCCTTCCCGCCACATGCCACGGAGTTCCTACACAGTGAAGGATTTACATTTTTATTAATCTGTACAGCTCACCGTACAGAAATCATCGGAGATATAATGTACATGTCGACATAAACCAGGCAGAACAAAAATTATCCAACTAAGCATTAAAACGCGGGATGTTGTCTAGAGTCTAGACATGGAAATTCAGTAAGTAAGAGTGTGAACTTGGGACAAAGCTTCACTGTTTCCATATGTGGCCATGCATTTGCATTTGCATAAGATTATCTACCTTACTTAGGCGCAAAACCAATTACCTTCATACTGAACTACTCTGGATGGCACTCCTCTAGAGTTTTCGTCGTCTTCCCATCTCATGGTAATCTTTATCTGATACCATCTATAGCCATAAACAAAGAAACCCAGTTAGAAAATTCGCTAAAAAAAGAAAAGTATTCAGCAAATGCATCATCTACAAGCATAAAGAATGAAATCCAACATAGAAAATTAAAGTAAGAAGCAAATGGGTAGTAGTATAGGTTAACAGACCCTTGCTGGAAAAGGTCGAGATTGTGGAAGCGGTGAATGTAGATGCCAATCTCGTGTACAGCCTCCAACATTGGCAGCTTACTCTTTGACCGCTGTTGTTGTGGTGGTGTCAATGGATGCAGAACCAGAGGCTTAACAGCATTAGATAATCTCTTGTGGTTGTGGTGGGTAGAAGAAAAAGAAGAGAATGGAGAGGAAGAAGAAGAAGAAGATCTTTTATCAGTTTCGAGTCCAATGATCCATTTGAGACGACGAAGGAACATCACTCTTGCTGCCCAACACTAGCATCCCTCCGATGTATTCGAGGGGAGGGAAAACCCTAAGAATTGCAGCTTTTCTTCCAACTCAAAAATAGCTTCCGGTTGTGGGACAACTAGGGGGATCAGAAGCAAAAAGGGAGAAAACAACAAAGTTTGTTGTTGTCGTCGTCTTCTCTGAGGGTGTTCCAGCAAGAAGACGGCAACAATGAAGTAGGTTTGACCCCTAGCGGTTGTGATCAATCGGCGATCTGGGGCTCTACAATGTGAATACGAGGTCTGCAAAAATTTCAGATAGTACCAAATTTTGCCAACCGGAGAGTCTATTGTTTAATTGACTCTTGTCCTTTCACTTACTTGTATATTTCCATTTTCTTTTCTAATTTCATGACAATTTATTTCGGAAATTCATTCAACATTGATAATTGACCAAAAAAAAAAAAAAACATTGATAATTGAGTTTGTTTGGATGGGCTGAATTCAGATATTCAGATAAAATTATATCAGTTTATTGGAGACTGTGAAGCTCTGTTTCTGATTATTGACAACTACTTATTCAAGCACATACAGAGCAGACAAACAATGAGGACAACTAAACCTTTTAGGTTTGCAGCCCAGTGGGCAAAATATGCATAATGTGGAAAAGTAATTGCTGATAGGTGGCAATCTTGTCAAGCTATTAACAATCCACTGTCCTTGTTACAGAATCTCAAGTCTACTGGTAAAGTTTTACAAGAGTGGAGAAAAAAGAAAAAGAATTTTAGCAAAGTTGTAAAAGAGAGAAGGTGAAACAGATTGATGCCACCATGGAACTTCCTCCCACTGCAGAGAACCTACAAAAGTTAAAATGATTAGAAAATCGGTTTAACAATATTCTAGCAGATGAAGAAACCAAATGGGACAATTATCAAGAGAAGTGTGGCTAAGAGAGGGAGTCAAGAATACAAGTTGTTTCCACATAAGAGCAACTCAGAAGAAGATGAGCAACGTCATTAAAAGGTTGCAAAACCATCAAGTTCATTGGACTGAGAAGGATGAAGAAATCCAGCACCTGTTACTTTGAAGACCTCTTTAAAGCTGCAATTTTAGATATGGGGGAAGTGCTGCAAGCAATACCCAGAAAAGTGTCAACTGGGATGAATGACGAGCTTCTAGAACCTTCTGTGGAGGAAGAAGTAAGAACAACTCTGTTTCAAATGCCCCCTCAAAGCTCCAGGCCCTGATGGAGTCCCTGCACTTTTCTACCAACAATATTGGAGCATTGTGGGGAAAGATTTAGTCAAGGTGGCTATTGTGGTTCTAAACAAAGGTATGGACTTATCCAAATTAAATGCTACAAATATAATGTTGATTCCAAAAAATTCTAGCCATTACAGTGAAGGATTTCAGGTCAATTAGTCTTACTAAGGTTTGCTACAAAGTCATATCTACAATGATTTCCAATAGATTTAAGTTGGTGCTGGATCAAGTGATTGATAGTACTCAAAGTGCCTTCATCCTTTGAAGACTAATTATGAAATACCCCTTAAAGTTTCTCCTACTAAGGGAGTCTTGAGGTTCAATCAGAAAGGGAAGTTGAGCCCCGAATTAATTGGACCGTACGAAGTCATAGAGAAGATTGGAGAAGTAGCTTATCGGTTGGATCTACCATCAAACTTTGGTCGCGTTCACAATGTATTCCACGTATCTCAACTGAAGAAGTATGTGCCTTGAACCGTCTCATGTATTAGATCCCGAACCGGTATAATCGGAACCTTCGTTGAGTTATGAAGAGCATCCTGTCAGGATTTTAGACACCAAGACAAGGGACACCCGCAACAAGAGTGTCAAGCTGGTAAAGGTCTTATGGACGAATCACCTCACGGAAGAAGCAACATGGGAAGCCGATGATGACATGAGGAAGAAGTATCCTCACCTTTTTGACGAGGTATTTTGAGTTCCGAGGACGTCACTCCTCTAAGGGGGAGAGGATGTAATCCTTCGTTTTAAATACGTCATTTTGGTGCTCCTTATAGTATATTGCTCATGGTACATGACATTAGGTTTTCATTTAATAGATATACCCTAGAGTAGTTATTTGTCGAGAAGTTGGTTTAAGCTTTAAGGACGACACTCTCTTTAAGGAATGAATCATGAAATACCTCATTTTGTAGATACGGATATTTTATGATGTTATTATAAGTTTTGGGTGTTAATTTTTATTATTTGGGAGTTAATTTTTTTGTTATTAAAGACATGGAGGTTTTGTGCCTTTTTTCTAACTTAATTAGTGTCTTTTAACTAAGTTAGGGGGAGGTAGATGTCTTTTACTTATAGGGGAAAATTGTCTTTTACCTAAAATTGTGTCATCTTCTTCCTCAAACTCCAACTCCCAACGGGCGTTGTTCTCCACCGCCTGTCAACACCACCTCCAACTACAATTCTTCAAATTTTATCCTCTTTTCACCCAAATTCAATCCTAATCAACTACAAACTCGACAAAGACCAATTCTTTCTCACAAAGAAAACCCAATTCGCCAATTTTGTGTCCCGATTCGGAATCGAAAATATCTCCGGTGGATTTCCTAACCCTCGCCGGATTCTTCACCCAAAGGCTATAAATACCCACTACAAAATCAGAGAATTTACACCAAAACACTCCCCAAAGCTCTCAATCTCTCCTCTCTCTCTCTCTCTCTCTCTCTCTCTCTCTCTCTCTCTCTCTCTCTCTCTCTCTCTCTCTCTCTCTCTCTCTCTCTCGGTCGGGCTGCCGAGAAGACCTAGCCGGGTCCAACGTCGTCGCCGTCGCCGTTGATCGTCGCCGTCCCCTCCTTCTTCCGGTAAATCTCCAACTCCATTCTTGTTTTGTCTTTGATTTAGGTTCCATGAAAAATCATGTTGGTTGGAAGAGAAAAAAAAATAGTGACAGTGGGTTTTATGAGGAAGAAAGTGAAAAAAAAAAGTTGTTGTAAACTATGGGGGGCTGTTGCACGTAATGAAACTTTTGAGGATTTGGTTGTGTATCATAAAACTATAGGTGTTTTAGTTGTGTATTATGTAAAGTCATTATTTACTAAACCCATATTTTGGCCAATATAATGAAGGCTAATATACATACTTTAATAAGTCCATATTTTGTAAGAATAGTATTTATTATTTATGTTAATTAGTTCTTTAGTCTAAAAGGAAAAATAATTCGGGTACATTACCTTATAAGTTTATAATATAATTTTTATATAGCATGTTTTATAATAATAAACATCAGTTTATATAAGTCGTATTTGAAATAAAAGTTGTATGTCACGTTAGCAAATTTTGGAGAAATTAATAAGGATTTGTATGCATTGCAAATAGGACTTTATTGTGTATGTATGTTAGCAATATGTTAATTAGAATATTGCTAAACTTGTAGGCAACGAGGTCTCAGACGAAGGATATGTCGAGTATTACGACTGAATTGCTGTAACTGCATTTATTTGAGGTGAGTAAACATGTCAGGCCTAGTGTGCCTAACGCCCTTTCGTGTCAAATGATTTTCTTTTCTTGATGTCTCAAGATGAATTTACGTGCAATGTGAAATATGTGCTACTGGAACACTTGTTCCCACTTGTTGAAATGTTTCTTTGTAAACATCACTATAATCTAATAATCAATGATAACTTACAATGGAAGAGTTGTGTGGTTTGTTTCATGGTTACTATTGGCTTGGTCGTGCTGACTTCGGTCTCTCGTCCGATTATTTTTATTCAATCCGGTTGCAATGCCCCGGATAGCTCCTTATACTCACCCTTCTGGCCTCAAGAAGTCTTGAGGAGGTGTCGACACTTAAAGTCATGGATGCTTGCGAAGTGGTTGGTTCTTTTTCCCCGTATCAACAAATTAACGATGTGATTTCAGACTTGATGGAAAATGAATGAATATGTGATTTTGGCATTTCCTAATTTAAATATTGAAATTGGAATCTCTTTGTTTTCTTATAAATGTCAAAGCTTTACTTCCACTCTGTTTTAGCCAAATTACTACAAATTGTTATTGTTTTGCAAATACCTCATCATCATATTACATGCTTGGGTGTTTATTTGCTCAGTATTTATTGCTGATTTTAAGAAATGTGGTGTTCCCTTTTCTGTTTTCTGCACCACATGTTTAGATGGGAGCTTGGCTTAACGGGAGCGCAACTCATCACATTATTTAGAAACATTCACACTTATAATTCCTAGAACATCTTTTGGTTATCATTGAATTCTAATTTTGTTTTATAACCGTGTTTGAGGCATAGTGTGAGACACCCCCCCCCCCCCCATATATATATACTTACACTAGGTATAATACCATAGTAAAAGAAAACAATTTTTAAGAAAAAAAATAAATAAAAGAAATAAAAGCATAGCAACTCTCTGGTTGCACTTAGACTAAACAACTGGTATTAGTTTAAAAACATATCCATGTACATAGTCTTCTATATACTAACGTCCTTTAAAATGTTTCAACCCCACTGTCAAGAAAAAGATGGTTTACAATCAAAATTTTACTTCCATCTTCAACCAGGAAGTACTGAAACGACAAACAAAATAGACGTCGACACTTAGCTCCGGACGGCAGCGGACTCTACTTCTCTATTACCCTGCACGAAGGAAAAGACAGTGGGCGTGATCAACTTCTATGCTCAGAGAAGAAAACAGCCAAGAAAATAGGAGCACAACCAAGCACCTACAAATATATATACTGGTAATGAATTGCATTCTAAGTAGAACACAATATGTGAACACAACCAAAGCACATAATAGATTATCACCAACACTTGGCAGGAATAACCTTGCCTATACAGTTTAGGATCAACCCCTTGCTAATGCGAATATACTCTTCGCTTATAGTAGCACGTCTCATGGCTTTAAACCGCAACCGAAACACTCATCATCCTTACTCAATTTATTTACTATGTACGAGATAGCAAAATTTCTTAAAAGCACATATTATATAATCCTAGAACAGAAGAAAGCATTAATCCAGTCACCAAGTAGTATCGATGTATACATCACCAAGTCAATAACTCAACCATAGTGCTTTATACGTGAATTACTTTCGAATTCAAATATATATCCAGCTATATTCATCATTCCATAATACTTGGATATCTTAAATACCCACCTGGTGGTTCAGAATTATGTTTCCTTTGTCCTAGAGTCCTCTTGTTGGTGTTAGATTGTGTCTGTTCTCGTCCCTTCACATTAGAACATTGAATATAGTGGTTAATGTAACAATAGTGATATTCAACACTCCATAAGTAACCAAGATATCACAACAAATACAACTAAAGTCCAAGCCAGAGGAGAGAACCCAAGTGGTAGAAAGGATATGTTAATTATCCTCTTGAATTGGCTACAAAAAAAATAACTTTGGTTCTGTAAACATATATTTCAGAAACTAACATGTCCCAAAATAAGAAGTTCATAATCAACATATCAATCCTTGAGTACCTTCCAGTTCAACAAATACATTCCAATCCATGACAAATGTAAATATTTATTCTTTCTAACTAGTTCAATAATTTGCGAAGATTGTGTGCATACAGTATATGTAACAGGTTCAGCATAAAGAGCAACTTCTCCAATTCAACAAGATACAGAGCAAGAGTAGTTAAGCACTTCCAAAGAGAAAAAAATCAGTGACAAGCCTATAATTTCAGTATAATCATGCTCGGCTTAGAGTTAAGTGTATGGAATATCACCAGACCTAAATTGCGCGCCCAACAACCCACATACATCAGTACTGGCCACCAGGTCTACAATTCAAAAAACAAAATTCCAATTTCATTCAGAGAACTTATTATTTATTATTTTATATTATTATTATTTTTTCTGAAAACACAAACAGGAATTTGAATTCACAACTGTCTGCCTCCTATCATTCGTACAATTACTTTATATATCATGTGCATTAGTAAGCCATCTTTGTGAGTGTTATGAATACTATCAGTTCATCGAGGGAAGTAAAATCAAGCCAACAAGGATCCAATCTTGACTTGCGTATCAAACGAAATATTAATATGATCTTACCTCCTACAAAAATTCGCGCTAACGATCCAATTAGCCAGAGGACTTCTATTTCTCTTCTCTACTCTCGACCTTCCAAAACCCGGGATAAGTATATGAGTTGGACGAATTTTTGTTTTTCTTTTCTATTTTTTTGTGCTATGCGTTTTTTTCTTCTTCTTGGATAAGTAGAAGACTTTACCTACAGGGTTTAGTGTTAGAAAGGGGAAAAGTATCGCCATACTTATCCTAAGAATCTATATAGTATACTTGTCACACCACTATTTTTTGTGTTTTCACACATTTTTTTTATTATAATGAATTTCTCCCCACCAAAACAATTTATATCTATAGCCCACCCGAATATGTAATAAGTTGGGGTGTTACAAACCTTTCCTCTTTAGAAGAAATTTCGTCTCGAAATTCGTACCTGCTTCAAATAAATATGGGTACTGTCTCCTCATGAGATCCTCACTTTCCCATGTAGCCTCTTCTGTCGAGTGAATTTGCCATAAAACTTTGACCAGATGTATTGCTTTGTTACGCAAGACTTGTTCTCTTTGACCAATTATCTGAACAGGCTTCTCCATGTATGTAAGGTCATCCCTCAGTTCAACTTTTTCTTAGTTCAAGATATGACTGGAATCAACTATGTATTTACGTAGCATGGATACGTGAAACACATCGTGCAACTTAGAAAGTTCAGGTGGTCGGGACAGGTGATAAGAAGATGAACCGATACTCTCAACAATATCAAAAGGCCCCACTTACCTTGGGCTCAATTTTCCCTTTTTCCCGAAACGCATAACTCTTTTCCAGGGAGATACACGCAAGAATACTTTATCACCGAGCATGACTTCTAGATTTCTCATCCTGTTATCGGCATAACGTTTTTGGCGACTTTGAGCAGTCTTCAACCGTTCCTGAATAATTTTAAATTTGTTGGTTGTGACTTGAACTAGTTCAGAACCCAACGATTTTCTTTCCCCCACGTCGCTCCAACATAATGGAGTTTTTCACCTCCGCCTATACAAAGCTTCGTAAGGCACCATGCCTATACTAGCCAGATAACTGTTATTGTAAGAGAACTCAACGAGGGTTAAATACTGATCCCAACTAATTTGGAAGTCTAACACACAAGCTTGTAACATTTCCTCTATGGTTTCACTTGTCCATTCCGACTGTCCATCGGTTTGCGAATGAAAAATTGTGCTAAAAGCCAGTTTAGTACCCAGTGCTTGTTGTAAACTTGACCAGAATCTGGATGTGAATTTTGGATCCCTATCAGCAACTATGGATACTGGGATACCATGTAATTGAATAATTTCATCTATATACATTCTAGCATACTTTTCGGTTGAGTACTTGTTGCTAACTGCCAACAAGTGAGCTGATTTTGTCAGCCTATCAACAATCACCCAAATAGAGTTGAATCCCTTTCTAGAACTCGGTAATCCGACTAAAAATTCCATCATTATATGTTTTCATTTCCACTCAGGTATTGGAATAGGTTGTAACAGTCCACCTGGTCGTTGGTGCTCTGCTTTAACTGGTTGGCAAACCAACACTTAGCGACAAATTCAGCAATTTCTCGATCAGTAGTATTCCTTTAAAACACGGTATAATTTTGTGATTCCAGGATGCATCGAGTAGGTTGAAGAATGAGATTCTTCTAGTATATCTCTTCTTAAGTCTGGGTACTTAGGCACACACATTCAATTACTGAAACATAAAATTCCATCATCATTAATCGAGAAGTACTTACGAGTACCTTGCTCAACTTCAGCTTTTATTTTCTCTAACTGGAGTTTCAATTGCTTCTCCTGTATGAGTTCACATAAAAGTGTTCTAACCTAAAACCTTGCTAGCAAAGGAGTGTCATTCCCCAGGAATAGTTCTACACGCCCCCTGGTTCATTATGTCAACCTTGTCAATTATTACACAAGACAGTTTGTCTGATGATTTTCTACTGAGTGCATATCCTACGACATTAGCTTTTTCGGGAATATAACGAACAGTGGAATCATTCTTTTAGTAGTTCGATCCCCCCGTCTCTATCTCGAGTTCAGCTCTTTTTGCGTAAACAAATAATTGAGACTTTGATGGTCTGTGAAGACCTCAATTGTTTCACCATAAAGGTAATGTCTCCACAATTTGAGGGCAAACACAATAGCCGCTAATTCTAAATCATGATTCGGTTGATTCCTCTGATGTGTCTTCAAACTGTCTAGAAGAATATGCAATCACTTTTCCGTGTTGCATTAACACACACCCTAACCCTTGATGAGAAGCATCACTGTAAATCACATATCCTCCACATCCTATTGGAATATCTAAAATTGGAGCAGTTACCAACTTGGTCTTTAGTTCCTGGAAGCTTTCTTCACATTTATTACCCCATTCAAATTTCACATTCTTCTGTGTCAGTTATGTTAATGGTCTGGCAATGGAGAAAAATCCCTAGACGAATCTGCGATAATATCCAGCCATCCCTAAGAAACTTCGGATCTCATGTACATTAGTGGGTCGTTCCCATTCAACAAAACCTTCAACTTTATTAGGATCTACACAAATGCCATTATTGGATACAACATGTCCCAAGAACACTACTTCATGCAGCCAAAAATCACACTTGCTGAATTTCACATACAACCGTTTTCCTAGCAAGATTTTTCGAACAGTTCTCAGATGTTTATCATGGTCTTCCTCAGTGCGAGAATAGACTAATATGTCATCTATAAAAACAATCACAAATGCATCTTGGTAGGGTTGAAGTATATGGTTCATCAAATCCATAAAAAGGCTGGAGCGTTTGTCAATCCGAACGACATGACCCGAAGTTCGTTTATAGCAGCACATCTCATGGATTTAAGCCGCAACCTAAACACTCATCATCCTTACTCAATTTATTTACTATGTGCGGGATAGCAAAATTTCTTAAAAGCACATATTATATAATCCTAGAACAATAGAAAGCATTTATCCATTCACCAAGTAGTATTGATGTATACATTACCAAGTATATATGTGACACCCCGTGTTCAGAAAATAATTAAAGACTTGCAGTTTTCAATCATGTGATTGAGGTGACTGTTTATTCACGACATTGTTTAATTTTTTAGATAGTGTTTATTGCTTTAGTTGAATAGCATTTCAATTTGTGACTAACAATCTATAATTATGTGTGACATATATTATTTATGTAAATGAATACCATGGAAATTTTGAGAAGAAATAGATGGTTTACATGTGATGAATACAACGGGTGTATGTGTGTTTACATGTGATGTCAAATAAGTGCATGTATTGCTAGTTTGGTAAATATTTCAAAGTTGATGTATATTTTAAAAGATGATTCAACAATTATCCACTTTGTGTGTTGGCAGCCATGTGTCATCTTGTGAGATGAGTTAATTCTTTTTTACTTAGTGTTGAAGTAGCCTTTTACTTTGATCAGTTTATATGTGTGCTTAGTCACAACTCATTTTCTCAAAAACTCCATTAGTTAGTCAACTGTATGTACGGCTTGGGGAGGAGACGAGTAACAGTGAGTTGAGGTTGTTGGTCTACCATGAAGCTGCCGAGCAACAGTGGGTTCAGATTACTCTATTTTTTAGCTCGTGAGGATTTATCCTTGATTCTTGACTGTTTTTCAGCTTTAAAAAGGTAGGGGAAATCTAATCTCTAAATTTCTGCAGTTACAGTCTATACCTGTTTATACTGCTGGTGTGATTTTTACAGCTTTTAAGCTATATGTTGAATATCTGGTGATTGTTAAATCACGTTGTTTGTCTGTTTGGTGTCGCATGTTGATTTGTAATAACTGGCTGTGTGTTAAGTAGATTATAGATTTCTACGCCAGTGGTTAGGCGGTACCTGCTGGGCTATTTTGGCTCACCCCTCTGTTTTACAGGTTGACCTGGAGCGCGACGGGATCGCGGAGTTGTAGCTAAAAATTGTGTTTATTTGTTAAAAATGTTATTTTTAGCTGTTTTTAATAATTTGTTGTAAATTAATATTTTGGGTCAGATATTTATAAAAACTGACATATTGACGAGTTGGTGTAACTTTCTGTAATAATTCAGTCACGTACCAGTTTTACAAACATTTGATAAAAAACGGTGTTTAAAAGGACTGTGTGTCCTGCTGGTTGAGTTTTGGACATCTGAAAGTGTCAGATGGGTTGACAGTAAACCGTGATTTTTATCGAATAATCGATATTTTTGTATTAAAAGTGTGACGGGTCGTCACAGTGGTATCAGAGCCGAACCCAACCGGAGGTACGGATAGTGTATCTGGGACTGGGCGGGTGTTTTGGCGGGTGTCTGTGGCGGGTGTTGTACGAGTGGTACACACTTGTGAGTCACCACACTTGTGAGCCACCGCACTGTCGAGCTAGGGGTACACGGTCTAGTACTGCTTGGGTGGTGGAGGTGATGAGACTTGGTGGTACGTGACATTTTTTAACTGGAAATTGATTTTAGTCAAATTTCGGGACGAAATTTCATATTAGAGGGGTAGATTGTGACACCCCGTGTTCAGAAAATAATTAAAGACTTGCAGTTTTCAATCATGTGATTGAGGTGACTGTTTATTCACGACATTGTTTAATTTTTTAGATAGTGTTTATTGCTTTAGTTGAATAGCATTTCAATTTGTGACTAACAATCTATAATTATGTGTGACATATATTATTTATGTAAATGAATACCATGGAAATTTTGAGAAGAAATAGATGGTTTACATGTGATGAATACAACGGGTGTATGTGTGTTTACATGTGATGTCAAATAAGTGCATGTATTGCTAGTTTGGTAAATATTTCAAAGTTGATGTATATTTTAAAAGATGATTCAACAATTATCCACTTTGTGTGTTGGCAGCCATGTGTCATCTTGTGAGATGAGTTAATTCTTTTTTACTTAGTGTTGAAGTAGCCTTTTACTTTGATCAGTTTATATGTGTGCTTAGTCACAACTCATTTTCTCAAAAACTCCATTAGTTAGTCAACTGTATGTACGGCTTGGGGAGGAGACGAGTAACAGTGAGTTGAGGTTGTTGGTCTACCATGAAGCTGCCGAGCAACAGTGGGTTCAGATTACTCTATTTTTTAGCTCGTGAGGATTTATCCTTGATTCTTGACTGTTTTTCAGCTTTAAAAAGGTAGGGGAAATCTAATCTCTAAATTTCTGCAGTTACAGTCTATACCTGTTTATACTGCTGGTGTGATTTTTACAGCTTTTAAGCTATATGTTGAATATCTGGTGATTGTTAAATCACGTTGTTTGTCTGTTTGGTGTCGCATGTTGATTTGTAATAACTGGCTGTGTGTTAAGTAGATTTTAGATTTCTACGCCAGTGGTTAGGCGGTACCTGCTGGGCTATTTTGGCTCACCCCTCTGTTTTACAGGTTGACCTGGAGCGCGACGGGATCGCGGAGTTGTAGCTAAAAATTGTGTTTATTTGTTAAAAATGTTATTTTTAGCTGTTTTTAATAATTTGTTGTAAATTAATATTTTGGGTCAGATATTTATAAAAACTGACATATTGACGAGTTGGTGTAACTTTCTGTAATAATTCAGTCACGTACCAGTTTTACAAACATTTGATAAAAAACGGTGTTTAAAAGGACTGTGTGTCCTGCTGGTTGAGTTTTGGACATCTGAAAGTGTCAGATGGGTTGACAGTAAACCGTGATTTTTATCGAATAATCGATATTTTTGTATTAAAAGTGTGACGGGTCGTCACAATATAGCTCAACCATGGTGCTTTATATGTGAATTACTTCCGAAGTCAAATATATATATATATATATATATATATATATATATATATCCAGCTATATTCATCATTTTGTGATACCTTGATCTCTTAAATATCCACCGGGTGGTTCAGAATTATGTTTCCTTTGTCCTGGAGTCCTCTTGTTGGTACGAGGTTGTGTCTGTTCTCGTCCATGCACATTAGAACATTGAATATAGTGGTTAACGTAAAAATAGTGATATTCAACCCTCCATAAGTAACAAATATATCACAACAAATCCAGCTAAATTCCAAGCCAGATGAGAGCATCCAAGTGGTAGAAAGGATATGTTAATTATCCTCTTGAATTGGCTACAAAAAAAATAACTTTGGTTCTGGAAACATATATTTCAGAAACTACCATGTCCCAAAATAAGAAGTCCAGAATCAACATATCAATCCTTGAGTACCTTTTAGTTCAACAAATACATTCCAATCATTAACAAATGTAACTATTTATTCTTTCTAACTAGTTCAATTATTTGCCAAGATTGCGTGCATAGAGTATATGTAACAGGTTCAGCATAAAGAGCAACTTCTTCATTTTAACAAGATACAAAGCAAGAGTAGTTAAGCACTTCCAAAGAGAAAAAAATCAGTGACAAACAAGCCTATAATTTCAGTATAATCATGCTCGGCTTAGAGTTAAGTGTAGGGAATATCACAAGACCTAAACTGCGCGCCCAACAACCAACATACATCAGTATTCGCCACAAAGTCTATAATTCAAAAACAAAATTCCAATTTCATTCAGAGAACTTATTTATTTATTATTTTATATTATTTTTTTTTTATTCTGAAAACACAAACAGGAATTTGAATTCACAATTGCCTGCTTCCTTTCATTTTTACAATTACTTTATATATCATGTGCATCAGTAAGGCATCCTTGTGAGTGTTATGAATACTATCAGTTCATCCAGGAAAGTAAAATCAAGCCATTAAGGATCCAATCTTGACTTGCGTATGAAACGAAATATTAATCTGATCTTACCTCCAGCAGAAATTCGCGCTAACGAGCCAATTAGCCAGAGGACTTCTATTTCTCTTCTCTACTCTCGACTTTCCAAAACCCAGGATAAGTATATGAGTTGGACCAATTTTTGTTTTTCTTTTCTATTTTTTTGTGCTCTACGTTTATTTCTTCTTCTTGGATAAGTAGAAGACTTCACCTACAGGATTTAGTGTTGGAAAGGAGAAAAGTATCCCCATACTTATCCTAAGAATCTATAGAGTATACTTGTCACACCACTATTTTTTGTGTTTTCACTCGTTTTTTTATTATAATGAATTTCTCCCCATCAAAACAATTTATATCTATAGCCCACCCGAATATGTAATAAGTTGGGGTGTTACACACAGAAATTTAAATTTTAATAAGTTTTACTTTAAGAATTGTTAGATGTTATGCTTGGATCCTCTATTTTAAATCTCCTTGTATCCGGGTTTCATCTCGGGTATGGAGTGACACCCCCTGGTTTCCGGCTTGGTCATTTTGGGGGTGTTACATTTGGTATCAGGGCCCGGCAATCCAAAAATAAAATTTGAAATCTATAGGGATATTTAAATCGACGTAGGAAAAGAATTAAAAAATGGAACAAGTCGGGGTTGTGGGACAATCTAGCAGCATTTTGTGGTTTATTTGAGATTTTTATGTGGTATGCTTTGTGCCCCAATATGTGAATAATATTGCTTGATTATTAATAGCTTTTGAGATTACGAGAGTACGCGTGGTATATGACAATTATGAGAGTTTCCTTCTTTTTTCATATGGCTGCCCATCCCGAACCCGCTTAACCAACTTTTGGACCTGGAGACTCACCCTATCGCCTGAATTTCTTGAAAGATCAGGAAAGCATTGCCAACAATTGTGTGCATGTTACAAATCGATACTTTCAATGGAGTTTCACTCGCCATGGAGGCCCAATTTTCCTGAACCCATTGATAGTATGTGATGTCATAATTGAAGGACTACCAAATACCTTCCCATGGAAAGAAGTGAAGGAGGACCACGCCGACCTGGTCATCGTTAAAGAAGGACAATGGGTGCCCAATGAGGACAGATACATGCGCAACAATAACCATTTAGCCAAACGCCTACGTTGGAAGCTCAAGATGTTTGAGGAACTTTTTTAAATGATGAAGGAAGGCCCAATGGAGGAAAATGAACCTTAGGAAGACCCAATAGAAGAAGAAGAGATGCCTGAAGAAGTACCCGTTCTGGTCCCAACTGCACACCTAGGATTCAGGTCACCCATTCCTACCCCTGATGATCTTACTGGAGCCTATCTTCCCCAGGGCTTGATCTATCACCCTGGCCTAAAAACCTTAAAAGAGTACTGTACTTATATTGAAAACCAATGCATTGCTTGGAGCATAAGGTGCCATGACCCTTTTGATCACCCGTTGAGTATATGCCATTACATACCCAATGGACTGCCAAGGATGTCACCTTGGAAGGAGATGAAGGACGAGTTTAATGAACTAGTCATCTACAACGCATGGGATGAGGAATTCCCTAACATCTCGAAGTAAAAAGATCAAGTGAATGAAATATAGACCCACCACCCACTCTTTTGGGAGGTCTAGAGAGTATAGCGGCCATGGATGCGGAAACCAAGCATGAAGCGGGACACGTCATGAAGAAACTCGAGATTATGGATAATAATGAGATAGCACGGAAGGTACAAGAAGTATTGGGAACAATTGAGGAAGATGGTGAAGCCGATATGGATCTATCCGACTCCGACTATCCTGACTCACCATAATACACTCCTCTCACCCCACCACCCAACCATTAGGACATCTTATTTTTATCTTTTATTTCATCGCAAGTGAGAACGCTTAGGATTTGATTTAGTTTTATTTTAGACATGGTTTTTAGATTGGTTAGATTTGGTAGGATGATTTTTTGCTTTCATGATAATACTCATGTTTTGAGGATCCGCTTTGTGATAACCCTCTATTAGAATTATATTTCTTGCACATTTATATCGTTTTGAATAATTTCCAGGTTGATAATCTGAGTATTACTCTATGATTAGAGAGAAAACGTAAAACTTTACCTCTAGGCGTTAGTTTGTTAATCCTAGCGTTTCTCTTATGATTCTATGTATTATTATCACGTTTGATTGCACGGATTGTGTTTCGTGTTGTTTTGACAGGAAACGAAGCTTATCAGATGAAGCGGGGAGGAGAAACGAGTGTTGGAGATTATTCGCGAGCTAAAAAGGAGAAGAAATCGTGAAGAAAATGGTGTGAACAAATGGTGAGGGGAGACAAGTGTCATTTAATCAAGTTTGTGTAATGACACTTTAACCTCCCCATACTTAGCCAAAATCCGGAGGAGAAAGTTTTACCAACTCACTAACTTGTAGGATCAAAAGTTGATCGCAGGATCAGAAGTTGATCGTCCGATCAGACATAGGATCAGAAGTTGATCGCACGATCAGAAATTATGGTCGCACAATTTGACAGAGGAGCAGAGACGCCATTCTCCAGGAGATCGCACGATCAGAATTTGTGGTCGTGCAATCTGCTGTTACCACCAGCGCACTCACGAAAATTAAAGGGGAGGGGGTTAGGGTTATTAATTAATAGTCTTTGGTGATTAGTTAATGCACCCTAAGACCTAAACAAAAGAGGAGACGTGAGAAATAACAAGACGTGAGGAAGAAAGGGAGGCCATTCTACAACCTGCGGAGAAGAGGAAGGCCAAGACCTCCATTGATGATCTAGGGTTTGAGTTCTTCTTCTTCTTCTTCTTCTTCTTCTTCTTTTTCCTCTTTCAATCTTGTTAAGGAGAAACTTGTTAGTTTTGCTAGTTTGATAAAGATTAGCTAGACGTTTTGCTAGGCGTCTCTATTAGAGCCCATGGTTTTATGTAGACGATTAATTTCAGGATTCAAGACTTGTTTCATGCTTTATCTTTGGATAAATATTAGTTTCATGAACTTGTTATTCAATCTCGTCTATTGACACGGCTAGGTTATGATATTGCCATTCATGAAAACTAGGGTTCTTCGTTGATTAAATCTTGCTTAATGTTGATTTCATTCTTGTCAATTGTTCACGTGCTACACTTAATTCTTAGTGTTGAAGGAGTCATGACCCGAAAATACTACTTAGCTAGCGAGTGCGCGACAGTGACTCCAACTAGCCTTGATGAGATGTGAACAATAATCCCGAATCATTGAGACCGAAAAGGAGAAGTGTTTAGGATTGGCCTTAGTGTGGGTAGATTTAGTAGGATTATTCAGCTGTTTCGTGAAACGGTGGACCGACAGGACCCGTTATCGTACAAATAGATGACCTGCTAGAACGAATCGGTAGACAACATGAGACCGAGAGGAGATTGTAGTAAACTGAGACGTAAAATGACATGATACCAACATGGTATTCTCATAGCCTATTACCCGGCTGAATAGAATAGGATTGACGTTTTACATAGCTGAACCATAATTCGTGTACAACCATAGGTGATCTAGAGATTGCCTAGTTTCTCCATCTTTGTTTCTTAAATATAAAAATCCAAAAAATTAGTTTCTTTGTTTATTTCAATTTCAGTCGCTTGTTTGGGGGCGACAACTGTTTATTTACAACTCTTCCTCCCTTGTACCGTACTCTTAATTAATAGCTTAACTAAATAGTCTAGAGTCTGTTCTCGTGGGATCGATAACTCGGGGTTGAAATACTACCCCTATATTACTTGACCGTGCACTTGCGCATACGCGTTAAGAATCGCGTCACTTTGGAATTCAATGAATGTGATTTTTATTTAGTTGGAGTGTGATTTGAAAATTTAGGTTGCGTTTCGTTATTGTTGATTAGTGCATAGAAAGTGTCCATAGAGTTAGAACGCAAGAACGTGGAATTTGTGGTGTTTGAATATGTGCAACAATTGCTATTTGGTGTAGCAGACGTGTTTAAATGATAAATTATTTTCCCCTGATTTTTTCTAAGAAATTAGACAGTTCAAGAACATGCCATAAAAATTTCAGTCCTAAATAAGTTCTGGAGACTTAGATAGGAATTTCCAAAGTTCGCTGTTAGTACGTAGCAGAATTGCATAGTGACCAGCTGTAGTATTTTTTATTTTAACCTATCTTCCATATCTTTGTTGAATCTAAAATTTTTATGGTTATTAGTAGACACATAGGTCTATGTCTTTGTGGAATCCTTTCCCATTTTGAAAATTTAAAGTCAGTTTAAGACCTGGTAAAGTTACAGTTTCTGTTATGGTGTTCTGTGACAGCAATTGTGCCGTTCTCTGCATAACTTGAATTATATGATTTATTTTGAGTTGATTCTTCTTGATTATGAAATAAGACTCAGAGAGGCTGTTCCACACCAAAATTCATAATTTTTACTTGCCCAATTGATCACTTTATTATTTTCGAAGAAGGATGAAAAATAAGATGTGATCAGCCTATGTGCAAATGCATGTGTAACTGATTGTTTGTTGATCAATGTGTTATATTACTTGCTAGGTTGCTCATGATATGCCATGTATTTCATTTCAATTTTACTTCAGGGTATTATATGAATGATACAATATGCTATAGTGTAGGACTATGGCTGATAGACCACTACAATACTATACCAGGAGAGTCCGTCAAGAACAAATGGTGGCCCAAAACAAAAACAACATGGAGCAATTCTTTTCCCAATTTACTCAAATGGCTCAGAATATGAACAATGGGGAACATAATATGGCCAATTGGGCAAAGATAGTGGCTGACATGAAGTCTGGAAGTTTCACAGGCAATGAGGATCCAGTGGAACTGGAAGACTAGATAGATGAGATGGACAAAATCCTTGAATTGGTTGAGTGCCCCAACAACCGCAAGGTAGTCTGTGCGGCGTTCTACCTAAAAAATGAGGCAAAAATCTGGTGGAGGAACTCACGTCAAGCTTTATTGGCTCAATCCAACTTCAATTGGGGAGCTATTCAGACTGCTCTTCGCACTCGCTTCTACCCATCTCATATCCAGGATCAGAAGTAAATAGAGTTTGTGAACATGAAGAAGGGAAGTGATTCTGAGACGGAATACTTCAAGAAGTTCATGGAGTTAGCCCAATTATCAGGTCACCTAATGCCTGATGAGGCAACCAAGGTTAGGGAGTTCATGGCAGGTCTGCAACTCCATCTGCAGAAAGACTTGCTATGTAGGACATACGACACTCTTCAGGAGGCGTATGATAGAGCTGCATTTGTTTGGCGCATCCAAGAGGTGCAAGATGAGAATCGTGGAAATTTCAAAGTTGAGAATGCTGGAAGTAATGGTAGCAAACAGGGAAGAAACAACAATGGTGGTCAGGACAAGAGGTTCAAGTCGTACCATGGAGGGGGCAACCAGGGTCAGTACCGTGGCAACCAGCAGAACTCTGGAGATCAGCCTCCTCGCCGCTACATTTGCAACAGGTGTCAGCAGAATCACCCTGGCATAATTGTGGCAAGAGGAGACATCGTGCTTTCAAGTGCCGTACACGAACAAATGGGAACCAACAGTTGATCCAAGGAGGAAACTATCAGGGAAACCGGCAGTTCAATGGCAACAATCAGAGCAGAAACATGAACTATAGAAATCACAACAATCAGTATAATGGGGACAACAACTATGGAGAACAGCATAGGAACTACCAAGGAAATGGGGGAACTAATGGAGGTCAGAACAAGAATGGAAACAATACTCCAACTAATGCCAACATAAATAATAGAACTGGTACCACAGGAACCGCATTACAGAATGGGAATGTTGTGCGGATTGCTGAGATGAGCAGGACTGAGGCAGAAGTAGGAAGTGGAGTAGTCACTGGTACATTTCTTGTTCATGATAAACCAGCATTTACTTTATTTGATTCTGGAGCTTCATATTCATTTATTGCATCGCCATTTGTGGAAAAGTTGAGTCTCAATAAGCCATCTAGAATATCCATCATTGTAGCTACCCAACCGGACATGTAACAGTGTGTGACACCATTTTTGAAGGGTTAGAAGTTAAGATCCTGGCTAGTACCTTGCCAGCGAACCTGATACAATTTAACCTTGGGGGAATAGATGTTATATTGGGAATGGATTGGAAGAGCAAATATCGAGCATTCATAGATTGTCACGATCAGAAAATCAAGGGTCCAAAGGGGGAAAATGTTTCTTACCATGACATCACGAGGGAACCACACATCCGACTAGTGTCAGCTTTGACCATAGTCCACCAAGTGAAGAAAGGGAATAAGGCTTATTTGTTTTATGTCCAAGACGTATTCCTGGAAGAGATTCCTGGAATGCCACCTAGAAGGGAAGTTGAGTTCACTTTGGACTTAGCACCTGGAACAAATCCAATTTCGAAGTCATCGTACCGCAACGAAAAAATTTATGGAACTAAAAGATCAATTGCAAGAGCTCCTGTAGAAAGGGTACACAAGGCCAAGTGTGTCACCTTGTGGAGCACCAGTGTTATTTGTGAAGAAGAAAGATGGAGGTTTAAGATTGTGCATTGCCTATAGAGAATTGAACAGTGCAACAATCAAGAACAAATACCCTTTACCCCAAATTAACGACTTGTTCAATTAGTTGCAAGGGGTGAGTGTTTTCTCAAAGATAAATTTGTGATCAGGGTATCACCACCTTCGGGTAAACGAGAAGGACATCCCGAAGACATCCTTTAGAACATGGTATGGCCATTAAGAGTTTACCGTAACTAATGCTCCTGTAGTGTTCATGGATTTAATGAATCGTGTTATGAGGACATTTTTGGATCGGTTTGTTGTCGTCTTTATTGATGACATCCTCGTTTACTCAAAGAGCGAGGAAGATCATCAAGAACATCTCAGGGAAGTATTAGAGACTTTGAGACATGATAAGTTGTATGTTAAGCTCTGAAAATGTGAGTTTTGGCTAATCATGTTCCGTCTCTGGGTCATATAATCTCGAAGGGATATCAGTAGATCAAGGAAAGATTTCAGTAGTTAAAGACGGGCCGACTCCGAAGAATGTGTCAGAAATAAGAAGTTTTCTGGGATTAGGAGGTTATTAAAGGCGTTTTGTGAAAGATTTCTCAAAGATCGCTAGACCGCGACTACGCTAACCAAGAAGGTAGTCAAGTATCAGTGGAGCGAAGATTGTGAAGAAGCATTCCACACATTGAAGGAAAAGTTGACTACAACACCTGTATTAGATTTACCCAATGATTCAGGCGAGTTTGATGTTTACAGTGACGCATCGATGAAGGGTCTAGGATATGTACGTATGCAGGAAAGAAGAGTTATTGCCTATGCCTCAAGACAACTGAAAATTCATGAAGAGAACTATGCTACGCATGATTTAGAACTTGCGGCAATAGTTTTTGCATTTAAGATATGGAGTGGGGCAGTGTGTAGATTGTATACGGACCACATCAGTCTCAAATACATCTTCACGCAGAAAGAGCTAAACAACATGCAAAGACGTTGGCTAGATATTATAAAGGATTAGGACTTGCGTATCGAGTATCACGAGGGAAAGGCAAACGTGGTAGCTGATGCGTTAAGCCGAAAATCGAGCCATACTTTAGATGCTATGCTATTTTTGCCAAACTAGCTATGCCATGAGTTTCGAAAGCTCGAAATTGAAGTGGTGGAACAAGGTGGAGTGAAGAATATTCTTGGGAATATGAAAGTTGTGCCAGACGTCTTAGAAGAGATAAGGAGTAACCAGCCAGGAGATTTGAACTAGAAATGAAAAAGGGAGATGGTGTGTACCACACAAGTGTGCGGAAACCAAGGAAAAGTTGATGCGTGAAGCGCACAACACACCCTATTCAGTACATCCAGGAGGTGACAAACTCTATACAGATTTAAAGAAAACATCTTGGTGGCCTAACATGTAAAAGGAAGTAACAGAGTTTGTGGCAACATGTTTATGTAGGGTTTTGATTCATGGATGCGCAACGGAAACACAAACAATCATAAACCATGCAAAACCCTCCAAGGATCACAAGTCAAGAGACATAACGATGGTAAAGGAAGAAATCAATTAACACACCTTAGGGTTCTCCTTTGATGACTTCAAACGCGAATAGTGTCACGTCTCTACGGTTGATCCACGCCTAGAGGTGAGATCTAGATCTTCCAATCCTTGGTGCTAGCCCGGAAAGAGGAAGAGGAAGAAGAATCGCGCAAAACGAGGCAAGCCAAGGTGGGCGGCACCCCTTTAGGCCGACGGGTGGGGCGGCAATCCCAAGGGGGGTTCGGCCCCTTTGTGGGATTTCTCACTCTCTCCTTTTCTCTCCCACTCACTTATGTTATGAGCATTAGTGTGGGAAGGAAGGAAGGAGCATCCTTTATATAGTCCAACAACTCCTTGTTAACTACCTAAAGGCCCTATTCTAGTCCTACTAGAATTCGGATTAGTCCCCTTTTGCAAAAATAGTCCTTATCATGTCAATACATGGATTAGTTCTATTTGCAAATTAATCCTAATCATGTCTCTACATGAATTAGGCCACCTTGGCATATCCTAATCATGTCTATACATGGATTAGTCCAACTTGCATATTAGTCCTACTAAGTTAGCAAGTTGTTGCGATTTGATCCTTTTAATTAATTAATCATATTAATTAATTAATTCCCATGTCTAGTTCACCCTATATGGCGTGTGACCCCATAGGTTCTATTTAGTTGGTAGTAACTATTTACTAATATGGAGCGGCCTCTAGCAAGACATCCATTCTAGCCAACAAATAGAATAGTCATCATGACAAACCTTGTGCAAGTAATTGTCTCATCCCTTTGTCCCAATATCCGGATTGGACACGAGACATACAAGTCACACTCGTATATCCAATCCATAGTTTCTCGATCCTGGGAATAGCCTTATTCGTGCAAATAACATCAATATCCCATATTGATTTATTTGAGTCTGGCCAGACATTTTATAAGCACTATCCCTCGAGTGGCCTAGGATATTTTCTCCCGTTATGTGGGAGGGACAAATTTTATCTACGTCCACTACGATCTCTAAGCTTTCTTCTTATTGTATCCAGTACACGCCTTTATAACTACCCAGTTACGGTGTAGCGTTTAACGCTACCAAGATCACAATAATCCACAACTAGATAATCTAGTGACTTCAAGTCTAAGGATGACAATACCATTGCACCGCGAGAAGCGCTTGTGACTTAACATAACGTGTATGTAGCCTTCTCGGAGATGGTTCAATCCAGTATGCCATTACTCCTAATGCATACCCATGTGTTAGATCATGATATCTCAATATCAATCCAACCCCATACTAGTCTATAGATGATTGTCCCATTAATCATTATAATTGACTAGGGATATTTAAGAATATAACACTTATATTCTAAGGACTTCATTCATGTTAACATATCTCTATGTCGATAACATAATGAATCGTAAATCCATAAATGTCACAATTAATTGATTGCCTCTAGGGCACAATTCCAACAGTCTCCCACTTGCACTAGAGTCAATCTCCTGCATCATATGCCTATTGGTCTAGCGCGGCCCTCCACGCTTCCGCTGCGTTGGGGCGAGACATCTGTTGGTACCTTGCAAATATTCACATCTCTTCTATCAACAATTTGATTGAGATTGAATATTCTGAGTAAATGCATCTTATGTATTAATTTACTCAGTCCTCTAAGGTAGAATCAGTGACTGAATTTTGCCCGGAACCTTTCCAGCTCACAGTCGCTCCCACTAGGGCAAAACATAAAACTTGATTATAATCTAAAAAAATTCTTTGTCAGATTTGAAGTTCGCATCATTGTAACCCCTTACAGTAAACTCTTCCTATCCTCCATTTATCAAAAATTCATCCTTAGTGCTTCTCAAGTACTAAAGGTTAATCTTGATAATTTATCCAGTGACTCTCACCCGGATTTGACTGGTATCTTTGTGTCATGACTTATGACACATCTGGTCTAGTACATTCCATGGCGTATCTCGTGAATCTAATTCATACGGTCCATTCCCAATCTAATTGGAAAGACAACTAGTCTTCAAAAGACTAATTCCATGTGACATAGGTAAGAATCAATATTCTTTTCTCGTTGAACCATTTCAACACCTTTGTCAATTTATGTACTATGACCTAAGCTATACAACCATCTTGATCTACCTCAATAGATCTTCACAAGTTGCTTCTCTTAAGTATACCATTAGAAAGTCAACTCCCTAGTCAATCTACGTAAGACTGCCAAGTAGGGGCAACATTCCTAATGATTAAGTATGTCTCCACATACAAGACCAGAAAAATATCTGTGCTCCCACTAACCTTCTTGTAAACACAAGTATCATCTTCAATTTTGATGGAACCAAACTCCTTTGATTACATCATCAATTTGAAGATTCAAACTCCTAGAAACTTCATCCAATCTATAAATAGATTGCTACAAGCAAGATACGAATGGATTTAAGCATCACAACTGGGAAAGATTTCGTCATAGTCTATACTATGAACTCACATGAAATCCTTTTCCTGCCAATTTTCTCTTATAGGTAATCATATTACCATCCATGTTGGTTTCCTCATAACCCACTTGCACCTTTTAGGTGGTTCCAACAAAGTCCATACTTCGTTGGTATACATGGATTCCATTTTGTATCCAATGGCTCCTAGCCATTTCTGAGAGTATGGCCCACACGTGGCCATCTCATAGGTTGTAGGCTCATCTCGATGAGTAATATATCATGGGTTATGAGAAATCCTTATTTCTCTAGTCCCTCGATATATCCTACCTGACCTATGAGGTTCTTGTGTTATCTGAGTAGGTTTCTCCACAACACCTTGTGATCCTACTCATGTTCCATCAAACGGATCAATGTTCCATTGTGGTTCTTAAACTTTTCAAGTTCTACTGTCCTCCCACTGTTTCTTTTAGAGATAATCTCTACCTAGAAACACTGTAGTTCGAGCAACAAACAGTTTGTTCTCGATTGGGTTGTAGAAATAATATCCTTTTCAGGATATCCCACAAAACATTTATCCGACTTGGGTTCAAGTTTATTTTGTAAACTCTTTTACATAAACTTCATAACCCCCAAATCTTTATGAATGACATACTAGGACACTTCCTAGTCCATATCTCATATGGTGTTATTCATATTTCGTTTTTGATGGAACAAGGTTAAGAGCGAAATTTGCTGTAATTAGAACATAGCCCCAAAAGTAAATTGGAAGTTCTGTTTGACTCATCATGGACCGAACCGTGTCCTACAAGGTTCGAAATCTCCTCTTAGACACGCCAAACCCATATGGCGTGCTAGGTGGAGCGAGTTTTGGATCATATCCAACACTCCCATGGATTCTTGTCAAACTCTTGGCTCAAGTACTTTCCTCTATGATCCAATCGTAGAGCCTAAATACTTTTGCCAAGCTGGTTCTCTACTTCATTCCTGAATTCTTTGAACAATTCAAAGGATTCTGATTTGTTTCTTCATAAGATACACAAATCCATATTTCTCTGATCGCATCAGTAAATATGATGAAGTACTGAAAACCATCTTTAGAATTTGTGCTTAGTGGCCTTCATACATCAATATGTATGATTCCCAAAAGATCATATCTTTGCCTAATAAGTCTTTCATATCTCATATGATTCAATAATCAAATGAGTTCCAGAAATCCATCCATACGGTTCTTAGATATGTATCTCTTATTATGAGGCCTAAACAATAATGCTAAAGATAAGTGAAGTTCATATCATAATATGAAAACTTCTTGGTATTAATGTTATAGATGAAATTATCATGATCATGGATATAGAATCCACTTAGACAAAATTGCATTACAATAATGCATATCATAATAAATGGGACAACATTTGTCCTTTATTATGATAAGGAGCTTTCTTGTCCAAACAAGAAACTTTGATAATGTTCCTACTCATAGCTAGGACATGATCGTTTTTGTCTGATTCATGAACAATTTCTTAAAGGTAGAAATAATTCCCTACGGCTTATTCAGCAACCCTTTGCTTCATAGCCCCACGTGTAGGATTATTTCTTCCTTATCAAATTGTCTTTGTCTCTTGAGATCCTCCACATTTCTATAAATGTGAAATCCTCATCTAGCATCATATACTTATGATGAAAAGATAGACACATTGATTTCTATAACAAAATACCCATATTGAAATTCATAATTCCTTTATTACTTACTTCCAGGTACTTTGGGTAGCCTCTCTTCCTCTACACCACCTATGGGAATCCAAGGCACTTTGGTTTTAGCAACAGGCTTGCTTTATACCCATGGGGTCGGCGTAAACCATTTGCCCTTACCCATGCTGTTAACCATTAGCAGTTTTGCCCGTGCCCATTATGAGTGTTTTGTTTAGTGACTTTTCAATCATATTGAGTAAATCAACTTTAAAACAAAACTATAATTGCATCCAATGCAATTCTTGGTCCACTTGGGTGAATAACTGTTTATTCTCAATCTATCTCATAGATAATGCATATTCACTAATGTTTCAATCATTTTGAATTAGTATATTTGCGTAACCCAAAGTGGAGCAACACTTCAAACCTTTCATGTCTAGCTCGCCCTTTTTGAAAGAGCTTCTTTCAATGTATGATCATATCATACTTCTCCATGTTTCTCTTCTTGCCATTAAAGCTCAGAGTTCATGGCAGCTAGCATGAGGCAAGTCATAACCAAAGAACCATTCTTTCGTGTTCCTTCCATTAGGTTTTAGTGTGTTTTGGTAGTTGGTAGGAAGAGAACTTTATGTTCTACCATGTACAACAATTTTTCTTTTATTTGAGAACAATTCTAAATTTTATACCAGTCTAGAAAAAGATAAAATCACGTTTTAATTTGTTTAATGCCATGGGTATTCAGCACCAAAAGGATTATGCAAAGTTTGTGACGTTTTAACTATATTCAACAAGGATTTAATTTGTTAAATATAGCTCCCACTATTTTACTACGGATTAATAACCCTAAAGATATTAATGCGGAAAATATCCTTATATTTTCTAGTGGGCCAAGCTCCATGTTTCATCTCCTTATGAGCTTGCTTTGGCAAGTCACCCATAATTTGACTACTTTAGGTAGGAACAATTCCAATTGCATCCCCTTATGCAACTCTTGGTTCAATTGGGCAAATAACTCCTTATTTATCCATCCATATGGATAATCCCAATTGATTGCCTCTAGGTTTCTTAATCAAATTAATAGCCTAGTTGCGTTCAACCTCTTATCTAAACAATTGCACATTGTTACGTGCCATCGCATTCCATCATGATGAACCAAGTCGCCATGCTTTGGCACGCACGAACTTGATAAATAATGATGATAATGAGTGTTTAAATAACGAGAAGGCAAGAACACAATATTTGAATTTTGAGGGATTTTAAAACTCAATTTTTAATTGTTTTGTTGATCAATATCAATTAATCTATCTATTTGAGTGTGGGCACAACTCCAAATAATAGATCCGGGTTGTCTAATTATCTTATTATCCTAATTGCATGCACCAACCACACAATAATAAGACAATGAAGTAAACAACCACAAAACAGAAATTAAACGTGATGTGGATATGGCCTTTTCTAACTAAGATAATTCCAAGCCAATGAAATTATCTATGAACCCTAAAAGCAAACACATCTCCATGCGTCTTGATCTTTTGGTCCATCCTTCATAGTTATGTGGAATGCTCCATGCTTAATGCTCCATCTTTTGTGGCTTCTTTTGGCTTTGGGCTTCTTTTCTTCAATCTTAGCTAACAATCTACTTTATCTAGCACTAGCTAACTTCTATACTAAATAAAATAAATCTCACAAGTTGAGAAAAAATTGGCACGCAGGCCATAAAACCCTAATTAATTATTACAATTAATTGATCAGCTTGCAGGCCGTAAAACCAAACCATAAAATTAAACATCCACATCAAACCACATCCTAAGGCCATATCCAATCACCATGCGAATTGCACATAAACAGTTAAAATCAAATTTTAACGCGCTTGGTCAATTTTAATTGATTTTAGGATGTTATAGGGTTAAAACGGTCCATGGGCCCAACAATCCAATTGCCCGGGCCCAAAAAGGTGAACCGCAAGGCCCTAGGGCCGGCTCGGCCCCTAGGGCGGCCAAGACTTGGGCGGCAAGCAAGAGGGACGGGCCCCTTAGGGGGCCGAACCTCTATGGGGAGTTGTTTCTAAAACAACTCCCTTGCTTGGTGCCCAAGTTTGGTTGTTTCCTTGTTTTGAAAGAACTCCTTCTTCCCCAAGGATGCCTAAACCCTAGATCTAAGATCCTAAAATTTCTCAAACTCACTAATTCATGCATCCAATGCAAAAATTAGATCTTGTTATGAAAGTTTATTGACAAATTGCATCCCATGCTTGATTTGTCTTGTTTTACGCGATAAATAATCGATTTAAAGTGTAAAACAACTAAAACGTAACACATAAACCACGTTTATGCTCTACGACCTGTGGCTCTAATACCACTGTAGGGTTTTGATTCATGGATGCGCAACGGAAACACAAACAATCACAAACCATGCAAAACCCTCCAAGGATCACAAGTCAAGAGACATAACGATGGTAAAGGAAGAAATCAATTAACACACCTTAGGGTTCTCCTTTGATGACTTCAAACGCGAATAGTGTCACGTCTTTACGGTTGATCCACGCCTAGAGGTGAGATCTAGATCTTCCAATCCTTGGTGCTAGCCCGGAAAGAGGAAGAGGAAGAAGAATCGCGCAAAACGAGGCAAGCCAAGGTGGGCGGCACCCCTTTAGGCCGACGGTTGGGGCGGCAATCCCAAGGGGGTTCGGCCCCTTTGTGGGATTTCTCACTCTCTCCTTTTCTCTCCCACTCGCTTATGTTATGAGCATTAGTGTGGGAAGGAAGGAAGGAGCATCATTTATATAGTCCAACAACTCCTTGTTAACTGCCTAAAGGCCCTATTCTAGTCCTACTAGAATTCGGATTAGTCCCCTTTTGCAAAAATAGTCCTTATCATGTCAATACATGGATTAGTTCTATTTGCAAATTAATCCTAATCATGTCTCTACATGAATTAGGCCACCTTGGCATATCCTAATCATGTCTATACATGGATTAGTCCAACTTGCATATTAGTCCTACTAAGTTAGCAAGTTGTTGCGATTTGATCCTTTTAATTAATTAATCATATTAATTAATTAATTCCCATGTTGTTCACCCCTATATGGCGTGTGACCCCATAAGTTCTATTTAGTTGGTAGTAACTATTTACTAATATGGAGCGGCCTCTAGCAAGACATCCATTCTAGCCAACAAATAGAATAGTCATCATGACAAACATTGTGCAAGTAATTGTCTCATCCCTTTGTCCCAATATCCGGATTGGACACGAGACATACAAGTCACACTCGTATATCCAATCCATAGTTTTTCGATCCTGGGAATAGCCTTATTCGTGCAAATAACATCAATATCCCATATTGATTTATTTGAGTCTGGCCAGACATTTTATAAGCACTATCCCTCGAGTGGCCTAGGATATTTGCTCCCGTTATGTGGGAGGGACAAATTCTATCTACGTCCACTACGATCTCTAAGCTTGCTTCTTATTGTATCCAGTACACGCCTTTATAACTACCCAGTTACGGTGTAGCGTTTAACGCTACCAAGATCACAATAATCCACAACTAGATAATCTAGTGACTTCAAGTCTAAGGATGACAATACCATTGCACCGCGAGAAGCGCTTGTGACTTAACATAACGTGTATGTATCCTTCTCGGAGATGGGTCAATCCAGTATGCCATTACTCCTAATGCATACCCATGTGTTAGATCATGATATCTCCATATCAATCCAATCCCATACTAGTATATAGATGATTGTCCCATTAATCATTATAATTGACTAGGAATATTTAAGAATATAACACTTATATTCTAAGGACTTCATTCATGTTAACATATCTCTATGTCGATAACATAATGAATCGTAAATCCATAAATGTCACAATTAATTGATTGCCTCTAGGGCACAATTCCAACAGTTTAACCTGTCAGAAGCTGAAATTCGAGCATAAAATAACGGGAGGTTTAGTTCAACCATTGGATGTTCCAGTTTGGAAGTGGGATTCAATTTCGATGGATTTCGTAACTGCCTTACCGACATCAAAGAATGGACTCAATCAGATATGGGTCGTGTTTGACAGATTAACCAAGACAGCAAGGTTTATTCCAATGAAGGATACATGGAACATGCAACAAAGAGTCGATGCGCATACGAAGAAAATTGTGAGATACCATGGAGTCCTGAGCTCTATAGTTTCCGGCAGGGATCCTAAATTTCTCTCTCACTTTTGGAAAGCACTCTAGGAGGCATTGACAACCCAGTTGAAATTAATTACATCGTTCCACCCTGCTACAGATGGACAAACTGCGAGGACAATTCAAACATTGAAGGATATGCTAAGGTCTTGTGTTATGGACTTTCAATGTTCATGGGTTGATAGATTACCTCTAATACAGTTTTCCTACAACAACAGTTACCACGCCAACATTGGCATGGCACCACATGAAGCGTTGTATGGAAGAAAATGCCGAACACCGTTGTGTTGGAGCGACATAAGCGAGACAATAGTGACTGGTCCACAGCTAATCGAAGAAATGACAGATCATGTGAGACTTATCTAGCAGCGAATGAAGGCAGCTCAGGATAGGAAAAAGTCTTACGTTGATCAGAAGAGGAGACCATTGGAGTTTCAAATTGCAGAAAAGACGTTCGTTAAAGTTTCTCACACTAAGGGAGTCATGAGGTTCAATCATAAAGGGAAATTGAGCACAAAACTCATTAGATCGTACAAAGTCATAGAGAAGATTGGAGAAGTAGCTGACCGGTTGGATCTACCATCAAACTTGGGTCATGTTCATAATATATTCCACGTATCTCAACTGAAGAAGTACGTTCCTGAACCGTCTCATGTATTAGATCCCGAACTGGTAGAATTGGATCCTTTGTTGAGTTATGAGGAGCAACCTGTAGAGATTTTAGACACCAAGACAAGAGACACCCACAACAAGAATGTCAAGCTGGTAAAGATCTTCTGGACAAATCACCTCACAGAAGAGGCAACATGGAAAGCGGAGGGTGACATGAGGAATAAGTATCCTCAACTTTTTTATGAGGTATTTTGAGTTCCGAAGACGTCATTCCTCTAAAGCAGAGAGGATGTAATCCGTTGGTTTTAAATATGTCATTTTAGTTCTCCTTATAGTATATTGCTCATCGTACATGACATTAGGTTTGCAATTAATAGATATACCCTAGAGTAGAGACTCATACCTTAGTTATTTGTTGAGAAGTTGGTTTATGCTTCGAGGGCGAAGCTCTCTTTAAGGAAGGAATGATGAAATACCCCGTTTTGTAGATACGATATTTTTATGATATTATTATAAATTGTGGGTAGTAATTTTTATTCTTTGAGAGTTAATTTTTATTGTTATTAAATACTTGGGGGTTTTGTGCATTTTCCTAACTTAATTAGTATCCTTTAACTAAGTTAGTGGGAGGTAGATGTCTTTTACCTAAATTTATAGGGGGAAAAGTGTCGTTTACCTAAAATTGTGTCGTCTTGTTCCTCAAACTCATCTCCCAACGGGAGTTGTTCTCCACCGCCAGCCAACACCACCTCCAACTGAAGGGAGGCGAATCCCTGGACCAGTTCGATTGCATGTTTGCTATACCGATTAAAACTTGTTTCAACATGAACGCTATAAACCCTACTAGGCGGAATTAGAGTTCATACCTGCGTCCAAGCTATCTGATGTAGGTCTGAACACTCCAGATCTTCTCCCGTATTCCTGAAGTTCCTCCTGGATGCAAGTGTGGGCTTGCTGCTTCCAGAATCCTTCTTGGCCTCCAGACGAATTGCTCTCACTCTCGAAACCCTAGATTTCGGTGTGTATCTTAAGCATACGAATTCTGAAGACTAAGGACACTTATATAGGCTACGGGAGGGACCTGGAGGAGAAAATACGAATCAGGCTCCTAACTTTATTAGGACTTCTGGTTCCACCCGAACCTAGTCCGAATAAAGTTAATAACAGTTAGTACCACTAAATAACTGTTATTGCACTCCTGTCTATATTCTCAAAACTAATATTTCGAGCTCCTGTTATTAAATACTTATTATCTCCCCATGTTAAGATTACAGATATCCGTCGATTAAATTAATTACTGACTAATTCATTTAATCGACCTCTTCCCATTTCCTTGATCCTTACCACTTAACTTATTTGATATGTCCAGATTACCAAGTAATCTACCTGCAGGGTTTGACATAATCAAAACTTATAAGCTTCATCAAGGGGATATCATCAATCCCATAACCGGGACATGGATTCCTTCGATATATCAATTTAGACCATGGACTCAATAGTATCACCCAACTCATCGAGGTTATTGATTCCATAGGAATCTCACTCACTTGACTTGTCAAAGCAATAACTACTAAATACATGTGCACATTGACTATCTAAGGATTAAGAGCATAAGTAATCATAATGACCATGAGACATAGCTTGTCTTATTATGTCAGTACAAAGACAATGATCTCAACTTGGTCCTGTTTAATATACACAAAGTATACTAGCACATTGAGTTGAAACTATAGTATGAACTATACTGTTTCCTGTAGCCAAGACAGACATATTAAAACAATGTGCTACAATCGTTCCGATGGTTTGTCTAATTCCATCTAGATTGTGAACTCACAACTTTCATTCTACAAGAACCGAAGATAAGATCTTCTGTGTTTAAGCTAGACTCTACACACCAGATCTTCTACTATGTAGAACAATAGACAACTATGCACAATAATAATATAATGCAAAAAACATTGCCCAAAACCATTCTCATAAATATCAAATTCATATAATCCAATACAAAAAGCATGGCTTTTAGTATTCAATCCAACACCAACTACAACTCTTCAAATTTTATCCTCTTTTCACCCAAATGCAATCCTTATCAACTACAAATTCGACAAAGACCAATTCTTTCTCATAAAGATAACCCAATTCGCCAATTTGCGTCCCGATTCGGAATCAAAAATATCTTCGGTGGGTTTCCTAATCCTCGCCAGATTCTTCACCCAAAGGCTATAAATACCCACTACAAACTCAGATAAATTCACACCAAAACACTTCCCAAAGCTCTCAATCTCTCCCTCTCAATTTCTCTCTCTCTCTCCCGACCAGGCTGCCGAGAAGACCCATACGGGTCCAACCGTCGCCGCCCAGTCGCCGCCGTCATCGTCGTTGGCTGACGGCGGCATCGCCGTCTCCTCCTTCTTAAGGTAATCTCCAACTCCATTCTAGTTTTTTCTTTGATTTGGGTTCCATGAAAAATCAAGTTGGTTGGAAGAAATAAAACAGTGACCGTGGGTTTTATGAGGAAGAAAGTGAAAAACAAGTTGTTGTAAACTATGGGGGGCTGTTTTGCACGTAATGGAACTTTGGGGGATTTGTTTGTGTGTCATCAAACTATAGGGATTTTAGTTGTATACTATGTAAAGTCATTATTTACTAAACCTATATTTTAGCCAATATAATGAAGGCTAATATATATACTTTAATAAGTCCATATTTTGTAAGAATAGTATTTATTATTTATGTTAATTAGTTCTTTAGTCTAAAAGGAAAGATAATTCGGGTACATTACCTTATAAGTTTATAATTTAAGACAATGAGTTCTCAGGCGAATGATACGTCGAGTATTATGACTGAATTGTTGTAGTTGCATTTATTTGAGGTGAGTAAACATGCCATCCCTAGTCTGCCTAACACCCTTTCGCGCCAAATGATTTTCTTCTCTTGTTGTCTCAAAATGAATTTACGTGCCACGTGAAATATGTGCTACTGTAACACTTGTTCCCACTTGTTGAAACATTTCTTTGGAAACATCACTATAATCTAATAATCAATGATAACGTAAAGTGGAAGGGTTGTGCAGGGTTGTTTCATGGTTACTATTTGCTTGGTCAAGCTGACTTCGGTCTCTCGTCTAATTAATTTTATTTAATCCGGTTGCAATGCCACGGATAGCTCGTTGTACTCACCCTTTTGGCCGCAAGAAGTCTTGAGGGGATATCGACACTTAAGGTCCTGGATGCTTGCGAAGTGGTTGGTTCTTTTTCCCCGTATCAACAAATTAACAATGTGATTTTGGACTTGACGGAAAATGGATGAGTATGTGATTTTGGCATTTCCTAATTTAAATATTAAAAAATCTCTTTGTTTTCTCATAAATGTCAAAGCTTTACTTCCACTTTGTTTTAGCTAGATTACTACAAATTGTTATTGTTTTATAAATACCTCATCATCATTTTACATGCTTGGTTGTTTATTTGCTCAGTATGTATTGCTGATTTTGGAATTGTGGTGTTCCCTTTCTGTTTTCTGCACCACCTGTTTAGATGGGAGCTTGGCTTAACGGGAGCGCGACTCATCACATTATTTAGAAACATTCACACTGATAATTCTTAGAACATCTTTCAGTTATCATTTAATTCTAGTTTTGTTTTATGCCCGTTATTGAGGCACAGAGATTTTAAATTTATATAAGTTTTACTTTAAGACTTGTTGGATGTTATGCTTGGATCCTCTGTTTAAATCTCCTTGTATCCGGGTTTCATGTCGGGTACGGAGTGACACCCCCGGGTTTCCGGCTTGGTCATTTTGGGGGTGTTACAAATTACTCACAATGTTATTGTCTCTTTTGAAACAATGCATACTATAAAGAAGTCTAAATGCAAGGGTGAATATTTTTGTTTGAAGCTTGACATGGCAAAAGCTTATGATATAGTCGAGTGGCCTTTCATTCAGACCGTTATGGGTAAATTGGGTTTTCATGAAGATTTCATTAAGAAGATCATGATGTATGTTCAGATAGTGAGGTTCTCTATTCTTTTTAATGGGCATCGAGTGAGAGATATTGTTCCAACCAGAAGACTCAGACAAGGGGACCCTATATTCCCCTATTTTTCTTGATTTTCAAAGAGGGATCACTAATCTTATCAAAAGTATTTGAGAGAAGGTAAAATCAAAGGGGTTAAGGCAGCTAGAACATGCCCGGTTGTAACTCATCTGCTATTTGTAGATGATAGTGTTTTCTTTGGTATAGATACATGATTAGAGTCCAAGGAAATGAAAAGAATCTCGATGGGAGAAATTTGGGACAGTGCATCAACTATGATAAATTTGCTATATGTTTCAGTTCAAAAATGTTGAATTCTAGAAAGTATGAGGTTGCTCATATTCTAAATGTAACTGACGTGATGGACATACTAAGTATCTTTTTCTTCCAACCTGTGTGGCCAAGAACAAGAAAGCTCTATTTGAAGGGGTCAAAGGTGGAATGAAAAGGGACTGAGTATTGCTGGCAGAGAGATTATGATCAAATCAGTTATACATGCGATACCTAGCTATGTTATGAATTGTTTTATACTACCAAATTCTCTCACAGATGATCTGCAAGCTAGATTTACAAGCTTGTGGTGGGGTAGTACTGAGAGCAAAATAAAGTTTGACTAGTGTAAGTTGGAGAAACTGTGTGCAAAGAAGTTGGATGGGGGGGGTCGGATTTAGATGCGTTGAGGCTTTTTAATATGGCTCTACTTGCTAAAAAAGGGTGGAGAGTTGTGTGCAACACACACTCCCTTGTAGGAAGGGTTCCTAAAGGAAAGTACTACATAAATTTTGAATTTTTTTCTGCTTACTTGGGAACTACACTCTCATCTGGAGGTAATTGGCAGACAAGTTATTTATGGTGGGGTAAGACATGCTATTGGATATGGTCATAGTACTAGCATCTAAAAACATGGATGGCTTCTCATGAATGGAGGAATGAAGATCACAACTACCCTCATCTTGGTATGGAAGCTATGGTCTCTGACCTTTTCACATAAGAAGGACAGTGGGATATGTACCTTAATGATAAGTTCCTTGCTGATACTGGGGCTGAATGTATCTATCGGATACCACTTTGCCAAAATAAGTAATGTGATAGTCTGGTTTGGGGAAATACTAAGGATGGTAATGTTGGGTTCTGACGTAGGTTACGCAGCGAAATAACAAAAATTATCCTAATCAAATCCCACAAAGGATCACAGGTGAAGCATCATAACATGATGATAGAAAGAAAGGTTACCTCAGCGATATCAGGCTGGTGACGATCACATACAAAGAATAGTATCTTTGTCTCTACGGTATCCACACGAATAGACCTCAACCGCGCTTCTTCTCCAACGGTGCTAGCAATCTGAGAAGAAGGATGAACTTGGACTTGTGCAGACTGGATCACATCCAAGCGGTGGCAAGGAGAACCCACGACATCATTATGCCGCGGGTAGAAAGAGGGGCGACATCCATGGTGGCCGACAGCTCCAATGGGGCGGCTCCATGGCTTGGCCGAAACCCTAGGAGTGAAAACTCCTTTTCACTCTTTTCTCTCTAGCTCTCTAGTAAACTGTGTTGTGTAGGAATTAATTAAGCATGAATTCTCATAGCCTACAAATCCTATTTATAGCTAGAGAAATTCACCTTTGCTCAGAAATCCACCAATGTGGGACTAGTTACATTCTAGCCCACAATGCTCTTTAGTCCAACTAATGAGCACAATTTACACTTTAGTCCAATGAATTCATTATTGATATCTAGTCCAAATAATTAGCAATAATCCCAACTTGATCTATTATCGTGTGTGACCCTGTAGGTTCCTAATTACATTGGCAGTAATAATAATTATTACAAACATTGAGCGGTATCTAGCAATACATCAATGCTCCCAAGTAATAGGAATGTCAGTGATCTGACTTACCTCTGTGACCAATGTTACCGTGTTGTATAATCCATTTTTCTCATCTATCCAGATTGGACACAAGACATGGAGTGTCACACTTGCATATCCAATCTATAGTTTCTCGATCTGTGAGTAGACTTAGATAAACAAATAACATCAACATCCCATATTGATTTATTTGAGCATGGCCATGCATTTTTCTAAGTCTCACTCATCGAGTGGCCATGGATATTTACTCGCGTTATGTGGGAGGGAAAAATCCTCTCTATATCACTACGATCTATCAACTTGCTTCATATCATGTCTGATTAAAGCCTTTATAGTTACCCAGTTACCGTGTAACGTTTGACGATATCAAAACATGATAATTCACAACTAGAGTACCTAGCGACTTCGAGTATAAGAATCACAACACCATTGTCACTTTAAGAAGCACTTGTGACATTCACATAACTCCCATGTAGCCTTCTCATGGTGGGTCAATCCAGTACGCCATTACTTCTAATACGTACCCATGTGTTAGACTTGATATCCCCATATCAATCTACCCACATACTAGTCTCGATGTAATACAGTCGTCCTATTAACTGTAGTACTCGACTAGGGATATTTAAGAATATGACCTTTATATTCTAAGGACTTCATTCATGTTAGCATATCTCCATATTGATAACATAATGAATAGTAAGTCCATTAAATATCACAATAAATTGATTGCCTCTAGGGCACAATTCCAACAGGTAATTACACAGTTGCTTCTGGGTACCACATAAATTTTAAGCTATGTTACCCTAATGATCTTCAAGAAGGTTTTGAAGGAACTAGTTCTCATACTCAAGAAATGATTGAAAAAAAATTGGAATTTGAAGGTCCCAGAAAAAAAATACGGGTTACCTGGAAACATACCTTTACTCTTTGTTCCAGGTAAAAACATACCTTTACCCACATACTGTATGTTTTTACCTGGAAGCTCCTAATGATCTTCAAGAAGGTTTTGAAAGAACAAGTGTTGAAGAAAAAGTGTGGCGTTTTTTCAACAAACTATTTGCCCCTAAAGAGTAATATGAGGAACAAAGGTATGTTTTTACCTGGAACTTGTCCTCGTTGTAGCCGATCTTTTAAAGGTGGACAACACTTGTTCTTCAATTTTTCAATCATTAAACATATATGGGTTGGCAGTGAAGTTGGGCACAAATTTTTAATCAGGAGCTCCGTTGCTATGATTTCCAGATGGCAGCACAACTCCAAAATGTTGATCTGAGCACTTTTGTGGTCCTCAATTGGCTAGTCTGGAGAAAAATAAACAAATCAGCCATGGAAGGGGGAAAGTTCGACATTAAATTTGTCATAGAAGATGTTGAACAAATCAGCCATGGGTTGATGACATACTTTCGTGTTTTTTGTCCTCAAAATATTAAAAGGACAATATCATCCTAATTCTTCAATGAATTACACAATTTTGTTAGTTACAAGGGTATAATGGTAACTTTCACTAAACAACAAATTTTTCATATCACTGACTTTTAAACAACAACAACTTTCTTTACAAAATTCATTCATATTTTTTCTTCAACTTTTGTGTCACTGACTTTTTTCACACCATCTTAAAAGACGGCTTAAAATCTAAAAAGTCCTCATCAAACTCACCATTTATGAGATTATAAAAATGAGTGGTTGAGGTGAGGACGGCGATTGCCCCTCTCTTTACATGAAGCCCAAGGGGCGCTGCCCCCCTTGACCCCCCGTAAAATAGTAGAGTGATTATGAATTCAATCGCGCGATTAAAACTGTATAATATTTGTGCTTTGCTTGATGTTTTATTGCATGGCGAGTGAATGTGGCCTAGTGTGTGACTGGTTTGTTGTGGTTTGGTTTTGATTTTTTTTTTTAATGTAAATTGATATAATCAAAAAACAATATATGTGTTGTGACTCTCTATTCAATCTGATTGTACTTCTATTCTCATCACATTCCACTCATAGTGTGGTTTCTCTACATATAGATGTATTTAAATTTCTAGGTAGAGTTTATCAATCCCATGGAGACAACAAAGGAAGAGACACACATACACTGACACTTTGACTTGAAAAAGCAAGCACTTGGAGAAGAGTTTGATGTTCTTATTGTTCATTTGATAATCTCACTGGCTTGAGAATATCTTATTGTTTAGAGGCCACATCCATGTCACGTTTATATTTTATGTCTTATTTATGTTGATGTATGTGATGCATGGTTGAATTTTAAATAAGATAATAATTAAGACGGATCGCTCAATCGGATTTTCGCGGTCCATTTGGAAAGACCAGTTTATGAGATCAAATTAAAGGAATGAATCCCCAAACTTAAAATAGTCAAGAGGGTTGTAGTGGGGAATTGAAAGTACAAAGGGTTTTGTGTCCCAAAATACATTTTGTAGACATGTTTAGTTTGTAATATTACCTCGCCAAATTCCTAGCATGTTGCCATACTTCTTCAAAATGTCAAAAATACATTCTTTGATCGACTTTCTTCATCTAATTCGATGCTAAAGTAAAAATTCAAGTTATTGGATTCCATCTTGAGAATATATTCTTTTACCCCAACGATATCTTCTTTTTCCAATTTGTAGTCGTCTGACATTTGCCACATAACTTTTACAATTTTTTTTTGTAGGAACGAAAGATTCTCATGTCCGCCCGCTTCGACCACGAATGAATTGAAATTTTTGTTCAGGGGGACGCCAGCTTCGTCACTGATTCGTAAAATGCTTTTCAAATTGGCACTTACTTCTCTATAACAAGGGAAGAATCGTGATTTACTTGGACTTAAACCATAGTTAATTCTCCAACTACTTGCATTCACATTTTCTGCCACCGTTGCTTTGCAATCCATTTTTTAACTTAGTTGATGACTCAAGCTATTTCTTGATAAGAAACTCGTCTTACCGCTCTTCCACATGGAAAAGTCACATAATAACTTCACGATTCATAGTTCTTTCAACGATTTGCGAACGACAGGAAACCCATTTTGGATACCATACTTTCTGTACGAAGCAAACATCTCATCACTACTAGTAAAAACGTCCACAACTTTTGACTCTTTTACTTCATATTCATCGCCTCTTATTTGTGGTTGTTCAACATCAACTTCGTCATGCTCTGTCTCTTCTGACGAATATTCTTTATTAAACTCAAGTTCTCTAATGCATTTTCTTCGTCAATAAGATTCAATTTGTGATAGTTGTGAATGGAAGTTCTTCCATTCCTAAACAATATAAAATGTTGTGTCAAAAAAATTGTCAACACAATGAAAATGTGCAGAAAGTAGCAAAAATAAAACATGTGCATAACATAAACCATCTCAATTCGAAACTTGATTTATTTCTTATAAAACAACAATTATTTGTGATTAAATGAATAAGAAAAATAGGATAAACACTTACTTACTTGTCAACCTAAGAGCAATTTTCAGCAAAGTAAATTGGTGTAATCAATTACGAGTCTTCAATGACCAACTCAAACTTTCCAGATATATCTACAATAGAACGACGGGGGCTTCGCAGATGACTCTTGAAGTCTTTGTATCGTTTGTTTATTTTTTAGAAGAAGAGTCCTTATTGAATTGATAATATTATCTTAATAGCATGGGATACACTTTTGTTAAGGTATCTATGTAAAGTTGAAAAAGAAAAGAAAAAAACTATAAGGTAGAAGTGGTTGGTCAAGTTTTCACCTGGCGAAATCCGTGATGTCTCCGTGAAGAATAACACTGCTCTTTTGGGAATAATAATAGTGAGTGGCTCTGTAAGCACCAATATTTGCTTTGTAAAAACAATTAAATAACTTATGGACTATGTTTGGTTGGTGGTGAAATATTTCCTATTAAATGTTTTCCCTTATTTTGGCATTTAGTTTGCAAATATCTACCAAGTAAATTGTTTCCACTGAAATGATGTAAAATGATTTTTAAGATTGTAATCCGTAAGCAATTTTCGAAGAATGAAGGAGCATGACAACATTTCAACGCCTCCACTACCAAGAACCGCCACCTACCCACCCACCACTATTGCCAGTTTAATACCTGATTAAAAAAAGGATTTTCAAGCTGTTTTGCGTCGGAACTCCAACAAACGCTTCAAACAAATGTGGCTGCACTATGATGCCACCAAATCGATTACTGAAAGAGTCTGGACCCTTTGGATTAGCGATTCCCCTTGTTATGCGGTTATTCAAAAATAGACTTTAACAATTGCCCATCTTCGCAATTGGAGTCAGCAAGCCTACAAAATTCTGGACCGTAGGATCGATGAATTAACGCAATCGCTTCAGCAAATTGAATCACAGATTGCGAGGCGGGCACATATGGATTTTGACCAATTGAAGGGTCTGCTTGCTGAGGAGCACAAGATTATAGCTCACCTGGACATTCTTTCTCTTGATCATGAGAAATATTGGGGGCAACGTGCCAAACAACATTGGCTCAAAGTTGGTGACCGCAATACAAAATTCTTCCATCGTGCGGCCACATTCGCCAGAAAAAGAAACACCATTGCAGCAATCTCCACAACCACTGGTCACTTGTTGACTGATCCGCTGGACATTGCCAATGAGTTCAAGAATCACCTGGAAGGCATATACTGCGCTTCTACCTCTACGTCAGTTTCTCCCGTCACTTTGTCTACAATCGACAACATCACTCCCCCACTTTCAGAGGAACAAGCGAGGCACCTCGACGCCCCCTTCACGGGCACGAAAGTCAAAATTGCTGTCTTCCAACTCCCTCCAAACAATGCCCCAGGCCCCGATGGTATCATCGCTGGATTAAATCAATCCTTTTGGGACATCACATGCCCACATTTGACGTATGTAGTCCTCTCCTTTCTCAACAACGGCCATCTGCTTTCTGACGTTGTAGATAGGGCTTTTTGGACAGGCAGATCTTAGCCACGTGGCGACCATCTAGCACACCTAGCTGTGCTCCACACACACTGGATCACCAGCCGTGCTGATCCACGTGGGGGCTGCGAGACAGGGCCCTCGCATACCACCACACGGGACTTGTAGGGACTTAGTGGTTTGGAGGCTAGAGAAAGTCCTGTCGCGCGCGAGCGACAACCAAACTCGAGCGCGACCCCTAGTAACTGCTTTGAGAGATTATGGCACGAGCTCCATAAACCCGGTCAACCTCGTAACGGTTCCGGTATACGCGGACGGACGTGCCTTCACGGTCCCTATATACGCGGACGAACATGCCGTTGTGGTTAAGCTAATTAAGCCGCCATTAATGGGCGCATTAACCACACTACAACGGTCACATTCTCCGTTATATATAGGATCGTTAACCTTTCCATACAAGGGCGAAGCACCTGAGATACGCGGAAGCTCTGCCAAAATCCTGTCTCTCTCTCATACAGTGCTATTGTCTTACTCTCTCCCTACACACAACCTTACTCTTCCTGTGTCCTTCCTATCCCCTACTCTTGGTGTATATTGAATTCTCTCTGCAGGATTCTCTCGTACACATTTGGTGAACCCGACGTGAAACTTACCATTGCAAGCAACCATGTATCATGAAGATGATGTCAGTAACAGATCGCCCTCCACGGAGACCACCTCGGGAGAGGAGACCCGTCACGCTTCTGCGGCCGCTGGAGAGACTCCGACGTTGGAGGCTCTGAACTCCACCATTCAGAATCAGGAAAAGGCCCTTCAGGCTCAATCCGCACAGATGGAGCGGATAATGGCCATTCTGGGGACCCTCTGCAAGGTTGGCCTTTCACGCACTCTATGACAATCAGCGTGAACATGACCTGATTTTATTGGAAGAAAAGCGAGAGCAAGCCAAGCGGACTAATAAACGGTACAAGGAGAGGATTGCCCGCGCGTACAACAAAACAGTCCAACATCGAGACTTCGCGGTTGGGGACCTGGTCTTGCGCGCATCGGATCACTGCATGCGGGAGGCGGCTCACCTTAAGTTCGCAGCCAACTGGGAAGGACCATTCGAAGTCAAAGAAGTCTTTGACAGTGGCTACTGCAATATACAGAGGCTACATGGGACGGCGACAACCCCAAGCTCAGTCAACATGCGCTGGATTAAGAAGTATTATCCTTAACTTCTCTCCTTACATGCATCAGATTACAATGCCTATTTACGCCTAGTATTGTGAAAAACTCATGCGTCGTTCCTCCCATATGAGGGATTTGTAACCTAGCCTCTCCCATATGAGGGACTTGTAATTTCACCTCTCCCATATGAGGGTATTTATAATAAAAGACTTCTCCCAAATGGGAAGAATTTTATGAATTTGGCTGTCTTTTATCGCTTCATTTACTTCTCTGTTTCGTAACGACAAAGCCTATCCGCCGAGATAGCAGAAATAATCAAATATGATCTTAAGTGATCCGAAGCCTATCTGCCGAGATAGCAGCACTATGCAAATGCGATCTAAAATGATCTTGAAGCCTATCTGCCGAGATAGTAGCACTATGCAAATGCGATCTAAATTGATCTTAAAGCCTATCTGCAAGGATAGCAGCGATATTCAAATGCGATCTCAAATGATCTAAAAACTTATCTGCCTAAGATAGCAACTCTAATATATGATCTTTATGATCTACGAACCTATCTATCAGATAGCCAGCTAGAGCAGCAACACCTTGTGCAAAACAAATAATTATGTAGGCAAATATCCAAATGCAAAAGGCAAAAGAAACATAACTTGTTTTATAGCCGACTCGCATGCGATATTACAAACTGTTCTATCAAAGCAAAGGACATCAGATACTCAAGTTTATCTCATTAAGAGTCAAAATGACTTACAATCTATCTGTCTAGATAGCAGCTTACAAGCGAAAGCTAATGGTAAGCTAAATCTTACTATAAAATGAACGGCCTACAAACACTACAAAAGCTATGCGATGCCATCTTCAAGAGCCCGGATCTGCACAAGGCCTCTGTCTGGTCTTCTGCCCAAGAGACATGCCAGATGAACCACCTGTTCACGCGGATGCGGCGGTGAAGAACAGGCAGGCAGCAACTCCTGGGGCAGGAAGCTCCTTGTCCACGGAGACGAGCACAATGGCTCGCCACCCCTAGTTCAAGAACGTGGAGGAAATAGTTCTCCTCCGGGAATGCTAGAGGAGAAACACTCCGTTCATTAAGAGTTGGTAAGAAGGTCAGCACAGCACTGCACCTCGCCAGAAGGCAGCCAGAAATACGACCTGCAAACACAATAGACGAAGAAAAATCTTCGAACAAGCATAAGGTATTATGTGCATCTTCTTTACGATGGTTATGAAGATCAATAAGCTTCGTAAAGAAGATCTTGGAAGCTATTTCTATGGCACAAAACACAAACTCAGGTTTCACAACTTGAAATTACCATGAACCAAAAAAAGACAAGGGTTGAAGCCAGCAGTCGTAAGGACTCATGGCAAGCCACATTTTGGGATGAGGAACCCAAGCAGCAGGAGGCAGGGTTTATATAGACCCTACGGAGACCCTTCAGTTCCCCAGCTGAGTCAGCAAAGCTTGGAAAAGGGGTAAGAGTCAATTACTTGCATCTTGAAAAAGGTAACATTCAATTACCCTACTAAAGGCTGCGACGATTCGGTGGCGTGCCCTAATTAATGACGGAAGGTCATGATACGGATGGACTTCCCAAGGAAATCGTGCTTATCTAATAAGTAGTTAGCGCGAAAATCAAGGCAGATATGTCACCATGTGACGTCATAATTGATACGCATAAGACACTTGAACAGATCCCCAGAAGGGCAAAACGGGGCATGCAAGTCTTGAATAAAAAAAGGGAGAGAAACCCTAGCAAAATTACAATAATGTATTTGTTTCAAAACAATACTTGATGTTTTTTTTCAAAATAAATCTTTGATCAGGGGGTCATCGGGAGAAAACAAGAGTGATGTATCTCTCACTTGGTCCACCTCTCGCTTTAGCTGCTCGTACTTGGCGCTCATCTCATGGAAGAGTTTGACAGCCTCTTCAGCCTTCTGCCTTTGCTCCTCTACCTTTCGCCCCTCAGCTGCGAGATTGTGGAAGCCGCGCTTTAAATTCACAGCTGCGCGAATCTGGGTGACCCTGTTAAGAAGATACCCGAAGCCCAGCTTGCCTTGAACTTTGGATTGAAGGCCTTGGCACATGCTGAAAAGCAGCTGCGCATTTTGAGGAGAAATGGTCGCAGGGGTGGCCGCAGACAGCTGCTCCAAAATCCTGATGGCTTTGGTCAAGAACAGTCTTCTGTTAAAAGGCTCTATCTCTAGAGACCTCACAAACGACCGAGGATAGGAGAGACGCATCCGAACTAGCCAATCCACATCAGCTTGCTTCAATCCTAACAATGTTGATTCAAGTTTAGAGCATGAAACTTGTAAATGAACAGTGCAAAATGCGAAAAATGGTGACATACCGGTTCCTTCAAGGATCTCACGCAAAGAAGGAATGTGCGTTGCTAGGAGAGCTGAAGTCTGTCTCCATTGCTTGTCTATCAGCTGCGAGCTCTAGCTCCTCATAGTTGGCAGGAAGGGTATAGGCTGCCACAAGTGCGATTGCAGCTCCCACTTGCGAGCTCCAAAAACTCCATGCTTGAGGAACCTCTGAAAGCTCTATCTCTGTTGGAGGAATGGCAACAGTAGTAGCTGCTGCTCGACCAGGAACTCCTTCAGGTGCGAGGGGCTCGTGGGGCTCGGGAGCACTCATTTGAACATTCACATTTGCATGTGATGTTATGTCTTCTACGACCTGCTCATTCTCATGAACCTCGGCCCCGACAGCATCTGTCTCCATTTCCTTTGTCACGACACCAGCATCTTCCTCCATTAGCACGGTGTCAGCTTCAATGTCATCAGAAACTTCAATGACATCCTCCAAGGGCTCTCCTGCATAATCGGCAGCTGCGACAGGCTTCTCGACATGGGAGCTTCGCTCTGGAACATAAGATGCAGGGGGTTGACTTCTCTGTTCCAGCATGGCTTCCTCTGCATCACCTACGATACAAGACAGGAAAATGTGAGGTAACTTGTATCACGCAATTTTTTGCTATTTTGATAAATCAAGAGCGAGCACCTCCACGCATAGGTGGGATTGTGGCATCTTCATCATAAGCTAAAGACGTGACACCATATCCTATTAGGGTATCTTCATTAAGCACATCCTTAAGGTGGGCGTGACTTGGGGTACGAAGAAACCAGTTATGATGATGCTTGGGTTACTAAGCCTAGTTTACAAACACTACTTGAATGATTACCTGAGGGTTCACCGCACTTGCTTACTAACCATCGGCGGATATCAGCTTTTGACAAGCCATGCTTTAACGCACCCGTAATCACTTCTTGATAAGTCACAGCGAGGTTAAAAATCTTACCTCGTTTACCACCCGCGATTTCCTCAAAATCTGCTTGAGCCTGTTCCAGAGAAGCCGCATCCAGATCATCCGCCACATCTTCCTCATCGGCTTGCTGCACCAAGTCGTCAACGTGTTGCTCTTCCAAACTCCTCTGCTTTATGAGTTCGATCTCATCTTCTTCTCGCTTCCTTCTTCTTTCAGCAGCCTCCGCAACTGTTCTTTTAGACTCAGCAAGGATGTCCTTGTCTATGGCTTCGCTGGAAACGCCAGAGTGAGAACCCCTCTTCTGCTTCTTGGCCAGAAGGCCACTGATGGTTTCTACATCATCATCTGCGAAGGAACAAACTGTTCAATAAAGAGTGCGAGAGATAAAGTAATGAGAAGATAAGATCGTTCGAGATACCTTCCGAATCTTCCTCTTGTATCTCACCTATTTCTCCTTCTCTTTCACTTTCGACTCTTTCTTCTTCTTCATTATCATCTCTTTCTCTCACCACTCTCCTCTCATCCTCCTCTTCCTCCTGACCAAACAGAACAAAAGTCTCGACTGCGAGCTCTTTTCGCGCCCTGCTTGGCGTGCGACCTTTGCCTTTATCTTTAGAAGCAAGGGACTTCGCAGGAGAGAAGGCTGGAGCACTCCTAGGGGAAGAGATTGTGATTCCCCTATGCCTTGGTCTCTTTTCCCTTGGAGCAACGTCTGCGGGAGGAGACGGAGCGTTCCTAGGAGGAGACAAAACTGGGGTGTTGTCGATCAGCGAGTCAGCAAATGCGTCCATTACCTCGCGAATTCGGGCCTCGATTGCGGGAGCCATTCTCATTGCTAGCAGAATTTGCTCACCCTGCCTTCTCGCAGCAACAATGGTATTGATCAGCGACTTGGAGCACTCGCCAGATGCAAACCTCCTCAGATAGCACTAAAACAGAAAATGGAGCATAAGTTTCGACACATCAAAGTAAAGAAACTTAACACAGGCAAAGGAAATTGTTTACCTTGGCAAAATCTCCGTTGTACTTGATGACATGCGAAGCACCATCCCTAACTGCGGCCATCTTCTCCTCAAGGATGGTGGATGGGCACAAGTGGTTCTCATGGTCCAGCAATGAGTAGCAGCCATACTGGGAGTCATCCAAACTGCAGTTAGGACGGAAGGGGAAGGAATTTCTCTTGATCACAGGAGCTCTGCTGGGTTGAGGGGTCGACTGTGTCTCAAACCTAGCCTGCTGGGTAGTCCAGTAAGCAACCCGATTCTTGGAGTAGCGACCTGACGGCCACCTGAAGGTTGATCGAAGGGAAGATTGCTCCTCAGGATGTTTTGGCACTCGCCAGACAGTAGCCGCTTGTAGCAGCCTCTTACAATGGATCTAGGCCAGACTGACGGCGCCACCGCATCAAAGCCAAACTGGGGAGAAACGCGAGTGGGATCGACATCCACTGTGATCCACTCGTACCTGAGAGTAAGCTCACGAACATAATCTGCAAGAGCAGGAAGAGAGCCCCTTAGACACCAGCAGAAGAATTCGCGATAGCGCTCATGGAATCGCTCATGAACCTCGAAAAGAAGCTCTTTCGAGAAGGCAACAAGTTTGGCAGGATACAACTTTGGGAACCATCGCACATTCTCAATGCGTGTGGCATAAGGCCTAGCCATAAACTTGTTGCGGTCATCGCATATCAGGCTCCAGGTACACTTAGGAAAGTGGGTCCCAAACCATCGAGCAGCTCTTCCACTGGAAAGTTCATCCTCCGCACCTGGGACACACCATTTGCTGGGCTTAGAAGGAACAGGAGCATAGGAGGGCCATCGCTCAAAAACCCACATGGTCAGGAATGCGATGTTAACATAAGTCAACACGTCAAGGCGACCGCGACAATCCTTGGTCGCTACAACCAGTTGGTATAATCTATGATACAGGGTGCCCAAGACTAGCGGCCCAAGTGCGACTCTCTGACCAAGGGTTAGTCTCACAGCAAGAGGGAGGACATGGTATAAAACACCATCATGAGGGTGGCCATCAACTAGGTACCTTGACAACCAGGCGCAGAGAAAGCCACACAAAGTCAGATGGTAACCTTTCCCATTTACATAATTCTTCGCCTTTGGGTTCTGGCTCAGAAGTTTCTTGGTGATACTGCTACTCGCATAGTCGCGAAAGAAGTACTGCACCCACTTGCCCCAGGTTTTCTTCGAAAATGTATCAACCAGCTGCCAGTCGGGAAGAAGTTTCGCAGGTGTCCACCGTGTGGAAATTTTCTTTACCTCCGACAAGCATTCCTCCATCTTATTGTACAGAGCAAGTTCTACATCAGTCCTCAAAGGACTCAGAGGATCCACCTCACCAACAGGAGAAAGATCATACAACATGTGTACATCTTCCAGAGTGGGAGCAACCTCGAACTCAGCAAAGTGGAAGGTGTGAGTCGCAGGTGAATAGCGAGAAAAAAGGTTTAGAAGCATGGACTGGTCCAACTTCACGGCTGCACCCTTCATAGCACGGATTGCAAAATTGACGCCAGCATTGTTCAATGCGATGGCATGGTGGGTCAATACGTGGTCAATCCACTCACCCATGAAGTCCAATTTCTAAACAAATGCCTGGGTAGAAATTGCAGTATGGGGAAAAAACCCATTTTCAACCCCTAATCGAACCACATCCGTGGAATCGATCAATTCAAGCATGGCTGCGTTAACAGGCGGGGTCAATGTCTGCAACTCTCCAGAGGGAACGGGAGTCGGCAGGTTCTTCACCTTAACCCTAGCATGGTAAAAATATTTTCCGCCCAAATAGGGGGCTTTCCGCCATAAGGTTTGGGGAAGATCAGGTATTTCTTCGGCCTCTTTAATAGGTTTGGTTCCTTTTGTCTTTGCCATTCCTGCGGAAGAGCAAGAAAAAAGGGGGGGGGGAATACACATATATTTAGTTTGAATTTTAGTTTGAAGCAACTATGTTTTGTCAAAAGAAGATGAACAGTTCAGGGTCAGTTATGGGTTTAGAAGTTCGGAATCATTTATATTGCTTGGAATTTCAGAAGTCCCGCATTCAAAATCCGGTGATTAGATCAGTTCTATGGTTAAGAACAAGGTCTCTTTTTGCAGATCTCAACGAATGATATGTTTCAAATAGCCACGGGCTTGCAGGTCCAATGCAGTTCAAAGTATATTTCAGTACATTAAATGAAATTGAGCAAAGCCAACCTTGTTTTGGTAAAGCTTTTTTAGATGAAGTCAGTTGAAGGAGACGATTGAAAAGGAAGAACTGATGATTGATCACTTGAATCTGCTCTTGAAGGCTTCCGGGTATCATTCACTTTAAGAGAAAGAAGTGATGCTTTGCAACAATGAAGAGCACAAAGTATTTATCCAAAAACAATGAGGGGTCGCGTCCTTTCAGTAGTCGAATCGCAACCGTTACCGTCGAATCGCGCAATCACAGGACAAGCTGACGTCATGCCTAAAACCCTAAAAGGACGGACGACATGACTCTAGGGATTTTAGGTCATAATGACATGCACGGAGGCTGAATTTGCGTGTATTTTAATTGGTGCGTGGTGGCGACGCGTACATTGGTTTCTGCGCATTGAAGCCTATCCGGCTGTGTGCCTTCACGCGCAAAAAGGGGGCTAATGTAGATAGGGATTTTTGGACAGGAAGATCTTAGCCACGTGGCGACCATCTAGCACACCTAGCTGTGCTCCATACACACTGGATCACCAGCCGCGCTGATCCACGTGGGGGCTGCGAGACAGGGCCCTCGCATACCACCACACGGGACTTGTAAGGACTTAGTGGTTTGGAGACTAGAGTAAGTCCTGTCGCGCGCGAGCGACAACCAAGCTCGCGCGCGACCCCTAGTAACTACTTTGAGAGATTTATGGCACGAGCTCCATAAACCCGGTCAACCCGGTCAACCTCGTAGCGGTTCCGGTATACGCGGACGGACGTGCCGTAACGGTCCCTATATACGCGGACGAACGTGCCGTTGTGGTTAAGCTAATTAAGCCGCCATTAATGGGCGCATTAACCAGACTACAACGGTCACATTCTCCGTTATATATAGGATCGTTAACCCTTCCATAAAAGGCCGAATCACCTGAGATACGCGGAAGCTCTGCCAAAATCCTGTCTCTCTCTCATACAGTGCTATTGTCTTATTCTCTCCCTACACACAACCTTACTCTTCCTGTGTCCTTTCTATCCCCTAATCTTGGTGTATATTGAATTCTCTCTGCAGGATTATCTCGTACACAGACGTCAATAAGACTTATATTGCGTTAATCTCAAAAAACAAAAGCTGCTTCAACTCCTGACGACTTCAGGCCTATCAGCCTTTGCAACACAATCTATAAAGTCATTGATAATATGTTGGCAAACCGTCTCAATATGGTCATTCCCTCTCTAATCTCAGATAAGCAAAGTGCTTTCATTGAAGGACGACTCATCTCTGACAATATCCTGGTGGCTCATGAGTGTTGGAATTGATGCCCTCGAGGCAATCTAGTTTAGTATGAATTTATTTGTGGCTAGAAATTCATTTATTATTTATTGGATATTTAATATAATTAAGTCCTTAGATTTACAATGGTGTTGTTTATCTTAAATATCCCTAGTCCAGTATAATGATTAATGGGACAATCATCTATAGACTAGTATGGGGTTGGATTGATATGGAGATATCATGATCCAACACATAGGTGTGCATTAGGGGTAATGGCGCACTGGATTGACCCATCTCCGAGAAGGCTACATACACGTTATGTTGAGTCACAAGCGCTTCTCGCGGTGCAATGGTATTGTCATCCTTAGACTTCAAGTCACTAGATATTCTAGTTGTGGATTATTGTGATTTTGGTAGCTTTAAACGCTACACCGTAAATGGGTAGTTATAAAGGCGTGTACTGGATACAATAAGAAGCAAGCTTAGAGATCGTAGTAGACGTAGATAGAATTTGTCCCTCCCACATAACGGGAGCAAATATCCTAGGCCACTCGAGGGATAGTGCTTATAGAATGTCTGGCCAGACTCAAATAAATCAATATGGGATATTGATGTTATTTGCACGAATAAGGCTATTTCCATGGATCGAGAAACTATGGATTGGATATACGAGTGTGACTTGTATGTCTCGTGTCCAATCTAGATATAGAGGCAAAGGGATGAGACAATTACTTGTACAAAGGTTGTCAAGATGACTATTCTATTAGTTGGCTAGAATGGATGTTTTGCTAGAAACCGCTCCATATTAGCAAATAGTTGCTATCAACTAGATAGAACCTATGGGGTCACACGCTATATAGAGTTGAACTAGATTTGGGAATTAATTAATTGAATTAATTAATTAGAAGGATCACTTTGCAAAACCTTGCAAACTTAGTATGGACTAATTTGCAAGGAAGGGACTAAATTGAATTCTAGTAGGACTAGAATAAGTCCTTTAGGTAGTTGGCAAGGAGTTGTTGGACTATATAAAGGACCTTCCTTCCGTCCTTCCCACAACTTATGCTCATAATTGATCATAATTAGAGTGGTAGAGAACAAAAGGAGAGAGCAACAAACAAGGAAGGAGCCGACCGCCCCTCCCTTGCCGCCGCTCGTCCCCGTCGGCCCCAAGGAGGCCGAACCTCCTTGGTTTGGTCTCGTTTTGCGTGATTCTTCTTCCTCTTCCTCTTTCCGGGCTAGCACCAAGGAGTGGGAGATCTAGAAATCAACTCTAGGCGTGGTTCAACTATAGAGAACGTGACACAATTCGCGTTTGAAGTCATCAAAGGAGAACCCTAAGGTGTGTTATTGATTTCTTCCTTTACCATCGTTATGTCCCTTGACTTGTGATCCTTGGAGGGTTTTGCATGGTTAATTATTGTTTTCCTTGCGCACCCATGAATCAAAACCCTACAGTGGTATCAGAGCCACAGGTCGTAGAGCATAAACGTGGTTTATGTGTTAAGTTTTAGTTGTTTTACAGCTTAAATTGATTGTTTATCGCGTAAAACAAGACAAATCAAGCATGGGATGCAATTTGTCAAATAATATATCATAACAAGATCTAATTTTTGCATTGGGTGCATGAATTAGTGATTTTGAGAAATTTTAGGATCTTAGATCTAGGGTTTGGGCATCCTTGGGGAAGAAGGAGTTCTTCCAAAACAAGGAAACAACCAAACTTGGGCACCAAGCAAGGGAGTTGTTTTGGAAACAACTCCCTATAGAGGTTCGGCCCCCTAAGGGGACCGCCCCTCTTGCTTGCCGCCCAAGTCTTGGCCGCCCTAGGGCCCGGCCCTAGGGCCTTGCGGTTCACTTTTATGGGCCCGGGCAATTGGATTGTTGGGCCCATGGACCGTTTTAACCCTAGAAATCCTAAAATCAATTAAAATTGACCAAGCGCGTAAAAATTGGATTTTAACAGTTTATGTGCAAATCGCATGGTGATTGGATATGGCCTTAGGATGTGGTTTGATGTGGATGTTTATTTTTGTGGTTTGGTTTATGGCCTGCGAGCTGATCAATTAACTGTAATAATTAATTAGGGTTTTATGGCCTGCGTGCCATTATTTTCACAAATTGTGAGATTTATTTTATTTAGTATAGAAGTTAGCTAGTGCTAGATAAAGTAGATTGTTAGCCAAGATTGAAGACAAGAAGCCCAAAGCCAAAAGGAGCCACAAAAGATGGAGCATGGAGCATTCCACATGACTATGAAGGATGGACCAAAAGATCAAGACGCATGGAGATGTGTTTGTTTCTAGGGTTCATAGATAATTCCATTGGCTTGGAATTATCGTAGTCTAGAAAAGGCCATATCCACATCACGTTTAATTTCTGTTTTGTGGTTGTTTACTTTATTGTCTTATTGTTTTGTGGTTGGTGTATGGATGATGCATGCAATTAGGATAATAAGATAATTAGACAACCCGGATCTATTATTTGGAGTTGTGCCCAAACTCAAATAGATAGATTAGTTGATTTTGATCAACAAAATAATTAAAAAATTGAATTTAAAATCCCTCAAAATTCAAATATTGTGTTCTTGCCTTCTCGTTATTTAAACACTCATTATCATCATTATTTATCATGTTCATGCGTGCCAAAGCATGGAGACTTGGTTCATAATGATGGAATGCGATGGCACAAGCTAGTAATGTGCAATTGTTTAAATAAGAGGTTGAACACAACTAGGCTATTAATATGATTAAGAAACCTAGAGGCAACCAATTGAGATTATCCATATGGATGGATAAATAAGGAGTTATTTGCCCAATTGAACCAAGAGTTGCATAAGGGATGCAATTGGAATTGTTCCTACCTAAAGTAGTCAAATTATGGGTGACTTGCCAAAGCAAGCTCATAAGGAGATGAAACATGGATCTTGGCCCACTAGAAAATATAAGGATATTTTCCGCATTAATATCTTGAGGGTTATTAATCCGTAGAAAAATAGTGGGAGCTATATTTGATAAACTAGCCATTATTGAATATAGTCAAAAATTCACAAATACTAAAACTTGCGTATTTTCCTTTTGTAGAATTCCAAATGGCAAACAACTCATCGATTTCACAACATTCCCTACGAGCTGTCCTTGAGAAGGACAAGCTCTCTGGAACCAACTTTCTTGATTGGCACAGAAACTTGAGAATTGTTCTCAAGCAAGAGAAGAAACTGTACGCAATAGAGGAGCATGTTCCAGAAGGTCCAGAGAACCAAACACCTGCTTCCCTAAAGGCGTATCAAAAGCGTGTTGATGACGCTAATGATGCGGCCTGCCTTATGCTATGCACCATGACTTCTGAGCTTCATAAGCAACACGAAAACATGAATGCTGTCGATATGATCGAGCATCTGAAGCAGCTCTTCCAAGAGCAGGCAAGGGTAGAGAGGTATGAGGTCTCTAAGGCACTGTTCAAGTGTCATCTGGCAGAAGGGAACCCGGTGGGACCCCATGTACTCCGTAGGATCGGGTACTTGGAGAACCTCACCCGACTGGAATTCCCGGTCGGCCAAGAGTTGGCAACCGATCTCGTGTTGCAATTGTTGCCCGAGAGTTATGGACAATTCATCATGAACTATAACATGAACGAGATCGTGAAACCACTGCCAGATTTACTCAATATGTTGAGGACAGCTGAACAGAGCATCAACAAGGGTAAGGGCAAGGCCATTATGATGGTGCAGAAAGGAAAGGGCAAAAGGTTTGCCTCATCCTCCAAGGGCAAAGGCAAGTCAGTTGTCAAGTCCAAGGAACCTGACCTTAAGCCTATTGGTGGCATTGCCAAAGGTGTGACTAAATGTGAATGTCACTACTACAGTCATCCTTGACACTGGAGGAGGAACTGCCCAAAATATCTGAAGGACAAGAGGTTTGGAATAGTGATTCCACCACCACCAGGTATTTTTGTTGTAGATGTCAATTTAATTGTCTCTACATCATGGGTATTAGATACTGGATGTGGATCTCACATTTTTCGAAATGTGCATGATCTAAAGAGAAGTAGAAGATTGGTTAAAGGGGAGGTAGATCTGCGCGTTGGGAATGGAGCAAAAGTTGCTGCGTTGGCCATAGGCGTGTGCGAGCTATCTCTGCCTTCAGGATTAGTTTTAGAATTAAATAATTGCTATTTTGTGTCTGCTATGAGCAGAAACATTATTTCTATTTCTTGTTTGGACAAGGATGGTTTTATTATTTCAATAAAGAACAATTGTTGTTCCTTTTATTTGAATAATATTCATTATTTTAGTGCGCAATTATTTAATGGACTGTATGTCCTTGATCTAAGCAATCCTGTCTACAACATTAATACCAAGCAGATTAAAATAAATTATTTAAATCCTGCTTAATTATGGCACTGTCGTTTAGGCCACATAAACGAGAAACGTGTATCTAGACTCCATAAGGATGGATTACTAGACTCATTTGATTTTGAATCATATGAGACATGTGAGGCTTGTTTATTGGGAAAAATGACAAAGTCCCCTTTCAATAAGAAAGGTGAGCGGGCTAGTGAGCAATTGGCGCTCATACATACTGATGTGTGTGGGCCATTTGCCACGCCTGCCAGGGGCGGTTATGTCTACTTCATTACATTTACTGATGATTACAGTAGATATGGATTTGTGTACCTTATGAGGGCGAAATCCGAATCCTTTGAAGTGTTCAAAGAATTCAAGAATGAAGTAGAGAAGCAACTTGGCAAAAATATCAAGGCTCTACGATCGGATCGTGGAGGAGAGTACTTGAGCCAAGAGTTTGACGACTATCTTACAGAGTGTGGGATCGTGTCCCAACTCACTCCACTCGGAACGCCACAATGGAATGGCGTGTCCGAGAGGAGGAATCGAACCCTATTGGATATGGTTCGATTTATGATGTGTCAAACTGATCTTCCATTATCATTTTGGGGCCACGCTCTATTAAGTGCAGCTTTCACCATTAACCGTGTTCCATCTAAATCAGTCATGAAGACACCATATGAGATGTGGAGTGGGAGGCGTCCCACACTGTCGTTCATAAGGATTTGGGGCTGCGATGTCTATGTAAAACATTTACAATCAGACAAGCTAGGGCCAAAATCGGATAAGTGTAAGTTTGTGGGGTACCCTAAGGAAACTAAGGGCTACTACTTCTACAATCCAGCCGAGAACAAAGTGTTTGTTGCTCGGACCGGCGTGTTTCTAGAAAGAGAGTTTGTCTCTAAAGAAGCAAGTGGGAGGACTGTAGAACTTGAAGAGGTTCAAGAACCACAAATCACTGAACCGATTATGGACATGAACAGGAACCACAAGCAGTTGTGGAGCAACCTGTTCAGGTAACACAAGAGCTTCGTAGATCTAGTATAGTGCGCCAGGAACCCGAGAGGTATGGACTTCTCGTAACCGATTCCGGTGACACGATGCTCATAGATGATGAGCCTACTACCTATGAAGAGGCCATGAAGGGCCCAAACTCTCAGAAGTGGCTAGAAGCCATGAGATCCGAGATGGAATCCATGTACACCAACAAAGTATGGACTTTGGTGGAACCACCCGAAGGGGCGCGGCCCATAGGGTGCAAGTGGGTCTTCAAGAAGAAGATCGACATGGATGGTAATGTGATTACCTACGAGGGCCGATTGGTGGCTAAAGGATTCAGACAGATTCATGGTATTGACTATGATGAAACCTTTTCACCAGTCGCTATGACCAAATCCATCCGAATCCTACTTGCGATTGCAGCATACCATGACTATGAGATTTGGCAGATGGATGTCAAAACAGCATTCCTTTATGGGAATCTTCTCGAGGACGTGTATATGATACAGCCGGAGGGTCTGAGGATCCAAAGCAAGCCAACAAAGTCTGTAAGCTGCAACGATCCATTTATGGATTGAAGCAAGCTTCTAGGAGTTGGAATCGACGTTTTGATGAAGTAGTCAAAGAGTTTGGCTTCATCAGGAACGAAGATGAGTCTTGTATCTACAAGAAGGTTAGTGGGAGCTCTGTAGCTTTTTTGGTCTTGTATGTGGATGACATACTACTCATTGGAAACGACGTTCCCATGCTACAATCTGTTAAAGATTGGCTAGGGAAGTGTTTATCAATGAAGGACTTAGGGGAAGCAGCCTATATACTCGGTATAAAGATCTATAGAGATAGATCTAAGAGGCTTCTAGGCCTAAGTCAATGTACATATATTGACAAGGTGTTGAAACGGTTCAACATGCAAGATTCCAAGAAGGGATTCTTGCCCATGTCACATGGAATCACTCTTTCGAAGAGTGGTTGTCCTTCCAATGAGATTGAGAGGGAACGCATGAGTAGAATTCCCTATGCCTCGGCCATAGGATCTATCATGTACGCCATGTTATGTACTAGACCAGATGTGTCATATGCCTTGAGTATTACAAGCAGATACCAATCCAATCCAGGTGAGTGTCACAGGATTGCAGTCAAGAACATCCTAAAGTACTTGAGAAGAACTAAGGATGCTTTCTTAATATTTGGCGGTGAGGAAAAATTTGCGTGTAAGGGGTTACACTGATGCAAGCTTCCAAACCGACAGAGAAGACTTTAGATCACAGTCGGGATATGTGTTTTGCCTGAATGGAGCAGCGGTGAGATGGAAGAGTTCCAAGCAAGAGACGGTGGCTGATTCTACAACAGAGGCTGAGTACATTGCTGCAAATGGCGCAACAAAGGAAGCAGTTTGGATCAGAAAGTTTGTTTCTGAACTTGGTGTGGTTCCTAGCATTGCGGATCCAGTGGAGTTGTACTTTGACAACACTGGGGCGATCGCGCAATCAAAGGAACCCAGGTCGCACCAGAAATCCAAGCACGTTCTCAGGAAGTTTCATCTGATTCGAGATATTATCGATAGAGGAGACGTTCGGATATGCAAGATTCATAAAGATGAGAATCTGTCAGACCCGCTTACAAAGCCGCTCACGCAGTGGATGCATGAAGGGCACACTAGGAGTATGTGCATACGAGATGCGCCAGATTAGCTCTAGTGCAAGTGGGAGACTGTTGGAATAGATGCCCTAGAGGCAATCTAGTTTAGTATGAATTTATTTTTGGCTAGAAATTCATTTATTATTTATTGGATATTTAATATAATGAAGTCCTTATATTTACAATTGTGTTGTTTATCTTAAATATCCCTAGTCCAGTATAATGATTAATGGGACAATCATCTATAGACTAGTATGGGGTTGGATTGATATGGAGATATCATGATCCAACACATAGGTGTGCATTAGGGGTAATGGCGCACTGGATTGACCCATCTCCGAGAAGGCTACATACACGTTATGTTGAGTCACAAGCGCTTCTCGCGGTGCAATGGTATTGTCATCCTTAGAATTGAAGTCACTAGATATTCTAGTTGTGGATTATTGTGATTTTGGTAGCGTTAAACGCTACACCGTAACTGGGTAGTTATAAAGGCGTGTACTGGATACAATAAGAAGCAAGCTTAGAGATCGTAGTAGACGTATATAGAATTTGTCCCTCCCACATAACGGGAGCAAATATCCTAGGCCACTCGAGGGATAGTGCTTATAGAATGTCTGGCCAGACTCAAATTAATCAATATGGGATATTGATGTTATTTGCACGAATAAGGCTATTCCCATGGATCGAGAAACTATGGATTAGATATACGAGTGTGACTTGTATGTCTCGTGTCCAATCCGGATATATAGACAAAGGGATGAGACAATTACTTGTACAAAGGTTGTCAAGATGACTATTCTATTAGTTGGCTAGAATGGATGTTTTGCTAGAAACCGCTCCATATTAGCAAATAGTTGCTACCAACTAGATAGAACCTATGGGGTCACACGCTATATAGAGTTGAACTAGATTTGGGAATTAATTAATTGAATTAATTAATTAGAAGGATCACTTTGCAAAACCTTGCAAACTTAGTATGGACTAATTTGCAAGGAAGGGACTAAATTGAATTCTAGTAGGACTAGAATAAGTCCTTTAGGTAGTTGGCAAGGAGTCGTTGGACTATATAAAGGACCTTCCTTCCGTCCTTCCCACAACTTATGCTCATAATTGATCATAACTAGAGTGGGAGAGAACAAAAGGAGAGAGCAACAAACAAGGAAGGAGCCGACCGCCCCTCCCTTGCCGCCGCCCGTCCCCGTCGGCCCCAAGGAGGCCGAACCTCCTTGGTTTGGTCTCGTTTTGCGTGATTCTTCTTCCTCTTTACGGACTAGCACCAAGGAGTGGGAGATCTAGAAATCAACTCTAGGCGTGGATCAACTATAGAGAACGTGACACAATTCGCGTTTGAAGTCATCAAAGGAGAATCCTAAGGTGTGTTATTGATTTCTTCCTTTACCATCGTTATGTCTCTTGACTTGTGATCCTTGTAGGGTTTTGCATGTTTAGTTATTGTTTCCGTTGTGCATCCATGAATCAAAACCCTACAATGAGATCCTCAATTACATATTAAAAAAACAAGGAAGGAAAGCAGGCCTTTTTCGCCTTGAAACTTGACATGAACAAAGCGTTCGACAGGGTCAACTGGACATTTCTCATCCATACTATGGAACATATGGGTTTCAGCTCAAAATGGATCAACCTCATCCATCGCTGCATTTCCATGGTATCTTATTCAGTGGTCACAAATGACTCTCGTTCGACTGTTGGATCTGGATGCGCTAGAGGCAATCTGTTTAGTATGAACGTTACTTTCTAGAATAATAATTGTTTTATTTATGGAGATATTTAATATAATGAAGCCATTAGATTGTAATTGTGCTGTTTATCTTAAACATCCCCAGTCCATATATTGATTAATGGGAGGATCAACTATAGACAAGTATGTGGGAAGATTGATATGGGAATATCAAGTCTAACACATAGGTATGCATTAGGCGTAATGGCATACTGGATAGACCCACCACGAGAAGGCTACATTAGATTATGTCAACTTCACAAGCGCTTCTCATTGTGCTAATTGTGTTGTAATCCTTAAATGTCACTGGATTCTCTAGTTGTGAAATATCATGCTTTGATATTATCAAACGTTGCACCGTAACTGGGTAACTATGAAGATAACAATCGGGCATGATAGGAAGCAAGCTTAGAGGTGGCAGTGATGTAGACATGATTTGTCCCTCCTACATAATAGGAGTAAATATCCACAACCACTCGAGGGGTAGAGCCTATGGAATGTCTGGCCAGACTCAGATAAATCAATATGGAGATATTGATGTTATCTGCATGGATAAATCAATATGGAGATATTGGTTTTATCTGCATCGAGTAAATTTTTGATTGGGTATACGAGTGTGACGAATATGTATCGTGTCTAATCCGGATATAGAGACAAATGGATAACACAACACTGTAACATTGGGCACAAGGTTTGTCGGGATCACTGACTATTTCTATTAGTTGGGTAGTATAGATGTGTTGCTATACACCGATTTATGTTTGTAATAGTTACTACCAAGTAAGTAGAAACATATGGGGTCACACACTGTATGGATTAAACTGGATATGGGTATTAATTAGTTGGACTAATTGATAAAAGGATCATAACGCAACCACAAGCAAAGTTAGTGGGACTAATTTGCTAGTGGACTAATCCATGTAAGGACATGATTAGTATTGAGGATTTTATGTAGTTAATAAAGATTTATTACTATATAAAGGAACTCTAGCTTGTTATTTTCTCACAAGAGTCATTATTGAGAGAAATATAACAAAGCAAAGAGAGAGACAGAGAGAAGGAAGAGGTCGATTCCCACGCCTGCCAGAGGTGGTTACACCGACTTCATTACGTTTACTGATGATTTCAGTAGATATGGATTTGTGTACCTTATGAAGGCCAAATCTGAATCCTTTGAATTGTTCAAAGAATTCAAGAATGAAGTAGAGAAGCAACTTGGAAAAGTATCAAGGCTCTACGATCGGATCGTGGAGGAGAATACTTGAGCCAAGAGTTTGACGAGTATCTTAGAGAGTTTGGGATTGTGACCCAACTCACTCCACCCGGAACGCCACAGTGGAATGGCGTGTCCAAGAGGAGGAATCGCACCTTGTTGGACATGGTGAGGTCTATGATGTGTCAAACAGATCTTTCAATATCGTTTTGGGGACATGCTCTAATGACAACTACTTTTACCATTAACCGTGTTCCATCCAAATCGGTCATGAAGACACCATATGAGATATGGACTGGGAGGTGTCCCATAGTGTCGTTTATGAAGATTTGGGGTTGCGACGCCTATGTAAAACATTTACAGAGTGACAAGCTTGGACCCAAGTCAGATAAGTGCAAATTTGTGGGGTATCCTAAGGAAACTAAAGGATATTACTTCTATAACCCAGTCGAGAACAAAGTGTTTGTTGCTCGAACCGGCGTGTTCCAAGAAAGAGAGATTGTCTCTAAAGGAGCAAGTGGGAGGGCTGTGGAACTTGAAGAAGTTCAAGAACCACAAATCACTGATATGACAATGGAGCATTAACAGGAACCACAAACGGTTGTGGAGGAACCTGTTCGAGTAGCACAAGAACTCCGTAGGTCGAGTTGGGTACGTCACGAGCCCGAGAGGTATGGACTTCTCGTTACTGAGGTGGTGACGTATTGCCCTTAGATGATGAGCCTACTACTTACAGGGAGGCCATGAAAGGGCCAGACTCAAAGAAGTGGCATGAGGCCATGATATCCGAAATGGAATCCATGTATTTCAACCAAGTATGGACTTTGGTGGAACCACCCGATAAGGTTCGGCCCATAGGGTGCAAGTGGGTCTTCAAGAAGAAGAATGGCATGGATGGAAACATAGTTGCCTATAAGGGCCGACTGGTGGCTAAAGGTTACAGATAAATTCATGGTATTGACTATGATAAAACCTTTTCCCCAGTCGCGATGACCAAATCCATTCAAATCTTTCTTGTGATTTCAGCTTAATACGACTATGAGATTTGGCAGATGGATGTCAAAATAGCGTTTTTATATGGAAACCTCCTCGAGGACGTTTACATGACACAACCTGAGGTTTTTGAGGATTCAGAGCATGCAAATAAAGTCTGTAAACTACACAGGTCCATTTATGGATTAAAGAAAGCTTCTAGGAGTTGGAATCGACGTTTTGATGACGCGGTCAAAGAGTTTGGATTCATCAAGAACGATGACGGGCCTTGTGTTTACAAGAAGGTTTGTGGGATTTCTGTTGTGTTTCTGGTCTTGTAGGTGGATGACATACTACTTGTTGTAAACGACATTCCCATGCTACAATATGTTAAAGATTGGCTAGGAAACTGTTTCGCGATGAAGGACTTAGGATATGCAACTTATATACTGGGTATCAAGATCTATAGGGATAGATCTAGGAGTTGCTCGGCCTAATCCAAAGTACATATATAGACAAGGTGTTGAATCGGTTCAACATGCAAGATTCCAAGAAGGGATTCTTGCCCATGTCGCATGGAATCACTCTTTTGAAGAGTGATTGTCCTTCCAATCAAATTGAGAAGGACTGCATGAGTAGAATTCCGTATGCGTCGGCCATAGGATCTATCATGTATGCCATGTTGTGTACTAGACCGTATGTGTCGTACGCATTAAGTCTGGCAAGCAGATATCAGCTCAATCCGGGTGAGAGTCACTGGATTGCATCAAGAACATCCTTAAGTACTTGAGAAGGACTAAGGATGCATTCTTGGTATTTGGAGGCGAGGAAGAGCTAAGAGTAATCGGTTACACTGATGCAAGCTTCCAAACCGACAAAGAAGACTATAGATCACAGTTGGATTATGTGTTTTGCCTGAACGGAGGAGTTGTGAGCTGGAAGAGTTCCAAGCAAGAGACAGTTGCTGATTCTAAAACTGAAGATGAGTACATCGCTGCTTCAGGCGCAACAAAGGAGGCTGTTTGGATAAAGAATTTTATCAGTGACATTGGTGTGGTTCCTAGCATTGTGGATCCCATAACGTTGTACCACTGGGGCGATCGCACAAGCCAAGGAACCCCGTTCGCACCAGAGGATGAAGCATGTCTTAGGAGATTAGATCTCGTTCGAGACATAGTGGATCGAGGAGATGTGAAGATATGCAATATTACAACATGTGACAATCTTTCAGATCCTTTCACAAAGTCGTTGGTTCAGCGAAAGCATGAAGGGCACACTAGGGCTATAGGCATACATGATGCACCAGATTGGCTCTAGTGCAAGTGGGAGACTGTTGGTTTTGAATGCCCTAGAGGCAATCTGTTTAGTATGAACGTTAGTTGCTAGAATAATCATTGTATTATTTATGGATATATTTAATATAATGAAGTCTTTAGATTGAAATTGTGTTGTTTATCTTAAACATCCCTAGTCCACTATATTAGTTAATGGGACGATCAACTATAGACTAGTATGAGGGTAGATTGATATGGGGATATCAAGTCTAACACATGGGTATGCATTAGGGTAATGGCATACTGGATAGACCCACCACGAGATGGCTACATTAGATTATGTCAACGTCACAAGCGCTTCTCGTTGTGCTAATGGTGTTTTAATCCTTAGACTTGAAGTCACTGGATTCTCTAGTTGTGAAATATCATGCTTTGATATAATCAAACGTTGCACCGTAACTGGGTAACTATGAAGATAACAATCGGGCATGATAGGAAGCAAGCTTAGATGTGGCAGTGTTGTAGACATGATTTGTCCCTCCTACATAGTATGAGTAATATCCACGGTCACTCGAGGGGTAGAGCTCATGGAATGTCTGGCCAGACTCAAATAATCAATATGGAGATATTGATGTTATCTGCATGGATAAGTCTATTCCCAGTATCGAGAAACTATGAATTGGATATACGAGTGTGACGAATATGTCTCGTGTCCAATCCGGATATAGAGACAAAGGGATAACACAAAACGGTAACATTGGGCACAAGGTTTGTCGGGATCACTTACTATTTATATTAGTTGGGTAGCATATATGTGTTGCTAGACACTGCTCTATGTTTGTAATAGTTACAACCAACTAAGTAGAAACCTATGGGGTCAAACACCGTATGGATTAAACTGGATATGGGTATTAATTAGTTGGAATAATTAATAAAAGGATCATAACGCAAACACAAGCAAAGTTAGTGGGACTAATTTGTAAGTGGACTAATCCATGTAAGAACATGATTAGTATTGGGCTTTTATGTAGTTAATAAAGAGTTATTATTATATAAAGGAGCTCTAGCTTGTTATTTTCTCACAAGAGTCATTATTGAGAGAATCATAACATAGCAAAGAGAGAGAGACAAGGAAGAGGCCGAGAGCCCCAACCCCGTCGGCCTCCCTAGGCGCAGCTTGGTGCCTCGTTTTGCGTGATCCGTTCCTCGTTTCTTCCGCTTCTAGCAGTACACGGTGGGAAGGAATCCAGTTAAAGATCCAAGGTGTGGATACTCGTGGAGACGAAGACACAATTCTTTGTAGTGATCACACAAACTAAGGTACACATGTTTCTACCCTAATCATGTTATGATTGCTTGCCTGTGATCCTTGGAGGGGTTGAGCAGGATTAAATTTTTGTTATTCCGCTGCGTAACCTGTATCAAAACCCTACATCGACGACCTTCCATCATAGCAACGGGCTACGTCAAGGAGATCTGCTGAGTCCTTATCTGTTTATTCTGGTTATGGAAGCCATGTCTGCATCTATTTCTAACCTTGAGCTCCAAAATCAGTTCAAAGGGATTGGAATCAGTAGAAAATCGCCTCCCGTCTCACATCTATTCTTTGCGGATGACTCTTTTCTCTTCCAGAATTTCACACAAAGGCGACGTTCTTGGTCTCAAGCAAACACTGGATGATTTCTGCAGTCAGCCGGGTCAAGTTCTCAACTCGCAAAAGTTGGAGATTTTCGTTAGCCCTAACATGAGTCAAAACGACATCAGCTATATCCATTCTATGATGCGTATTGAAATCAAAGACAAGCCGAGCCTCTATCGGGGAACAACCATGGATTTCACTCTTCCGAAAAGGAGAAATCTTCAAAGGTATTCTCCAGCGGTTCATCGACAAGCTCAACAACTGGAAACTATCCACGCTTTCGTTCAACAATCGGAAACTATCCATTTTATAATGCCTATTTAAATCAAAGCCAATCCACGCTTTTTAATGTGTTCAGAGCACCTAAGTTTTTCCTAAAGAAATTACAAAAAAACATGGCCAGTTATCTCTGGAAAGGAGGCAAGGAAACGTGTATACACTGGAAAAAATGGGTAGACCTCTGCAAACAACTGGCTGAAGGAGGGCTGGGTTTTCGTTCTCTGACAAACCTAAATCAAGCCATACTAGCAAATATGGCTGACACAATCCAACATAAGCCAAACTCTATCCCGTCTCGTCTTTTGAAGGGCAAATATTGCCAAACCAAATATTTTCACTCAATCTCTAGGTCAGCCAACATTTCGTGGGGATGGAAGAGCATCCTTTGGGGGAAACTACTGCTCAAGCAAGGCCATACGTGGATCCCGGGAAATGGAAAAACTATCCGCCTATTTGTTGATAAATGGATTCCAAATGTCATCTCTCCCCGTTTACCAAACCTGTTCACAACTTTAGAGAACACGACTCTTGATTTCTTCTTCAAAAACGGGAAGCAGGAATGGCTTTACGATTTGCTCAGATGTTTTTTCACTGCAGAAGCAATCAACACGATCTCTCGCTTCTACATTCCGATGCCAGGTTATGCTGATAAACTCGTCTGGCCGTTCACAAAAAACGGTACCTTTATAGTGAAATCGGCTTACCATCTTGCCCGTTCCTTGTCCGAGGCTCCCAGTTCAGTCAACTCCACCACATCCACAACTGCACAACACGACCAGACGCAGACTATGTTAAAGCTTCTAAGCTCGCTCCCTTTAACCCCAAAGCTCCAAAGTATCGGGTGGAAAATTGCGGTCAATGCTCTTTCTCACATGGAAAATCTACTAAAATGAAAAATTGTACAAATTGCTACATGTGCTCAATGCGCGACCACAAATGAAACACTGCCCCATATTTTCTTCGAATGTGAGTTATCCTTCCACATCTGGTGCGGTTCCAGACTGGGTCTTGACTTCAGAGGCTATCTGCTACATACGGCTCCGGATGTCATCTCTGCTATGCTTTTGACACTCCAGAACGAGGAGGACAAAGTTTACTTTGTTCAAACTCTTTGGCATATCTGGCTTAACAGGAATTCAACGGTTATGAAAAACTTAATTCAGAGCCCCGCTGATTCATTACAAGCCCTTCGTTTTGCCACCTCGGTTACCACCACATCACAGTTACCCTGTATTGCAGAGAAACCTGCAGCCGACCCGATCATTTTCAGCTTCACAAACCTTCCCGTCTCTGCGCCGAGGGTATTGCCCGCTCGTTATTTGATTGATGCAGCTTGGAATAAAGTCACGGGACAAGCTGCCTGAGCGTGGTTGATTTTCAACGCTTGGGAGGAACGCACGAATGAATCTTCAGTGTCTTTTTTCGAGCCCCCTCGACCTTCACTGCTGAGTCAACAACCCTTCTCCATGTGCTGAACTGGTTAAACATGCATAACCATTCAGATGTCGTCATTGCTACATACTGTACCGTCTTAGTAACAACAGAGGAACCCGGGGTACGCCGAAGCAAATCTATTCTGCGATATCTTTCTTCTAACGACAAGGTTTGAAAAGCTGATCATCCACAAAGTTCCGAGGAGTGAAGTTACTGAGGCGGATAGTTTGGCTAAACTCATATTAAGATCTTCTCCGTTCTGGAATTGGTTAAATCCAATTCCTTCGCTTTACCATTGTATGCAACTTTTTCTGTTTTCTATCTATATAAATTCGGAACTTCTACTAAAAAAAAACCCCACGGAAAAATAATTGTAGAGGTAGCTTTTTCACAAAAATTATTTCACACATTATATTTTTGTCTGTAAAATATTTTACAGCCAACCAAACATAGCCTAAATGCTACTTCATTTTCTAAATTTCGATTTAAAAACTCAAATATTCAATGGATTTGGCCAAGTCAAAAGTGGGTGTTCCCAAGAAAAAGTCAAAAGTGGGTGATTTACAAAAATATTTCCGCTGGGAGGGCATTTCATCAATTCTTTCACCCAAAATGTTCAGTTGTTCACACACTTCACACTCTGCAAGCCCTAGAAAGTGAGACAACCGCACCGACGGAAGAGTGACGAAGGCGACTGACTCTACCTTTCTAATTCCACCGGTAAGTTTCTCTCGCCGTCGATTTCTCGCTTACTCTGAGTTTCATTGGTGACCTGTTGAGACCAGAAAGCGGTTGGTGTAAATGCTTGTCCGATTTCTTCTGTTTTCACCGCGCTAATCGTAGAGCAAAATACATTTTGTCTTCAACAAAGGCTTCATGTGATGCATGTCAAACGAGTTAACGCATCGTTTAATTCAACGTCAATGAATGCTATTACTCAAATTCTCACTTCACTTGTCCAATTTGTGCTTTCAAACAATCTTCTCTTCACAAAAATTGATGTTCTGTAGGTAGGGTTTGGCCAACTGAATCACTTCAGTGTGTTTGTGTGTGTGAGTGCATTGGGCAGTTGTCACCTCCCTGCATTCACTAAGAAAGCTTTCTGGTATGTGTAATTCTATAGTGGGCAGTTCATTGCAAAATGAAGAGGAGTGGTTATAATAAAAATTCATCCATGAAGTTGCTATTTCTGGGGTATGCATCTGTCTCTATACCATTTTCTCTTCAGAATTGTGGTTTGCTGGACTGCAGCTGCATTCCAAAGAGACTGCAAGGAGATTTAAACTCTAGTTACGATTCCTAGATCCTTTTTCGTTGGGGATTAGGCTAACGAATTAGTATGGTAGATAAGAGTATCAATATTTTCAGATTCTCTTGTTAAGCGCGAGTGAGACCATATCTGGTGTACTTTGATTGCTTTCAGAACTTTCACTAATAGTAAGTTTAGAGTTTTCTGCTCTAGTAACTACGATGTCGTATGCATCACACACACAATGCGCATCTGATCCACACACAATGCGCATCTGATACACACACAATGTGCACCTGAAGAAGTTGTTTTTTATTGATAGGGCTTTTGCTAACATCTAGAAGTGACTCTTATCCAGCTTAACAACAGCAATCGGAATGGAGCGTGAAGATCATGGAATCGCGAGGAAACGTGTCAAACCAACAGTATGCATACATCACAAGCCTATTTTGGTGTTTAACATATATTGAATCCTCTGACTATTTTATATTTTATCTTTTAGGTGGAAGAGAGAGAACCAATGTTAGGCCTAGAGAGAACTGTTGACGCAATTATTGAAGAAGAGCCTGAGAACAATCCTGTGGCATCTGAACAAATGGAGCTTGAAATCAGTCAAATCCTAGACAAAATCAATCGCTTTACTCAGATGGTAATTGTTTCATTGTCTGCTTTGTAAATTTAGCTTGGCATAATCTCAGAAAAGGCTGCCCTGAAATATGCTTATGCTGTAATTTAGGTTATGCTATGATTAATGACTTGAAAGATCTTCCATTAGACATTCGTTACTCTTTCCTGCAACCTTTGGGTGGCTGTCTGATAAGTAATTTTTTTATGGGTAAAGGTATCTGAGCTGTTGGAATCAGGAAAGATGCTTCTCAAGGAACTTAGCAATGAATTTGAAGAACGTGTGATTGCGTGAGTCATTAGCTGAAATCCTGCTATGAACTGAGATAAATGCTTGACACTTGCTGATTTTCAAAATTTTGTTTGTAGAATACACAAGGAGCACATTGACAAATGGCAGGATGAGATAAAAGAATTGCGGATGCTTGATGCCTCAAATGAAGATGCCAATATACTTTTGGAAAATGCGCGATCTCTACTTCAAAACGTGCATACTGATTCATGAAGGTAAGTTCCTTAGCTTCATGGTTTTGAAAGATAGGATCCGCAGTTCATGAATATAGTACCTCCATTTGCGCATTACAATAACTTCTAATCTCGTAAAGAAACTTTTTATCCAAAAGAGTTTTCTGTTCCCAAATTTTGCTTCATGTTTCAAGAGCTTCGCAGTTCAACATTGTTAATAACTGTTATAAATATGTTTCTGATACCAAAACATTGCCCATTATTTACTTTTTCCGTAAATTTAAGTTACACGGATGTTTCTCATTTCGAAGAAAATCCCTCTATGGTATATTCAGAGATCAGTAACACATTAAACATTGAAAAAACTAGTAGAAAAAATAAAAATAGTGCTCTCTATCTGGTTTAGAGTGATTCCTGCTGCTAGTAATGCGGGGAGACTGCTTCAGGTAAAACAGGTCAGTAGTAAATGTTACAATGCCTATTCATACACATATTTGGCATGGTTTATGTCGTGTCATTGAGAACAAGTATTAGAGGGTTCGTTTTGTTGAATGAAGTGAACCTTAGAGGAGTGTCTTAGATCTTTCACATTTGAGGATCAACTACTTTAGGGCGATGCAGTATGAGTCACATCGCAGCCTATATGTGTTAGCTCATTAGTAATATGATTGTGAAAGTTTGTTTCCTTTTGATTGTGTTTATGCGATTGATGGTTCATTTTTCAGATTACTGTCACATGCACTGCATCTGCTGTTGTTTATGAGTTATTTGAGATAGTTTTAAGGATCTAAAAAACTTGGATGGGTAGGACATGTCCCTAAGAGGTCTGTCCCTAATTTCTGTTCTGGATATATTGATGGTAAATTGGTTTGCGAATTTCACTACCAATCAAAAGTTGTAAGTTATCACTTCTTTCTCCCCGTAGTCATTTTTCACCCACTAGTGCATCTTAGCTAATTTATCTGATCAAACTTGAAGGCTCTTTTTTTTCAACCTGTTTACACTGCTTTCTTTCTTCGAATTGCTGCCTTGGCATACTGCAGAGTAAATCATTTTTCTAGTGCTATTACTTGGATTCCTTTCTACTAGTGACCGGTTACTTAAATTGCAGGTTCAAGTTTAATGTATGTTATCTTTTAGTCTTGTCCGTGGAATCCGTTCTATATCCGCATTCATCTAATGTTTGGCGTTACGAACTTACAATACTTGTCCAGTAATGATTTACCTTTTTGTGTTCTCAATAAATGGTCAACATTTCCCTGGTTTTGTTAGTGGCATCACCAATCCATTATTTTCCGTTTCAGGTACACAGTGATATATCGGAGACGGTTTATAGCATTGTTGATCTAGCATATATTCGACTGCACATCCTTTCTTTCCGGCGTCTTTGAAGCACTTTTTAATTTTGAAGGTACTATATAGAATGCAGATTAGTATTAGCTATAGGACTGTTGAGATACATATATTGGCCTAGTTATGTAAACCGCAAGTAAGATCTATGTTGTGAACACAAAGCAGACGTTTTACAAGATGTTCAAATTTATAACTGGTTTTCTGTGTGAAGTGATATTGGCTCGACGAGTTCTGCCTACCCTTGGTAATCTAATCTCTGTTGTTGCTGATCTACTGGTTTGTATGATTTGGTTTCTTTTTTTGTTTCAAGTATTTGAAGTGATGTTTCTTCACCTTCTGTTATATTCCCTCATTATGAGTCAAATATTTTAACGATTCTCAGTTTCAGACAAACATAAATCAGTTTTTCACTAGAAGGGCACGAGAACTTTGTTGTTACACAGGTATGAACAATGGTATAAGTGCATTTTACTTATTGCGCAGAAGAAAATATAGTGGCTAAGATGATACAAACAAACAAGATCTTGAAATCAAACAAATTTCAAGAATTGAAATTGGTGAATCACACTGTCTGAGTTGACATGCTGCGCAAGACCAATGTCTCGACAGTGAGCCCGGGACCAAATCCACACAACACGCCCCATTCCAGCCCCTCGCCGGTTGTCATAAACCCTTCCCTAACCGACTTCTTCCTCATCTCATCCAACACAAACACCACGGTCGCGCTAGACATGTTACCAAATTCACTCAGCACATGCCTCGAGGCCTCCAACCTTGTAGGCTCAAGCTCCAATTCCTTTTCAATCATATCCAATATAGCGCGCCCTCCAGGATGCGCGATCCAAAAGATGGAATTCCAATCTGACACCCCCAAGGGTTGGAATGAGTCCGCCAAAATTTTCTCTATATTTTTAGATATCAGACCCGGAACATCCTTCTTCAAGTGAACCATGAGCCCTGATTCGCGAAGATGTCCCGCCACAGCCCCACCACTATCTGGGATGAGCATTTGGGTTGCCGAAAATATTTCAAACAATGGTTTCTCAACACCATGTATCGGGTTAGACCCGACTATAGTAGCAGACGCGCCATCTCCAAAAAGGGACATGGTCACTAAGATGTCTAGTTCGGTGTCACTGGGTCCGTGAAAGAAGGCGGATGTTATTTCACAATTCACCACTAAGATGCGGGCACCTTGGCTATTTTCAGCCAGGTCTTTGGCTAGTCGTAGCCCCGTGCCACCAGCATAGCAACCGCTGTAGTATAACATGAACCTTTTTACAGAAGGACTAAGACCGAGAAGATTGGTGAGTTGGTAGTCGGCGCCAGGCATGTCGACACCACATGATGTGCAAAAGATCAAGTGGGTGATTTTAGATTTGGGTTGCCCCCATTCTTGTATGGCGTTTTCGGCAGCCTCTTGACCCAGTTTAGGTACTTCCACGACCATCTCGTCTTTGCCTAGCATCAAGCGAAGTAGCTTTGTACTCGCGCCAGTTATGATACTTTTTAAGAATATCGTCAGTCAGGTGCCTGTAACGCTTCTTAATCATGGAGTTGTTGCCTATTGGAACATGAAATTATAAAATGTTTCAGCACAGTTCTAACTAGCAGCAAGTAATCGTAACGGATGTACAAATCGAAAAGTCATAAGTCTAGCTAGAATTTAAGCATAGGGCACCACAGTGCATGCACATGGAAAAGGAAAAGCTTGTGTATGGAGTAATAACTTACACAAGCGTTGGAACTTCTGTTTCAGTTCCATCTTATGATCAGAATTAGTAACGCTGAAATAGAAATCAGGGAACGTGCTCTGGTTGTAGAACGTGGGTGGATTTGCTGTTCCAATGGCCATAATTGTCGCCAAACCTTGGTCTCGCTGTGATCTCCTGACATCATCTGCTACCATTCTTGCTCATGGAGGAAATACAAAATATTAGTGGTCTAATTTATACAAACTAACATGTTCATTTGCTAAAATTACTCACTATTCATATTCTTTCAATACAATCGTGCAATAATGAAACGCGGTAACATTTTTACTCAAAGAATGCAAGAACTACATTTTGACCCATAAATGAGTCTGCCTCGTGTTGTTCAGAAGCATCCCCTTATTTCACGTGAGAAATCAACAAGGATACATAAATATGAGAGAAAAAAAGTGAAAATCTTAAACAATAATTAATTTACTCACTTTGTCGTGCCTCAATACACACGAATATGAACGACAATAATCTTCTGATAACTTCAGGCAACACAAGCCGACTGCCTCCTGTTGTTCTTTAGTTGGTATGTAGTTTCTTCCAAGACTCTATCTCTCTTTCAGCCAAGCTCCCCTCTGAAGTCCCAACTTTCCCATTCTATTTAGGGTAAAAGACAAAAACCACCCCTTGAGTATGGGGTATATACAAAAACACCCTTCGTGTTTGGGGATATACAAAACCCACCCTCGGAGGGGACGGCAGTTAGACCAAGACCACCCCTCTGTTAATGTCAGTCAGTTGAGGGGTGCAATATGACTTTTTTATGACCATTTTGCCCCTCTTTGTGTTTTGTGTTTGTTTTGTTGATGTTCGTGGTGTTCTTGGTTAGCACCAGCACCAGCACCAGCACCACCACCACCACCAACACCACCACCACCACCAACACATCCCCACCACTGATTCGCCATCGCCACCAATGCCAAGAAAAGTTAAAGCTGATTTTTTTAAAGGCTAAAAGAAAAATTACCAAATCAAGAACACAAACAAAAAAAGTTCCAACTTTTAAGGTCACCACCACCACCACCACCACCGATTCACCAACAAAAACCTAACTAATTCCACTCATGAATTATTAACCAAAATACAAACCAAGCAAACCATGAACAAGCGTGAATTTTTTTTTTCCAGAAATTGTAACAATTTCATTGAAGGAGAAGGTGAAAAAAAAAACAATACAGAAGAGAGTGATTTACATCCACCCTTCCTAAAATACACACACCCTTCACCAGCTTTGAAACCCTCTCAACAACAACAACAACCTGACCAATTATACTCATGAATTATCAACCAAAATACAAACTAAGAAACTCACAACCAAGCGTGAATTTTTTTTCCGGAAATTGTAGCAATTTCATTGAAGGAGAAGGTGAAAAGAAACAATACAGAGGAGAGTGACTTACATCCACCCTTCCTCAAATACACACACCCTTCACCAGCTTTGAAACCAATCTCTCAAATTCGTCGATTTCGTCATTTTTTGGGTAAATTTCACTGCCGAAGTAAACCTGGCACCGCCGTTCAATTGGTGGGCGAAGGAGACCCACAGGGGGACGCCGGTGGTGGTGAGGTGGAAAACCCTAACTGGTCCATGGTCGAGCTCGAAGGTCCATTACAAGAAGACTTCCTCATCGATTCAACCGCCGGAAACCAGCAACACCGCCGTGACAGAAAAAGAGAAGAGAAGAGAGGGGGTTACCCAAGAACAAGCCCGACAGATCCCCAGAGAAAGCCGCATCCAGAAGCCCTAGAGTTCCTTTTTCTGTTCATCGATTCAACCGTCGTGACAGAAATAGCTCACCTGGGCCTCATCTGGGCGTTGGCGAACCCAACGATTACAGTACCTCTCGGCGTTGGCGAACCCATCGATCTGAACTCATCTGGGCGTGACAGAGCCAGACCAATCGCTCCGCCTCTCTCCTCTCCTCTCAATCCCCCGCCGCCATCTCTCTCGTTTTAACATAGATCTGTGTCAATTTCACCAGTGGGAGATGAAATTCACTCTGTCCGACTGAATTTAGTGTACGAAACTTGACACTCTTTGAACTTTGCAGAAGTGGGTGGAAGGGTTTGCTGTTGTTGAAAACCCACCTGCGGGCGTATCTGATGTCGGCGTGGGCAGGGATGTCGCCGTCGGAAACGGACGGAGAGGATGATTCCGGTGCCGTCGAAGGGGAAGAGAAGGTGGGAGGCGGCTAGGGTTAGGAGAGAGAGAGAGACGGATGAAGTGGGAGAAGAGAAAGAGAGAGAAAGAAGAAATTGTAGAATGGGGGATAAGGAGAAGAAAAGTCTTATATAGTAGGGTAATCTTTTTCCATTTGAGGGTAAAATAGTCTTTTAACGATTTCTGTTCATTCCCGTTAGCTACCGTCCATTGACAGGGAGGTTTTTGTATATCCCCGAACACGAAGGGTGTTTTTGTATATACCCCATACTCAAGGGGTGGTTTTTGTCTTTTACCCTTCTATTTATAGTAAATTCTAGGACAAATGTTTGACCTTGACCAAGTCATAACCAAAAGTCCATCAGTCCGTAAAAGTTGGGCCTTCAACGTAGACAACCACTTGTGAGAAATTTTACACCCAGTTGGATACAATATAGCATGATAAAAAATTATTTTGGTGTTAAATGATCAAATTGTTCAACGAATGACATTTCCTCTAGAAACTCACTTGATGCAACAACACGATGATTTAATAAATTAGTTGTAGTCAACTACCACTCTGTCCCAGCTCTTTCTTCCCAATTTGATTTTTGTCACTATTCACTGGGTCACTTTGACCCGGTGATTTGAATAGCAAACCGATGTAATTTTTTGATAATTTTTTCATGGTGTTGTAGAGTAAAATGTGCTCTATAATATGATGAAAAAATTATCAAAAAATCTTATCATTTTGCTATCCAAATCACCCGGTCAAAGTGACCCAGATACGAGTCAAAAAAGTCAGATGGGAAGAAAGAGCTGGGACGGACTGGTATGAGACATCATGCTAATACTCAAGGCCATATACTGTGGAGGTTAACCTGGGAACTTTTTATAAAATGTAGTATTTTCTGTGACCCTCCATTTTTTTATTTAGAAAGGTGTATAAAATTTAAATTTTATAAAATTGAGTGGGAGCCATAATAAATTCTGTTTGACTAAACTAAAAATACTGACCAAAAATAAGGGAAAAGTTTCCATTTTAAGAAGTTGAGCTTTGACGGCTTGACCATATAGATCCACCCCTGATTACACCCCGTGGCGGACTCAGGGGTTGGCGGAGGGGGGCCGCGGCCCCCGCAAAGTTGTGAAAATTATACTTTACCCCCTAATATTTTTAGTTTTTATATAGATGTGATACATTTTGGCCCCTCCAAAATTTAAAATTTTCACATTAGTCATTTTTAATATTTACTTGGCCCCTACTTCATAAGGATCCTGCGTCCGCCACTGATTACACGCAACTAGAAGCATGAAATCGGCGTGCATCACTTTTTTTTCCTCCACTACACTACATTTTTGTAGGGTTTTCCAACTAGTGGCGAGCTATATTTTCATAAAAAACCTACAAATAGTAATAAATTCTCCCTCCGTCATTAATTTTTTAAAATTTTATTTTTGGGACGTCCCAATTAATTCTTTGAACTTTCCTAAAATGAAAAGTTTCAACACACCAAAATACCATCTTACTCCTAATAAAAATGCATATATGTTATGAAATATAACATGGGCTATTGGTGAATATCCACCACCAGTAGTAAGTCCAAGTATTGTATTGTATTTAGCCCGTGAGCCCACCCTAATGCCTATATAAGGAGGCTTAGGGTTGGAGTAATAATACACATCAATAAGTTTCTCCTTATTGTTTCTCTCAATTACTTCTCGTTATTTAACACGTTATCAGCACGACGGCTCGTTGGAGAAGAGAGATCTACCAAAGAAAAGGTATGTCGTTTAATAAAATAAGATGATCACTTTTTGATCGGAAAGAATTGAAACAACCCGGATCCTACGGTTCCTGCTAGTTCGACTTAACAATAATCCAAATAATACTTTATTGAAATAAAAGGAGGAAACCTCTAACAATTTTGTACAGGAATAATAAAAGATTGTTTGAATCCGAAAGAAATAACTACTAAAATAGGTGTTCTAGTCAATCCTACTCTTTGACTTGTGCGCGCGTTCCACCCCAGCTAGCTTAGTCAAACCTGCGGTTTTAAAATAGCAAAAGCCGACGCAGCAAAACATTTTATCATTAAAAACTGAGTAAGAATATACCACAACACGTAAAGACAGAGTTTTTGGCTAACACGAGAATATACACAGTAAAATGAGCAGTAACCACATTTTATTCTTTTATTTGGTTGAGGCATATCCACGAGCCCCAACAGGTACGGTGTGGACAGAGAGGTCACGATGGAATAATAATAAAGTAGGGTACTTCTACGGGATATCACAGTCCATCCCGATTCTCCCTAAAGAACTAGTGAGACCTTAAGTGTCGACACCCCTATACAGTTGTGACCTAAACATGTATAGGTAGTACTCCTAGTTTTCACAATTAATAAGAGGGTACAATGCCCTAGGGAAATCACGCATAGGTGTTCCCGGCCTTAGCCTTCACACGCATCCTCTGTACACCGTTCCCAATTCTATTATCGTACAATTATTGTTCAAGATTCCACGGGAGTAATAAATCACAAATTGAAATAGTGACCACATGCTTTTCAAATCGTTCAAAAATAAAGCGCTGCAAGAATTCAAAGTATTGTAAAGGAGAAACTGAATTTGAAGTTTGAGATAACGCACACGAAACAACACATTTTGATATTTAAAGATGCTGTGCATATAACTTACCTGATAATGGAGAGAGATTCACACACAAACAAGCACGAAAATCTAGTAGTAGGGGTCGTCAACGAGCTCGCCTCCTACGAATTCGGAATCTACAATAACCACATAGTCCTATATTAACACGTATACATCACACAGCAAAAATTACAATTAAAGTTTCCTATATAAAATGCAAGAATAACCCTAATAATACCCCAACCGAAATATATTAGGTATAGACATAAGTTTAGAAATTAGTTTGATAAAGAGAATAATTGTTTATACACACTAAAACTGTAATAAATAATAGTCTAGAAAATTACATAATTTCATTTTATAAAAAAAAAAACTGAATGAAACAACTATACATGTTTGGACAATATAAATATTAGAAATTATAAAAGCTCGTGTATTTTTCTCTAAATTGGTTCGACTCGAAAAGTTACTATTTACGACAAAAATCATCTTCCTTCTAAAATATGAAAATTTGAAATATGATATATACATATATATATATTTATATATATTACATAACTAGTAAATAAATAATTGAGTAAGAAAACAAAAATAAATAATAGCCAAAAATCCTAATGATAATACCAATATATACTTCTAAGTAGAAGATTCTACTACTAGTACAAGTTATCATGGTCATCTACATCTACTACTATTATAATACCACTACTATAATACTACTGCTACCACCACACACACAAATTCACTCATTAGCATATATGTAAACCCACACATGAACTAACACACCCCTTTACCATATATTGAATCTCAACCCACACTCACCCACCAGCTCTAAAATCGTAACATTTCCCCCAACAATTAAAAAGTAGACTACAATTGCTAGATACTCAGAATTGAAGAAGAAACAAATTGCCATAGGGGGGAAATTTTCGGTTTACCAGTTGGAAGTGAAGAAGACGAGCTAGGCGGCGATGGAGGAATCTAGCGTTGCCGCTATTACCGCTGCTACTGGGTTTGCCGGAGCAGAAGGAGACGGACGGCGAACGGTGCAAGGAGGCGACGGCGTCGGCGCAGGAGCGGACCCGATTGGGTCTGGTACGGCACTTCGACGACGAACTCGCTGCTGATGCAGCTCGTTCGGCAGTGGCTGGGTTCGCCGGACGAAGGCGAGAGAGATGGTGGTGGTTCGCCGGAAACTGGAGAGTGAAGATGGTGATGGTGATGGCGCTGGGCAAAAGAGGGGCGGTGTTGATGGTGTGTTCTTCTCGGCAAACAGAGCACTGAAGTCATTTGTGAGGTGATTTTGTGAAGAAATTGAGAAGATAATTTTGGAATTGATTTGATTCGCATGAATCGTGGCGAAAATTGGAAGGGGAGAAGTCAAGATTTTGGGTTTGCCGTGAGTGAAATCGCCGGAGAATTAGGAGATGAACTCTCCTGTTGAAATTTGGAAATGGAAGAGTGTTGTTAGCGTGTGGCGGATGTACCGGTACACGCGGTGGTTCGCAACGCGACAAAATGAACGTTACACTTTAGGACACGTTAAAACATTACACGACCCGCTACATTTTACCCACTTACTTACACACAACTAACTATAAAATAAAAATATCATTTTTTTTTTTTAAAAAATACTTTTTGATAACAATAAAGTAAAAAAATAAATAATAATAATAAAAAAACTAATAACAATAATAATAATAATAATAATACTAATAATAATGATAATACTACTACTAATAATAATGTTAATAATATAAATGAACGATAACCATTTAGTAAGAGAGAAAAAAAAACACTTTTATAATATCAAATAATGGCCCGGAAAATTTGTTAAACTCCCAAAAATACCCCCGAAAATATCGGGGTATTACAAGAATGGTCAGACAAGAAATCTAATTTTTGTTTTGATGGTTCTTAGAAGATCTGAACTTGCTATTGTAAACCAACTCATACTCACATATGTTTATACTCATGTGTTAAACAAATCAACTAGATCTGATGTAGTAGTTATGTGATGCTATTTGAAACCCATGATGGGTATGGCAGTAACGCCCTATGTTAATCGCATGCTAATAATCAAATCAACTTGTGTAGACCCACTGATTTTTGTTTGTCACCTTCTTGAAAAGAGACTAAGCAAGGGTTTGTTTAAGTTATTATAAGAATTTTATTGTCAATTTATTTAACCAGTTCATGAAATCAATTCTACAAATGAAAAAAAAAAAAAAAAGATTGCCGACATAGTATCCTGATGGTTCTAGCTTAGAATCTGTTGATTAATATCACTTCCTTAGTTTATTATATAATCTTGTTAATTGATTATTTTTGCCGTTCCATATTGTTCATTCAGTATGAGAAAAACTGACATTGGTTTTTACCGATGATCACGGTATTGGTTTAAACTGTCGATATGCTTATTAGAATTATGTACTCCATACCCGAAGTTCTGCATTACATGAAGCATTAATCGTAACATGAAGTTACGAAAATACTTTTATGACCTGAAGTCATAATATAGTACTATTACATCTCCAGAAGAGGTATATATATTACGTATTAATCTCATGTTTTTCATACCTGAAGTTATGAATTATGAGAAAGTTTGATCGTAACCTGAAGTTACGACAATTTTATGATTTTATGACCCGAAGTCATAATTGTAGTTAGATGTCTTGTAATTTTTTCTAAACCTCCTGAAGAGGCCATGCTTTTGTCATTTTATTTTATTCTATTTTTACGCAATTACTTCATTTTTTTTTTACTTATTGTGGATAAAAAACGGACCTCCAGAAGAGGCTTCGAAATCGCCATCGATTATGTATGTGGCCATGTAATTTGTACCTGAAGTTACATATTACATAATATCAATCATAACCTGTAGTTATGACTGTTAGAACCTGAAGTTCTACAGTAGTAGTAATCTCCTGAAGAGATATAAACTATTGAATAATGATCCGCCCTCCTGAAGAGGATAAGCAGCGTTCATTGTTTTTGTTATTACTTATCCAGCATTTATTTATTATTTATTTTTTCCTTTATTTATTTTGAGTTATATTATTTGTAAAAATTAGTTAGTAACTTAGATTTTAATTATTGTTTTTAGATGTCGAATATCACAAAGCTCGAGTTCACCGCCCTTGACATCAGTGGCAGTAACTATCTTTCGTGGACTTTGGATGCTGAGTTGCATTTAACAGCAAAGAATCTTGGTGAGACAATCAGAGAAAACAACGCAGCATCCCAGAAGGATCGCTCACAAGCGTTGATTTTTCTGCGCCACCATATTGACGAGGTTCTAAAATCTGAGTACCTTACTGTTAAGGACCCCCTCGTCTTATGGAACAATTTAAGAGAGCGCTATGAGCACCTAAAGCTTGTTCTCCTACCTCAAGCTCGTTTTGATTGGCTCAATTTAAGGTTTCAAGATTACAAATCAGTGAGCAGCTATAATTCTGCATTGTTTCGGATAACTTCTGAATTGAAACTGTGCGGTGAAAGTATCACTGATAAGGATTTGTTGGAAAAGACGCTCCCCACTTTTCATTCCTCGAACATGCTCCTGCAGCAGCAATATCGAGAGAAAGGATTCACCAAGTATTCTGAATTGATTTCTTGCTTGTTAGTAGCAGAACGTCACAATGAAATTTTGAGGAAAAATCATGCACAACGCCCCACTGGTTCACTCCCACTTCCTGAAGTGAATCAAAATACATTCCCTGAAGCGAATGCTACTGTTTTTCATGGACAACACCATCCACGTGGTCGTGGACGTGGACGTAGATATGGACGTGGGCGTGGACGCGGCCGTGAAAATGGACAAGGTCGTGGACATGATGCAAATCGCACTTGGCACCGTGAGGATCCAAGGCAAGTTACCTCAAATACAAATAAAAGAGGAAGGGTACATGACAACATGGGAAGAGATAATGGGAAAACACTTGATGATGCACCGGTTATTGCACATAGAGAACGCCACCAACAAGGAAATCCATGTCATCGTTGCGGCGCAAGTGATCATTGGTCTCGTAATTGTCGCACACCGACGCATCTTGTTGATCTTTATAAGGCTTCCATGAAGGAGAAATTGGAGATAAATCATGTTGAATTTGAAAAACTGCTTGAAGACTTTCAAGTTGATGATCTCTTTGCACCAAGTGAGGGTGATTTTATGGCACCTACGGGAGATTTTGATGCGGTGGATGAAGATAATGCAAATTTCTAAGAAGTTCATTTAAATTTATTAGTTTAATATTAGCTTTTGAATACAGTCTTTGGTTCCAGATTAGGATTTATGATTTCAGACTATGTTATTTGATTTTCAACTATGTTTTTTTTAGAATTTTCAATTAATAATTTAAGTAGGAGTTTTTGGATTACATCCTACGTCTCATTTATTACCTAATTGCGATGATTCTTCTTTCATTTTTTCATAGTTGATGACATATTTTTTTATATACATTAATAAAATGGTACATGCAAATTATCAAATCACCGTGTTCACGTCATGAGGGGGAGAATTGATGACATTGCATGACGTGATTATAAAAGAGATACGATTCCATGAACAACACTTGATGCTTACCAATGAAATTCCAAACATTCAATGGGATAAATGATTTTTGATGAAAAACTTGTGTAGATGCTAAAATCCTCCAGAAGAGGAATATGATGCTAGAAGCATCAAATTTTTGTTGGGATAAAGTTCTAAATGCTCTTAAAATACAAGATTATGAGGAAAATCTTGAGAGGATAAAACATTGATATGGATCAAACCAACGTTGGATTACAAATAGCCCTGGAAAAAGTAAATAGCTCATGGAGTAGCTATAGCTCATGGAGTAGCTCAAGGTACCTTAAGTTTGAATAAAAATGTATGATCCTAAAATAAATGATTACTATAAGCGCTTAAAATTTCATGATTTAAGAGGAAAAATGTTGATTACATATACATTGGCCAAAAAAATAGAGTCAACATATACATGGACTATGATATGGGTGTTTTAATTATTTGAATACAAAGAGCATAAACATATAGTACTTAAAGTACTCACAATACCCAAAATATAAATTAAAGTCCATGTTATACATCCGCTATTAAGCGAGGGATACAATGAGATTATATGTCCGCTGGTAAGCGTGGGATCCATTAATGAGAAAAATGATATGGGCTCATCAAATAATAAATTCTCATAAATCATCTCACGGAGAGAATGATGATAATCTCTTTGTTAGTCTGGGGGGGACTACTAAACAACAAAACTGTTAGTTACAATACGATCGTATGATTCACAATTTGTGACACTCATGGAGGGGTGATACCCATGAGAAAGTTTTGATTGCCAGAAGCAATTTACACTCGCGAGTAGGATACATGCATATGCATTTTTATTTATTTAATATGTACGTATGAAATTACTATATTCACATGAGTTATATTGTTATTATTAGTCTCTTGTTATTTTGAATGAATTTGTTTTCAGGTAAAAGGATGTTGGAAAGAGGGGGAGGTCCAATCAAGAAGCTAGGATACTGCACTCTTTTTCCTTCGCTATGGTTTTGTCCCACCGGGTTTTTCCAAGCAAGGTTTTAATGAGGCGGCAAAGATCCTTTTGAGAAATTCCTGAAGAATTTCATCTCAATTACTTAGCAAAATAGAAACCACTTGTTGTACTCTTTTCCCTTAGTCGTAGTTTTTTCCCATTGGATTTTCTATGACGAGGTTTTAATGAGGCATAGTTGTGGTGAATATTCAAGGGGGAGTGTTATGAAATATAACATGGCCTATTGGTGAATATCCACCACCAGTAGTAAGCCCAAGTATTGTATTGTATTTAGCCCGTGAGCTCACCCTAATGCCTATATAAGGAGGCTTAGGGTTGGAGTAATAATACACATCAATAAGTTTCTCCTTATTGTTTCTCTCAATTACTTCTCGTTATTTAACAATATAGTCTTTTTAATTGGTCTTAATTAAAATAGATTAACAAAATAACTCAAATAATTAGGCCCATACTAGATTCATTAGCAGTAATGAAAGAACTAACCTAATTTGACAAACTAACCTAAAATCAAAATTCTCTCTCTCTCTCTTGGTCATTTTCTCTCAACCGTCCTCTCTCTTTGTTCTTTACCAGTTCTCTTCCCTCTCTCCCCCTCTATTGCGCTAGGTTTTGTGTGTGATTGAACTGGTTTCATTGATTTTTTTTGCTTCTTTGTTCGATTAGCCATGTCAGGGTACATAGAAGGCCGTTGATGTCCCGATTCGTACAACGGCGGGATAGAGTGTAGATTCAGACACAGTTGTCTCTGTTGGGTTTTGATGCAGGTTACGCAGTGGAATAATAAAATTAATCATGCTCAAGACCCTCCAAGGATCACAGGAAGAGACTACATACGATAGTAAGGGTTTTAGTATCTACATACCTTTGGGTTCTCCCGTGATGACTTCACGCGTGAAATAGTATTCACGTCTTTATGGATAGTCCACTCATAGGATTGAATCCGGATCCTTCAAGCCTTTGTGCTAGCTAGTACTGAAGGAGGAAGAGGAAGAAGATCACGCAATCAACACCAAAAGGGGCTCGACCCTCTTTCTTTGGCCGACGGGGTAGGGGGCGGTCCCAAGGGGTTCAGCCTCCTTGTGATTTTTTCTCTCTCCTTTCTTTTCTTTCCCACTCAATGTGTTATGAGAATTAGTCTGGGAAGGAAGCTAGGAGTGTCCTTTATAAGTCCAACAACTCCTTCTTGACTGCATAAAAGCCCCTTATCCTAATCATGTCCATACACAAATTAGTCCAACTTGCAAATTAGTCTTACTAAGTTTGCAAGTAGTTGCGTATTGATCATTCTAATTAATTAATCATATTAATTATTTCCCAAGTTCGGTCTAATCCATATGGAGTGTGACCCCATGGGTTTCTATTTAGTTGGTAGTATTAAATACTAACATGGAGCGGCCTCTAGCAAGATATCCACGCTACCCAACTAATTGAAATAGTCATCCGACAAACCTTGTGCCCAATGTTCATGTATTGTGTTATCCCTTTGTCTCCATATCCGGATAGGACAAGAGACATATTATTCACACTCATAGATCTAATCCATAGTTTCTCGATCCTGGGAATATGCTTATCCGTGCAAATAACAACAATATCTCCATATTGATTTATCTGAGTCTGGCCAGACATTCTATGTGGGAGGGACAAATCCTGTCTACGTCACTATGAACTCTAATATTGCTTCCTATCATGCCCGATAACTATCTTTATAGTTACCCGGTTAAGGCGCAACGTTTGATAGTATCAAAGCCTGATATTTCACAACTAGATTATCTGGTAACTTCAAGTCTAAGGATTACAATACCATTAGGATTACGAGAAGCGCTTGTGACTTTAACATAATCTAATGTAGCCTTCTCGTCGTGGGTCAATCCAGTATGCCATTACTCTTAATGCATACCCATGTGTTGTATCATGATATCTCCATATCAATCCAACCCCATACTAGTCTATAGTTGATTGTCCTATTAATCAATATAATCGACTAGAGATATTTAAGAATATAACATTTATATTCTAAGGAATTCATTCATGTTAACATATCTCCATATCGATAACATAATGAATAGTAAGTCCATATATATTTGTCACGATAAATTGATTGCCTCTAGGGCACAATTCAAACAGTCTCCCACTTGTACTAGAGTCAATCATATTCCTATTAATCTAGCGCGGCCCTCATGCTTTTACTGCGCAAGGCAAGAGAGACATCTGCTGGTACCTTGAAAATATTCACATATCCTCTATCAACAATTTGATTGAGATTGAATATTCTGAATAAGTGCATCTTATGCATTAATATATTCAGTCCTTTGTGATAGAATCGGCAACTGAATCTTGCCTGGAACCTTTCCAGCTCACAGTCCCTCCCACTAGTGCAAAACATAAAACTTGACTATAATCTGAAATCTTCATTGTTAGATTAGAAGTTCTCATCACTATAACCCCTTACAGTAAACTCTTCCTATCCTTCATTTACCAAGAATTCATCCTAAGTTACTCTCAAGTACTTTAAGGATAATCATGATAATTATCCAGTGACACTTCACCCGGATTTGACTGGTATCTTTGTGTCATACCATATGACACATCTGGCCTAGTACATAACATGGCGTATCTCGTGAATCTCATTCATACGGTCCTTTCTCAATCTAATTGTAAAGACAATTAATTCTTGCAAAGACTAATTCCATGTGACATTGGTAGATTCCATATTCTATACATGTTGAATCATTTCAACACCTTTGTCAATATATGCACTAAGATCTAAGCCGCACAACCATCTTGATCTATCTCCATAGATCTTCATAGGTTGCTTCACCTAAGTCTATAATTGAAGATTAATTCCCTAGTCAATCTAGATAAGATTGCCAATTAGGGTCATTATTCCCAATGATTAGTATGTCCCCACATACAAAACCAGAAATTTAACTATGCTCCCACTAAACTTCTTGTAAACATAAGTCTCATATTCAATTATGATGGAACCAAACTCATTTGATTGCATCATAAATTTGAAGAATCCAACTCCAAGAAGCTTGACTCAATCTATGGATAAATTGCTACAAGCAAGATGCGAATGGATTTAAGCATCACAACTGGGGAAAGATGTCGTCATAGTCTTACACTATGAACTCACATGAAATCCTTTTCCAACTAATTGTCCCTTAAAAGTAATCATATTACCATCCATGTTGATTTTCTCATAACCCACTTGTACTTTATGGGTCCTACCCTTTTAGGTGGTTCCACCAAAGTCTGTACTTTGTTGGTTTACATGGATTCCATATCGTATCTCATGGCTCCAAGCCATTTCAGAGAGTATGACTCACTCGTGGCCTCTTCATAGGTTTTAGGCTCATCTCTATGAGCAATATATCACGGGTTATGAGAAATCCACATTTCTCTAGTCCCTTGACATATCCTACATGACCTAAAAAGTCCTTATGTTACTTAAGTATGTTGCTCCACAACACCTTGTGATCCTACTCATGTTCCTTTTTGTGGTTCTTGAACTCCTTCAAGTTCCACAATCCTCCCACTATTTCTTTTAGAGACAATCTCTATCTAGAAACACAGTGGTTCGAACAACAAACAATTTGTTCTCGATTGGTTGTAGAGATAATATCCTTTATTTCCTCAGGATATTCCACATAGTACATTTAACCTGACTTGGGTTCAAGTTTATTAGTAAACTATTTACATAAACCTCATAACCCAAATTTTTTATGAATGACATACTAGGACACATCCTAGTCCATATCTCATATAGTGTTTTTCATAACAAATTTGAATAGAACAAGTTTAAGGGCAAAAATTGCTGTAATTAGAACATGGCCCTGATAACGCCCAATTAGGGGTTATCTTTTAGCCTGATTTCACGAGTATTTGTGTCGGAATTAGCGGTATTTGCCGGAAAATGCCTTAGAATGCCCCGGGAATCTAGAACGAGACGTTTATTTGTACTTGCTGGATTTCTGCTTATTTCTTGCTATATTTGGATATGATCGCGGGTTTTCATTCGTGTTGCCTTTTCAGGAACAGGTTCGAAAGGTGCATCGGGAAGCGTGCCGGGACCAAGCCGGGACCGTCTCGGGAAACGTGCACAAGATCGGGACACGACGGAAACACGGAAAAGCAGGAGAACACCGAAGAGGCAAACTGGGAGCGTCAGGTAGAAGAATGGGACCCAGGGGACCCAACCTGGCCCACCAAAGGACCAAGTGGGGCCCACATCTCCACCCCCTGCCTGCGTATATACGCAGGCAGGGAGGGAGATGGGGGGTGGTTGATGGGCCCTGGTTGCGTATATACGCAACCCTGCGTATATACGCAGCCAGTTTTGACTTTTTGGTCAAAGGCGGTGGACCGATGGCAGATTCCGTAATTTCGGGCACGAGCGTTTTCGGGAAACAGCACTATTTAAAGACTCGTCCAGACTCGTTTTGAAGACACAGAGACACAACACAATTCTCAGCACAACCGAAGGACAAGTCAGAGCATTCCCGGAGAGCACGAAAGCGCGATTCGAGATTCGAAGACTTAGTTTGATTTCGTTCTCTCTCTTTATATTCAGAAACTGTGTTTTGTATTATGTCTAGTCGTAGCTAAACTTTTCACCTAGGTTCTCGGTGAACCTAGGGTTTCGTACTCAGATTTTATGACTACTAAGTTTATGGATTCATGATGATTATCTTAATTCAGCAAGTTATATTTGTTATTCTGGTTTTGAATGTTATCGTATATTCATGATAGGATTGATCACCCAGGATTGCTATAGACCCGAGCTTGTAGGTGAAAACGTCAAGTTAGGGTTAGGAAGAAAAACCAGGATTTAGTACCTTACCCTGATAGATCGACCAGAGAAAGGGAGATAGGGCTAGCATCGAAAAACGTGAGACCAACTGTTAGAGAATTTGACCCGGGCCATTCGGACAGGTTAGAAACCCTAACAGGATTAGACCGAGACTGCAGATTTAGGCAGCTTAATAAGAATCCGAAAGTCTGCAGGATCGGGATTACGTGTGGAATCTGAAAAGTCACTGCACAACTGGTACGTTGCACAGATATCGAAACTGCTGAGTGTTTTCATAATCAAACGTAAAACTGAAATCTGTAGAAACCCTAGGGGATCCTGGAGCCTAGTCTTCATCTATTATCGTTTCACCCGATTCAGCTTATCTCAGAAAACGACACAAAAATATTTGCGTTTACGTTTTTAATTTCTGTTTTTAGTTTAGTCACTACGATCACAACCTACTCCTCCTTGTTACTACACTCGGTTAACCGAAACTGACAACGTAAGTAAACCCGAAACAGTCCTCGTGGGAATGATCACCCAAGTCTAATTGCACCCGGTATTACAAGATTCGTACACTTGCGACAGAACGTTAGTTTGCGCATCAAGTTTTTGGCGCCGTTGCCGGGGACTTTTTAGGGTCTATTTAGTAGCCAGGATTAGTTTTCTGAGTTTTTATTTATTTTCAGTTTTGTTATTTTTCTTTTTATCTCACCGCGTTTTTGAATCTGCGTTTTCAGGACTGTTTAGTTGATGCCCAGATTGCGATTTGGTGTCACCACTCGACAACCCGGAAAAACTGTACACCGAACAGAACCGCAGAAACCGAGAAAGCAGGATGGCAACCAACCAGAGAGATCCACCCGAGAACACCGAAGCCGGTGGACAGGAACGAGAGACACGTACCCCAGCCCAGATGGCGCGGTACATTGAGGAGCTTGTCACAGCAGGACTTGCTGCCCGAAGCAACCAGAGAACATATAACCGATCTGGGAAGGCGTTGGTGGAAAATTTCGAAGTCCCCACCGGGGGGCATGAGCGAGCTATTGTGGTGCCCGAGATCACCGCCGAGCACTTTGACATCAAACCATCCACCATCCAGACGGTACAAACTCTCTGTCCGTTTCATGGCAGGGCCGACGAAGACCCGAACGATTTTATCGGGAAATTCGAAGATTACTGCAACAAGGTCAGATACAAGGGGGTAGAAGCAGAGGCACTCATGTTGATCTTATTTCCATACTGTCTTTACGGAGTAGCCAAGGACTGGCTCGAATCCCGACCACCCCGATCCATCACCACATGGGAGGAGTGTGTCATGGATTTTCTGGCAAAGTTCTATCCCGCCTCCCGAGTCATACAGTTACAGAGCGAGATCCTGTCATTCAGACAGAAGATGGGGGAGACGGTGGTGGACGCATGGGACAGGCTCATGAGATTGGTCAAACGGTGCCCGAACCACGGTTTTGGAGACGCGAAAATCCTGCAGGTTTTCTACCATGCCCTAGACAGGGAGAACGCCGACAGGATTGACAGAGAGGCCGGGGGAAACTTCCTGTATCACGTAGACAAAGAAGGCGCGTATGACCTGATGAAGCAGTTGGCCAAGCAGGACACCCGACTGTTTGACGATCACAGGATGGCGGCTAGAGTCGAACCTGAAGAGGATGACCGTATAGACAACCTGGCCAAGATCGTTCACGACTTGGTCAAGAAAGTCTACTCGGATAAGAAGACTGTTGCAGCAGTCGAAGAACCTGATCTGGACACAGCCATTGAGAAGCTAAGGACCGAAGATACCAATTACGTACAGCAGCAGTGGGACCCGAGCCGGTACCGACCGGGTACGAGAGACCATCCCGGGTTTCGGTACGGAAACCCGAACGCAGCAGTTTATGCACCGGGATTCCAGCACAGGCCACCAGCTCAGCAGGCTGCCCCGGCCCAGCAGGCTCAGTCAGTCCCATCAGCACAGCAGTACGACGCTCAGATGAAAGAGATCAAGTCCATGTTCCAGACTATGGAGTCCCGGTTCAAGCACATGGACACCTTGACGGCAGATATGCAGACAACCAAAACGTCACTGCGTGCTTTGGAAGTGCAGGTGGGGCAGTTAGCACAGCAGCTAACGGAGAGACAGCCAGGAAACCTACCCTCGAATACAGTAAACAATCCACGGGCTCAGATCAATGCTATCTCCACTCGGAGTGGATTGGCACTGCAGGATCCACCGTATCCCAGCCACGCACGTGCAGAAAATTCGAAAGAAGTAGAACGCAACTTGTCAGGCCAGGATAACAACACAGTCGATCGCCCCCAGCCGAAGGGCTCGGTTGAGCAGGATGCAGTGCAGAACGAGACAGGTGCAGAAACTGTACCCGTCTCCAAGGAGGTCCCGTACCCCTTGCGAACACGAAAGAGGGATGACAGCAAGGACTACGCCAGGTTTCTCGAGATGTTCAAACAGCTGCAGATTAACATACCTTTTGCTGAGGCTTTGGCTAAGATGCCCACTTACGCCAAATTCCTCAAGGAAATCTTGTATGGGAGAAGGCGAATGAGAGATTTCGAGACCATAAACCTGACGGCAGAAGTGAGCAATTGTGTGAAGAATGGGCTACCGAGGAAGAGAAAGGATCCTGGCAGTTTCGTTATACCGGTTACTGATAACTCCGTTTTCGGAGTTATTTTATGCCTTTTATTTCTACGTTTTGCGTGCTTATAATGGAGAATTTGTCGTCTTTTGAGTAAATTGAGCGTAAATGTGATTATGTGAGTTCATATGCAATACTTGTTAAATCCGGGCGTTTCTTTAGATTTTTGAGCTTTTATTGTGATATGATCGCGGGTTGTGTTTTCGTGTTGTGATTCGCAGGAAAACAGGGCTTGGAGGATCGTGCGGGATTTGGGAGCGAACTTCGGAAACAAGGAACTCAAAGGCAAGTCAAAAGGAAGGAGAAAGTCAAAGGAAAGTCAAAGGAAAGTCAAACAGAAGAGGAAAGTCAAAGAAAGTCAAAGGAAGGTCAAGGGAAGAAAGAATGGAAGAAGAAAGTCAAAGAATGGAAGAGAAAAGTCAAAGGAGGCAAAAAGAGGGCTGGACACAGAAGTCTTCGTGCGAAGACATTTGTCTTCGTGCGAAGACATTATACTTAGCCAAAATTCAGCCTTGCAAAATTCTCTTCTCAAACACAGTTGCAGTATCTACATAATAAGACCTTCGCACGAAGAGGCAGAAGTCTTCGTACGAAGACTCTTCGTGCGAAGACAACTGTCTTCGTGCGAAGAGATCGTGGGACAGAGCAGTTTTTTTGGGGCTTTTTCGTATTATATCCAAACTTTGTAATATTATTATGGGAACATATTTAAGGCTTTTAGGTCGACTTTTTCAGTAGTTTTTGGAGATTAGAGACATCTTTGGAGATCAAGAAGCCTTGGAGAGAGCTTAGGAGCTTTTGGATCATTCGTTTGGATTCTAAACTCTCGTTTTTCTTGATTTTTATGTTTAAACTCATTATAATCGTCGCTTTGATTATGAATATGAGTAGCTAAACACTTTTTGCTGGGAATTCTCGTTTGGTGTAGCTAGGGTTTGATCTAAAGTTGATGTTTTGATGATTGTAATGCATGCTTTAGCTTAATCTCTCGTGTTCATTCACTATTATGGATTATTTGCGTTCTTAATCTTATTATCTTTGCGAGTAGCTAACGTAGAGATAGAATCAATTAGTTTCACGCGGTAACTCCGTGATAACTAGTCGGTAAATTGAATAATCCACCTAGTCGTATCAATGTTTGGTAACTCGGCATCGTTAACTAGGATCGTTAAAGTAGAATTATGTTATTAATGCGTGCTTAAAACTAAATTAGGCTTGGTAACTCGGTCTAGTTTAACCTAAGTATAGTGGACTTGCTTGGTAACTCGGTAAGTTCAACCTTGCTTGATTAATAGTGAATAATACGTGGTTGTTTTACAAATCAAAATATAAATTTAGATCAACCTAGTGAACCTAGAGAATTCCCGGTACTTTTCCCTTATTGATAAAAACCTCCAATTAATCATTCTTTATTAATCGTGAATTACTTCACTTGGTTAATTGAGAATATTGCATTTATTTTCTTAGAATTAGATAAAAACACAACTTGCGACTTGCCCACATAAGGTTTAGAATAGTAATTAATTTAAACAAAGTCCCTTGGGTTCGACAACCCGGATTTCCGGTTTATTACTACACACGACGGCTGTGCACTTGCAGTTGGAACGTGTCAAGTTTTTGGCGCCGTTGCCGGGGACTTCGGCTAAATTAGTTATAATTCCTAGCCTTAGGGATTTTAATTTATTGTTTATATCCGTTACTCACCTACGTTTTGCGTGTCTCGTGATTTCAGGTTGATTTACACGGTGCATGACCCGTTCTCGAGACGAGCCTTTGTATCCAACGTTTGAAGACCCGGAATCCTTATTAAAAGCACAGCGTAGAGACAAGAGGAATTCAAGCTCAGTAGTTATGGATGAAGAAACGAGAGCTGAGTTTGATAGGATCCGCAAAGGTATGCAGGATGCGGAAGCAGCTAGAGCTGCAGCTGTAGAGGAGGCTGCACAAAGAGCCGCAGAAGCTGAGGAGGTGAGAGCTCAAATGGCTGAGATGCAGGCAAGGATGGATCGCATGGTCCCCCCAAATCCACAACCACGTCGTGGTGTGGGGGCACAAGTGGCGAACATCGGTGGGAACAACAATGGTAATAATGGGGAAAACAACAGGCAGAACAATGCTGAGAATGAAGAACGCCCGATGGTGGATTATTTCAGGACTACTCCAGCATGTTATCAGCCTACCATTGTCAGGCCACAGATCAATGCCCAACACTTCGAGTTGCGCCAACATATGATCAACATGGTTCGTGATGAGTGCGCATTCAACGGAGCTCCAGGAGATGACCCCAATCAACATCTGCTGGTATTTGAGCAAATTACATCAACCCTGCACGACCAGCGAGTTCCAGATGAGACAGTTAAGCTATTACTATTTCCCTTCTCCTTATCGGGAAAAGCCAAGAAGTGGCTTATGGAGCTGCCAGCTGGAAGCATAGTGACATGGGCAGACTGTTGTCATGAGTTTTTGAGGAAGTATTTACCACCATCCAGAGTCGCGCAGCAAATGGCAGAGATTGCAAAGTTCACTCAGGATGAAGATAGCTCGTTGGGAGATGCATGGAGGAAGTTCAGCCAAATTCTCCGTAGATGTCCGAATCATGGAGAGCCATGGCACAAGCTCTTCCATTATTTCTACACTGCATTAGACAAGGAGACAGCTGACCAGTTAGATATGCTAGCTGGAGGTAATTTTATGGGACTTGGAGCACAGCGAGCTCAAGATTTGCTAAACAACGCGTCAAAGAGAGAGACTACACGATCTGAAACGCGTAGGTACTCCAAACCGGGGGATACATCCTTAGTCAACAAGATTGAATCGATGGAACAAAAGTTGGAATCCATGACTTCAGCATTTCACGGTATGCACCCTCCAACACAGAAGCCCATGGGTGAATTACTAGCAGATGAAAGCCAGGGATATGATAACAGTGTTGAAGATGTGAATTTTATGCGACAGCAGCAATGGCCTAACACCTATCATCCCAACAATCGTAATCATCCCAACTTTAGCTATGCCAATCCAAACAGTGGATTATATGCACCCGGACAGAGACCCAATGTTCCATATCAAGCGCAAAGGCAAGTTCCACAACAGCAGGCTCCACAAAAAGAAGAGCAAGAGACAAATGCTCTATTGAGAAAGCTCCTAGCTAATCACGACAGGATGGAGAGCGCGATTGTCTCAATACAAGCAACAATAAAAAGCCATGAGACTCAGATTGGGCAGATCGCCAATCAAAATATCAAGCTTCCACCAGGCATGCTTCCAGCAAATACCATCACTCCTAACGAGCAGCTAAATGCCATCACAACTCGCAGTGGCATCACTACTGAGGATCCCCCATATCCTAGCCACGCGCGAGCAGAGGCAACCAAGGCCACTGAGAAAGCTTTGGATGAAGAGATTCCCGTGCCTACCGTGAGTGCCCAATCAAAGGACACGGTGAGGCAGTCGGATGAGAAACAGAAGCCTAGGGAGGAATACAGTGTGCGAGTGCCATACCCGCAGAGATTGAAGAGCCAAGAGGATGCCAAGCATTTCAAGAAGTTTGTGGATATCTTCAAGAAACTTCACATTAATATACCCTTCGCGGAGGCAATCTCACAAATGCCTAAATATGCCAAATTTCTCAAGGACCTCCTTTCTAATAGGAGGCGCATGGATGACTTTGAAACCGTGACTCTAAATGAGGAGTGTAGCGCAGTTGTGCAAAAAGCGCTACCAAAGAAGATGAAAGATCCGGGCGGTTTCATCATTCCTGTCACATTGGGAGACGCATTTCATGGGAGGGCATTCTGTGACCTTGGTGCAAGTATTAATTTGATGCCTACATCGATTTTTGAGCAACTTGGTGTGGGAGATCCTAAGCCTACAAGGATGTGCTTGCAGATGGCTGATCGCACAATAAAACGCCCCAGGGGTGTTTTAGAGGATGTATTAGTGAGAGTTGAAGGACTCATCTTCCCAGCGGATTTTGTGATCTTAGACATGGAGGCCGACGATGATGTTCCTCTTATTTTGGGCCGTCCATTCCTGGCCACTGGGAGAACTATCATTGATGTGGCCAATGGGGAGCTGACTATGCAGATCAACGATGAGAAGGTGGCCTTCAATGTATTTGAGGCTATGAAGTTTCCCGCATACGCGGTGAGCGAGCAGTGCTTTGGGGTGGAGGCATACACGCTGGACGAGGAGGACGATATTTTGTTGGAGCAACTATATGAGGAGCTTGCTCTATTTGATTCCAGCGAGAAAGAGCAAGCCTTAGATGTTCATTGGCGACCACCATTACCCCTCTTTAATGAGGGAAGCAGGAAGATTCTTACTCCTTCTCTTATTACTGCTCCTGTTTTAGAGTTAAAGCCTTTACCTGTTCATTTGAAATATTTATACTTGGGATCTAATGATACTTTACCTGTGATTGTATCTGCATGTTTAGACAGGGAACAGGAGGAGCAGCTTCTCGAGGTACTACAGAAGAGGAAAGCAGCTATGGGATGGACAATAGCAGATATTAAGGGGATCAGCCCCACAGTTTGCCAGCATAAGATCAGGCTCATGGAAGACAAGAAGCCGGTAGTTCAATTTCAGCGCCGCCTCAACCCTCACATGCAGGAGGTGGTGAAGAAAGAGGTGCTTAAATGGTTGGAAGCAGGTATCATCTATCCGATTTCCGACAGCACGTGGACTAGCCCGGTACAATGTGTTCCCAAGAAGGGAGGTATAACTGTGGTGGAAGGGGAAAAAGGTGATCAAATTGCCACACGTACCGTTACTGGGTGGAGAGTTTGCATGGACTACCGCAAACTCAATGATGCCACTTTGAAGGATCATTTTCCCCTCCCATTCGTGGACCAGATGCTTGATAGGCTAGCTCACCATTCACACTACTGCTTTTTGGATGGATATTCTGGGTATAATCAGATAGCGATTGAGCCAGCTGACCAGGAGAAGACGACATTTACTTGTCCATATGGGACGTTTGCATTCAGACGCATGCCCTTTGGACTATGCAATGCCCCAGCTACGTTTCAGAGGTGTATGATGTCTATCTTCTCAGACATGATGGAGCAAAATTTTGAAGTCTTCATGGATGATTTTTCGCTTTATGGTAATGGGTTCGAAGACTGTCTCCAGCAGCTAGCTCGGGTACTGGACAGATGTATTGACACCAACCTAGTGCTTAACTGGGAGAAGTGCCATTTCATGGTGACCGAGGGAATAGTGTTGGGGCACAAGATCTCCAGTAAAGGTTTAGAGGTAGACCGGGCGAAGATTGAGGTGATTGAGAAGCTTCCTTACCCTACGTCTGTCAAAGGGGTACGGAGTTTCTTGGGACATGCAGGTTTCTATCGGCGCTTCATTAAGGACTTTTCGAAAATCACAAAGCCTTTATCTGGTTTGCTTGAGAAAGATGCCGTGTTTGATTTCAATGAAGACTGCAAGACAGCTTTTGATTTGCTCAAGAAAAAGCTGATTAGTTCTCCCATTATAGCCACTCCAGACTGGACTCTACCGTTCGAACTTATGTGTGATGCCAGCGATTACGCGGTGGGAGCAGTGCTGGGACAGCGGAAAGACAAGGTAGCTCATGTTATTTACTATGCTAGTCGTACTCTTAACACTGCACAGGTTAATTATGCCACCACGGAGAAAGAGATGTTGGCTATTATCTTCGCATTGGACAAGTTTCGTCCATATCTTGTGGGTTCTCAGGTGACTATTTTCACGGACCATGCAGCCCTCAAATATCTTCTTGCTAAGAAGGATGCAAAGCCTAGATTGATCCGATGGGTATTGTTAATGCAAGAGTTTGACATAGTGATAAAGGACAAAAAGGGTGTAGAGAACGTTGTTGCAGACCATTTGTCACGACTGGATAACGAAAAACAAGAAGATGTGCCGATTAGAGAAGACTTTCCAGACGAACAACTTATGGTAGTGGTAGCAGCTGTGCCTTGGTTTGCGGATTTGGCAAATTTCAAGGCGCTCAAAATTGTCCCGAAAGACATGACGTTCCATCAGAAAAAGAAATTTTTCGCAGATGCACGACACTATTTCTGGGATGACCCTTATTTGTTTAGGTTGGGAGCTGACAATGTGTTGAGAAGATGCGTAGCTGAGCCAGACACTTTGGACATTCTTAGACACTGCCACGAATTGAATTGCGGAGGACATTTTGGCAAAGCGCGTACTGTGGCAAAGGTATTGCAAAGTGGATTTTACTGGCCTACTTTACATAAAGATGCTCATCTATTTGTGCAAGCAGAGGATGAGGAGGAAGAAGATGATGAGGATGAGGAAGATGACGAGTAGTGGAGTGTGCCCTCGTGCTAGAATTGTTGAGTCCTCGTGTTATCGTTGAGGACAACGATGCATTCTAGTGTGGGGGTGGTTGAATCCTTTTTATTAGTCAGTGTCGTGTCTTTGCATCGCCAGTGTCTGCATGTAGTTAGAGATTTTTGGTTATGTCCTTATTTTTCTTTTTATTATTCATCTTTTTGCACGTTTTGGTATTTTTGAGTCAACCCACCATTGTTGAGTCGTTAGTTGAGTTAGCCTTGCATATAGTGTAAAAAAAAAAAAAAAAAAAAAAAAAAAAAAAAAAAAAACTAAAAATGTGAAAACACAAAAAAATTAAAAATTTGAGAAAGGGCAATTGAAAAAAGCTGAAGTTTCGGTAAAATCGAGAAGTGTGAGACTTTTAGGCATAGGGCGTGAATTGCGATCGAGAGGGACAATGTGAGAGTCCCTTAGTAAGTATAGAGAAACTCTCTTTACGGGAATGCGTGCCTATTTTACACACGAACTTAATTCTTTCAAATTTAAAGTGTGTGCCTAATTTTCTTACAAGAGTTGAGCTAGGTGTGAGCTAAACAAGCCGAACGTTCTTGTGTACGTCTTAGGTAGTCGCCAACCCGCCTCGTAGTGGCACACAGAACAGCTGTGCGAGGTGTGTATTAGAGCACTCACTGCTTATAGAACTTACCTTGTAGGACCACTAGTAAACCCGTATTTGAACCATGGATTCTTTGACAACCTTTGGACTTAGGGTGACGATTCTTGGCCTTCAGCATTGATTGGTTAGAATCACCGCTTTAGTGCGTCACGAGGGTGTTGTAGTTGAGGGGGTTCGATGAGGGAGTACTTCATGCTATATTTGTGTGAGTCTTACATATCGCATGCACGTCATTTGTGATCTTCGAGGGGAATGCGAGGGTGAGTGAGAGTAGGCTTGCGCACTTCGGTGTGGCGGTGTTCCATGGCATTACAACATGGACACGAGTGAGGAGAGCCGTGAGTGTGTATCATCTAATACACACAAAACTTGGGTTGGGGGAATTTAATAGGTGGATCGTGCTAGGTACCGGATCTTACTCATCGTGGTGTGGGAGGTTTGGTTGGATTAGGCACGAGACAGATATTTGATCGACTACTTGAGAGGGGACAGGATTACATTCGAGTGTGGGGGTGGTTGAATTTGACTTCGGACATCGAGATTGCGCTTGCGACGACTCCATCCCCACACATGCTCTATTATGTTAGCGGCTTTGTTGGTTACACCGAGGATTTTATTGAGATAGGGAGAGACATTGATTTGTGATTTATACGTGTTGATTTGGATATTGTCTCTCCTTACGATTATATGTTAGCTTGGCACTTGGAAGACCACTCGTGAAAGATATTGAAGGAATTGTGCAGGATTTTGAGAGATATATATATAAAAAAAAAAAAAATCAGAAAAAAAAAAAGAAAAGAGAGAAAAAAAGGAGAGTTGAATAAAGGAAGAATGAAAAGCTTTGTGGAAGAACGAGTGGAAAAGCAACTAGTTCACGAAAGGGAAATTTTGGCTTATACATCATCCATGACAATAGCCGCGGAGATCGTAATTGTACCGGGGTGTGAGGGGATCGAGGGCCGGAGATGGTGAGTTTCGGGCTTGGTTTCCATCATTGTTGTGAGGGTGTGTGAGCTATGGTATTTGTGAGAATGTGACGCTTTAGGACTTGTATTTGATTCTTATCCTATTTGTCCCTAAAGCCTCATCATTCTAAACCCGTTAGCGGATTAGGAGCTCGGACCTTGAACGTGGCTTAGCCTAGCGTAGCCTTTTATTTTGTGGCACACATGAAAAGGTATTGCATTTTTGTACTTAGTAAAGTTAGGTTCTCTATACTAGCTAGGGGGAATTCATGTTGACGAATTTGATTTCGAATCATTCCTTGTGTCTAGATTTCTCATCGCTTCGTGTGAATCGGTTTAAGCTAATGGAGATTGCCCAATCTCACAAAAGAAAAAGAAAATATTGTATTTCAATACTTGCATTGTGAATATTGCATTTGCATATAGGTGCATTGTGTATAATCGAGTCGTGTCGACTAGTAGGAAGGATGGTTGGTGAATGGTTCTACTCGGATTAGTATGCAAGAGTTCTTGGTTTTGTATGCAATGTAAGGTGATAGTATGCAATTGGCGTAGGGAAGTTATGCAATGAGTAAGTAGGGTAGTATGCAAAGTTGGATGAATTGCGGGAAAGTGAGAAAAGTTTTGACTTGAGAGAGATGGAATTGACTTGGGAGATTTGCTCGGGACGAGCAAAAGGTAGTGTGGGGGTAGTTGATAACTCCGTTTTCGGAGTTATTTTATGCCTTTTATTTCTACGTTTTGCGTGCTTATAATGGAGAATTTGTCGTCTTTTGAGTAAATTGAGCGTAAATGTGATTATGTGAGTTCATATGCAATACTTGTTAAATCCGGGCGTTTCTTTAGATTTTTGAGCTTTTATTGTGATATGATCGCGGGTTGTGTTTTCGTGTTGTGATTCGCAGGAAAACAGGGCTTGGAGGATCGTGCGGGATTTGGAAGCGAACTTCGGAAACAAGGAACTCAAAGGCAAGTCAAAAGGAAGGAGAAAGTCAAAGGAAATCAAAGGAAAGTCAAACAGAAGAGGAAAGTCAAAGAAAGTCAAAGGAAGGTCAAGGGAAGAAAGAATGGAAGAAGAAAGTCAAAGAATGGAAGAGAAAAGTCAAAGGAGGCAAAAAGAGGGCTGGACACAGAAGTCTTCGTGCGAAGACATTTGTCTTCGTGCGAAGACATTATACTTAGCCAAAATTCAGCCTTGCAAAATTCTCTTCTCAAACACAGTTGCAGTATCTACATAATAAGACCTTCGCACGAAGAGGCAGAAGTCTTCGTACGAAGACTCTTCGTGCGAAGACAACTGTCTTCGTGCGAAGAGATCGTGGGACAGAGCAGTTTTTTTGGGGCTTTTTCGTATTATATCCAAACTTTGTAATATTATTATGGGAACATATTTAAGGCTTTTAGGTCGACTTTTTCAGTAGTTTTTGGAGATTAGAGACATCTTTGGAGATCAAGAAGCCTTGGAGAGAGCTTAGGAGCTTTTGGATCATTCGTTTGGATTCTAAACTCTCGTTTTTCTTGATTTTTATGTTTAAACTCATTATAATCGTCGCTTTGATTATGAATATGAGTAGCTAAACACTTTTTGCTGGGAATTCTCGTTTGGTGTAGCTAGGGTTTGATCTAAAGTTGATGTTTTGATGATTGTAATGCATGCTTTAGCTTAATCTCTCGTGTTCATTCACTATTATGGATTATTTGCGTTCTTAATCTTATTATCTTTGCGAGTAGCTAACGTAGAGATAGAATCAATTAGTTTCACGCGGTAACTCCGTGATAACTAGTCGGTAAATTGAATAATCCACCTAGTCGTATCAATGTTTGGTAACTCGGCATCGTTAACTAGGATCGTTAAAGTAGAATTATGTTATTAATGCGTGCTTAAAACTAAATTAGGCTTGGTAACTCGGTCTAGTTTAACCTAAGTATAGTGGACTTGCTTGGTAACTCGGTAAGTTCAACCTTGCTTGATTAATAGTGAATAATACGTGGTTGTTTTACAAATCAAAATATAAATTTAGATCAACCTAGTGAACCTAGAGAATTCCCGGTACTTTTCCCTTATTGATAAAAACCTCCAATTAATCATTCTTTATTAATCGTGAATTACTTCACTTGGTTAATTGAGAATATTGCATTTATTTTCTTAGAATTAGATAAAAACACAACTTGCGACTTGCCCACATAAGGTTTAGAATAGTAATTAATTTAAACAAAGTCCCTTGGGTTCGACAACCCGGATTTCCGGTTTATTACTACACACGACGGCTGTGCACTTGCAGTTGGAACGTGTCAAGTTTTTGTCAAAAACTTGACACGATTCAACCGCAAGTGTACGGCTGTCGCGTGTAGTAATATCCGGTAATCCGGGTTTATCGAACCCAAAGGACTTGTCGTGAACTAATTAGTATGATTAACTTTATGTGGGCTAGAAATTGAGAGATTTTTCTAAACTAAAGAATTAAAAAGACAAATTAAGTATTTAAATATTAAGATTTAATATGGGAGAAACAACCAGGACACCTCGTTTGGGGGATTGCTAGGATTTTCTTGTTGACGACGTTCTATGATTTGTGAAACACAGACAAAATTCACTTTGCTAATCGAGCAATACTAACTCACCGAGTTACCAAGTGAGCATCCTATGCCTAGGTTAGATTAAAACCGAGTTACCAAGTTCTAATTATCCCTAAACATGCATTAACGATGAATTCTACTCTAACGATCCCATTCGACGTAGCCGAGTTACCAAGCCTATGAACGGGTGATTGTTTGATTTTCCGGTTTAACAATTACCGAGTTACCAAATAATTGCAAACTAAGTTCTAGCTAACAAGACGTCTCCAATTAACTAGATAGGATGAAGATCACAAAACAATCATAGCAAACGTAAAATCATCAATTAGGTTTATCAAAACATGAATCTCAATTCATAAAACGCATAATCAATGTGAAAACCCTACCCCAAATTCGGGTCCTGATCTAATAAGTTTAGCTACGCATATTCATGATCACAAATACAAGCGTTCGTGTGATCATGATCAAAAACAAAGAAAAGAAGGAGAAAAGAGATCAAACAAGGTTTCCCAAGCTCCACGATGTGATCCAAGCTCCCAGTTGATGTCCCGTCCTTCAATAATGCGTCTCTCCTCTGAAAATATGACCTAATATGTCTAAAATACGTTCCCTAAGAGTCCCGGGTCAATTAGGAAAGTTTTAAGCATCGTTTCCTTAATTTTGGCCGCCTCTGCACAGTGTCTTCGTACGAAGACTTTTCTCTTCGTAGGAAGAGTCTTCCTGCGAAGACATTTTGTCTTCGTAGGAAGGTCTTCCCAGATAGATACTGCAAGTTGTTTTAGGAAGACTTTTTCAGCAACTCAAAATTTGGCTAAGTATAATCTCTTCGTACGAAGACAAATCTCTTCGTACGAAGAGAAGTCTGGGTCACCCAAAAACATCCTTTTTCGACTAATTTTCGATTCCTTGCCCGCGCCTTTGCTTCCTTAAGTATCTCCTCGACCTCGAGACTCCTTTTATGCTATAAAACATTCCCAAATTCCGGGGAACCCTTCATTCATCAATTTAGCTCCTCGAAAGGCGTGTTTCGCATTTCCGGATGCTTGTGGCCGCCTATTATCTCTTTGAGCATCCTTTTTGACATAACTTTTTCGTCCGAACTCCGATAAATGTGATTTTTGCACCTTTAGATTCCTTTTGCGACGTAGACTTCATCCATGTAGAGAAATTCCCGTTTTCCGAATCATTTTCTCGTTTTTCTCAATTATTGCCTAATATTTGGCGAAAACATCCAAAACGCGCCAAATTCGTCTTTTCTTCTATTCCGAAGCTCGTTTCTTCTCTCCACTTGATTCCCGCATACGTAATTCCTGTCAAACAACAACATGAACACTACCGCGAAGATCAAATGTGATAAATTATCAAAATCATACTGAAAACCATTAAGAAACGCCCGGATTGTGCATTAAAGCTCAAAAACATCCAAAAGTGCATTTTCTTCTCAAATTAGCACAAAATCCATCACTTTGCACCGAAACGCACACAAATAACAATGTGAAACGTACGTAGGATAACTCTTATTAAGGAGTTATCAAATACCCCCACACTTGCCATTTGCGCGTCCCGAGCAAAGTCTCATCTACTGCATTTATTTGTCTACTAGCCAACAAGACTCAAACGACTCTAACATGACTCACGACTCTATAAGTGCAGCAAGATGATGCAAATGCAATTCTAGACTCAATCTTAAAACAATTATTTAAAACATCCAATTTCTCTTTTTTTTTGGCAAGAATAGGCAATCTCCCTCTCATCAGCTGAAAATCATCAAGCTCTCACTAATCCTTTTTTAAATTCATATACACGTAGCAAGAATTTGAAATAAAAATTTGATTCAGTGCAAAAGCTCACTAAGGCGTCCCCTTTCCTCCACCAATTCAAACCAAGGCACAAGCACGTCCTAAGATTCATTGGGTCTAATTAAGCTCAAACTTCACTGTAGCCTTTCTTCGCCGAATCATCTGAGGTTTTCAGACCCTCTTAGCCTTTATTGCGTTTGAATGCAAATTGTCCCGGTGAAGGGAGTCACAACTCCTGTGAAATAAGGCTTGACTCTAGTTTTCCTCTCTAAGCTCTACTTGGATGGAATCCAAATTTTCCGTGTGACCGGAAGCACAATAGGTTGTTTCTCCTTGAAGCACAATTTTTTTTTTCTTTTTTTTTTCTTGCTTTTCTCATTTTCTTTTATTTTCTCCTCTGTTTTTACAACCGTGCAGTAGAGCCAGAAAGCGTGGGCTTTTTCGGTTAACTCTTGTGACCACCGTAAGGGATGGTGGTGTACGCCCCCCAACTTCACTTAGGCTAAGGCAACCGTACCACATGAAACCAACTCTACACGTAGGTCCACCCCAGATCAACAAGAGACCACAAGTTTCCACTTGAAAACAAAATATTCAGCTACAAGCAAAACTCAATCTAATTAGCACACTATAGGAAACTTAGGTATACTTTATCATGCCATTCTTTCACAACTTCCAAAAATTCCCGGGACATCCTTAGTGAAACCTCTACACAAAATATTTAAAGAATAAAAATTTCCTACTACGACACTTCCTACTCAAAAGGATTCATTCACTAAGCTCTCTTCAGTTTCAAGATCCTCAATTGCCTTTTTCTCAAATTTTTAAATTTTCAATTTTTATGGATTTTCTCTTTTCTCATTTTTTTTTCATTTTTTTATTTATTTATTTTTTTTTTGTATTTTTCACAATATCCTAACTCTATATGCAAGGCTTAGACTCGAAAAAAAATGACACTACACAACTAACTCTGTTTGGTGGGTAGACTCAATTATGTAAAAGTGCAAACAGTATGTAAACTACTCTACACAATACGTCAATATAAGGAAAAACGTAACATAAACCACAATACTGACTCACAATACAACCTAGACACATCCTACATGTAACTGGCTATGCAAGACACTATGGCTAGCAAACAGATAAATCACCCCCACACTGAATGCTTCGTTGTCCTCAACGAATTCAGAGGGTATGCAAGAAGACTCAACAATCAATGTGTAGCCAGTAGATGAGATGGAGCATGACATACTTATATAAAAGAAACACAAAATTTAGCAAGAGAAAAAAAATACTCACAACCACCTCAAGGGTGGGGACGAAATCGCGCCAAGCAGTCCCCAAGCACAGTAGTGGTGCCACCATGCTCCTATACAGTCAATGTGTACTCGCACACCGGGGTCGACTGCCCTCCTCTACTAAAATCCATGTCTGAAGAATCCCCAACTCGCATGCACGAGTCCCTGTAAAGGTCATGTGTGCCATGGCACACCGGGGTAGATTCTACCATAACCTGCTCAAGTATGTCACTAGGAAACATCATTAGTCCCTCTCTCTCTCATCTCTCCAACTAACATAATAAAATAAATGAATTTTAAAACACAACTAAACTAAAGCAAATAAATAGGTTGGGTTGCCTCCCAACAAGCGCCTTGTAATTTAAGGTCGACGACCCGACCCAGTTACCTCAAAATATGTTTAAGGAGATTTTTCTCTCCACTTTTTCTTCTTCCACCATCGTCTCTCTTTTTGTCTCTTCTCAAGTAAGCGTGCATGAGATGCGTATGGCGCAACAAAATTGTAGAAGACGGGCTGAAAAAATCTCTTCTTTCTGTGCTTCCACTCCTTGATCACCGGTCTTCTCGAGAATTCATTCTCCCCATCATGATCCCTTGTACCTCTCATCTTCTTCGTCTTCTTCCAATTTTTTAAAAGCATTATCATCGAGGACCGATCACGTGGAAATAGAATCCCAAGTGGAACAATAATGGCAAGGAGTGCTGTCTTGATTACTTCCTTCCCCAGCTCTTGTCTTGGAATCACAGGTGGCAAATCATGTATTGCATAAAACTGGGGTCTTTGGTCTTCCTCATGTGATTGACCCCATTTTATTATCTCCAAAAGATAAGGATTAGACGGCGGAACTTCTTGATACATGTCCATGTGAACATCTCCATGCAATAATTTCATAGCTTCACGACTTTCTTCCTCAAAGAAAATATCTTCAGTGGCCCATAAGCTTGCGATGTCCACACTCTCCCATGCATGCCACGACTCTGGAATTATGCGAGGCACAAGTTGTATAGGCTTCACAATATCATCCCAATCTGAGTCCGAATCTGAGTCTGAAGCGACCAGAGGATCTATTACTTCATGATGGACAGTATTATAAACATAGATCTCTGGGAGTTCTTCGTCTTCCTCTTCGCACTCCTCAACTAAGTCAGGAATGATGCTACTTGGCCCATCATCATTATCTGCATATGCCAATGCACTCAAAAGTTTTGCCAAGTGTTGTCCCTTCAGCTGGAGAGTTTCATCCATCCTATTAAGCCCTTCCTCCATTCTGTCCATACTAGCTATCATGAGCTTCAAAACTTCTTTAATATGCTCATCTTCTTGATTGCAAGGAGGAGGGGTGTACATATCTCCATAGGAGTAGTACGGTTGGTAGACTGGAGAATGCCCATAGTAATTCTGCCCCCACATGATCACCAAGATACCTGCACAATAATTCGCTAGGAAGAAGGTTAGATCAAAAAATAAATAAACAAAAGCAAAAATAAAATTCCCTAAAGTTAATAATTCTAACTAATTCAACCGAAGTCCCCGGCAACGGCGCCAAAAACTTGACACGATTCAACCGCAAGTGTACGGCTGTCGCGTGTAGTAATATCCGGTAATCCGGGTTTATCGAACCCAAAGGACTTGTCGTGAACTAATTAGTATGATTAACTTTATGTGGGCTAGAAATTGAGAGATTTTTCTAAACTAAAGAATTAAAAAGACAAATTAAGTATTTAAATATTAAGATTTAATATGGGAGAAACAACCAGGACACCTCGTTTGGGGGATTGCTAGGATTTTCTTGTTGACGACGTTCTATGATTTGTGAAACACAGACAAAATTCACTTTGCTAATCGAGCAATACTAACTCACCGAGTTACCAAGTGAGCATCCTATGCCTAGGTTAGATTAAAACCGAGTTACCAAGTTCTAATTATCCCTAAACATGCATTAACGATGAATTCTACTCTAACGATCCCATTCGACGTAGCCGAGTTACCAAGCCTATGAACGGGTGATTGTTTGATTTTCCGGTTTAACAATTACCGAGTTACCAAATAATTGCAAACTAAGTTCTAGCTAACAAGACGTCTCCAATTAACTAGATAGGATGAAGATCACAAAACAATCATAGCAAACGTAAAATCATCAATTAGGTTTATCAAAACATGAATCTCAATTCATAAAACGCATAATCAATGTGAAAACCCTACCCCAAATTCGGGTCCTGATCTAATAAGTTTAGCTACGCATATTCATGATCACAAATACAAGCGTTCGTGTGATCATGATCAAAAACAAAGAAAAGAAGGAGAAAAGAGATCAAACAAGGTTTCCCAAGCTCCACGATGTGATCCAAGCTCCCAGTTGATGTCCCGTCCTTCAATAATGCGTCTCTCCTCTGAAAATATGACCTAATATGTCTAAAATACGTTCCCTAAGAGTCCCGGGTCAATTAGGAAAGTTTTAAGCATCGTTTCCTTAATTTTGGCCGCCTCTGCACAGTGTCTTCGTACGAAGACTTTTCTCTTCGTAGGAAGAGTCTTCCTGCGAAGACATTTTGTCTTCGTAGGAAGGTCTTCCCAGATAGATACTGCAAGTTGTTTTAGGAAGACTTTTTCAGCAACTCAAAATTTGGCTAAGTATAATCTCTTCGTACGAAGACAAATCTCTTCGTACGAAGAGAAGTCTGGGTCACCCAAAAACATCCTTTTTCGATTAATTTTCGATTCCTTGCCCGCGCCTTTGCTTCCTTAAGTATCTCCTCGACCTCGAGACTCCTTTTATGCTATAAAACATTCCCAAATTCCGGGGAACCCTTCATTCATCAATTTAGCTCCTCGAAAGGCGTGTTTCGCATTTCCGGATGCTTGTGGCCGCCTATTATCTCTTTGAGCATCCTTTTTGACATAACTTTTTCGTCAGAACTCCGATAAATGTGATTTTTGCACCTTTAGATTCCTTTTGCGACGTAGACTTCATCCATGTAGAGAAATTCCCGTTTTCCGAATCATTTTCTCGTTTTTCTCAATTATTGCCTAATATTTGGCGAAAACATCCAAAACGCGCCAAATTCGTCTTTTCTTCTATTCCGAAGCTCGTTTCTTCTCTCCACTTGATTCCCGCATACGTAATTCCTGTCAAACAACAACATGAACACTACCGCGAAGATCAAATGTGATAAATTATCAAAATCATACTGAAAACCATTAAGAAACGCCCGGATTGTGCATTAAAGCTCAAAAACATCCAAAAGTGCATTTTCTTCTCAAATTAGCACAAAATCCATCACTTTGCACCGAAACGCACACAAATAACAATGTGAAACGTACGTAGGATAACTCTTATTAAGGAGTTATCAGTTACCCTAGGGAACGCTTACACAGGAAAGGCTCTGTGTGACCTAGGGGCCAGCATCAACCTGATGCCGTTGACGATTTTCAAAAGTTTGAAAGTCGGTGAACCCCGACCCACCAGAATCATGCTGCAGATGGCAGACAGGTCCGTAAAACAGGCTTATGGGGTTATCGAGGATATTCTGGTCAAGGTCGGCGAGTTGATTTTTCCGGCAGGTTTCGTCATCCTGGACATGGAGGCAGGGGAGGTACCGCTCATACTTGGCAGGCCGTTTTTGGCCACGGGCGAAGCAATGATAAACTGCAAGAGCGGGGAGCTGACCTTGCAGATTAACGAGGAAAAGGTGAAATTCAACGTTTTCAAAAATCTGCAACTGCCAAATTACTACGACCACGAGGACATCTTTGCTATAGATGTGGTGGACGAAGGCTGGGAAAACGAGGAGATGGACCAATTATGGGAAGAGATTGACAGCATGTACGGGGAAGAAAAGGAGAAGACTCGGTGCGAGCACGCCATGAGAGCCGAGGACTGGACCACTTTGCACCGGGACGAAGACGGCGGGCAAAAGATGATTCTGGTCCCGTCACTCAAGGATCCACCCGCGCTGGAGCTGAAACCGCTCCCGAGCCATCTCAGGTATGCGTATATTGGTGAAAATAGTACTCTGCCCGTAATTGTTTCGTCTCGTTTATCTCAGGAACAGGAGCAGAAACTGCTGGAAGTATTGCGAGAGCATAAGGAAGCAATCGCATGGACGATTGCAGATATCAAGGGAATCAGCCCCTCCTACTGCATGCACAAGATCCGAATTGAAGAAGGCAAGAAACCGGTGATTCAGCCCCAGCGGAGACTGAATCCGAACATGAAGGATGTTGTGCGAAAAGAGGTCATGAAGTGGCTGGAAGCGGGAATCATCTACCCCATATCGGACAACACGTGGATCAGCCCGGTCCAGTGCGTGCCCAAAAAGGGGGGTATTACGGTGGTGCAGAATAACGACCAGGAGCAGATTGCGCAGCGTACCGTTACAGGCTGGCGGATCTGCATGGACTATCGGAGGCTAAACGATGCAACACTGAAGGACCACTTCCCGCTGCCATTCATGGACCAGATGCTGGACCGGCTCGCCCACCACGCCTATTACTGTTTTCTGGACGGGTATTCCGGGTACAACCAGATTTGCATAGCCCCGGAAGATCAGGAAAAGACGACGTTTACATGCCCGTACGGTACGTTTGCATTTCGGCGCATGCCGTTCGGGTTGTGTAACGCTCCGGCCACGTTCCAGAGATGTATGATGGCGATTTTTTCCGACATGATCGAGAAAAATCTGGAGGTCTTCATGGACGACTTTTCACTCTTCGGGGACAGTTTCGATGACTGTCTGTTCCATTTGGGCCAGGTTCTGATCCGATGCAAGAAGGCGAATTTGGTGCTCAATTGGGAAAAGTGTCACTTTATGGTCACCGAGGGGATCGTGCTGGGTCACAGAATTTCCAGCAAGGGACTCGAGGTGGACAGGGCGAAGATCGAGGTGATAAAGCAGCTTCCATACCCGACGAACGTAAGGGCGATCAAAAGTTTTCTGGGTCATGCAGGATTTTACATAAGATTCATCAAGGACTTTTCCAAGATCACAAAGCCACTCTGCGCTTTACTCGGAAAAGACGTACCCTTTGATTTCGATGCATCATGTCGGCAGGATTTTGACCATTTGAAAGAGAAGTTGACCACAGCCCCGGTTATAACCACGCCAGATTGGTCACTCCCGTTTGAGTTGATGTGTGACGCCAGCGACTACGCAGTCGGGGCAGTTTTGGGCCAGCGAAAGGATAAGGTATGTCACATCATTTATTATGCGAGCCGGGTACTCAACGATGCCCAGCTCAACTATGGCACGACAGAAAAGGAACTGCTGGCCGTGGTGTATGCCCTGGACAAATTCAGGCCCTATTTGGTCGGGTCGAAAGTTATCGTTTTTACCGACCATAGTGCCCTGAAATACCTGCTGGACAAGAAGGACGCGAAACCGAGACTGTTAAGGTGGGTACTACTGATGCAGGAATTCGATGTGGAAATCCGGGACAAGAAGGGAGTTGAGAACGTGGTAGCGGATCACCTATCCAGACTTGAGAACGTGAAGGTGGACCCGGTGCCGATCAAGGAAAACTTCCTGGACGAGCACATCATGGCAGTAAAAATCGGGAGACCGTGGTACTATGCCATAGCCAATTACTTGGTAACTGGCACGCTTCCCGAGGATCTCACCCCGTCGCAGCGGAAAAAGTTCATTGCCGAAAGTCGACAGTATTTCTGGGACGACCGGTACTTGTTCAAACAGGGGGCCGACAACATCCTGAGAAGGTGTATCCCGACCCACGAGGCCTGGAACGTGATCCGACACTGCCACTCATCACAGTGTGGGGGTCATTTTGGGGGAACGCGAACAGCTCATAAAATACTGCAGTCAGGTTTTTTCTGGCCGACAATCTTCAAAGACTGTCACGACAATGTGCAGGGATGTGATAGGTGCCAGAGGACAGGAAACACGTCACACCGGGACGAGATGCCGATGACCGTGTGGCAGGAGGTAGAGCCATTTGATGTATGGGGGATCGACTTCATGGGTCCGTTCCCGTCTTCGATGGGAAATCTTTACATCCTGCTGGCAGTAGATTATGTGGCAAAGTGGATCGAAGCGATCGCGTGCCAGAAAAACGATGCAGCTACCGTTGAGCGTTTTCTGAAACGCAACGTCTTCACTCGTTTCGGGACTCCCAGGGCAATGATTAGCGACGAGGGCTCGCACTTCATCAATCGAGTTTTCGCGAAAGTTCTGAAACAGTACGGCGTGTCAGTTCATAAAGTCTCGTTACCCTACCATCCGCAGACGAACGGGCAGGCCGAGGTGTCGAATCGAGAGATCAAGAGCATACTCGAGAAAACAGTGAATCTCGGCCGAAAGGATTGGTCTGTCCGACTGGACGATGCGCTCTGGGCCTACAGGACAGCTTTCAAAACCCCGCTGGGAATGTCACCGTACCAGCTCGTTTTTGGGAAAGCGTGCCACTTACCGGTGGAACTGGAGCACAAGGCGTATTGGGCCATCAAACTGCTGAACTTGGACCAGAATCTAGCAGGAGATAAGAGGAAGATGGCGCTGCTGGAGTTAGAGGAATTCCGCAGAACGGCTTTCGAAAGCGCCAAAATTTACAAAGAGAAGACAAAGAAGTGGCATGATAACCGTATCACGCCAAAGCAGTTTAACGAAGGCGACAAAGTGCTTCTCTACAATACCCGGATGCGGTTCTTTCCGGGGAAGTTGAGGTCTCGTTGGTCGGGACCGTTCATCATCAAGCAGATTTTTGCCTGGAGGGCATTTGAGCTGGAAAATCCAAAAGACAAGTCCAGTTTCAGGGTGAACGGGAACCGGATCAAGCCGTATCTAGAGACCGCCGAAGTCGTCAAAATAGACCCGGTCTATTTTGATGATCCGTAAGAGGTAACAAGGTCGGGCCGTCGACCGTAAATCACAAAGCGCTGTTTGGGAGGCAACCCAAAATTAGTCGTTTATTCATTTATATTAGTTTATTACGTTATTATGTTCAGTTCTGAATTTCCGAGAGAGGCGAGATGAGCGGGTTTTTGACTTTGAATTTGAGAATGTGCAGATACAAAAACATCCAAAACAGCCAGAACCGGGAAAACAGAGGAAGAGAGAAGATTTGAAAAAAAATATATATATATATTTTTTTGCCTCGGGCTGCGTATATACGCAGCCTTGCGTATATACGCAACCCGAGGGCAAAAAAGTATTTTTTTTGTTTTTTTCGTTTTGTTTTCTGGTTGGGTATATACGCAGTACTGCGTATATACGCAAACAGAAGGAAAAAAAAATCGGAATTTTTTCAAACCCCAGGGGCATTTTGGTCATTTTGACCTTTTAGGGTTTATAAGGGGGGGGGAGGCCGCGGCCACCATTGTTGCACCTCCTCTCTCTCTCTCTTCCTCCATTTTCTCTCACTTGAAGAACACAAATTGTGCATCGGACCTCCAAATCAAAATCCGGGCACATTTCTGGAATCCCCTCGTCGCAAGGATCAAGTTTCATCCATCAAAATCCAGAAACAAGCGAAAATCGAGTGGGCAATTCTCATCAAAAAGTGAGGTGTTCTTGAGGAAAAGTGCAGATTCGAAGGTGTTAGAGCAAGAACTAGCAAAAACCGTACAAGGGAACGTGAACGAGGAGGTCGAGGGCTTCGATTTGGTGGGCTCGGATTTCAATTCCGGGCAGTTTGGTTTTCCGGCGATTTTTCCGGCGACCGCCGGCGGCTTTCCGGCGACTTTCCGGGCAGAATCTCCGGTCTTCACCCCTGTTTAGGGAAGGTCGAAAATCTCATCCCTCGCTTTATTTTCCGTTTTGGCACGGCCCGTAGCCGGGCCCGTTACTTTCGGTAATTTTGCGTTTTGGAGCGGCACTTGCCGTGTGGACCTCTGGTAGCTCTTAGGTGGACTATCTATTGAGACACACTATTTTTGTGCACGTTTCACGTTTTTGCTTATTTTCCCGAGTCGGCACGTTTTACGAGTTTGGTCTGTTATGGAGTTTAACGTACCCATCCTAGACCCTGAGCGAGATGACATCTGACTGACCATGAGGCGGATGAGATTACCTCTAGGAAGTTTGACAGTTTTAGGTTCGTCAACCATCATGCACAGTTTTACTTTATGACCGGAACCAAAATGGGTCATAGCCTTCCCGTAGACTACCAGTTTCAGGTAGACCATACGAGCATGCCGCCAGAAATGACAGAGTATGCGAGTCGACCGGACATTTTCGGAACGTCCCTAGCGGGGTTTCCGGACGTTTCCAGTTCTGACTTGGTGCGTGAGTTCTACGCGAACCTCATGCATAAGGGGGAGGGTGAGGCCAACGGGGATGTCCGCTGGGTGTATTTACGGCGTACGTTTCTGTTGATCACGGCGGATACCATCCGCCAGGCGTACCAGATCCCGATGCGCCATTTCTCGTGCGCATATGCTGAGTGTGCAGATTACCCGCCGAGCGATTCTGAGCTTTTGCGGGTTGTGACTGGGGGGTACCCGGGTGCCCATTTCGAGAGAGAGGGGCCAGGCGAGATAGGCAAGAAATTGCATTCTCATTTTATTACCGGCCCGCCACGGTGGTGGGCCGAGTGGGTAGTGAACAGGGTGGTGGGTATTAAGCATTTTACCTACCTTGACTTTGAGTACGTACTCTTAGTCTATTGCCTTGTTCTTAGACGAGAGGTTGACATTCCTCGTCGGATTTAGGTGTACATGCAGGAGCGGAACTGCTCCGGTAGCCACAAGGGATTGGGGTACGCCAACCTCATTGCCAAACTGGCGCGGGAGTTTGAGGTTCCGATGTTTGATGTGGAGGGTGATCTACTTCCTCCTAAGCCACGGCCTTATAGGAAGCTTATCGCTCGTCACCCGGGCCCACCACAGCCAGTCGTTGACCTCGATGAGGATGACGATATTATGAGGAGGACCCGGCACCTGCCCCTGCCCCTGCCCCTAGGAGGCGTTCGACTCAGGAGCGACCAGTCAGTCGCCAAGCATCGGCCGGACTTCGGCGTTGCCGTACTAGTTGAGAGAGTGAGCGCCCCGAGTCGAGTAGACAGGGGACTGAGAGGAATGCCCAGCCTCAGCCTGCCCGACAAAGAGGTGAGCCGGCCCCACGGGCCAACCCGGCCCCACGGGCCAACCCGACCCCACGAGCTAGACCGGCCCCGCCACGTAGACTGCCCCGAGTGGACGAGAGATTTGAGGGGTGTCAGGGCAGACGCAAGTCCATAGGAGAGAAGGTGTATGAGAGCGTGGGCAAGCTTTGGAGGGCGTTGACGCATAACCGCCGGACTCAGCGGAAGGTCACGAAGGACACCCAGGCTGCCCTAGCTAGTATTCGAGAGGAGCAGCGGGATGCGGCTCGGCACGCAGGACGAGAACCGCCACTCCCGCTGTATTTTCCACCCACCTACTCCAGCAGCTTTACCGAGGGATGGTCGGATGACGGGGACTCTAGCGAGTGCACGTCTGCTCCACCACCCCCGACCCAGCCACCACCCCCGACTCAGCCATCATAGCCACCTGCCCGACAGGAGAGACGGCAGCCTGGGACACGATCCCGGCAGCCTACAGGTCGTCAGACTGGGACCCGTACCCAGCAGCCTTCGAGTGGCAGGACGACTTTGCGATCCCAGCCACCTAGCAGTTGGACTGGGTCCGAGTCGCAGTCCTCTGACTACCGGCCCCGTACACGGGCGCGTCAGCCGGTCTTTCGGTCTGATTCAGGGAGCAGCTCGCCGGGTAGCATATCTGGTACGTCCGAGACCGGGTCAGACCCGATATTTTTTCCGGACGAGTGAGTGCCATGAGGGCATGCCACCTCTTAGTGTGGGGGTGGTAGTCGTGTCTGCATTTACCCGGTCTGCACGTTTTTTCATATTTATTTGCAGTTTTTATTTTTTATTTTTGAGTCAGCATATTTTCTTTATTTGAATCAACCCACCATAATCATTCTAGCCATGCATTGTACATAATTTAAAAAAAATGATGAAAAATTAAAATTTTTTTATGCTGCTGGTTGGGTATATACGCAGACCTGCGTATATACGCAAACAGCGAGTATAAATTATTTTTCAAAAAAAAAAGGTTTAAAATCAGAAAATTTTGAGAAAGGGCAATCGAGATAACGAAAACAGTGAAGAAATTGAGTTTGAATCCTTTGAAAGAGAAGAAAACTTGCACCGAGGTATAGTAGATAGGTGAGAGCCAGCGACCTTTGGAATCCGCAAGTAATTATCAACTGAGCGAAAAATCCGACTAGTTGCTACACCACCGTCACATAGGTAGTCGTCAACCCGCCCACGGGCGCCGTCACGGTCATCGCATTTTTCGGTGGAGTGGCTGGCTATCAAGGGACCTCACGTCCTGTTTCTTACCCCTAGGTCCAATTAGTCAACCCGTTTGAAGCCATTTACCATCTTTCTTCGTAGCCACTTTAGCCTAGGCAGCCTTCTTTGAGACCTCATCAGTCGATAGTTGGCTATTCTACGTGTTATGACAGAGGGAGTGAGTAGGGGCAGGTTTTAGATGGGGGAGCTTCATGAGTTATTAGTTTTGGACAGTTTCGATTTTGACACGTTTTTCGAGGGAAGGACAGGGTGAGTTAGTGGCGACTGTGCATTAATTTGCGGAGGTGGATCACTTCACTACATAGTGACCACAGGAGGAGCTAGTCGCGTGCGAGCATCTTTTCGCACAAAACAGGGTTCCGGGGGGTTGTAGGGCCAATTGGTGGTTGTGCCGTTTTTCTACATCTTTGGTGATGAGGAGGTTCGGTGGGACCGCACAGTTTTATCTCGACTACAGGATCAGCGCTTCAGGATTAGTGTGGGGGTACTTCACATGAGGACATTTTACGTACCCCACGGTAGAAATTTATTTTCACTCACTCAGCTTAGTCAGTTTAGTATTGTCAGTATTCGTGTACGTTTGTATATATAGTTGTGTTATAAAAAAAATATATATATATATATATTATAAAGAAAAAAAAAGAAAAAGAAAAAGAAAAAAAAGAAAAATCATGATCTAGTTTTTAGTTTGCTTTGTGTTTTTGTTATTTAAATAAAAAGCTGAGTGAGTGGCACAATTTTCGAGACGTTTTGCACCGCTTCACATTTGTGGCCGCGAGCACGGCGAAGACACACCGGGGGACAGGAGAATTGGGAAAGCAGGAACTTAGGTGTTTCGGGCAGTTTTTCGGGATCTCGGTGAGGGGTGTGAGTTTGGCAAATTGTGAGAATGTCATAACAAGTAGGATTGTGCCGTACCTTGATACATATATTTATCCTACCTGATTAGACATAGATCCTTTCGGAAACAGCTCGGATGGTAAGTTAGCTAGGGATATGCTCAGTTTGATAACCAAAGTAATAGTACTTCGGTCCAGTGCTTAATTCCACCATATAAATCTGTTCAGACTTACCGATCGCTTTCAGGGAAGTACGTTCTGAAAAGGATGAGATCACGAGGACACACTGTTTATGTTTTTGAGGTTGCCCAATCTCGCCAAAAATATTTTTGTCACTAGTCTGTTTTGAGTCGTTTGAGTCTGTGTATATTCTATCTGAGTCAGTTTTTCTATCGAGTCGTCCGGTTGAAAGGTTCGGGTCGAAAGCATATGCAACGGTAGGGTATGTACAGAGTCAGTCACGAGGACAGAAATGCAGGCTAGAGTTGGCAGGATTGCTCGGGACGAGCAATGTTTAGTGCGGGGGTATTTGATAACGCCCAATTAGGGGTTATCTTTTAGCCTGATTTCACGAGTATTTGTGTCGGAATTAGCGGTATTTGTCGGAAAATGCCTTAGAATGCCCCGGGAATCTAGAACGAGACGTTTATTTGTACTTGCTGGATTTCTGATTATTTCTTGCTATATTTGGATATGATCGCGGGTTTTCGTTCGTGTTGCCTTTTCAGGAACAGGTTCGGAAGGTGCATCGGGAAGCGTGCCGGGACCAAGCCGGGACCGTCTCGGGAAACGTGCACAAGACCGGGACACGACGGAAACACGAAAAAGCAGGAGAACACCGAAGAGGCAAACCGGGAGCGTCAGGCAGAAGAGTGGGACCCAGGGGACCCAACCTGGCCCACCAAAGGACCAAGTGGGGCCCACATCTCCACCCCCTGCCTGCGTATATACGCAGGCCTGCGTACATACGCAGCCTTGCATATATACGCAGGCAGGGAGGGAGATGGGGGGTGGTTGATGGGCCCTGGTTGCGTATATACGCAACCCTGCGTATATACGCAGCCAGTTTTGACTTTTTGGTCAAAGGCGGTGGACCGATGGCAGATTCCGTAATTTCGGGCACGAGCGTTTTCGGGAAACAGCACTATTTAAAGACTCGTCCAGACTCGTTTTGAAGACACGGAGACACAACACAATTCTCAGCACAACCGAAGGACAAGTCAGAGCATTCCCGGAGAGCACGAAAGCGCGATTCGAGATTCGAAGACTTAGTTTGATTTCGTTCTCTCTCTTTATATTCAGAAACTGTGTTTTGTATTATGTCTAGTCGTAGCTAAACTTTTCACCTAGGTTCTCGGTGAACCTAGGGTTTCGTACTCAGATTTTATGACTACTAAGTTTATGGATTCATGATGATTATCTTAATTCAGCAAGTTATATTTGTTATTCTGGTTTTGAATGTTATCGTATATGCATGATAGGATTGATCACCCAGGATTGCTATAGACCCGAGCTTGTAGGTGAAAACGTCAAGTTAGGGTTAGGAAGAAAAACCAGGATTTAGTACCTTACCCTGATAGATCGACCAGAGAAAGGGAGATAGGGCTAGCATCGAAAAACGTGAGACCAACTGTTAGAGAATTTGACCCGGGCCATTCGGACAGGTTAGAAACCCTAACAGGATTAGACCGAGACTGCAGATTTAGGCAGCTTAATAAGAATCCGAAAGTCTGCAGGATCGGGATTACGTGTGGAATCTGAAAAGTCACTGCACAACTGGTACGTTGCACAGATATCGAAACTGCTGAGTGTTTTCATAATCAAACGTAAAACTGAAATCTGTAGAAACCCTAGGGGATCCTGGAGCCTAGTCTTCATCTATTATCATTTCACCCGATTCAGCTTATCTCAGAAAACGACACAAAAATATTTGCGTTTACGTTTTTAATTTCTGTTTTTAGTTTAGTCACTACGATCACAACCTACTCCTCCTTGTTACTACACTCGGTTAACCGAAACTGACAACGTAAGTAAACCAGAAATAGTCCTCGTGGGAGCGATCACCCGAGTCTAATTGCACCCGGTATTACAAGATTCGTACACTTGCGACAGCACGTTAGTTTGCGCATCAGGCCCCTAAAAGTAAACTGGAAGTTCTGTTTGAAAATCATGGATCGATTCGTTTCCAACAAGGTACGATCTCTCTTCTTGGACACGCCATTCCATAATGGTGTTCTAGGTAGAGTGGGTTGGGATTACATCCCATACTCCCGTAGATCTCAAACTATTGGCTTAAGTATTCATCTCCACGATCCAATCGTAGAGCCATGATACTTTTGCCGAGCTGGCTCTCTACTTCATTCTTGAATTCTTTGAACTCTTCAAAGGATTCTGATTCGTTTCTTCATAAGATACAAAAATTCATATTTCTCTGATCCCATCAGTAAATATGATGAAGTACTGAAAATCATCTTTAGAATTTTGCCAAGTGAGGTTCATATCATTATATGCAAACCTCTTGGTTTTAATTTTATAGATGAAATTATCATGATCAATGATATACAATCCACTTAGACAAAAGTGCATTACAATAATTCATTTTATCAAAATAAATGGAACAACAATTGTCCATCATTTTAATACAAGATTTTTCTTGTCAAAACAAGAAACTGTGATAATGTCCCTACTCAAAGTAGTGACATAATCGTATTTTTCTAATTCACAAATAATTTCAAAAGGTAGAGATAATTCCCTACGGTTAATTTAGCAACCCTTTGCTTCATCACCCTACGTGTAGGTTTATTTCTTCCTTATTCAATTGTCTACATCTCTTGAGATCCTCCACATTTCTATAAATGTGAGATCCTCATCTAGTATCATATACTCATGATGATGAGATAGACATATTGACTTCTATAACAAAAATACCTAATTTGGAATTCATAATTCCTTTATTATTTCCTTCCACATACTTGGGGAAATTTATCTTCCTCCACACCACCTATGGGACTTTTAAGGCAACTCGGTTTTAGCAACATGCTTGCTTTATACCCATGGGATTGGCGCAAACCTTTTTGCTTTTACCCATGTTGTTAACCATTAACATGTTTTGCCTTTAGCCCTTTATGAGTGCTTTGTATAGCGATTCTCAATCATCTTGAGTAAAACACCTTTGAACAAACACTATAATTGCATCAAATGCAATTCTCGGTCCATTTGGGAGAATAACTATTTATTCTTCATCTATCTCATAGATCACTCCCAGACTCTAAGCTTTAAATTCTATTGAAGTAGCTTAGTTGCGCTTCACCTCTTGTTTCAGCAGTCACACATTACTAGCTTGTGTAGTCGCATCATATCTCGATGAATCAAGTCGCCTTGCTTTGGCAAGCCCGAACTCATTCCATCTCGATCATGACGAGTGCTAAGCAAGAGAGTGAAAAGTGGAACAACACTTCAAGTATTTCATGTCAAGCTCGCTCTTTGAAAGAGCTTCTTTTAATGTATGATCATATCATACGCCTCCATATTTCTCATCTTGCTTCCATAGCTCAGAGTTTATTGCAGCTGACATGAGGCAAGTTACACCCAAAGAACCATTCTTTGATGTTCATACCATTAGGCTTTTAGTGTGTCTTGGTAGTCGGTGGGGAGATAACTTTATGTTCTACGATGTACAATATTTTTTCTTTCATTTGAGAATAATTCTCAATTTTATACCAGTCTAGAAAACATATTCCAGAAAGCTTGTCATTTGTAAGGACATAAAGTCGCGTTTTGTTTGTTTAATGCCATGAATTTTTTAACACAAATGGATTATGCAAAGTAGTGTGACGCATGACTATATTTAACAAGGACTTAAATTATTAAACATAGCTCCCACTATTTTTCTCGGATTAATACTCCATATTAATGCGGAAAATATGATTATATTTTCTAGTGGGCCAATATCCATATTTCACTTCTTTTGAGCTTGCTTTGGCAAGTCACCCAAAATAGGCTATTTAGGTATAAAAATTCCAATTGCATACCATGCAACTCTTGGTTCAATTAGGAAAATAACTCCATATTTATCTATCCCCATAGATAATCCCAATTGGTTGCCTCTAGGTTTTAATCTCATTAAAGTCACCTAGTTGCGTCCAACCTCTTACCTAAACAATTGCGCGTTACTTGCTTGTGCCATCGCATCAAACATATGACAAACCAAGTAGCCCTCCTTTGGCAAGCACGAGCTTGGTAATCATGATTATGATGAGTGTTTAAGTAACGAGAAGGAAAAAATGCAATATTTAAATTGAGGGATTTTGCTTTTCCAGTTTTAATTGTTTTGTTGATCCATATCAACTGATCTACTTATTTTGAGTTGGGAAAACTCACAAATAAAAGATCCGAATTGTTAATTATCTTATTATCAATTTTGCATGCATCAACCTTACACCAACAATAAAATAATAACACAATATATAAACAACCACAAACAAAAATAAACGTGATATAGATATGACCTCTAAACTAAAATATTCCCAAGCCAATGAGAATATCTGTGAACCCTAAAAATAGCAAGCTCATCTCCATGTGCCTCCATCTTTCGGTCCATTCTCCATAGCTTGTGGAATGCTCCATGCTCCTTAGCCTTATGGAATGCTCCATATTGTGGTTCTTTAATTCCTTAGGCTTCTTCTTCTCCATCTTGACTATCATGTATTTTATCTAATACTAGCTAGCATCTATACCAAATAAAAAGATCTCACAAGTTGAGAAGAAGACCGGCTCGCAGGCCGTAAAACCTAATTAACTATTACATTAATTTTATCAGCCCGCAGGCCGTAAAACAAACCACAACCTAATGCCATATCCAATCACCATGCAAATAGCACATAAACAGTTAAAATCCAATTTTTATGCGCTTGGTCAACTTTAGTTGATTTTGGATGAACTAGGGTCAAAACGGTCCAAGAGGGGCCACCATTACCATGGCCAAAACCCTAAAGGACCGCCACAAGTCCTTGGGGCCGGTCGGCCCCTAGCCCACACAGCTAGGCCGTGCGCTAGGGAGGCCCGGCCCCTTGTCCGTGACTTTCTTGGGCGGCAAGGAGGAGAGGGGCGGTCCCCTAGGGGGGGGGGGGGCGAACCTCTTATGGGAGTTGTTTCCATAAACAACTTCCTCCTTGTTGCCCAAGTTTAGTTTTTTTCAAAACAACTTCCTCCTTGTTGCCCAAGTTTAGTTGTTTCCAAAACAACTTTCTCCTTGTTTCCCAAATATAATTGTTTCCAAGTTTGAAAAAACACATTTTTCCAACTTGTGCCCAAACCCTAGTTTCTAAATCCAAAATTTTCACATCCTATGTGATCCAAATTCACTAATCCTTACATCCCATGTAATATTAGATCTTATTTTGCTTGAATCATATTCACAAATTGCATAAATATGCTTGATTTGTTCGTTTTACGCGATAAACAATAATTAAAGTGTAAAACAACAAAACTCGTAACACATAAACTATGTTATGCTCTACTACCTGTGGCTCTGATACCACTGTTGGGTTTTGATGCAGGTTACGCAGCTGAATAACAAAATTAATCCTGCTCAAGACCCTCCAAGGATCACAGGAAGAGACTACATAACGATAGTAAGGGTTTTAGTATCTACATGCCTTTGGGTTCTCCCGTGATGACTTCACACGTGAAATAGTATTCACGTCTCTATGGATAGCCCACTCCTAGGATTGAATCCGGATCCTTCAAGCCTTTGTGCTAGCTAGGATTGAAGGAGGAAGAGGAAGAAGATCACGCAATCAACACAAAAAGGGGCTCGGCCCTCTTTCTTTGGCCGACGGGGTAGGGGGCGGTACCAAGGGGTTCGGCCTCCTTGGGATTTGCTCTCTCTCTCTCTCTCTCTCTTTCTCAATTTTTTTAACAGTAGAGTTGCCGATGATGACAGCCAAAGGAAGCAACGATGACGTCTGTTCAAACGGTAGAGAAAAGAGACATCGGTGGATGAAGGATGAACTCAGGATCTGCAGATTCGGCTTTAGGTGGAGGGTACTTCGGAGGATGGTCTAGTTCTCTAGGCCCCGTTGGGAAGGGGGGGGGCAAGGGGGAATTCGTGCTCTTGACGAGGAGGCGGATTTGGCATGGAGGAGTATCTGATGAGGGACACGACGCATATGAGGCGCGAAGGGGGCGATATTCCAGGAATTCGATGAGAATTGGAGAAATTTCGCAAAACGTCGCATGAATTCGGTGGGAATTGGAGCAACGTGTTGGGGGGTTTTTTGTATGGACTCGATGGGAGTCGGAACAACAATCAAACTTGTTATAGGAACTCGGTGGGAGTTGGAAAAATAAGAGGAGGATTCGATTCCAGGAACTCGGCCGTAGTTGGAGCATCGATAGGGTTCGATTGCAGGAACTAGACGGGAGTTGGAGCATCGCTGGAGGCACTCGTTGCAGGAACTTGCCGAAGTTGGAGCAACTTGTGACGTGAGGGTTTCGCATACAGCTGCGAAACGTTTTGGGTTGATTATTGGAGAGAAGCATCGGTTCAGGTTCGAGTTGCTGAGTTGATTATAGTCAAGGTGGAGATTTGTTAGAATAGTTGACTTGTACTCAACTTGGAGATCTTTGGGTGTCTTGAAAAGAGTCAAATGCGGCAATGGGAAACAAATGAAAAAGAATGTTGTTTCCAAGTTTGACAAGGAAACATTGTGAGGGGTTTTCCTCTTGGCAGTGTATAAAAGGTTGGCTTGAATTGTAATGCATGGACACACACACATAGAGGTACGGGGAGGCTATTAGCATAGGACTAATTGCCTTATTAGAGTGTCGAGTGGTTGCAATTCGGGTGCGTTTCTCTCAATAAAATCGGGGTTTTGGGTCGTGGAGGTAGCTAGCTAATAACTAGTGAACCACGTTAATACTTGCGTTCTTGTGTTATCGTTTACATCGTTCTCAAAGCTAGGTCCAGATCATAACATGTGGTTCTTCAACATCAATTTAGTCATCCTCCGTCTCTTCTGACGAATATTATTTATCAAACTCAAGTTCTCTAATGCATCTTCTTCGTCAATAAGGTTCAATTTGTGATGGTTGTGAATGAAAGTTCTTCCATTTCTGAATAATATAAAATGTCGTGTCAAAAATATTGTCAGCACAATGAAAATGTGCATAAAGTAGAGAAAATAAACATGTGCATAACATAAACCATCTCAATTCGAAACTTGATTTATTTCTTATAGAACAACAATTATTTGTGATTCAATGAAAAGAAAAATAGGATCAACACTTACTTCCTTGTCAACCTAAGAGCAATTTTCAGCAAAGTAATTTGGTGTAACCAATTACGAGTCTTCAACGGACAACTCAAACTTTTCAGATACATCTACAATAGAACGACGGGGGCTTCGCAGATGACTCTTGGAGTCTTTGTATCGTCTGTTTATTTTTGAGAAGAAGAGTCCTTATTGAATTGATATTATTATCTTAATAGCTTAGGATACACTTTTTTTTAAGGTATTTATGTAAAGTTGAAAAAGAAAAGAAAAACTAGAAAGTAGAAGTGGTTGGCCAAGTTTCCACCTCGCGAAATTCGTGATGTCTCCGTGAAGAATAACACTACTCTTTCAGAATAAGAATCGTGAGTGGCTCTGTAAGCATCAATATTTGCTTTGAAAAAACAACTAAATGACCTACGGACTATGTTTGGTTGGTGGTAAAATAGTTCCTGTAAAATGTTTTCCCTTATTTTGGTGTTTAGTTTGCAACTGGTGTTATAAAATATTTCACCAAGTAAAATATTTCCACTCAAATGATGTAAAACGATTTTTAAGATTGAAATCCGTAAGCAGATTTCGAAGAATGAAGGAGCATGACAACATTTCAATGCCTCCACCACCAAGAACCACCACCCACCCACCACTATCGCCAGTCCAATACCTGATTAGAAAAATGGCTTTTCAAGTGCAACCAAACACAGAAAAATAATTGTAGAGATAGTTTTTTCACAAAAAATATATTACACATAATATTTTTGTCTGTAAAATATTTTACAACCAACCAAACAGAGCCGAAATGCTACTTCATTTTCTAAAGTTTGATTTAAAACTCAAATATTAGTTTTCAAAAAAAAAATCAAATATTTAATGGATTTGGCCAAGTCAAAAGCGGGTGTTCACATTTATTTAATCAAAAGAAGAACAGTATGTGAAACGCTCTCTCCTCTCTCCTCTCCTTTTTCTTCGGCAATTATCTAGGATTTGTAAATTTGTTCAGTTATCTCCTTCCAGTTTATTAGTTACTATTTTCCTTTATCCTTTTGCTGACAGTTAATAGTAGTTATCTCCTTCCCAGGGAGATAACTGTCGTTTTCAACTTCCGCTTTCTGTCCTTTTTTAGCAGTTTATGCCTGTGTTGGCAGTTATCTTCTGCGCTTTTAACAATTCCGATCTAGTTTTTTCATCAAACTTTACTATCCCATCTATCACTTACATATGTCATTCAATGGAGTCCAGTTCAAATAAAAACCAATATGATTTCCTTGTTGGAAGGTCGTCAATGGAAATCAATGATATGATGTTCCATTTGCAATTAACTGACAAGGAAAAAAGAGGGTGTAACATTAAGGAATCTTCTCTCCTGGAAGGTCAGAGTATTTTTCGACGTATTGAATTTGGCAAAATAATCACCACGAGGAACATCAATCTTAGCAACCTTAAGAATGTGATGGCACGGGCGTGGAAAGACCCGGAAGGTTTTGAAGTCAAAACGCTTGGGGCAAACTTGTTCCAGTTTGTGTTCGAATCTGAGGAACAGGTGGAATCTGTCCTTCAATCGCAACCTTGGTTCTACAAGGGAGACGTGATTGTCATGGAAAAGTGGTATCCTTGGAGGAAGATGTTGGAGGTGTAGGGTTTTGATTCATGGATCGCGCAAACGGAAGCATAATCAAACAAACAACCATGCAAAACCCTCCAAGGATCACAAGTCTAGATGCATAACGATAGTGAAGGTAAGAAATCATAAACACACCTTTGGGTTCTCCTTGATGACTTCAAACGCGAATAGTGTCACGTTCTCTATAGTTGATCCACGCCTAGAGTTGCTCCTAGATCTCCAATCTCCTTGGTGCTAGCCCGGAATGAGAGGAGGGTGAAGGAATCACGCAAAACGAGACAAAAGAGGGGCTCGGCCCTCTTTTGGCCGACGGGATGAGGGGGCGGCGGCAAGGGGCGGCGTCGGCTCCTTGTTGCTTGCTCTCTCTCTCCTTTGTCTCTACCACTCTTGTTATGATCTCTAAAGAGCATAAGTTTTGAGGAAGGAAGGAAGGAGGGTCCTTTATATAGTCCAACAACTCCTTGTTAACTACCTAAAGGACTTATTCTAGTCCTAATAGAATTCAATTTAGTCCCTTCCTTGCAAATTAGTCCCTACTAAGTTTGCAAGGGTTTGCAAAGTGATCCTTCTAATTAATTAATCCAATTAATTAATTCCAAATCTAGTACAACTCTATATAGCGTGTGACCCCATAGGTTCTATCTAGTTGGTAGCAACTATTTGCTAATATGGAGCGGTTTCTAGCAAAACATCTATTCTAGCCAACTAATAGAATAGTCATCTAGACAACCTTGTACAAGTAATTGTCTCATCCCTTTGCCTCCATATCCGGATTGGACACGAGACATACAAGTCACACTCGTATATCCAATCCATAGTTTCTCGATTCATGGAATAGCCTTATTCGTGCAAATAACATCAATATCCCATATTGATTTATTTGAGTTTGGCCAGACATTCTATAAGCACTATCCTTCGAGTGGCCTAGGATATTTGCTCCCGTTATGTGGGAGGGGCAAATCCTCTCTACGTCCACTACGATCTCTAATCTTGCTTCTCATTGTATCCAGTACACTGGATACAATGAGAAGCGTACAGTTTCTTCTCTTGCGTACAGTTTCTTCTCTTTAAGGCAACGGGTGTCTGATTCTCTGGACCTTCTGGAACATGCTCCTCTATTGCGTACAGTTTCTTCTCTTGCTTGAGAACAATTCTCAAGTTTCTGTACCATTCAAGAAAGTTGGTTCCAGAGAGCTTGTCCTTCTCAAGGACAGATCGTAGGGAATGTTGTGAACTCGATGAGTTGTTTGCCATTTGGAATTCTACAAAAGGAAAATACGCAAGTTTTAGTATTTGTGAATTTTTGACTATATTTAATAATGGCTAGTTTATTAAATATAGCTCCCACTATTTTTCTACGGATTAATAACCCTCAAGATATTAATGCGGAAAATATCCTTATATTTTCTAGTGGGCCAAGATCCATCTTTTCATCTCCTTATGAGCTTGCTTTGGCAAGTCACCCATAATTTGATTACTTCTAGGTAGGAACGATTTCCAATTGCATCCCATATGCAACTCTTGGTTCAATCGGGCAAATAACTCCTTATTTATCCATCCATATGGATAATCCCAATTGATTGCCTCTAGGTTTCTTAATCAAATTAATAGCCTAGTTGTGTTCAACCTCTTATCTAAACAATTGCACATTGTTACGTGCCATCGCATTCCATCATTATGAACCAAGTCGCCATGCTTTGGCACGCACGAACTTGATAAATAATGATGATAATGAGTGTTTAAATAACGAGAAGGCAAGAACACAATATTGAATTTTGAGGGATTTTTCAATTCAATTATAATTGTTTTGTTGATCAATATCAACTAATCTATCTATTTGAGTTTGGGCACAACTCCAAATAATAGATCCGGGTTGTCTAATTATCTTATTATCCTAATTGCATGCATCATCCATACACCAACCACACAAATAATAAGACAATAAATAAACAACCACAAAGCAGAAATTAAACGTGATGTGGATATGGCCTTTTCTAGACTAAGATAATTCCAAGCCAATGGAATTATCTATGAACCCTAAGCAAACACATCTCCATGCGTCTTGGTCCTTTGGTCCATCCTTTATAGTCATGTGGTATGCTCCATGCTCCATCTTTTGTGGCTCCTCTTGGCTTTGGGTTTCTTTTTCTCCAATCTTGGCTAACAATATACTTTATCTAGCACTAACTAATATCTATACTAAACAAAATAAATCTCACAAGTTGAGTAAAAAATGGCACGCAGGCCATAAAACCCTAATTAATTATTACAATTAATTGATCAGCTCGCAGGCCGTAAAACCAAACCACAAAATTAAACATCCACATCAAACCACATCCTAAGGCCATATCCAATCACCATGGGATTTGCACATAAACAGTTAAAATCCAATTTTAACGCGCTTGGTCAATTTTAATTGATTTTAGGATTTTAGGGTTAAAACGGTCCATGGGCCCAACAATCCAATTGCCCGGGCCCAACTAAGTGAACCATAAGGCCCTAGGACCGGCCCGGCCCAAAACCCGCAAGCTAGGCCCGCGGGTTAGGGCCGCCCGGCCCCTTAGGGCGGCCAAGCTTGGGCGGCAAGCAAGGGGGCGGTCCCCTAGGGGGCCGAATCTCCTTATGGAGGTTGTTTCCAAAACAACCTCCTTGCTTGGAGCCCAAGTTTGGTTGTTTCCTTGTTTTGGGAGAACTCCTTCTTCCCCAAGGATGCCCAAACCCTAGATCTAAGATCCTAAAATTTCTCAAACTCACCAATTCATGCATCCAATGCAAAATTGGGTCTTGTTATGATCTAATTATTGACAAATTGCATCCCATGCTTGATTTGTCTTGTTTTACGCGATAAACAACAAATTAAGGTTTAAAACAACAAGAATGTAACATATAAACTACGTTTATGCTCTATGACCTGTGGCTCTGATACCACTGTAGGGTTTTGATTCATGGATCGCGCAAACGGAAGCATAATCAAACAAACAACCATGCAAAACCCTCCAAGGATCACAAGTCTAGATGCATAACGATAGTGAAGGTAAGAAATCATAAACACACCTTTGGGTTCTCCTTGATGACTTCAAACGCGAATAGTGTCACGTTCTCTATAGTTGATCCACGCCTAGAGTTGCTCCTAGATCTCCAATCTCCTTGGTGCTAGCCCGGAATGAGAGGAGGGTGAAGGAATCACGCAAAACGAGACAAAAGAGGGGCTCGGCCCTCTTTTGGCCGACGGGATGAGGGGGCGGCGGCAAGGGGCGGCGTCGGCTCCTTGTTGCTTGCTCTCTCTCTCCTTTGTTCTCTCCCACTCTTGTTATGATCTCTAAAGAGCATAAGTTTTGAGGAAGGAAGGAAGGAGGGTCCTTTATATAGTCCAACAACTCCTTGTTAACTACCTAAAGGACTTATTCTAGTCCTACTAGAATTCAATTTAGTCCCTTCCTTGCAAATTAGTCCCGACTAAGTTTGCAAGGGTTTGCAAAGTGATCCTTCTAATTAATTAATCCAATTAATTAATTCCAAATCTAGTACAACTCTATATAGCGTGTGACCCCATAGGTTCTATCTAGTTTGTAGCAACTATTTGCTAATATGGAGCGGTTTCTAGCAAAACATCCATTCTAGCCAACTAATAGAATAGTCATCTAGACAACCTTGTACAAGTAATTGTCTCATCCCTTTGCCTCCATATCCGGATTGGACACGAGACATACAAGTCACACTCGTATATCCAATCCATAGTTTCTCGATTCATGGAATAGCCTTATTCGTGCAAATAACATCAATATCCCATATTGATTTATTTGAGTCTGGCCAGACATTCTATAAGCACTATCCTTCGAGTGGCCTAGGATATTTTCTCCCGTTATGTGGGAGGGGCAAATCCTCTCTACGTCCACTACGATCTCTAAGCTTGCTTCTCATTGTATCCAGTACACGCCTTTATAACTACCTAGTCACGGTGTAGCGTTTAACGCTACCAAGATCACAATGATCCACAACTAGAATATCTAGTGACTTCAAGTCTAAGGATGACAATACCATTGCACCCGAGAAGCACTTGTGACTCAACATAACATGTATGTAGCCTTCTCGGTGATGGGTCAATCCAGTGCAACATTCCGTAATGCACACCTATGTGTTGGATCGTGATATCTCCATACCAATCCAACCCCATACTAGTCTATAGATGATTGTCCCATTTAATCATTATACTTGACTTGGGATATTTAAGATAAACAACACGATTGTAAATCTAAGGACTTCATTATATTAAATATCCAATAAATAATAAATGAATTTTCTAGCCATATACAAATTCATACTAAACTAGATTGCCTCTAGGGCATCTATTCCAACAGGAGGCACGTTACAACAGGGCCTATTTGTGGGCTCAAATTTGGTATTTATCTCCAGACTGCCAGACTAAGGAGGTTGCAGAAGATGTGGGTAATTCGCTTGGATCAGTGGCAGAGATTGTGTACTGAATTCTGGCCCGCTTGTTGGGCGTTGTCTACGCATAAAAGTCCTTTTGGAAATTAATGAACCACTTAGTCGGGCGGCCTTGGCAAAGATTTCGGCGGAACGTGAAGAATGGGTTTTCATACGCTATGAATAATTACCCAATCTTTGTCATCATTGCGGTAGGATGGGGCATGACATTAAGGAATGCGGAATAGCTTTGGGATTGGGTATCCCAATTGAAGATGTACCACTTAGATATGGTAATTGGATGTCTGCAACTGTCATGTTAAACTTTGTCTTGGGATACAATACTGATATGTCATCAGCATTCGGTCCCTCTACTTTGTCCCCTGCTGAAAGGAAACAAAAATTTCACATCGACCAAGTCCAGCGCAATGAATTCACTGGAGGGAGTCAAGAGGAGAGTGAGGAGGAAGCTGATCCAGAATCGGACAAGGGGCAATTCCAAATTAGGCAAAGGGAGAAAATTTCCCACAAGGAATACTTAGCGGAAATGGCCGATGCTGACATTGGCCAGGATGACCCCATTGACGAGGAAGGAACTCTGATTCATCGCAAAAATACCCAAGAAAGGTACTTTAATGTTGCTCCATTTGCTGACCGTTTCATTAGGGGTGGGAACCTTGGAGAAGCATTAGATAATGCTTCTCTGGTTGATTCGGGTTGTATGGATACCACTGTCCACTGTTCTGTCAATTCGGAAGATAAAAGATCTCCTGAGGAGATGTCAAACTCTGATGAAATTGCTGTTGTTGAACCAAAAAGAGCAAAATCCGGAAATCGAGACTTATCTCTTTCCCCCATATCGGCAGAGGTTGGTGTGAACCAACCCTGCCGGTCACCATGAGAATACTTAGTTGGAACGTGAGAGGTTTAGGGAGTACCTCTACGTTCCAATATCTAAACTCTCTTGTTAGGGAAAAGCAGCCGGATATATTATTTTTGATGGAGACTAAACTGCTTTTTCCTAAGGCTGATTCTGTTCGCTTTAAACTTGGTTATGATCGAGGCTATCATGTTCCAAGACGTGGTCTCGGAGGTGGTTTATCATTGATGTGGAAAAATAACATGGATATTCAGGTTCTTAGTGCCAATTTATTTCATATCCATGCTTTTGTAAGACCCCCGGACAATGGGTCTTGTTTTTTCTTTACTGGTTTTTATGGTGATCCCATCACCAGATTTCGAAAAAATTCCTGGGATTTTCTTCGAAGACTTAAACCTACCACTGATGATGCATGGTTAGCCGTGGGGGATTTTAACGAAATTGTTTCTATTTCTGAAAAGCGTGGCTGGAATTACCGTTCTTGGAGGCAAATTCATGACTTTGAATCTACTTTGTCGGAGTGTGGTTTGTTTGATTTGGGTTATAAAGGAGAATTCTTTACCTGGTGGAATGGCCGTCAAGAACCATACTCAGTCCAGGAAAGACTTGATCGAGCGGTTGCTTCTTCGGGTTGGGATGCTAATTATCCGACAAAATCAGTTGATGTGCTGCCTTACGTTGGTTCGGATCATTTACCGGTTTTGATCACTGCTTCATAGTTGGCTGCACCACCGGTTCTGCATAAGCGGTTCCACTTGCTGCTGAATGGACTAGAGCACCCGGATGCGAGGAGACAATACAACAGGTATGGCCTTTACCCTCTCCTAGTCCTAATTACTTACATGCTACTTCTTACAAGATAAATAGGACTGCAAATTATTTACAGATTTGGGGTAGAAAATATTCTATTGCTACTAGAAAAGAAAAAAACTTTTTACTTAAGCGTATGTCTTTTCTTAACAGCCAACCTGCTTCTTCCCAAATCTGTCACCAAAAGAAAGATATTTCGATCAGATTACAAAAAATAATTTCTGATGAGGAAATTAGATGGAAACAAAAATCTAGGATAACATGGCTTCAAGAAGGTGACAGTAATACTAAATTTTTTCATAAAGTGGCGTCCGAAAGAAAACGTAAGAATACGATTTCGCCTGTTACAGACACTAATGGTCAAAGTTTTACTGCTATGGATGATATTAAGGCGCGTTTTACTGATTATTTTAATAACCTCTTCACGTCAAAAACAGACCTCTTTTCCCAAGCTGTTGACTGCATTAACCGCTGTATTGATCAAAATATGTACATTTTCTTGAACGCCCCTTTTGCTGAAAATGAAATTTTAGAAGCTATCCATTCTATCGGTTCGCTTAAGGCTCCCGGGCCAGATGGTTTACCGGATCTTTTCTACCACACTTATTGGAACGTGATTGGTAATGAAATTACTTAAATGTGTCTTCATTTTTTGAATAATGGGGGAGATCTTTCGGTTATCAACCAAACTTGCATTGCTTTAATCCCAAAGTTAAAAAATCCTAATTCTGTTTTAGACTTTCGCCCTGTTAGCTTATGTAATGTCTCGTACAAAATCATTTCCAAAGCCATTGCTAACCGTTTAAAAAACATTTTACCCAAAATTATTGATCCCGCTCAATCTGCTTTTATTAAGGGTCGCAACATTTCTGATAATTCTATCATGACTATTGAAACTATTCACACCATCCACAACCCTCTTAAGTTAGATATGGCCAAAGCTTATGACCGTATAGAATGGAGTTTTCTTCACAAAATTTTAACCAAAATGGGTTTTCCGGTCAATTTTACTAATCGTATTATGGCCTGTGTGACTTCGGTGTCTTTTACTATTATCATTAACGGTCAACAAACTGATTTTTTTCAACCATCTAGGGGTATCCGGCAAGGCAACCCAATTAGTCCCTATCTTTTTATCCTTTGCACGGAAGGCTTATCGGCCCTAATTCAAAATGCGGTTTCTAGTAATATTCTCTCGGGGGTTAAAGCTGGTTTTTATTCGCCTAGTCTGACTCATTTATTTTTTGCGGATGATAGTATATTTTTTGCTAAAGCAACTCTCCAGAATGCTATTACTATAAACTCTATCCTCTACCAATATTGTGAGGCTTCGGGTCAATTAATTAATAAATCCAAATATGCTATTGTTTTTGGTCCAAAAGTTCCTCATGATATGTGTACAACCATTAGTCAGATTTTCAATATTCCTATTGCTGCCAACCATGACAATTATCTTGGCCTTCCTACTCTTATTGGTCGTAATAAAAATGTTTTAACTAACAATATCAAAAATAAGATTTGGAACAAAATGCGTGGTTGGAAAGAAAAATTGCTTTCTCCGGGTGGGAAGGAAATTCTTATAAAATCCATTATTCAAGCTATTCCCACCTACATCATGTCCATTTTTCTCTTACCCATTACTTTTTGTAAGGATGTCCAGAAACTTCTAGGAAATTTCTGGTGGGGGAATGAAATTGATAAAAACAAAATTATTTGGAAAAAATGGAACTCTATGTGTGGGGGTTTGGGTTTTCGTCACCTCCACTCTTTTAACATTGCTTTACTAGGAAAGCAGGCTTGGAAAATTTTCCATAATCCAGACTCTCTTCTATCTAGGGTTCTTAAAGGAAAGTATTTCAGCAACACTGACATTATTAGTGATGACTATTCAAACTCTTCTTCTTTTTTCTGGAAGAGTATCATCAAAGCCAAAAATATCGTTTTCAAAGGGGTTCGTCAAGGAATCGGCAATGGTCAAAATACTTTTATTTATCACAACCGTTGGATTCCTATTGGTCTGGGTCGAAAACCTTATAGTAAACAAAAACTTCCTACAAACTCTAGAGTTTCAGATCTTATAACTGAAAATTTCACTTGGAACTCTGATTTAATTCGTTCTAACTTTTCTGAAGATGAATCCGAGGCTATCCAGGGCATTCCTCTAGTTTCCCCAAATAATTCCGACAATCTGGTTTGGTCTCAGTCTAAAAATGGTGATTACTCTGTTAGAACTGCTTACCATATGATAGCGGCTCAGAACTTATTTGATAAGACCTCTCCTATCTGTTCAACCTTAAACTCAAACAGAGACATTTTCTGGTCTACTGTTTGGAAGCTTAATATTCCAGCAAAAATCAAAATTTTCAGTTGGCGTAGTTTTTATTGCTGTATTGCTACTAAAAAAGCACTTAGCAAAAAAGGGATCTCTTTACCTCCTTATTGTTGTTTCTGCAATTCCAACGTTGAAACAGAGTCTCATATCTTTTTGGACTGCCCCTGGACCAGACAAATCTACGCCTCCAAAACTGTAAATCTGAGCATTTCTTTTTCTGAGATTCCTTTTCCAGATCGACTCAAGCATCTCCTTATTTCGCTGGATCTTCATGATCAACATATTCTCTGCTATATTATGTGGAATGTCTGGTTAGAAAGAAATCGTAGAATTTTCAGATCTGAAAATAAAACTTTTGAAGACATAATTATCTACTCTATTTCTGAACATTTAGAGTACCAAAATTTTACTTATCTTGGTCGGGAATCGTTGCATGCAGGAACAGAGAAGATCCACACGGTTGAAAGATGGAATCCACCACCCCAAGGCTGGCTCAAAATGAACATTGATGCAGCTATTGATACTGGAAATCGAAGATCTGGAGGTGGAGCAGTGATTCGTAACTACAGAGGGGATTTTGTGATGGCCATGGCGTTTCCCATTCCCTTCAATGGTGATTCTCTCATTGCGGAAGCATTTGCTGCAAAGATAGCGATTCAAGAGGCCATCAATCGTGGATTTGCAAGACTGATTATCGAATCCGATAATCAAACCTTGGTGAAGCGGCTCCAGAAGGTTCCGCCGACTGAAGCTTTTAGAGAGAGAGAGAGACTTCTGCAAAATGTCTCTCACCAGCTGAATCGTTTGTTTTATAGTAGGGTTTCATGGTGTTCGAAAGAAAAAAATACCCTTGCTTACAACCTAGCTAGGTTGGGCTTGGACTGCTTGTCAATTTCTTTTTGGGCCATTATTTGCCCCAGCAACTTGTACAACTCTTGGACAGCTGACTTAGCCCACTATTAAATAAATGTACAAGTTCATTCAAAAAAAAAAAGCGGGTGTTCCCTAAAATAAAAAGTCAAAAGTGGGTGATTTACCAAAAAAAATTCATCGATTCTTTCACCGAAAATGTTTTGTTCACACACTTCACACTCTGCAAGCCCTAGAAACTGAGGAGACCACAGAGCACCGGCGGAAGAGTGACGAAGGCGACTGACTCGATCTTTCTAATTCCACCGGTAAGTCTCTCTCGCCGTCGATTTCTCTCTGATTCAGACTTTCATTGGTGACCTGTTGAGACCAGAAAGCGGTTGGTATAAATGTTTGTCCGATTTCTTCTGTTTTCACCGCGTTATGTAGTAGAGACGAGATCGTAGAGCTCATATTTGGTTCTGAATCGTCTCGAAGAAACACATTTTGTCTGCAACAAAGGCTCCATGTTATGCATTTCAAACGAGTTAACGCATAGTTTAATTGAACGTCAATGAATTCTATTACTCAAATTTCACTTCACTGGTCCAATTTGTGCTTTCAAACAATCTTCTCTTTACAAAATTTGATGTTCTCTAGGTAGGGTTTACTCATTTATGGCAGTGAGCCAACTGAATCACTTCAGTGTGTTTGTGTGTGTGTGAGTGCATTGGCCAGTTGTCACCTCCCTGCATTCACTAAGAAAGCTTTCTGTTATGTGTAATTCTATAGTGGGACAGTTCATTCCAAAATGAAGATAAGTGGTTATAATAAAATTTCATCCATGAAGTTGCTATTCCTGGGGTATGCATCTGTCTCTATACCATTTTCTCTTCAGATTTGTGGTTTGCTGGACTGCAGATGCATTCCAAAGAGACTGCACGGAGATGTAAGCCCTAGTTAAGATTCCTAGATCTTTCTTTTTTCGTTGGGGATTAGGCAAATGAAATAGTATGGTCGATAAGAGTATCAATTTTCAGATTCTCTTGTTAAGGTACGGTCAGGGAGAGCATATCTGGTGTACTTTGATTGCTTTCAGAACTTGAAGTAATAGTAAGTTTAGAGTTTTCTGCTGTAATAACAACGTTGTATGCATCACATACAAAATGCGCATTACATACACAATGTGCACCTGAAGAAGTTGTTTTCTATTGATAGGGCTTCTGCTAACATCTTAAAGTGACTCTTAACAACAGCAATCGGAATGGAGCGTGAAGATCATGAAATCGCAAGGAAACGTGTCAAACCAACAGTATGCATACATCACAGACCTATTTGGTGTTTAAGATATATTGAATTCTCTGACTATTTTATCTTTTAGGTGGAAGAGAGAGAACCAATGTTAGGACTAGAGAAAACTGTTGACGCAGTTGTTGAAGAAGAGCCTGAGAACAATCCTGTGGCATCTGAACAGATGGAGCTTGAAATCAGTCAAATCCTAGACAAAATCAATCGTTTTACTCAGATGGTAATTGTTTCATTATCTGCTTTGTAAAATTTAGCTTGGCATAATCTCATTTATGACTCTTTCCTGCAACCTCTAGGTGGCTGTCTGATAAGTATTTTTTTATGGATAAAGGTATCTGAGCTGTTGGAATCAGGAAAGATGCTTCTCAAGGAACTTAGCAATGAATTTGAAGAACGTGTGATTGCGTGAGTCATTAGCTGAAATCCTGCTATGAACTTAGATAAAAGCTCGACACTTGCTGATTTTCAAAATTTTGTTTGTAGAATACACAAGGAGCACATTGACAAATGGCAGGATGAGATAAAGGAATTGCGGATGCTTGATGCCTCAAATGAAGATGCCAATATACTTTTGCAAAACGCGCGATCTCTACTTCAAAATGTGCATACTGACTCATGAAGGTAAGTTCCTTAGCTTCATGATTTTGGAAGTTAGGATCCGCAGTTCGTGAATATAGTACCTCCATTTGTGCATTACAATAACTTCTCATCTCCTAAAGAAACTTTTTATCCAAAAGATTTTTCTGTTCCCAAATTTTGCTTCATGTTTCAAGAGCTTCGCAGTTCAACATTGTTAATAACTGTTATAAATATGTTTCTGATACCAAAACATTGCCCATTATTTACTTTTTCCGTAAATTCAAATTACACGGATGTTTCTCATTTCGAAGAGAATCCCTCTATGGTATATTCAGAGATCAGTAACACATTAAACATTGAAAAAACTAGTAGAAAAAATAAAAATGGTGCTCTATCTGGTTTAGAGTGATTCCTGCTGCTAGTAATGCGGGGAGACTGCTTCAGGTAAAAGAGGTCAGTAGTAAATGTTACAATGCCTATTCATACACATATTTGGCATGGTTTATGTCGTGTCATTGAGAACAAGTATTAGAGGGTTTGTTTTGTTGAATGACTGTCTTAGATCTTTCACATTTGAGGATCAACTACTTTAGGGCGATGCAGTATGAGTAACATCGCAGCCTATATGTGTTAGCTCATTAGTAATATGATTGTGAAAGTTTGTTTCCTTTTCATTGTGTTTTATGCGATTGGTGGTTCATTTTTCAGATTACTGTCACATGCACTGCATCTGCTGTTGTTTATGAGTTATTTGAGATAGTTTTAAGTATCTAAAAAACTTGGATGGGTAGGACATGTCCCTAAGAGGTCTGTCCCTAATTTTTGTTCTGTTTTCATAACTCAATTGGGGGCTTGGGGCATCTGCTGTTGTTTATGAGTTATTTGAGATAGTTTAAGTATCTAAAAAACTTGAATGGGTAGGACATGTCCCTAAGAGGTCTGTCCCTAATTTCTGTTCTGTTTTCATAACTCAATTGGGGGTTTGGGGCGAGAGAAGTGTTTGCATTGGTTTAAGAGCTATTAGACACAGGTATTTGGGTCTGGATATATTGATGGTAAATTGGTTTGCGAATTTCACTACCGATCAAAAGTTATAAGTTATCACTTCTTTCTCCCCGTAGTCATTTTTCACCCACTAGTGCATCTTAGCTAATTTATCTGATCAAACTTGAAGGCTCTTTTTTTCAACCTGTTTACACTGCTTTCTTTCTTCGAATTGCTCCCTTGGCATACTGCAGAGTAAATCATTTTTGCTATTACTTGGATTCCTTTCTACTAGTGACCGGTTACTTAAATTGCAGGTTCAAGTTTAAGTCTTGTCCGTGGAATCCGTTCTATATCCGCATTCATCTAATGTTTGGCGTTATGAACTTACAATACTTGTCCAGTAATGATTTACCTTTTTGTGTTCTCAATAAATGGTCAACTTTTGCCTGGTTTTGTTAGTGGCATCACCAATCCATTATTTTCCGTTTCAGGTACACAGTGATATATGGGAGACGGTTTATAGCATTGTTGATTTAGCATATATTCGACTGCACATCCTTTCTTTCCGGTATCTTGGAAGCACTCTTGAATTTTGAAGGTACTATATAGAATGCAGATTAGTATTAACTATGGGACTGTTGAGATACATACGTACGTATATTGGCCCAGTTATGTAAACCGCGAGTAATATATGTTGTGAACACGAAGCAAACCTTTTTCAAGCTGTTCAAATTTATTATTGGTTTTCTTTGTGAGGAGATATTGTTACACATGTATGGATTGGCTCGATCTACTGGTTTGCATTATTTGAAGTGATGTATCTTCACCATCTGTTATATTCGCTCATTACGAGTCAAATATTTTAACGATTCTCGGTTTCAGACAGAAACATAAATCATTTTTTCACTAGAAGCGCATGAGAACTTTGTTGTTACACATGTATGGACAGTGATATATACCATACAGGTACATTTTATTTATTGCAGAGAAGAATATATAGTGGCTAAGATCATACAAACAAACAAGATACTGAAATCAAGCAAAGATTTCAAGAATTGGTGAATCACACTGTCTAAGTTGACATGCTGCGCAAGACTAATGTCTCGACAGTGAGCCCGGGTCCAAATCCAAACAACACACCCCATTCCAGCCCCTCACCGGTTGTCATAAACCCTTCCCTTACCGATTTCTTCCTCATCTCATTCAACACAAAAACCACGGTCGCGCTAGACATGTTACCAAATTCACTCAGCACATGCCTCGAGGCCTCCAACCTTTTCGTTTCAAGCCCTAATTCCCTTTCAATCATATCCAAGATAGCGCGCCCTCCAGGATGTGCAATCCAAAAGATTGAATTCCAATCGGACACCCCCAAGGATTGGAATGAGTCCACCAAAATTTGCTCTATATTTTTAGATATCAGACCCGGTACATCCTTCTTCAAGTGAACCATGAGCCCTGATTCGCGATTATGTCCCGCCACAGCACCACCACTATCCGGGATGAGCGTTTGGCTTGCCGAAAATATTTCAAACAACGGTTTCTCAACACCATGTATTGGGTTAGACCCAACTATAGTAGCAGACGCACCATCTCCAAAGAGGGACATGGTTACTAAGATGTCATGTTCGGTGTCACTGGGTCCGTGAAAGAAGGCGGACGTTATTTCACAATTCACCACTAAGATGCGGGCACCTTGGCTATTTTCAGCCAGGTCTTTGGCTAGTCGTAGCCCCTAAGATGCGGGCACCTTGGCTATTTTCAGCCAGGTCTTTGGCTAGTCGTAGCCCCGTGCCACCAGCATAGCAACCGCTGTAGTATAACATGAACCTTTTTACGGAAAGACTAAGACCGAGAAGATTGGTGAGTTGGTAGTCGGCGCCAGGCATGTCGACACCACATGATGTGCAAAAGATCAAGTGGGTGATTTTAGATTTGGGTTGCCCCCATTCTTGTATGGCGTTTTCGGCAGCCTCTTGACCCAGTTTAGGTACTTCCACGACCATCTCGTCTTGCCTAGCATCAAGCGAAGTAGCTTTGTACTCGCGCCAGTTAGGATACTTTTTAAGAATATCTTCAGTCAGGTGCCTGTAACGCTTCTTAATCATGGAGTTGTTGCCTATTGGAACATGAAATTACAAAATATTTCAGCACAGTTCTAGCTAGCAGCAAGTAATCGTAACGAATGTACAAATCGAAAAGGCATAAGTCTAGCTAGAAGTTAAGCATAGGGCACCACAGTGCATGCACATGGAAAAGGAAAAGCTTGTGTATGGAGTAATAACTTACACAAGCGTTGGAACTTCTGTTTCAGTTCCATCTTATGTTCAGAATTAGTAACGCTGAAGTAGAAATCAGGGAACGTGCTCTGGTTGTAGAACGTGGGTGGATTTGCTGTTCCAATGGCCATAATTGTCGCCAAACCTTGGTCTCGCTGTGATCTCCTGACATCATCTGCTACCATTCTTGCTGATGGAGGAAATACAAAATATTAGTGGTCTAATTTATACAAAATATTAGTGGTCTAACTTAGTAGTATTTTTTTCATTTATTATCTAATCAATTATTTTAGGCAAAATAAAATCAAATATCCTCTCATCTTTTGGAATTCTCTAATCTTTAAGACTTTAATAATTGACATCCATACATGAGGATTTCTTACGGGTCTCCGGACGTAGCTTTTGTTTGAACGTAGAATCTCCATCTTCACTGTCCTCCACGCTTGTGCTTTCTTCTTTCTTTTGTTCTTGTTTATTTTTTGTGTAGAAAAAACTAACCGGACGATTTGGAAGATCTGGTCTCTCGCGAATACGAAATAAGTTTCTACGGAATTCATCACACAAACAGAAATGATCCCTTCCTGTTAAACCAACTCCATCTTTTTGGCTTAACTTGGCAGCTCAAATGAGGATTGTACTTTTTCGTTGGTCCCCCCATTTCTTTACTGCAAAATTTGTGCAGACAGATGACGATGTTGATATGTATTTTACCGAATTTTCTACTCCATTTCTTTTTATGGAATCTTCTACCCCATTTGTGTTCAATTCATTTAGTTGGTATTAGCATTTGAAGTAAATTATGTTAGTCTGCCTTTTTAAAGCCAAACTGTCTTAATAAAATGCCCATATTAATGGCCAAAATATTGGATGATATTTGATTGGTAAACTTGCCTAAAATAATAGATTACATAATAAATAAAAAATTACTACTAATAGATTGAAAAGGGCAATAATGTCATGAAAAATAAAATCCGGTGTAACCAACAATAAAGACCGGTGTAAGAATCAATTCCCTTTATAAAATGTGTATAAAATTTAAATTTTATAAAATTGAGTGGGAGCCATAATAAATTTCGTTTGACTAAACTAAAAATACTGACCAAAAATAAGGGAAAAGTTTCCATGTTAAGAAGTTGAGCTTTGACGGTTTGACCATATAGATCCACGCCTGATTACACCCAACTAGAAGTATGAAATCGACGTGCATCACTTTTTTTCTCCTCTACACTACATTTTTGTAGGGTTTTCCAAATAGTGGCGAGCTATATTTTCATAAAAAACCTACCAAATAGTACTAAGTTCTCCCTCCGTCATTAATTTTTTAAAATTTTATTTTTGGGACGTCCCAATTAATTCTTCAAGTTTTCCTAAAATAAAAAGTTTCAACACATCAAAATACCATCTTACTCCTAATAAAGATGCATATAATCTTTTTAATTGGGCTTAATTAAAATAGATTAACAAAATAACTCAAATAATTAGGCCCAAACTAGATTCATTAGCATTAATGAAAGAACTAACCTAATTTGACAAACTAACCTAAAATCAAAATTCTCTCTCTCTCTCTCTCTCTCTCTCTTGGTCATTTCCTCTCAACCGTCCTCTCTATGTGTTCTTCACAAATTCTCGTCCCTCTCTCCCCCTATATTGCGCTATGGTTTGTGCGATTGAACTGTTTTCATTGATTTTTTTGGTTCTTTGTTCGATTAGCCATGTCAGGGTACATAGAAGGCCTTTGATGTCCCGATTCGTACAACGGCGGGAAAGAGTGTCGATTCAGACACAGTTGTCTCTGTTGGGTTTTGATGCAGGTTACGCAGTGGAATAACAAAATTAATCATGCTCAAGACCCTCCAAGGATCACATGAAGAGACTACATAACGATAGTAAGAGTTTTAGTATCTACATACCTTTGGTTCTCCCGTGATGACTTCACACGTGAAATAGTATTCACGTCATTATGGATAGTCCACTCATAGGATTGAATCCGGATCCTTCAAGCCTTTGTGCTAGCTAGGATTGAAGGAGGAAGAGGAAGAAGATCACACAATCAACACCAAAAGGGGCTCGACCCTCTTTCTTTGGCCGACGGGGTAGGGGGCGGTCCCAAGGGGTTCAGCCTCCTTGGGATTTTCTCTCTCTCCTTTCTTTTCTTTCCCACTCAATGTGTTATGATCATTAGTCTGGGAAGGAAGGTAGGAGTGTCCTTTATATAGTCCAACAACTCCTTGTTGACTGCATAAAAGCCCCTATCCTAATCATGTCCATACACAAATTAGTCCAACTTGCAAATTAGTCCTACTAAGTTTGCAAATAGTTGCGTATTGATCCTTCTAATTAATTAATCATATTAATTATTTCCCAAGTCCAGTCTAATCCATAGGGAGTGTGACCCCATGTGTTTCTATTTAGTTGGTAGTATTAAATACTAACATGGAGCGGCCTCTAGCAAGATATCCACGCTACCCAACTAATAGAAATAGTCATCCGACAAACCTTGTGCCCAATGTTCATGTATTGTGTTATCCCTTTGTCTCCATATCCGGATAGGACACGAGACATATTAGTCACACTCATATATCCAATACATAGTTTCTCGATCCTGGGAATATGCTTTTCCGTGCAGATAACATCAATATCTCCATATTAATTTATCTAAGCCTGGCCAGACATTATATAAGCACCATTCCTCGAGTGGCCCATGGATATTTACTCCCATTATGTGGGAGGGACAAATCATGTCTACGTCACTACGATCTCTAAGCTTTCTTCCTATCATGCCCGATAACTATCTTTATAGTTACCCGGTTAAGGCGCAACGTTTGATAGTATCAAAGCATGATATTTCAAAACTAGATTATCTAGTAACTTCAAGTCTAAGGATTACAATACCATTATCACTACGAGAAGCGCTTGTGACTTTAATATAATCTAATGTAGCCTTCTCGTCGTGGGTCAATCCAGTATGCCATTACTCTTAATGTATACCCATGTGTTGGATCGTGATATCTCCATATCAATCCAACCCCATACTAGTCTATAGTTGATTGTCCTATTAATCAACATAATCGACTAGGGATATTTAAGAATATAACATTTATATTCTAAGGAATTCATTCATGTTAACATATCTCCATATCGATAACATAATGAATAGTAAGTCCATATATATTTGTCACGATAAATTGATTGCCTCTAGGGCACAATTCCAACAGCCTCCCACTTGTACTGGAGTCAATCATATGCCTATTAATCTAGCGCGGCCCTCATGCTTTTACTGCGCAAGGCAAGAGAGATATCTGCAAGTACCTTGAAAATATTCACATATCCTCTATCAACAATTTGATTGAGATTGAATATTCTGAATAAGTGCATCTTATACATTAATATATTCAGTCCTCTATGATAGAATCGACAACTTGTTGATTCAAAGACCATTGAATGTGTTTTGGATGGTAATTGTTTTGAGTGATGAAAGACAAAGACAAAGACATAAGCAGCAAAGCATTTCAGATACTCCAAGGCCTTGAGATACTGACAGAACTTCAAAGCCTTGAGAGTTGTTTTATCCTGCTATATGTTCTAACAGTTCTGTGTTGCAGATTGGATATCTGATTATACAGATCAGTAATTTGCTGCATATATTTATATTTTACACTATTTACATATCTAACACAATTGCATATGATCAGAACAGGAAGAATCAAAGTTTTCTGGGTTTAACTTTGAATATCTGTGAAGCAGGTTCAGAGCTCCAAGGCCTTGAGACGTGCCTTGAGCTGCTGACAGTTTTTACAGAACTAAGTTGATTCTTTCTTGCAGGTTGTGATTCTTATTATTGTGATTATTCATTGACTTCTAAGAGTCTTAAACTTGTTTTTTCATGATCTATATGTATTAGAAGTTAAACAGATTACTGTTCTAATCTTTTAACCAGTTTTATTAGAAACTGGAAAACCAAACAGTCATAGCACTGTTATCTTTCTGGATTTTGTTGTTGCTGTGTTTTAATGTTGTTGCAGGTTTGTTAAACGTGCAAGAGCTATCTCAAAAAAATCCAACAGATATCCACTTAGAGCTGTTTGAATTTCAATTGAAAACAGAAGGAGGATTTGTAGGAACTGAGATCCTAAATTCTCTCAATCAGTTGCAGCTGTGGATAAAAGAGACTGGTTTGAATTTTGAAGATAGAGAGGCTTGCAGAATACTCAGAAAGGTGTGACAAATTCGTGGGAGATCATTCATTCAAACACACAAGGATTCAAGCTTCAATCCAGATTCCAGAAGATCAAATCAATCCAGTTTCCAGAAGAACACATCCAGGATTCTATAGCTTACCTCTTCAACTGTGTTCTTCACTTATTTTGTAATCTGTGTATCTTTTAATTATCTTAAAATTCACTTAACCTAGTGGTTTGTTGTTCAGGTGAACAACAAGAGGTTCTTGTTAGCTCAACAGTTAGTAGCTGGAACTAGATAGGTTTGGAACCACAAGCTGTATAGGTGTAAGGAAATCACTTAGGCTTGAAGATCTAGGGCTGTTTCTGTGTGAGTAATAAGAAGTGTTTGCCCAATCCTGGTGGGATTAGATCCATCTGGCAGAGATTAGGTCCATTGGGAGTGAACTCTGTAAATTGCTTTGTGTTCTTTACTTTTCAGTTTGATTATTATCTGCTGCACACAACTCAAATCAAACTAGGGTTCATAAGCTGTTTAGAACTGATAATAGTTCAAGGCCTTGAAGCTTTCTATTTTGCCTTTGAAAGTTTCAGACACTTTTCTAAAATCTCAAGGCCTTGAGATTTGAGTTTCATACAAAGCTAATTTGTTAAGTTTCTAGTTTTGCAAAAAGTTTCCATACTCTATTCACCCCCCCCTCTAGAGTGTTTAGGTCCTGTATTTAGTCTACATTACACACTTTCAATTGGTATCAGAGCTTGTTTCACTGTTTCAGATCTAACAATCTCGTGACTATGAGTAATGTAGGAGATGGTGGATTCTCACAAGGAAGGGCAGCCAACAGACCTCCATTGTTCTGTGGTGATAACTTCATGCACTGGAAGGCATTGATGAAGATGTTCATCATAGATCAAGACATGGAACTGTGGTCAATAGTTCAGAATGGTCTTCATGATTACTATACTACAATTGATGGTGTCAGATGTATCAAGTCTGAGGAAAATCTTTCAGTTACTGAACTGGAAAAGGTTTCAAAAAATTACAAGGCTATGAATCTGTTAAACTGTGCTCTTAATGCAGATGAGTTCAACAGAGTGTCAAATTGCAAGAGTGCCAAAGAAGTATGGGATCAACTGGTGGTGACATATGAAGGAACTAGCCTGGTTAAGCAGACCAAATCAACATACTTCTGAGGCAATATGAGTTGTTCAAGATGAATTCAGATGAGACCATCAAGGAGATGTTCAAAAGATTCACTGATGTGGTGAAAAATCTAGAGTCATTGGGAAAGAAGTTCTCAAATGAGGAGAAGGTCAGAAAGATTCTGAGAAGCTTGCCAAAAGCCAAGTGGGAGCCAAAGACAACAGCCATTGGGGAAGCTCAGGATTTAAGTCTTCTTCAGCTAGATGATCTACAAGGAAAGCTGCTCACTCATGAAATGTCTATGAAGGATGTGGAAGGTGATTTGAGTGAAAACATCAGGAACTTAGCACTTAAGGCAAAAGATAGTGAAAAGTCTCAAAGCCTTGAGACTGAAGATGAGCATGATGATGAAGAGGCTTTAGCATTGATCTCCAAAGCCTTGGCCAGGATTCTCAAGAAGAAAAGAAACTCTGGTAACAGGGATTACAATAGAGAGAGATCAAGACCTTCAGGCAGCAAGGACTACAAAGGTAAACCTTCATCACAGTCACATAAAACTAAAGTAATGAATTGTTTTGAGTGTGGTGATGCAGATCATTTAGTAAGGGACTGTCAACAAAAGAAGAAAAACAGGAACTTTCAGAAGAAAGACAGTGAAAACAGAAGGAAGAAAGCCATGATGGCTTCCTGGAGTGATTCTGATTCATCAAGTGACTCAGACACAGAAGAAGATCAAGCAAACTTATGCTTCATAGCAAAGCATGATGAGGAAAAATCATCAGACAAACATATTGAAGATATGGTAAAAAATTTACTTGCTAGTCCTTCTGATGTACTTCCTGAAATTCTCAAAAGTATGTTTTTAAATGAGGAAAGTTATAGAAATGAGATTTCTGCTTTAAAGATTAAGATTCATGAGCAGGTAAAAGAAAACCTGGACCTAGTTTTTTCAACAAAACTGTTGAAGTTTCTAAGAAAAAGCTTGAAAAGGACTTCAAGGCCTTGGACAGCAGGTTCAAAGCCTTGAAGGCACAAATAAAAGAGGTTGTTGATCAAAACACACTTTTGACTGAAAGATATGGTGATCTAAAGACTCATTCTGAGAATTTAGAACAACGGATATGCTCTTTGACTGAGAAACTTCAAGAGTCCAAGAAGGTCCTAGCTAGTTTTACAGGCTCAGAACATAATCTGAATCTCATTCTTGGAGGAAGTCTGAAATCAATGCATAAAAGTGAGATTGGCTATAATCCAAATTTTCTAAAGATAGCCAAACTACTTTTGTCAAATCTGGTAGCAGACATTCTCCAAAATGTCATTATTGTGAAAAAATTGGTCATGTCAGATTAACTTGTCCCTTCAGAAGATCATAATCTCACATTATGAGGAATACTTATCCTTATCAGCATAAGGGACAGGTTAGGCAGATTTGGATTCCAAAAGGAATTAGGCCACCAAACATGGCTGATTCTGAGTATGACTCAAAGTTCTGCACTTGGTCTAACAGCCTGTTGAGGCAAAGATTTGTTTTTGTAGGATGTCACCAAGGCCTTGAAAGATCATAAATGGATATTAGACAGTGGATGTTCCAGACACATGAGTGGAAAGAAGTCTCTCTTTACTGAAATTACAGAAAAATCTGGAGGAACAATCACACTTGGTGACAAAGCAAAATGCAATATCATTGGTATAGGTAGTATTGGTAATGGTTCTACTAATTCTATATCTGATGTTTATCTGGTAGATGGACTTAAGTATAATCTGCTTAGTATCTTTCAGTTATGTGATAAAGGTTATAAGGCTATATTTGACAAGGAGAAATGTGTGGTGCAAGATGAGAAATCTGGTGATTTCATACTCACTGCTCCAAGATCATATAATCTATATGCTATGAGTACTAAAAGTGTTGCAGGTGACAAGCTAAAATGCCTCAAGGCCTTGAAAGAAGATTCAAAGCTTTGGCACAGAAAGCTTGGGCATACTAGTATACATACCTTGAATAAACTCATCTCAAAGGACGTGGGAGAGGTTTACCATCACAAAAATTTTCAGATGATGAGGTTTGCAAGGCATGTGTACAAGGTAAGCAAACGAGAAGATCATTCAAGCCAAAGAACTTTGTAAGTACTTCTAGACCCTTAGAACTGCTGCATATGGACTTTTGTGGTCCGATGAGAGTTCAGACCCCAAAAGATAAGAGGTATATGCTTGTTATAATTGATGATTATTCTATATTTACTTGGGAGATGTTTATTAGAGATAAAACTTAAGCTTTATCTGAATTTTCAAGATTGTGCAAAGAGCTTCAAACTTTGAAAAATTTACCTGTTGCATCTATTAGAAGTGATCATGGTAGGGAGTTTGATCAACTTGACTTTGATTTGTTTTGTGCAAATCATGGCATTTCACACAACTTTTCTGCACCTAGAACTCCACAGTAAAATAGAGTAGTTGAAAGGAAAAATAGGACACTTGAGGATATGTCTAGAACCATGCTTCTTGAAAGTAATTTGCCAAAGTTCTTATGGGCAGAAGCTGTTAACACTGCCAATTAAGTTCTGAATAGATGCTTAACTAGACGTATTTTGAAAAAGACCCCTTATGAACTGTTTAAAGGTAGAAAGCCTACTGTTTCTTATTATAAACCTTTTGGTTGTATCTGTTTTGTGCATAATAATGGTAGAGACAATATTGGTAAGTTTGATGCTAGAAGTGATGAAGGTGTATTTCTTGGATATTCTCAAACTAGCAAAGCTTATAGAGTTTATAATAGAAAAACCAAGATTGTGGAAGAGAGTATTCATGTAATCTTTGATGAAAGTACTAAGGATTCTCTGAGTGAAAGTTTTGCAGATCTAGATTTGAACAAGCATGAATAAGATGATGATGCTGTGAAAGAAGACAGAGGCAAAACTAATGTGCAAAATCAATCAGCAGAATCTCAAGGCCTTGAACCTCCTGCTGAACCAAAATCTCAAAGCCTTGAGACAGAAGCTGAAACTTTCTATGATGCTCCCTCTACTGTTTCAAGGACTCAATGCCTTGAAGGAGAATATTCCTGGGTACCAAGAAAGAAGTTTAAGTACCTTGCAGATCATCCAGCTGATAACATCATATCAGATCCATCAACTGGAACTCAGACAAGAGGACAGTTGAAGAACTTGTGTGCTTTTAGTGCATTTGTATCTTTGATTGAGCCTAAAAATACCAAGGAAGCACTATAAGATGCAGACTGGATCATTGCAATGCAAAGTGAGCTGAATGAGTTTGAAAGAAACAAGGTATGGAATCTGGTTCCCAGACCTACAGAGAAATCAGTTATTGGAACCAGATGGGTATTCAGAAACAAGCTTGATGAGAATGGCAAAGTGGTAAGAAATAAAGCTAGACTGGTAGCTCAAGGATATAATCAGGAAGAAGGTATAGATTATGAGGAGACTTTTGCTCATGTTGCCAGGTTATAAGATATTAGAATACTTCATGCATTTGCATCTCACAATCACATAAAGCTTTATCAAATGGATGTCAAATGTGCTTTTCTGAATGGATATTTACGAGAAGATGTTTTTGTAGCACAACCACCTGGTTTTGAAGATGAAAACTTTCCTGATCATGTTTATAAACTGGACAAAGCTCTTTATGGATTTAGACAAGCTCCAAGGGCTTGGTATGACAGGCTTTCAAAATTTCTACTTGAAAATAATTTCAAAAGAGGTCTAGTTGACAAAACTCTTTTCATTAAACATCATCAAAGTGATTTGTTAGTAGTTCAGATCTATGTAGATGATATTCTATTCGGTGCTACTAATGATGCTCTTTCAAAAGAGTTTTCTAGTCTGATGTGCAGGGAGTTTGAGATGAGCTTAATGGGTGAACTGAATTTCTTTCTTGGACTTCATATCTTACAAATGAAGAAAGGATTTTTTGTACATCAAGGAAAGTATACCAAGGACTTGTTGAACAAGTACAATATGTCACTGTCCAAGGTGCTTAAGACCCCTATGAGTTCATCACTCTCTTTAGACAAAGATTCAAATGGTAAGAGTGTGAATCGAAAGGAATACAGAGGTATGATTGGATCACTGTTGTATTTAACTGCTAGTAGACCTGATATTATGTTCGGTGTCTGTATGTGTGCTAGATTCCAAGCAGATCCTAAGGAAAGTCATTTAACTGCAGTCAAAAGAATTTTTAGAGATTTGAATGGAACCAGAGACTTGGGACTTTGGTATCCAAGAAGATCTAATTTTATGTTGAGTGGCTATTCAGATGCAGATTTTGCAGGATAAAGTAGATAGGAAAAGTACTTCTGGATGCTGTCAATTTCTTGGATCTTCATTGATCAGTTGGCACTCAAAAAAGCAAAATTCTGTAGCATTATCAACTGCAGAAGCTGAATACATTGCAGCTGGTGCTTGCTGTTCACAAGTGTTATGGATTGCTCAGCAACTTAGAGATCTTGGCTACAATTTCAGAAATGTGCCTATTCATTGTAACAACACAAGTGCTATCTTAATCTCTAAGAATCCAGTCCAGCACTCAAGAACCAAGCACATTGATGTGAGACATCATTTCCTTAGAGATCATGCAGAACAAGGTGATGTTGTTTTAAATTTTATTTCTACTTCAATTCAGATTGCTGATATTTTCACTAAACCTTTGCCAGATGATAGGTTTTCATCTCTAAGGCTTGAATTGGGGATGTTAAACAAGGATGCTTTGGTTTAGGGGGAGTATCAGTACTTATATGAGACTATGTGCTGAAATATCAAAGCCTTGAGATTATACTTTCTAAAGCCTTGAAAGTATAGCTCAAAGCTTTGAAGTTTCTCAAACTGCAGAAAATCTTAAGGCCTTGAGATTGTTCTCCAGGTCTTGAAATATCTGTACTATTTTTTTCAAAAAAATGGATCATCAAATATTATATCTTATCTTTTTAGATAATTGTATAATATTTGAATTACTCAGAGAATTTTCTAACATATCCAAAAATATTTTTTCAAGATTCTATTTTGCATGATGATTTAGCAGATTCCTTTTATGACTCATCCTTTTTCAACCTACTTAAGCTGAAAGTCAGGGCTTTTTCCTCTCATTCTCTCTCAATTTTCTACGACTCTCCTCTCTCTCTCTCTCTCAGTTTCTCTCAATCACATTCTCTTCTCAAAACCTAAACCCCAAAATGGAGCGCAAATAAGCCAGAATTCAGCAACAGGGAAAGTCTTCTGGCAGATCCAAGAAGAGGGCAAATAAGAAGGAGAAGATAGTGATTTCTGATTCAGATTCAGAAAACACTCAGAGCTTGCATGAGGACACTCCTCCTGCAAAGAAGTCCAGAACAGAGAAGGGAGATGAAGGCTCAAGCATTGATCCACAGCAGGAGACACAGACTCAGGGTGGTGATCAACCTAGGTCAGAGAAGAAGAAAGGGGGAGAAAAGAAAAAGACTGGTGAAGAGGAAAAGGGAAAATATGCTCAAGAAAGAAAGAAGAAACCATCTGAAGGAGAACAAGAAAAGAGCAAACCCTCAGAGAAGAAAACTAGGGTTAAGCAGGTTGCTGTTGCAACCAAGAAAGGTTATCAAGGTAAGAATGTACTTCCTACTGACTGGTTTGTTAGTTCTGAGGTTAGAACTGTATGGATGCAAGGTTATGCTTCATCTAAGGTAGCTTTCTGTAGCATGGTTTATGAAGAATTGTTGGATAAATTGGATATTGACTGCATGAGAAAGTTAAGAGAAACTGCTTTTTGAAAGGTGTTAAATCCTAGTTCAAAGGCCTATCCTAGGTTAACTAGGTTATTTTATCTGAATTTGGTTTCTGAAGGTGATGATATAATGGTGTTAACTTCAAAAGTGGCTGGTGTGGATTTGAGGTTAGATCATAGGACTTTTGCCAAAGTCTTGGGCATTCCTAGGAAATATAATGTTGGAGATTACCCTGATAGGAAGGAGTGTCTGGATAAGGCAAAGGAGATGTTTTTCATTGATGGTGTACCCTCTGGTCCAAAGTAGTTGACACACTCTGTGCTCAACTGTGAAGCCAAAATCCTGTTTACAATTCTGATGAGAAGTGTAGTTTCTAGGGAGAACTCAGGGGAGTTAGTGACTGATAAGGTTCTTATTTTGATGTATCTGATATCTCAAGGGTTTGAGATAGGCTTGCCAACAGTTGTTATGGAGCATATGATTTATTGTGCAACCAGAACTAGAAACCATCCTATTCCATATGCCAACCTGTTACCTCTTTTCTTTGAATACTTTTATGTACCTGTGAAAGGAGAAGAAAAGATTGCTGGAGGTTTTGGGTTGATTGATGAAACTTCACTTCAGAGGATTGGGGTAGTTCAGACTGGGAAAGGACATTTGAAGTTTTATTTAGATTTGTCAAAGGAGGAACTTGCAGAGAAGGAGTATGTGAAGCCAAAGGGGACTACATCAGGGAAAGCACAAGCCAATGAGGATTACTCTTTGTTGGTAGAGAAATTTGAAGATCAGCAGGTTGAGATTGAAGATCTCAGACAAAGGTTATTTGACCTGTCAGCTGAATTCAACCAGTTCAAGGGCTTGATGAATTTTATGAATGGAAAGCTGGATGTTGTCATCAAGGGTTTGAACTTGGAAAAGATACCTTCTGCTACTAGTCATGACACCAGTGTGGATTCAGATGAAAGGATGAGAGATTTTCTGAAGAAGAAAAAGAAGACAATTCCAGTGGTGCTTACTTCAAAGGATTTGTATGAACAAACTGATGAAGAAGATGCTGGTGAAGACACAGGTGTTGATGCAGCTACAGAGGGGGATTCAATACAGGTTAAGAAGAAAGTGGATGAGATAATTCAAGAAGCTGTTGCAGAAGTGGAAGCTGAACAAGAAGGTAATCAGCCTGCTGAAGATGCTGCAAGTGAAGAAGAAGTTGGAGAAGGCTCAGAGAAAGGCCAGACATCAAAGAAGAAGTGAAGTGGATAATGCCAAAGCCTTGACCTTCTATTTCTTTCTCTTCTTCTTTTCTGTTCTCAAGACCTTGACTTTTTAGCAATAATTTTGTTTAAGTTTTTTTAATGACTCTGAGTAATGATCCTACATTTCTTCATCCTTATTTGATGAAAGTCAAAAAGGGGGAGAAATTGTGTGTTTCTTGCAGTACTTGAATAATAATAATAATAATAATAATAATAATTAGTAGTTGTTTTGGTTTAATATGTTGTTTTATTATATTACTGTGGTTATATGTAAATTTTTGCTGATTATTTGTGGTATACTGGTTATCTGGTTTTATTGTTTATTGTATCTGCAATATGTGGTTATCTAGTTTTCATAATGAGTGGCAGGAAAATCTATACAAGACTGTAGGTTTTTCCTTTCATCAAGGGGGAGATTGTTGATTCAAAGACCCTTGAATGTGTTTTGGATGGTAATTGTTTTGAGTGATGAAAGACAAAGACAAAGGCATAAGCATTATATTACTGTGGTTATATGTAAATTTTTGCTGATTATCTGTGGTTAACTGGTTATCTGGTTTTATTGTTTATTGTATCTGCAATATGTGGTTATCTAATTTTCATAATGAGTGGCAGGAAAATCTATACAAGACTGTAGGTTTTGTCTTTCATCAAGGGGGAGATTGTTGATTCAAAGACCCTTGAATGTGTTTTGGATGGTAATTGTTTTGAGTGATGAAAGACAATGATAAAGATAAAGACATAAGCAGCAAAGCATTTCAGATACTCCAAGGCATTGAGATACTGACAGAACTTCAAAGCCTTGAGAGTTGTTTTATCCTGCTATATGTTCTAACAGTTCTGTGTTGCAGATTGGATATCTGATTATACATACCAGATATTTACTGCATATATTTATATTTTACACTATTTACATATCTAACACAATTGCAGATGATCAGAACAGGAAGAATCAAAGTTTTCTGGGTTTAACTTTGAATATCTGTGAAGCAGGTTCAGAGCTCCAAGGCCTTGAGATGTGCCTTAAGCTGTTGACATTTTTTACAGAACTAAGTTGATTTTTTCTTGCAGGTTGTGATTCTTATTATTTTGATTATTCATTGACTTCTAAGAGTCTTAAACTTGTTTTTTCATGATCTATATGTATTAGAAGTTAAACAAATTACTGTTCTAATCTTTTAACAAGTTTTATCAGAAACTGGAAAACCAAACAGTCATATCACTGTTATCTTTCTGGATTTTGTTGTTGATGTGTTTTAATGTTGTTGCAGGTTTGTTAAACGTGCAAGAGCTATCTCAACAAACTCCAACAGATATCCACTTAGAGCTGTTTGAATTTCAATTGAAAACAGAAGGAGGATTTGTAGGAGCTGAGATCCTAAATCCTCTCAATCAGTTGCAGCTGTGGATAAAAGAGACTGGTTTGAATTTTGAAGATAAATAGGCTTGCAAAATACTCAAAAAGGTGTGACAAATTTGTGGGAGATAATTGATTCAAACACACTAGGATTCAAGCTTCAATCCAGATTCCAGAAGATCAAATCAATCCAGTTTCCAGAAGAACACATCCAGGCTTCTATAGCTTATCTCTTCTACTGTGTTCTTCACTTATTTTGTAATCTGTGTATCTTTTAATTATCTTAAACCTCACTTAACCTAGTGGTTAGTTGTTCAAGTGAACAACAAGAGGTTCTTGTTAGCTCAACAGTTAGTAGCTGGAACTAGATAGGTTTGGAACCACAAGCTGTATCGGTGTAAGGAAAATCACTTAGGCTTGAAGATCTAGGGCTGTTTCTGTGGGAGTAATGAGAAGTGTTTGCCCAATCCTGGTGAGATTAGATCCCTCAGGCAGAGATTAGGTCCATTGGGACTGAACTCTGTAAATTGCTTTGTGTTATTTACTTTTCAGTTTGATTATTATTTGCTGCACACAACTCAAATCAAACTAGGGTTCATAAGCTGTTTAGAACTGATAATAGTTCAAGGCCTTGAAGCTTTCTATTTTGCCTTTGAAAGTTTCAGACAGTTTTCTAAAATCTCAAGGCCTTGAGATTTGAGTTTCATACAAAGCTAATTTGTTAAGTTTTGAGTTTTGCAAAAAGTTTCCATACTCTATTCAAACCCCTCTTCTAGAGTATTTAGGTCCTGTATTTAGTCTACATTACACACTTTCACAACTGAAACTTGCCTGGAACCTTTCCAGCTCACAGTCCCTCCCACTAGTGCAAAACATAAAACTTGACTATAATCTGAAATCTTCATTGTTAAATTAGAAGTTCTCATCACTATAACCCCTTACAGTAAACTCTTCATATCCTCCATTTACCAAGAATTCATCCTAAGTTACTCTCAAGTACTTTAAGGATAATCATGATAATTATCCAATGACACTTCACCCGGATTTGACTGGTATCTTTGTGTCATACTATATGACACATCTGGCCTAGTACATAACATGGCGTATCTCGTGAATCTCATTCATACAGTCCTTTCTCAATCTAATTGTAAATACAATTAATTCTTCCAAAGACTAATTCCATGTGACATTGGTAGAATCTATATTCTATACATGTTGAACCATTTCAACACCTTTGTCAATATATGCACTAAGATCTAATCCGCACAACAATCTTGATCTATCTACATAGATCATCATAGGTTGCTTCACCTAAGTCTATAATTGAAGATTAATTCCCTAGTCAATCTACATAAGATTGCCAATTCATTATTCCCAATGTTAGTATGTCCCTACATACAAGACCGGAAATTTAACTATGCTCCCACTAAACTTCTTGTAAACATAAGTCTCATCTTTAATTATGATGGAACCATACTCCTTTGATTGCATCATAAATTCGAAAAATCAACTCCAAGAAGCTTGACTCAATCTATGGACAAATTGCTACAATCAAGATGCGAATGGATTTAAGCATCACAACTGGGGAAAGATTTCGTCATAGTCTTACACTATGAACTCACATGAAACTCTTTTCCAACCAATTGTCCCTTAAAAGTAATCATATTACCATCCATGTTGTTTTTCTCATAACCCACTTGCACTTTATGGGTCCTACCCTTTTAGGTGGTTCCACCAAAGTCTATACTTTGTTGGTTTACATGGATTCCATATCGTATCTCATAGCTCCAAGCCATTTCTGAAATTATGGCCCACTCGTGGCCTCTTCATAGGTTGTAGGCTCATCTCTATGAGCAATATATCACGGGTTATGAAAAATCCACATTTCTCTAGTCCCTTGACATATCCTACCTGACCTGCAAAGTCCTTATGTTACTTAAGTATGTTGCTCCACACATGTTCCATCAAAAGGATCAATGTTCCTTTTTGTGGTTCTTGAACTCCTTCAAGTTCTAATATCCTCCCACTGTTTCTTTTAGAGACAATCTCTATCTAGAAACACAGTGGTTCGAGCAACAAACAATTTGTTCTCGATTGGTTGTAGAGATAATATCCTTTATTTCCTCAGGATATTCCACATAGTACATTTAACATGACTTGGGTTCAAGTTTATCTGTAAACTATTTACATAAACCTCATAACCCAAATTTTTTGTGAATGACATACTAGGACACATCCTAGTCCATATCTTATATAGTGTTTTTCATAACTGATTTGAATAGAACAAGGTTAAGGGCGAAATTTGCTATAATTATAACATGGCCCCTAAAAGTAAACTGGAAGTTCTGTTTGACACATCATGGATCGATCCGTGTCCAACAAGTTACGATCTCTCTTCTTGGACACACCATATATTCCATAATGGTGTTATAGGTAGAGTGGGTTGGGATTACATCCCATACTCCCTTAGATGCTCAAACTATTGGCTTAAGTATTCATCTCCACGATCCAATCGTAGAGCCATGATACTTTTGCCAAGATGGCTCTCTACTTCATTCTTGAATTCTTTGAACTCTTCAAAGGATTCTGATTCGTTTCTTCATGAGATACAAAAATCCATATTTCTCTGATCCCATCAGTAAATATGATGAAGTACTGAAAATCATCTTTAGTATTTTTCCAAGTGAGGTTCATATCATTATATGTAAACCTCTTGGTTTTAATGTTATATATGAAATTATCATGATCAAGGATATACAATCAACTTAGACAAAAGTGCAGTACAATAATGCATTTTATCAAAATAAATGGAACAACATTTGTCCATTATTTTAATACAAGATTTTTCTTGTCAAAACAAGAAACTGTGATAATGTCCCTACTCAAAGCAGTGACATAATCGTATTTGTCTAATTCACGAATAATTTCACAAGGTAGAGATAATTCCCTACGGTTAATTTAGCAACCCTTTGCTTCATCACCCCACGTGTAGGTTTATTTATTCCTTATTCAATTGTCTACATCTCTTGAGATCCTCCACATTTCTATAAATGTGAGATCCTCATCTAGTATCATATACTCATGATGATGAGATAGACATATTGACTTCTATAAAAAAAAATACCTAATTTGGAATTCATAGTTCCTTTATTATTTTCTTCCAGGTACTTGGGGAAATTTCTCTTCCTCCACACCACCTATGGGACTTTTAAGGCAACTCGGTTTTAGAAACATGCTTGCTTTATACCCATGGAATTGACGCAAACCTTTTTTCCTTTACCCATGTTGTTAACCATTAACATGTTTTGCCTTTAGCCCTTTATGAGTGCTTTCTATAGCGATTCTCAATCATCTTGAGTAAATCACCTCTGAACAAACATTATAATTGCATCAAATGCAATTCTCGGTCTATTTGGGAGAATAACTATTTATTCTTCATCTATCTCATAGATCACTCCCAGTCTCTAAGCTTTAAGTTCTATTGAAGTAGCTTAGTTGCGCTTCACCTCTTGCTTCAGCAGTCACACATTACTAGCTTGTGTCGTCGCATCATATCTCGATGAATCAAGTCACCTTGCTTTGGCAAGCCCGAACTCATTCCATCTCGATCATGACGAGTGCTAAGCAAGAGAGTGCAAAGTGGAGCAACACTTCAAGTATTTCATGTCAAGCTCGCTCTTTGAAAGAGCTTCTTTTAATGTATGATCATATCATACACCTCCATATTTCTCATCTTACTTCCATAGCTCAGAGTTCATGGCAGCTGACATGAGGCAAGTTACACCCAAAGAACCATTCTTTAATGTTCCTACCATTAGGATTTTAGTGTGTCTTGGTAGTCGGTGGGGAGAGAACTTTATGTTCTACGATGTACAATACTTTTTCTTTCATTTGAGAATAATTCTCAATTTTATACCAGTCTAGAAAATATATTCCAGACCGCTTGTCCTTCGTAAGGACATAAAGTCGCGTTTTGTTTGTTTAATTCCATGATTTTATTTAACACAAATGGATTATGCAAAGTAATGTGACGCATGACTATATTTAACAAGGACTTAAATTATTAAACATAGCTCCCACTATTTTTCTCGGATTAATACTCTATATTAATGCGGAAAATATGATTATATTTTCTAGTGGGACAATATCCATATTTCACTTCTTTTGAGCTTGCTTTGGCAAGTCACCCAAAATAGGCTATTTAGGTATGAAAAATTCCAATTGCATACCATGGAACTCTTGGTTCAGTTGGGAAAATAACTCCATATTTATCTATCCCCATAGATAATCCCAATTGGTTGCCTCTAGGTTTTAATCTCATTAAAGTCACCTAGTTGCGTCCAACCTCTTACCTAAACAATTGCACGTTACTTGCTTGTGCCATCGCATCAAACATATGACAAACCAAGTCGCCCTGCTTTGGCAAGCACGAGCTTGGTAATCATGATTATGATGAGTGTTTAAGTAACGAGAAGGGTAAAATACAATATTTAAATTGAGGAATTTTGCTTTTTCCAGTTTTAATTGTTTTGTTGATCCATATCATCTGATCTACTTATTTTGAGTTGGGAAAACTCACAAATAAAAGATCCGAATTGTTAATTATCTTATGATCAATTTTGCATGCATCAACCATACACCAACAATAAAATAATAACACAATATATAAACAACCACAAACAAAAATAAATGTGATATAGATATGGCCTCTAAACTAAAATATTCCCAAGCCAATGAGAATATCTATGAACCCTAAAAATAGCAAGCTCATCTCCATGTGCCTCCATCTTTCGGTCCATGCTCCATAGCTTGTAGAATGCTCCATGCTCCTTAGCCTTGTGGAATGCTCCATTTTGTGGTTCTTTAATTCCTTAGGCTTATTCTTCTCCATCTTGACTATCATCTATTTTATCTAATACTAGCTAGCATTTATACTAAATAAAAAGATCTCACAAGTTGAGAAGAAGACCGGCTCGCAGGCCGTAAAACCTTATTAACTATTACATTAATTTTATCAGCCCGCAGGCCGTAAAATAAACCACAAAAACCATAACCTAAGGCCATATCCAATAACCATGCAAATAGCACATAAACAGTTAAAATCCAATTTTTATGCGCTTGGTCAATTTTAGTTTATTTTGGATGAACTAGGGTCAAAACGGTCCAAGAGGGGCCACCATTACCATGGCCAAAACCCTAAAGGACCGCCACAAGGCCTTGGGCCGGTCGGCCCCTAGCCCACACGTCTAGGCCGTGCGCTAGGGAGGCCCGACCCCTTGGCCGTGGCTTTCTTGGGTGGCAAGAAGGAGAGGGGCGGTCCCCTAGGGGGAGGGGCGAACCTCTTATGGGAGTTATTTCCATAAACAACTTCCTCCTTGTTGCCAAAGTTTAGTTGTTTTCAAAACAAATTCCTCCTTGTTGCCCAAGTTTAGTTGTTTCCAAAACAACTTTCTCCTTGTTGCCCAAATATAATTGTTTCCAAGTTTGAAAAAACACTTTTTTCCAACTTGTGCCCAAAACCTAGTTTCTAAATCCAAAATTTTCACATCCTATGTGATCCAAATTCACTAATCCTTACATCCCATGTAATATTAGATCTTATTTGGCTTGAATCATATTCACAAATTGCATCAATATGCTTGATTTGTTCGTTTTACGCAATAAACAATAATTAAAGTGTAAAACAACAAAACTCGTAACACATAAACTACGTTATGCTCTACTACTTGTGGCTCTGATACCACTGTTTGGTTTTGATGCATATTACGCAACAGAATAACAAAATTAATCCATCTCAAGACCCTCGAAGAATCACAGGAAGAGACTACATAACGATAGTAAGGGTTTTAGTATCTACATACATTTGGGTTCTCCCGTGATGACTTCACACGTGAAATAGTATTCACGTCTCTATGGATAGTCCACTCCTAGGATTGAATCCTGATCCTTTAAGCCTTTGTGCCTGCTAGGATTGAAGGAGGAAGAGGAAGAATATCACGCAATCAACACAAAAAGGGGCTCAGCCCTCTTTCTTTGGCCGACGGGGTAGGGGGCGGTACCAAAGGGTTCGGCCTCCTTGGGATTTGCTCTCTCTCTCTCTTTCTCAATTTGTTTTTGACAGTAGAGTTCCGGTCGATGATGACAGCCAAAGGAAGCAACGATGACGTCTGTTCAAATGGTAGAGAAAAGAGACACCGGTGGATGAAGGATGAACTCAGGATCTGCCGATTCGGCTGTAGGTGGAGGGTACTTCGGAGGATGGTCTAGTTCTCTAGGCCCCGTTGGGGGGGGGGGAGGGAAAGGGGGAATTCGTGCTCTTGACGAGGAGGCGGATTTGGCATGGGGGAGTTTCTGATGAGGGACACGACGCATATGAGGCGCGAAGGGGGCGATATTCCAGGAATTCGGTGGGAATTGGAGCAATTTCGCAAAACGTCGCATGAATTCGGTGGGAATTGGAGCAACGTTTTGGGGGGTTTGTTGTAGGGACTCGATGGGAGTCGTAACAAAAAACAAACTTGTTGTAGGAACTCGATGGGAGTTGGAACAATAAGAGGAGGATTCGATTGCAGGAACTCGGCCGTAGTTGGAGCATCGATAGGGTTCGATTGCAGGAACTAGACGGGAGTTGGAGCATCGCTGGAGGCACTCGTTGCAGGAACTTGACGAAGTTGGAGCAACTTGTGACGTGAGGGTTTCGCATACAGCTGCGAAACGTTTGGGGTTGATTATTGGAGAGAAGAATCGGTTCAGGTTCGAGTTGCTGAGTTGATTATAGTCAAGGTGGAGATTTGTTAGAATATTTAACTTGTACTCAACTTGGAGATCTTTGGGTGTCTTGAAAAGAGTCAAAGGCGGCAATGGGAAACAAATGAAAAAGGAAGTTGTTTCCAAGTTTGACAAGGACACATTGTGAGGGGTTTTCCTCTTGGCAGTGTATAAAAGGTTGGCTTGAATTGTAATGCATGGACACACACACACAGAGGTACGGGGAGACTATTAGCATATGACTAATTGCCTTATTAGAGTGTCGAGTGGTTGTAATTCGGGTGCGTTTCTCTCAATAAAATTGGGGTTTTGGGTCGTGGAGGTAGCTAGCTAATAACTAGTGAACCACGTTAATACTTGTGTTCTTGTGTTATCATTTACATCGTTCTCAAAGCTAGGTCCAGATCATAACATGTGATTCTTCAACATCAACTTCGTCATCCTCCGTCTCTTCTGACGAATATTATTTATCAAACTAAAGTTCTCTAATGCATCTTCTTCGTCAATAAGGTTCAATTTGTGATGGTTGTGAATGGAAGTTCTTCCATTCCTGAATAATATAAAATGTCGTGTCAAAAATATTGTCAGCACAATCAAAATGTGCATAAAGTAGAGAAAATAAACATGTGCATAACATAAACCATCTCAATTCGAAACTTGATTTATTTCTTATAAAACAACAACTATTTGTGATTCAATGAAAAGAAAAATATGATAAACACTTACTTCCTTGTCAACCTAGAGCAATTTTTTGCAAAGTAATTTGGTGTAATCAATTAGGAGTCTTCAATGGACAACTCAAACTTTTCAGATACATCTACAATAGAACGACGGGGGCTTCGCAGATGACTCTTGGAGTCTTTGTATCGTCTGTTTATTTTTGAGAAGAAGAGTCCTTATTGAATTGATATTATTATCTTAATAGCATGGGATACACTTTTTTTTAAGGTATTTATGAAAAGAAAAAGAAAAAACTAAAAGGTAAAAGTGGTTGGCGAAGTTTCCACCTGACAAAATATGTGATGTCTCCGTGAAGAATAACACTGCTCTTAATGGGAATAAGAATAGTGAGTGGTTCTGTAAGCTTCAATATTTGCTTTGTAAAAGCAATTAAATGACTTATGGACTATGTTTGGTTGGTGGTAAAATATTTTCCCTTATTTTGGCGTTTAATTTGCAATTGGTGTTGTAAAATATTTTACCAAGTAAAATATTTCCACTCAAATGATGTAAAACAATTTTAAAGATTGAAATCCGTAACCAATTTTTGAAGAATGAAGGAGTATGACAACATTTCAACGCCTCCACTACCAAGAACCACCACCCACCCACTACTATCGCTAGTCCAATATCTGATTAAAAAAAGGATTTTCGAGTGCAATCAAACACATAAAGATGATGGTAGAGATAGTTTTTTCACAAAAAATTTATTACACATAATATTTTTGTTTGTAAAATATTTTACAACCAACCAAACAGAGCCTAAATGCTACTTCATTTTCTAAAGTTTGATTTAAAAAACTCAATGGATTTGGCCAAGTCAAAAGCGGGTGTTCCCTAAAATAAAAAGTCAAAAGTGGGTGATTTACAAAAATATTTCGCCGGAGGGCATTTCATCAATTCTTGGGGCAATTGGAAAAATGCCATTCTCTGAATTGCAGTTTGAATTCTGCACTTGGCTGAATTGGTATTTGAAAAATGCCCTTCTTTTTAAACAGATGCTTACAAGATTCATTAACAAACAAGTGGGGCTACTGGGTGTGACATGGCTGATGACATGTACCCTAAAGTGGGTGAGAAACCATTGAATTTCTTGAATTACCCTGCTACCCTTGTCAGTGAGAGTGATATTCAAACTGAAAAACAAACCCTAACAAATGTGCAGCTCTCTCTCTCTAAAAACATTGAATGATTCCATCTACCCTAACCTACCAAAGTACAGTTGAATTAACTCCAACTGTAAACTTAATGAACCAGCTGCATTACAGCCTCAAAACTGGTTCATTTTGCACTCTCATTTGCTCTGGTTCTCCCACTCTGTGTATAGAAGTCTCTCTCTTTCGCCATTGTTGTTGAGCTACGGTAAACCCTAAACTGTGGTGCTTCTCTTGCTATGATTGTAATATTCTCGTCATAATATTGTAGAATGTGTGATAGTCGAGTGTTTTTATTAAATGTGATCTTCAGTTGTGTTTCTGATTAAATTTAGGTTCATTATATTTATGTGGTGTTCTTCATTCTGGGTTTGATGTGTGTTGTATATTGTGTGGAGACTGGAACGAGTAGATGCTCGTCCCTGTATTGTCTGAAAGGACTGGGACGTGCATCTGCCCGTCCCAGTCTACAAACCACACTCTCTCTCGCTTCCAATATCAACAACCTGAAGTAGTAATTGTGTGGAGACTGGAACGAGTAGATGCTCGTCCCTGTATTGTCTGAAAGGACTGGGACGTGCATCTGCCCGTCCCAGTCTATGAAGTGCACAACTAAGTCGTGCAACCAAAACTGAGACGAGCAATATGGTTACTAAAAATGTAATTGAACCATGTAATACCCCTCTAATCAATAAACCATGAAATCCTAAATCCATAAACCCCAACTCCTGTACCCCTAAACCCTATATCATGCAACCTAAATCCTCTTTGTAAGACCTCCAAGACTGAGACGATGGACAGCTCGTCTCGGTTTTGAGATCCATAAGAGGTTGTTGCTCGTCTCAGTATTAGAGGTCTTCCACGTCTTGGTTTTCACTTCATAAACTGAGACGTGCATGTTCACAATACAGGGACGAGTAACTGCTCGTCTTTAGGGACGAGTAACTGCTCGTCTTTATTTGTACTCATCCTCGTCCTTGTTTTTTAAGGTTCTTGCTTGCCTTATCTTGCAAGTCACCAGGTGTCACTGTTCCCACAATGAACAAATGTGACACCAGTAACCCTAATTGGGTAAACAGTAAACCCTACAATGTTACCTATGCCCTTAAATCCGTCATTTTTTTTCTGAAACCTTTAAAATCTTATTTTCATAAATAATTTTTTTTTTCATATAATTTAACTTTGATCTTTAAAACCCTAACATTGTGAAAAGTAAAACTATAAAGTAAAACCTAAATCACAGATTATCTAACGTAATATTGTAAAATGTCAGGAATGCCTCGCAGAGATTATTATTACGTCGTATTTGTGGGTCGTCAAACGGGCATATATACCTCTTGGCCAGCTTGTCAGGAGCAAACGACAGGATATAAGAACGCTTGCTATGTTAAGTATGCAACATACGAAGAGGCTGCAAATGCGTGGTTTGAGAACGAGCAACGCCTGCGTGAAACCGACCGTACCAGACAACGAACTCCGTACGACGGTCCATCCACTTCTCTAGACGTAGTTGCTCATGCGCCTCAAAAAGCTAACTTGTTCCTTGTTCTCGTGATTGGTTTTGTTGTTGGTTTCGTTAGTTGCTATATAATCCTGTCGTAGGTATGCGTTCGTGTGTTTGTAATTGTTGGTAGTTGTTGCTTGTTCGTCGTTTTCTTATGTAATCAATTAGTACTAATAAAACAAACTTCAAAAACTAAAATCTCATTCAACACCAACAAAAGTTTTATGTCATTACAAGTTTAGTACACGAAGTCCACCTACTTACGCACCATTTTGTCTTTCCTCTTACCATCTCCATCGCAAACCGGAAAGTGAAAAGGAACCATCCAAATTAAAATACAATAATTTTCCTTCATCTTTTGTATCGCCCTCTGGTTCAGTTCAGTCCAACCCCGAATGGGATTACATTCCATAAGGTGTTCCATCATTCTGACGACATAGAAGCCCGATTCTTTCAGCATAGTTGTGGCATATCTCCATTTATCATGGGGCTTGAAGTAGTGCGTCATCGGTAACCCATTCCTTTTAATTAAAAACCTGTTTGGCGCTCTGCATTGACCGGACGCTTTTAGCATCTTAGGGAATTCTTTGCGAAGAGCATCAAGGTCCCATTGCTTTTTTCCCATTCCTATCACAGGATCGAAGACTTGAACAACCATATCTTCCACTTCAATGTAAACGAGCAACCAATGTCCTGCCCCTCCCTTAACTGGCATTTTTGAGAACCATGGCATGAGCCACTTACGTGCTTTCACGATCTCTGTCCCACGGTATGGCCTACTACCGTCAAAATAAATAGCCAACTCCTTCGCCCGCGCTTCCTCAGTCAAGTTCTTATTCACCCATGTGTGATACCACTTAGCGTCGGTAATGGCGATGTCGGTCCTCGCTTCGCGACATTCCTTGGAGTACAACCGTCTAAGCACATAAGTCATCTCATCCATTTGACCCCAGTATAAAGCACATTTATCCGAAAGTAAATAACGGAAGAATTCTCGTCCCAGTACCTTGCAACCACAGTTCAGCCCCTGATAATCTTGGGTTGGATCGTCTAGCCAAGTATAGAATGCTTCACGGAATTCTGGGCCTGGCTTTGTCTTATTCCTCATAGCAAAATCTGGAACACGCACACTAGTGAGCAACTTCTTTGGAATACAACCCTTTTGTGCCAGTGCAACCCCATACGGAGTAGTCTCCCAATCAATTCTAGCACGATTACGGCTAAAGTAACGTTCCACACCATTCTCATAAATAATTGGCATCTCATCCCGGCCGTATATGTCGTGTAACTCATCACCTCTCTTGTAATCGTAAAGTGATTGGGGAGACCAGCCCTCATCTAATCTTTCCCTTTCAACCGCGTCATACCACCAATCCCACTCCTGAGGTCCAAACTGATCAATGGCAATCGATTCAGGCTCTGGATCTGATTCTTCAGGGAGTTCGGAGTAATTATATTTCATCCATTCCCGTAATTCGTCATCGGTGGCTGAATCCTCATCTTCCTCCAACCCACCTTCTTCTGCTGCCATGGACGGTCCTGCTTCGGTTTCTACGATTGGGGGTGCTTGGACTTGCCTGGACCCACTTGCTTCTGTTTGTGTTGTGGGGTTAGCCTCAACTGGATTGGAGCCATCGGTTCCTTCTGTTTCAGTGACCGGGGTTGACTCGATTGTCCCGGAACCCCCTCCCGCCGTTCCTCTAACTGTGGTTGGCTCAATGACAGCTTCTCTTTCTGTATCCTACCAATAGATGAATAGATTTATTAGGTCACAATTACCTTAAATTACATAAGTCAAACACCGTAAATAAGAACAATATGCGTACCTCGCTAAGGTACCGAATGCCGGTCGTTGGATCTACTCGCACTTCTTCCCAAGCGGTGTGCAGGTTTGTTACCATCTTGTGCGTTGCTTGTCCCCAAACACCGAGCTGGTTCAGTCGTTCGACCTCTTTCTCGTCGTGACGGCTGATCTTTTGACGTACACGAGTGAAATCATTCTTAACTGCATCCTTTAAGGCAACCAAATCTTCCTCCATCTTACCGACCCTACTGCACATCTCAGTCATTTTCTCATTCAATTGGACCTGGTTTTCCTTGATAGGAACCAATGCCTCTTCAAAAACTATCCGCATTTCCCGCTTCAAGTCTTCTAAGTCAACACCCACAGTTCTCGAAGGTTCGGGTCGACCCATAGGTGGAGGTGTTGCAGACACCGAAGGTTGGGTTCTCGGTGGAGATGGAGGTGGGGTTGAGGAAATCATAACTGCACCCCTTCTTCGTCTCGGGACAAGACTAGCTTCCTCCTCTTCCTCTTCTTCTTCCTCATCAACAAGAGCAATTTCCTTGCGCCTCTCTGTCTTCTTCTTAGTCTTCTTCGACTGTGGGCCAGGCTCGTCCTCGTTAACTGTGTTTTTCTGCTTCTTCTTCTGCGGCCCGGCACCATCATCCTTTCCAACATCCTTCTTCCTCATCCTCTTCTGCGGCTTTTGTGAAGACACCACCTCTCCCTCAAAGTTGTAGCTGGGTGTGAATTTGCGATTACAACTCATGTCATCCTCAAGCACTGTCCTCTTCTCGAACAGAGCAGTCCACCTGGGGTGAAGTGGTTGGTCGGGGTGAGTCCTCCTGTACTCCATGAAGCTAATCCAGTAGTGTTGTTTCTTTTCTTCCTCCGTTGGGACGAGAGTAGGATTAACAGACTTTATCTCACTCCAGCATTCCGCTGCTTCTTTCAAGCCCAATGCGCATCCTCTCCACGTCCAATTAGCCAAGCGCGGCAACTTCCTTTCCTCACCTGCCCTCGGTTTTCCCAGCTGATCACCAAGGTGGGGTATGGCCTCGCAAATCCATGCCAGAAATATGTGCGGAAAATACAACATGTTGTACTTCAGACGACCGAGGCCATCCGTACCTTTATTCCAAGCCTCCTGACCCACTTGCTCAGCGAAATATGGCCACAAGTACCTGGCCCATCCGAATTTGTTTGCCCATTCAAAATCCGAAAGCAGGCCAAACGGTGTCATGGATATTGTGTCTGCATTGGTTTTCACAAACGTCATTCGTCCAATCAGGCATACCATTAGCAGTCTCGCATAATCAAACTTCTCCTCCTCAGTCAATTCTTTGATTTTGGGCTTCAGGTCATTCAAAACACTTTCAATCGCAGATACGTTGATGTTGTTACCGAGCTTGTGATCAGGGAAATACTTTGCAGCCCACGAATATGCATGCTCTTTATCACCAAAACCAGTTGTTTCGTTGAAGCTCAACCCCGAAACTAAACAAAACTCCTGCAATCCAAACCGAACTGGCATGTTGTTTATGTAGAACCAAAACTCAGGATCTTTTTTGTCCGTGTTCATCAAAGCGTGCATGACAAGATTCACAACCATACTAGGAAAGGTAACGTTGCTCGCGCAATGGATGTCCAACAAAAACTTCAGCTGGGGGAGCCTTTCTTCAATCAATTCCCGGATCTCAGGGCAGACGTATTGCAAACTCTGCTTGTACCCTTTCAAGGCTACCCTCGTAGTGATGTTTCCTTTGTCGACTTTAACCCGGCACAATGGAAGTGGTACATCTCCCAACTTCTCGTCGAACTCCGAAACCTTGATTATTTGCTTCTACAATTCAAATTAAACTTTCATTAATAATGTCAGATAAATAATGAAATAATTCAAACTATTTATAATGGTCTGTTACTTAAAAGTTTATAAGTTTTTTCCTTATTATAAGTGTTACTGAAGTTTTTTTTGAGGGTACAAGTGTTACTGACAGTTGATGCAGTATAAGTGTGTCACAGTTTTTTATCGTGAAGTGTTGATGTGAGATCAATTACTGTTCAAGTCTATACAGGTAAATAATTTTAAGTGTTCAAGTTGCAGGACTGTTCTAAGTCTGGAATGAAACAGTGGGTTTTTTTCATCTTCTAACTGCTGAGACGAGCATGTATAAGCTTGATATACCGAGACGAGCATGACTCTCGTCCTAGTATAATCTGGTCTTAACCGAGACGAGATCATTGCTCGTCCCAGTAAAACTGGTCTTATCCGAGACGAGAGTCATGCTCGTCTCAGTATAAGCTGGCTTATACAGAGAGGAGCGTGGAGTTCTCGTCTCAAGACGAGTAAACTGCTCCTCGGCAGGGTCTTGCTTTATTCTCGTCCCAGTTTTATAGGTTCTCGTCTCAGTATTCATCTAGTGATACTGAGACGAGAACTACTCGTACGAGTTCCAAGATCTAGAACAGGTCATCGTCCGAGTTCTAGATCTGGATCTCGTCCGAGTTCTTGATTTGGTGGAATTATGATCAGGTAAGTTACAGATTCAAACTATGAGTTCTTTTCTCTTTTCTTTGATTCAAACATCGATTACAAACAGAAACCCCTCACAAACATGTACATGAAATCAAGTAAGTTACAGAATTGAGAATGGGGGTATTTGAAAAGGCGAACCTCTTCGCCGACGGTGGGTGTGACGGGGTTGGGAAGGGGCAAGAGGGCGGCCGGAGCGGAGGAAGAAGAACCAGTGGAAGCCATGGGTGCAGTTGCAGCGAGCGCCGGTGAGTGAGTTGCAGAGAAGAGAGAGAGAGTGAGTTGCAGTTGCAGTTGGAGTGATAGTGAATTCGAGGGGGTGGATGATGATGTGTATAGGATTGTTTTAAAAATTTGCCTAATTAAGTGTTAATTTAGTTGATTAAATTGTGTAACCCACGAACATAAGTGAGAGACGGGTATTTTTCAAAGACCAATTCACCAGACGGGTAGGACGCCAATTCTTTCTCAATTCTTTCACCGAAAATGTTTTGTTCACACACTTCACACTCTGCAAGCCCTAGAAACTGAGGAGACCACAGAGCACCGGCGGAAGAGTGACGAAGGCGACTGACTCAATCCTTCGAATTCCACCGGTAAGTCTCTCTCGCCGTCGATTTCTCTCTGATTCAGACTTTCATTGGTGACCTGTTGAGACCAGAAAGCGGTTGGTATAAATGTTTGTCCGATTTCTTCTGTTTTCACCGCGTTATGTAGTAGAGACGAGATCGTAGAGCTCATATTTGGTTCTGAATCGTCTCGAAGAAACACATTTTGTCTGCAACAAAGGCTCCATGTTATGCATTTCAAACGAGTTAACGCATAGTTTAATTGAACGTCAATGAATTCTATTACTCAAATTTCACTTCACTGGTCCAATTTGTGCTTTCAAACAATCTTCTCTTTACAAAATTTGATGTTCTCTAGGTAGGGTTTACTCATTTATGGCAGTGAGCCAACTGAATCACTTCAGTGTGTTTGTGTGTGTGTGAGTGCATTGGCCAGTTGTCACCTCCCTGCATTCACTAAGAAAGCTTTCTGTTATGTGTAATTCTATAGTGGGACAGTTCATTCCAAAATGAAGATAAGTGGTTATAATAAAATTTCATCCATGAAGTTGCTATTCCTGGGGTATGCATCTGTCTCTATACCATTTTCTCTTCAGATTTGTGGTTTGCTGGACTGCAGATGCATTCCAAAGAGACTGCACGGAGATGTAAGCCCTAGTTAAGATTCCTAGATCTTTCTTTTTTCGTTGGGGATTAGGCAAATGAAATAGTATGGTCGATAAGAGTATCAATTTTCAGATTCTCTTGTTAAGGTACGGTCAGGGAGAGCATATCTGGTGTACTTTGATTGCTTTCAGAACTTGAAGTAATAGTAAGTTTAGAGTTTTCTGCTGTAATAACAACGTTGTATGCATCACATACAAAATGCGCATTACATACACAATGTGCACCTGAAGAAGTTGTTTTCTATTGATAGGGCTTCTGCTAACATCTTAAAGTGACTCTTAACAACAGCAATCGGAATGGAGCGTGAAGATCATGAAATCGCAAGGAAACGTGTCAAACCAACAGTATGCATACATCACAGACCTATTTGGTGTTTAAGATATATTGAATTCTCTGACTATTTTATCTTTTAGGTGGAAGAGAGAGAACCAATGTTAGGACTAGAGAAAACTGTTGACGCAGTTGTTGAAGAAGAGCCTGAGAACAATCCTGTGGCATCTGAACAGATGGAGCTTGAAATCAGTCAAATCCTAGACAAAATCAATCGTTTTACTCAGATGGTAATTGTTTCATTATCTGCTTTGTAAAATTTAGCTTGGCATAATCTCATTTATGACTCTTTCCTGCAACCTCTAGGTGGCTGTCTGATAAGTATTTTTTTATGGATAAAGGTATCTGAGCTGTTGGAATCAGGAAAGATGCTTCTCAAGGAACTTAGCAATGAATTTGAAGAACGTGTGATTGCGTGAGTCATTAGCTGAAATCCTGCTATGAACTTAGATAAAAGCTCGACACTTGCTGATTTTCAAAATTTTGTTTGTAGAATACACAAGGAGCACATTGACAAATGGCAGGATGAGATAAAGGAATTGCGGATGCTTGATGCCTCAAATGAAGATGCCAATATACTTTTGCAAAACGCGCGATCTCTACTTCAAAATGTGCATACTGACTCATGAAGGTAAGTTCCTTAGCTTCATGATTTTGGAAGTTAGGATCCGCAGTTCGTGAATATAGTACCTCCATTTGTGCATTACAATAACTTCTCATCTCCTAAAGAAACTTTTTATCCAAAAGATTTTTCTGTTCCCAAATTTTGCTTCATGTTTCAAGAGCTTCGCAGTTCAACATTGTTAATAACTGTTATAAATATGTTTCTGATACCAAAACATTGCCCATTATTTACTTTTTCCGTAAATTCAAATTACACGGATGTTTCTCATTTCGAAGAGAATCCCTCTATGGTATATTCAGAGATCAGTAACACATTAAACATTGAAAAAACTAGTAGAAAAAATAAAAATGGTGCTCTATCTGGTTTAGAGTGATTCCTGCTGCTAGTAATGCGGGGAGACTGCTTCAGGTAAAAGAGGTCAGTAGTAAATGTTACAATGCCTATTCATACACATATTTGGCATGGTTTATGTCGTGTCATTGAGAACAAGTATTAGAGGGTTTGTTTTGTTGAATGACTGTCTTAGATCTTTCACATTTGAGGATCAACTACTTTAGGGCGATGCAGTATGAGTAACATCGCAGCCTATATGTGTTAGCTCATTAGTAATATGATTGTGAAAGTTTGTTTCCTTTTCATTGTGTTTTATGCGATTGGTGGTTCATTTTTCAGATTACTGTCACATGCACTGCATCTGCTGTTGTTTATGAGTTATTTGAGATAGTTTTAAGTATCTAAAAAACTTGGATGGGTAGGACATGTCCCTAAGAGGTCTGTCCCTAATTTTTGTTCTGTTTTCATAACTCAATTGGGGGCTTGGGGCATCTGCTGTTGTTTATGAGTTATTTGAGATAGTTTTAAGTATCTAAAAAACTTGGATGGGTAGGACATGTCCCTAAGAGGTCTGTCCCTAATTTCTGTTCTGTTTTCATAACTCAATTGGGGGCTTGGGGCGAGAGAAGTGTTTGCATTGGTTTAAGAGCTATTAGACACAGGTATTTGGGTCTGGATATATTGATGGTAAATTGGTTTGCGAATTTCACTACTGATCAAAAGTTATAAGTTATCACTTCTTTCTCCCCGTAGTCATTTTTCACCCACTAGTGCATCTTAGCTAATTTATCTGATCAAACTTGAAGGCTCTTTTTTTTCAACCTGTTTACACTGCTTTCTTTCTTCGAATTGCTCCCTTGGCATACTGCAGAGTAAATTATTTTTGCTATTACTTGGATTCCTTTCTACTAGTGACCGGTTACTTAAATTGCAGGTTCAAGTTTAAGTCTTGTCCGTGGAATCCGTTCTATATCCGCATTCATCTAATGTTTAGCGTTACGAACTTACAATACTTGTCCAGTAATGATTTACCTTTTTGTGTTCTCAATAAATGGTCAACTTTTGCCTGGTTTTGTTAGTGGCATCACCAATCCATTATTTTCCGTTTCAGGTACACAGTGATATATGGGAGACGGTTTATAGCATTGTTGATTTAGCATATATTCGACTGCACATCCTTTCTTTCCGGTATCTTGGAAGCACTCTTGAATTTTGAAGGTACTATATAGAATGCAGATTAGTATTAACTATAGGACTGTTGGGATACATACGTACGTATATTGGCCTAGTTATGTAAACCGCGAGTAATATATGTTGTGAACACGAAGCAAACCTTTTTCAAGCTGTTCAAATTTATTATTGGTTTTCTTTGTGAGGAGATATTGTTACACATGTATGGATTGGCTCGATCTACTGGTTTGCATTATTTGAAGTGATGTATCTTCACCATCTGTTATATTCGCTCATTACGAGTCAAATATTTTAACGATTCTCGGTTTCAGACAGAAACATAAATCATTTTTTCACTAGAAGCGCATGAGAACTTTGTTGTTACACATGTATGGACAGTGATATATACCATACAGGTACATTTTATTTATTGCAGAGAAGAATATATAGTGGCTAAGATCATACAAACAAACAAGATATTGAAATCAAGCAAAGATTTCAAGAATTGGTGAATCACACTGTCTAAGTTGACATGCTGCGCAAGACTAATGTCTCGACAGTTAGCCCGGGTCCAAATCCAAACAACACACCCCATTCCAGCCCCTCACCGGTTGTCATAAACCCTTCCCTTACCGACTTCTTCCTCATCTCATCCAACACAAAAACCACGGTCGCGCTAGACATGTTACCAAATTCACTCAGCACATGCCTCGAGGCCTCCAACCTTTTCGTTTCAAGCCCTAATTCCCTTTCAATCATATCCAAGATAGCGCGCCCTCCAGGATTTGCAATCCAAAAGATTGAATTCCAATCGGACACCCCCAAGGATTGGAATGAGTCCACCAAAATTTGCTCTATATTTTTAGATATCAGACCCGGTACATCCTTCTTCAAGTGAACCATGAGCCCTGATTCGCGAAGATGTCCCGCCACAGCACCACCACTATCCGGGATGAGCGTTTGGCTTGCCGAAAATATTTCAAACAACCGTTTCTCAACACCATGTATTGGGTTAGACCCAACCATAGTAGCAGACGCACCATCTCCAAAGAGGGACATGGTTACTAAGATGTCATGTTCGGTGTCACTGGGTCCGTGAAAGAAGGCGGACGTTATTTCACAATTCACCACTAAGATGCGGGCACCTTGGCTATTTTCAGCCAGGTCTTTGGCTAGTCGTAGCCCCGTGCCACCAGCATAGCAACCGCTGTAATATAAGATGAACCTTTTTACGGAAGGACTAAGACCGAGAAGATTGGTGAGTTGGTAGTCGGCGCCAGGCATGTCGACACCACATGATGTGCAAAAGATCAAGTGGGTGATTTTAGATTTGGGTTGCCCCCATTCTTGTATGGCGTTTACGGCAGCCTCTTGACCCAGTTTAGGTACTTCCACGACCATCTCGTCTTGCCTAGCATCAAGCAGCTTTGTACTCGCACCAGTTAGGATACTTTTTAAGAATATCTTCAGTCAGGTGCCTGTAACGCTTCTTAATCATGGAGTTGTTGCCTATTGGAACATGAAATTACAAAATATTTCAGCACAGTTCTAGCTAGCAGCAAGTAATCGTAACGAATGTACAAATCGAAAAGTCATAAGTCTAGATAGAAGTTAAGCATAGGGCACCGCAGCGCATGCACATGGAAAAGGAAAAGCTTGTGTATGGAGTAATAACTTACACAAGCGTTGGAACATCTGTTTCAGTTCCATCTTATGTTCAGAATTAGTAACGCTAAAGTAGAAATCAGGGAACGTGCTCTGGTTGTAGAACGTGGGTGGATTTGCTGTTCCAATGGCCATAATTGTCGCCAAACCTTGGTCTCGCTGTGATCTCCTGACATCATCTGCTACCATTCTTGCTGATGGAGGAAATACAAAATATTAGTGGTCTAATTTATACAAACTAACATGTTCATTTGCTAAAATTACTCACTATTCATATTCTTTCAATACAATCGTGCAATAATGAAACGCGATAACATTTTTACTCAGAATGCAAGAACTACATTTTTGACCCATAAATGAGCCTACCTCGTGTTGTTCAGGATTATCCCCTTATTTTGCGTGAAAAATCAACAAGGATATATAAATATGAGAGAAAAAGAGTGAAAATCTTAAACAATAATTAATTTACTCACTTTGTCGCGCCTCAATACACACGAATATGAACGACAATAATCTTCTGATAACTTCAGGCAACACAAGCCGACTGCCTCCTGTTGTTCTTTAGTATGTAGTTTCTTTATCTCTTTCAACCAAGCACCCCTCTCAAGTCCCAACTTTCCCATTCTATTTATAGTAAATTCTAGGACAAATGTTTGACCTTGACCAAGTCATAACCAAAAGTCCATCAGTCCGTAAATGTTGGGCCTTCAACGTAGCCAACCACTTGTGAGAAATGTTACACCCAGTTGGATACAATATAGCATGATAAAAAATTATTTTGGTGTTAAAGGATCAAATTGTTGAACGAATGACATTTCCTCTAGAAACTCACTGGATGCAACAACACGATGATTTAATAAATTGGTTGTAGTCAACTACGAGACATCATGCTAATACTCAAGGCCATATATACTGTGGAGGTTAACCTGTGAACTTTTTATAAAATGTGTATAAAATTTAAATTTTATAAAATTGAGTGGGAGGCATAATAAATTTCGTTTGACTAAACTAAAAATACTGACCAAAAATAAGGGAAAAGTTTCCATTTTAAGAAGTTGAGCTTTGACGGTTTGACCATTATAGATCCACCCCAGATTACACATTTACACCCAACTAGAAGCATGAAATCGGCGTGCATCACTTTTTTTTTTTCTCCTCTACACTACATTTTTGTAGGGTTTTCCAACTAGTGGCGAGCTGTTGTGAAACGAAAACTGAGAGAGACAGAAAATAAAGAGAGAAGTATGAGAGACAAAGATGTAGGAAGAAGAGTGATGAGATGTGTATTATTCTCCAACCCTAAGCCTCCTTATATAGGCATTAGGTGGGCTTGTGGACCAGAATATAATAATACAAAATAGACCCAACTATGTGGTGGATATTCACATCAGTCCAATTACATATTTCATAACACTCCCCCTTGAATATTCACCACTACGATGCCTCGTTAAAACCTTGTCATGAAAAACCCTGTGGGAAAAATCAATGACTAAGGAAAAAGAGTACATCGGTGAATCCTATTTGCTCAGTTGGTGATGACATTCTTCTGGAACACATCTGGATAATCTTCGCAAGCCTCGTTAAAACCTTGCTAGGAAAAACCCTGTGGGACAAAAACCGTAGCGAAGGAAAAAGAGTGCCGCGCCTTTAGCATTTCATCTGATCTCCCCCTCATTGGAATATCCTTGTACCTGACAAACAAAATCCATTGCAAAAACAACAATCTAAAAGAAATAATTAACAATCATGATTGATAAAATGCATATGCACCTAATACTACTCGCGAGTGTACACTTTTGATTTGCTTCAGGCAAATAATATTTCTCATGGGAACCAACCTCCATGGAATTTCACAAATTTGTGATTTATACGATCGTATTGTAACTAGTTACATTTCAACCCATATTTTATTGTTCCTTAGTCCCCAAGACTAATACAACATTATTATCATTCTCACCACGAGAAGATTATATTAATGAGAATTTATCATGACCCATACATCATGTTTCTCATTTTACAAGTCCCACGCTTAACAGCGGACATAAACCTCGATATGAGTCCCACGCATTACAGCGGACATATAACCTTAACATGAGGCTCACGCTTAATAGCGGACATATAATAACTACAATATCCCACGCTTACCGGCGGATATGTAGTCTCTGCATAGTATGTAATTTCTGCTTCGGGTTGTTTCTATGCTCTACATATTCAAAATGATTGTACCCGAGCAGTTTTCTATGCACTTGTTGACTTTGTTTGGCCAATAACTATTTAGTCAACCTTCTTCCCATAAAATTATCATATGATTTATATAGCGCTTCCTCAATTCTATCATCATTATTAGTAGGATCATACTATTGCATTAAGGTACCTTTAGCTACTTCCAGAGCTATGAGCCTCTCCGAGGGCTATTCAATTACCAACGTTGGTTTTGATCCATTATGATGATGTATATATGAACCCCCAAGATTTCTCCAGGATCTTGTGTTCTTAATTTGTAGAGCATTTTAACCATATCCCAACATTCTTTTGGATGCTTTTAATTTCATATTCCTCTTCTAGAGGATCAAAAATATTTACACAAGCAAACCCATTAATGCTTAATTGTGTATACCCATATAATATACCCATTAGTTGAGAAGCTATCCATTTTGTTGGGATTTTGCATTAGTACATATCCGTAGAGACAATGATATTTCGGCTCACGTCATGCAATATGACCCATTCTCCCCCTCATGACGTGAGCGGTATCATCATAACCTTAATTATATTTCGTTGATGCTTCAGGCATCAATTTGTCTCATATGTACTTTGTATAACCAATCCTCAAATTTAAACAAAAATATTGACAATAAGCAATCTCTTGGACGCCGTAGTTCTCTAATCAAAGTTTCTTCCAAGAAACCCAAAAAGAGACGTAAATGTCAATACTTTTATTCAAATATGAGTGGTTGTAGATTCTCTCTCCAGGGAGATCTTTTGATGTTATTTCATAACTCCATGTTATAATATTGTTTTTCATAACTTCTGGTATGAAAATCACTTTTTACGCATATAAAATGCGTTTGTCCAATAAACCCTCATGGACCCAAAAAAAATACATCTTCAGGATGCTCTACTTGAATCAATAACAAGTGTATAAACAGCAAAGTACTAGACAATATTAAAAATAAATGAGTATATGATACAAAAAAAATAAAGATAATATAACCTCTTCAGAAGGGTGGGCCATTTTTAAAATTGTAGCAATCTCTTCAGGAGATAATTTATTTATAATATTTCATAACTTCAGGTTATGAAAGTCATAACTACGGGTTATGAGTGATGGAATGTAATTCGTTACTCCAAGAACAAATTACATGGCTATACATGAATGCCAATAGCCGCTACGAAACCTCTTCAGGAGATTCGTTTTAATCCATATTAAGTATAAAAAAATGGCATGCAAAAAATTAAAGTGCATAAAAGTAAAATAAACTAATAAAAAAACGCTACCTCTTTAGGAGGCTTGGTAATAACAAGCATTTTTAGGCGTATTAGACATCTCTTCTGGAGATCGAATAATCCTTTATGACTTCAGGTCATAAGAAAAACAGTTGTAACTTTAGGTTACAATAAAACTCGTGTAATTCACAACTTCGGGTGTGAAAACGTGAAATTGTAAGTGTATCAAAAGCTTGGACCAACGATAGTGGTCATGGGTTACGACCTCTTCCGGAGGTTCCCGTCTAATTATGACTTCAGGTCATAAAAATAATAATGTAACATCATGTTACTGTCAAAGCTTCGTGTAAACTGTAACTTCTGGTTACGATTGAAATCTTCACGTAATCTATAACTTCAAGTATAGATCACAGCTTTTATAAGCGTAATAATAACTCATACCACCTTTTTTTTCGTCGATTAGAGACCTCTTCAAGAGGATCTGAATTTGATTAAAATAATAAACTACAATGCAATAGAAAAAAAATCTATTCATAACCATAAAAGAGACCCAAAGATTCAAACATCTTCCGGGGTGTTAATGTTATTTGAACCAAACTAGTGAACAATAATCGAAATTAATAAGCACTGGTACACGATAATAACTCGACTTTTATGCGAATCAGAAAGAGCGAAATATGAGTTCACGCCAGAGAATTGCCCTTTGATCATATTTAAACCTCAAGGGCCAAACATATATCAGTCAACATAGAAGAATGACAAGGTGACCTATGTTCAAAAAGTAGTTGGATCCATTACCTGAACATAAGATCCAAAACAAAGGTTGTTGAATAATGAGCAATCCAAGGACGTGATTGGCCCATATATTAGTTGTTATGGCTAGTAGTATATATCAGACTACATGTATTGGTACCATATCACCAAAGTTCTCTGCAGATTCTTCAACCCACATATTTTTCTTTATTTTTTTTTTCATTAAGAAAAACAATCAAAGGTAAACCTAGGGCAGAGCACATGGTAAAAAAAAAACCTTAGGCAAACATGAGAAGAACAAAGTTTTGGAGATAAAAATATGGAGCTGCGTGCAAGACAATGAAACTCATCATATTTTTACACCTATAACAATTTTCTACCACACAAAAAAAAACCGTCAGTACCTTTCTTGCCATCTTGTCCTTTTAGTTTGAATCCAAAGCAGTGAAGTTTTCACCATTGGTCTTCAGATTGGGTTCCTTGCCAATTGATTTTTATTTTTACAGCAGATCCGATTAAGAGCACTATCGTGCTGATAACGTGTTGTGAAACGAAAACTGAGAGAGACAAAAAATAAAGAGAGAAGTATGAGAGACAAAGATGTAGGAAGAAGAGTGATGAGATGTGTATTATTCTCCAACCCTAAGCCTCCTTATATAGGCATTAGGTGGGCTTGTGGACCAGAATATAATAATACAAAATAGACCCAACTATGTGGTGGATATTCACATCAGTCCAATTACATATTTCATAACACGAGCTATATTTTCATAAAAAATCTACAAAATAGTAATAAATTCTCCCTCGGTCATTAATGTTTTAAAATTTTATTTTTGGGACGTCCCAATATATTCTTTAAACTTTCCTAAAATGAAAAGTTTCAACACACCAAAATACCATCTTACTCCTAATAAAAATGCATATAGTCTTTTTAATTGGACTTAATTAAAATAGATTAACAAAAATAACTCAAATAATTAGGCCCAAACTAGATTCATTAGCATTAGCATTAATGAAAGAACTAACCTAATTTGACAAACTAACCTAAAATCAAAATTCTCTCTCTCTCTCTCTCTTGGTCATTTCCTCTCAACCGTCCTCTCCTGTGTTCTTTACATAGTTAGTAAAATACGGGACGGAAATAAATCGTGGTACGGTACGGACGTGTATTATACGATTTTATGTTTAAAATACGTTAGTAAAAATTCGGCTTAAAAATACGGGATTTGATTAATTCGAGTATTCTATACGTACGTGTATAATTCGTGTACTAGTTATTCATTCGGAATTAAAAATACGGGTCATTAGTATTTTAGCATATATAATGAGTTATTTGTGTCCCACATTACCATCTTTTCATATTTTTATCAAATATTTAAAAATAATTTGTAAAACATGTACTCATTTGTTTATCATTTTTGATAAATACACGATTTACTCATGACTAACACATTACTTATGTAAAATAATATCAAACTATTAATGATCAAAACTTCTATAGAAAAAAGCTATTGCGCATTCCCTAATCTTAAACCTTAATTATTTTGAAAATTAATAGTTTTACACATAACACTCAAGATACATGTACATATATAAGCATGCATATATATATATATATATATATATATATATATATATATATATATATATATATATATTTCAACGTAATCATTTTAAAGTTTAATAATAAATACATGTAAACCTTTATACTAATAAATATTTAAAATAAAGAAAATATTAATCTTTACACTATTATTGTTTCAAAAAAATATTTATAATAAAGAAATAGTAAGAAAATATATAATAATAAGTAATTACTATAACTTATAATATTTTGGATGACAATTTATTCCCTGCATTTTTGTATGGAAGAAGTTTTATTCGGAAGTATTATACGTTAAGACGTTAAATACGAGTATTAAACTTTTTTGGTAAAAAATTCGAGTATTTTTCATTAGGTCCAGCAATAGTACGAAATACGGAAGTATTTTTCATTTATACGTACGGACGGGTATTAAACGCAAAAATTCGGAGTATTTACTAACTAGGGTTCTTTACCAATTCTCGTCCCTCTCTCCCCCTCTATTGCGCTAGGGTTTGTGTGTAGGACTGCAACTCGGGCGGGCTGAACGGGTTGACACCCCTCTCCAAGCCCGAACCCGAGTTCTGTCGTGACTGCCCAAGCCCAGCCCGAACCGGGTTAAGAACATTGTCAACCCGTCCGAGCCCAAATTCGTATAAATCAATTGGGTTCGGGTTGAATTCGGGCTAGTACATTAAACTTAAAACTCTTTTTTAAAAACACAAAATAATAATAAATTGTTGCCGAAAATCAAATCAAATAGTTCAAGAACAAAACAATGTTGACAAACATCGCTAATAATCAAGAGAAAAGTATCATATTCATTGTAGATATGCTACATAATTCTTTTAAAATATAATATTTATAGGTAGTTGCCATGCAAATCGGACAATTCGGGTTAGCCTGTCGTTCGGTATTTGTGCCCAAGCCCGACCCTAATTGCAATTCGGGCTGATAATTTCTGTCCAAGCCCGTCCAAATTACCAAAACTATGTGTCCGAGCCCAATTTAAGTTCGGCTTGGGCTCGGGTTGGTCAGGTTCAACCCGCCCAAGTTGCACTCCTATTTGTGTGTGATTGAACTGGTTTCATTGATTTTTTTTGGTTCTTTGTTCCATTAGCCATGTCAGGGTACATAGAAGGCCTTTGATGTCCCGATTCGTACAACGGCGGGAAAGAATGTCGATTCAGACAAAGTTGTCTTTGTTGGGTTTTGATGCAGGTTACGCAGTGGAATAACAAAATTAATCATGCTCAAGACCCTCCAAGGATCACAGGAAGAGACTGCATAACAATAGTAAGGGTTTTAGTATCTAGATACCTTTGGGTTCTCCCGTGATGACTTCACACGTGAAATAGTATTCACGTCTTTATGGATAGTCCACTCATAGGATTGAATCCGGATCCTTCAAGCCTTTGTGCTAGCTAGGATTAAAGGAGGAAGAGGAAGAAGATCACGCAATCAACACCAAAAGGGGCTCGACCCTCTTTCTTTGGCCGACTGGGTAGGGGGCGGTCCCACGGGGTTCAGCCTCCTTGGGATTTTCTCTCTCTCATTTCTTTTCTTTCCCACTCAATGTGCTATGAGCATAAGTCTAGGAAGGAAGCTAGGAGTGTCCTTTATATAGTCCAACAACTCCTCGTTGACTGCATAAAAGCCCCTATCCTAATCATGTCCATACACGAATTAGTCCAACTTGCAAATTAGTCCTACTAAGTTTGCAAGTAGTTGCGTATTGATTCTTCCAATTAATTAATTATATTAAATCATTTCCCAAGTCCGGTCTAATCCATAGGGAGTGTGACCCCATGGGTTTCTATTTAGTTGGTAGTATTAAATACTAACATGGAGCGGCCTCTAGCAAGATATCCACGCTACCCCAACTAATAAAAATAGTCATCCGACAAACCTTGTGCCCAATGTTCATGTATTGTGTTATCCCTTTGTCTCCATATCCGGATAGGACACGAGACATATTAGTCACACTCATATATCCAATCCATAGTTTCTCGATCATGGGAATATGCTTATCCGTGCAGATAACATCAATATCTCCATATTGATTTATCTGAGTCTGGCCAGACATTCTATAAGCACCATCCCTCGAGTGGCCCATGAATATTTACTCCCATTATGTGGGAGGGACAAATCTTGTCTACGTCACTACGATCTCTAAGCTTGCTTCCTATCATGCCCGATAACTATCTTTATAGTTACCCGGTTAACGCGCAACGTTTGAAGTATCAAAGCATGATATTTCACAACCAGATTATCTAGTAACTTGAAGTCTAAGGATTACAATACCATTAGGACTACGAGAAGCGCTTGTGACTTTAACATAATCTAATTTAGCCTTCTCGTCGTGGGTCAATCCAGTATGCCATTACTCTTAATGCATACCCATGTGTTGGATCATGATATCTCCATATCAATCCAACCCCATACTAGTCTATAGTTGATTGTCCTATTAATAAATATAATCGACTAGGGATATTTAAGAATATAACATTTATATTCGAAGGAATTCATTCATGTTAACATATCTCCATATCGATAACATAATGAATAGTAAGTCCATATATATTTGTCACGATACATTGATTGCCTCTAGGGCACAATTCCAACAGTCTCCCACTTGTACTAGAGTCAATCATATGCCTATTATTCTAGCGCGGCCCTCATGCTTTTACTGCGCAAGGCAAGAGATAAATCTGCTGGTACCTTGAAAATATTCACATATCCTCTATCAACAATTTGATTGAGATTGAATATTCTGAATAAGTGCATCTTATGCATTAATATATTCAGTCCTCTGTGATAGAATCGGCAACTCAATCTTGCCTGGAACCTTTCCAGCTCACAGTCCCTCCCACTAGTGCAAAACATAAAACTTGACTATAATCTGAAATCTTCATTGTTAGATTAGAAGTTCTCATCACTATAACCCCTTACAGTAAACTCTTCCTATCCTCCATTTACCAAGAATTCATCCTAAGTTACTCTCAAGTACTTTAAGGATAATCATGATAATTATCCAGTGACACTTCACCCGGATTTGACTGGTATCTTTGTGTCATACCATATGACACATCTGGCCTAGTACATAACATGGCGTATCTCGTGAATCTCATTCATACGGTCCTTTATCAATCTAATTGTAAAGACAATTAATTCTTCCAAAGACTAATTCCATGTGACATTGGTAGAATCCATATTCTATACATGTTGAACCATTTCAACACCTTTGTCAATATATGCACTAAGATCTAAGCCGCACAACCATCTTGATCTATCTCCATAGATCTTCATAGGTTGCTTCACCTAAGTCTATAATTAAAGATTAATTCCCTAGTCAATCTACATAATATTGCCAATTAGGGTCATTATTCCCAATGATTAGTATGCCCCTACATACAAGACCAGAAATTTAGCTATGCTCCCAATAAACTTCTTGTAAACATAAGTCTCATATTCAATTATGATGGAACCAAACTCCTTTGATTGCATCATAAATTCGAAGAATCCAACTCCAAGAAGCTTGGCTCAATCTATGGATAAATTGCTACAAGCAAGATGCGAATGGATTTAAGCTTCACAACTCGGGAAAGATTTCGTCATAGTCTTACACTATGAACTCACATGAAACCTTTTTCCAACTAATTGTCCCTTAAAAGTAATCATATTACCATCCATGTTGGTTTTCTCATAACCCACTTGCACTTTATGGGTCCTACCCTTTTAGGTGGTTCCACCAAAGTCTATACTTTGTTGGTTTACATGGATTCTATATCGTATCTCATGGCTCCAAGCCATTTCTGAGAGTATGACCCACTCGTGGCCTCTTCATAGGTTGTAGGCTCATCTCTATGAGAAATATATCACGGGTTATAAGAAATCCATATTTCTCTAGTCCCTTGACATATCCTACCTGACCTACAAAGTACTTATGTTACTTAAGTATGTTTCTCCACAACACCTTGTGATCCTACTCATGTTCCATCAAAAGGATCAATGTTCCTTTTTGTGGTTCTTGAACTCCTTCAAGTTCTACTATCCTCCCACTGTTTCTTTTAGAGACAATCTCTATCTAGAAACACAGTGGTTCGAGAAACAAATAATTTGTTCTGGATTGGTTGTAGAGATAATATCCTTTATTTCCTCATGATATTCCACATAGTACATTTAACCTGACTAGGGTTCAAGTTTATCTGTAAACTATTTATATAAACCTCATAACCCAATTTTTTTATGAATGACATACTAGGACACATCCTAGTCCATATCTCATATAGTGTTTTTCAAAACTGATTTGAATAGAACAAGGTTAAGGGCGAAATTTGCTGTAATTAGAACATGACCCCTAAAAGTAAACTGGAAGTTCTGTTTGACACGTCATGGATCGATCTGTTTCCAACAAGGTACGATATCTCTTCTTGGACACGCCATTCCATAATGGTGTTCTAGGTAGAGTGAGTTGGGATTACATCCCATACTCCCTTAGATGCTCAAACTATTGGCTTAAGTATTCATCTCCACGATCCAATCGTAGAGCCATGATACTTTTGCCAAGCTGGCTCTCTACTTCATTCTTGAATTCTTTGAACTCTTCAAAGGATTCTGATTCGTTTCTTCATAAGATACAAAAATCCATATTTCTCTGATCCCATCAGTAAATATGATGAAGTACTGAAAATCATCTTTAGTATTTTGCCAAGTGAGGTTCATATCATTATATGCAAACCTCTTGGTTTTAATGTTATAGATGAAATTATCATGATCAAGGATATACAATCCACTTAGACAAAAGTGCATTACAATAATGCATTTTATCAAAATAAATGGAACAACATTTGTCCATTATTTTCATACAAGATTTTTCTTGTCAAAACAAGAAACTGTGATAATGTCCCTACTCAAAGTAGTGACATAATCGTATTTGTCTAATTCACGAATAAAAGGTAGAGATAATTCCCTACGGCTAATTTAGCAACCCTTTGCTTCATCACCCCACATGTAGGTTTATTCTTCTTTATTCAATTGTCTACATCTCTTGAGATCCTCCACATTTCTATAAATGTGAGATCCGCATCTAGTATCATATGCTAATGATGATGAGATAGACATTTTGACTTCTATAACAAAAATACTTAATTTGGAATTTATAATTCCTTTATTATTTTCTTCCAGGTACTTGGGGAAATTTCTCTTCCTCCACACCACCTATGGGACTTTTAAGGCAACTCGGTTTTAGCAACATGCTTGCTTTATACCCATGGGATTGGCGCAAACCCTTTTGCCTTTTACCCATGTTGTTAACCATTAACATGTTTTGCCTTTAGCCCTTTATGAGTGCTTTGTATAGCGATTCTCAATCATCTTGAGTAAATCACCTTTGAACAAACACTATAATTGCATCAAATGCAATTCTCGGTCCATTTGGGAGAATAACTATTTATTCTTCATCTATCTCATAGATCACTCCCAGTCTCTAAGCTTTAAGTTCTATTGAAGTAGCTTAGTTGCGCTTCACTTCTTGCTTCAGCAGTCACACATTACTAGCTTGTGTCGTCGCATCATATCTCGATGAATCAAGTCGCCTTGCTTTGGCAAGCCCGAACTCATTCCATCTCAATCATGACGAGTGCGAAGCAAGAGAGTGCAAAGTGGAACAACACTTCAAGTATTTCATGTCAAGCTCGCTCTTTGAAAGAGCTTCTTTTAATGTATGATCATATCATACGTCTCCATATTTCTCATCTTGCTTCCATAGCTCAGAGTTTATGGCAGCTGACATGAGGCAAGTTACACCCAAAGAACCATTCTTTGATGTTCCTACCATTAGGCTTTTAGTGTGTCTTGGTAATCGGTGGGGAGATAACTTTATGTTCTATGATGTACAACATTTTTTCTTTCATTTGAGAATAATTCTCAATTTTATACCAGCCTAGAAAATATATTCCAGACAGCTTGTCCTTCGTAAGGACATAAAGTCGCGTTTTGTTTGTTTAATGCCATGAATTTTTTAACACAAATGGGTTATGCAAAGTAATGTGACGCATGACTGTATTTAACAAGGACTTAAATTATTAAACATAGCTCCCACTATTTTTCTCGGATTAATACTCCATATTAATGCGAAAAATATGATTATATTTTCTAGTGGGCCAATATCCATATTTCACTTCTTTTGAGCTTGCTTTGGCAAGTCACCCAAAATAGGTTATTTAGGTATGAAAAATTCCAATTGCATACCATGCAACTCTTGGTTCAATTGGGAAAATAACTCCATATTTATCTATCCCCATAGATAATCCCAATTGGTTGCCTATAGGTTTTAATCTCATTATAGTCACCTAGTTGCATCCAACCTCTTACTTAAACAATTGCACGTTACTTGCTTGTGCCATCGCATCAAACATATGACAAACCAAGTCGCCCTGCTTTGGCAAGCACGAGCTTGGTAATCATGATTATGATGAGTGTTTAAGTAACGAGAAGGCAAAAATGCAATATTTAAATGGAGGGATTTTGCTTTTCCAGTTTTAATTGTTTTGTTGATCCATATCAACTGATCTACTTATTTTGAGTGGGGAAAACTCACAAATAAAAGATTCGAATTGTTAATTATCTTATTATCATTTTTGCATGCATCAACCATACACCAACAATAAAATAATAACACAATATATAAAAAACCACAAACAAAAATAAACGTGATATAGATATGGACTCTAAACTAAAATATTCCCAAGCCAATGAGAATATCTATGAACCCTTAAAATAACAAGCTCATCTCCATGTGCCTCCATCTTTCGGTCCATGCTCCATAGCTTGTGGAATGCTCCATGCTCCTTAGCCTTGTGGAATGCTCCATCTTGTGGTTCTTTAATTTCTTAGGCTTCTTCTTCTCCATCTTGACTATCATATATTTTATCTAATACTAGCTAGCATCTATACCAAATAAAAATATCTCACAAGTTGAGAAGAAGACCGGCTCGCAGGCCGTAAAACCTAATTAACTATTACATTAATTTTATCAGCCCGCAGGCCGTAAAACAAACCACAAAAAACCACAACTTAAGGCCATATTCAATCACCATGCAAATAGCAAATAAACAGTTAAAATCCAATTTTTATGCGCTTGGTCAATTTTAGTTGATTTTGGATGAACTAGGGTCAAAACGGTCCAAGAGGGGCCACCATTACCATGACCAAAACCCTAAAGGAACGGCACAAGGCCTTGGGGCCGGTCGGCCCCTAGCCCACACGGCTAGGCCGTGCGCTAGGGAGGCCCGGCCCCTTGGTCGTTGCTTTATTGGGCGGAAAGGAGGAGAGGGGCGGTCCCCTAGGGGGGGGGGGGGGCGAAACTCTTATGGGAGTTTTTTCCATAAACAACTTCCTCCTTGTTGCCCAAGTTTAGTTGTTTTCAAAACAACTTCCTCCTTGTTGCCCAAGTTTAGTTGTTTCCAAAACAACTTTCTCTGTGTTGCCCAAATATAATTGTTTCCAAGTTTGAAAAAACACCTTTTCCAACTTGTGCCCAAACCCTAGTTTCTAAATCCAAAATTTTCACATCCTATGTGATCCAAATTCACTAATCCTTACATACCATGTAATATTAGATCTTATTTGGCTTGAATCATATTCACAAATTGCATCAATATGCTTGATTTGTTCGTTTTACGCGATAAACAATAATTAAAGTGTAAAACAACAAAACTCGTAACACATAAACTACGTTATGCTCTACTAACTGTGGCTCTGATACCACTGTTGGGTTTTGATGCAGGTTACGCAGCGGAATAACAAAATTAATCCTGCTCAAGACCCTCCAAGGATCACAGGAAGAGACTACATAACGATAGTAAGGGTTTTAGTATCTACATACCTTTGGGTTCTCCCGTGATGACTTCACACGTGAAATAGTATTCACGTCTCTATGGATAGTTCACTCCTAGGATTGAATCCGAATCCTTCAAGCCTTTGTCCTAGCTAGGATTGAAGGAGGAAGAGGAAGAAGATCACGCAATCAATACAAAAAGGGGCTCGGCCCTCTTTCTTTGGCCGACGGGGTAGGGGGCGGTACCAAGGGGTTCGGCCTCCTTGGGATTTTCTCTCACTCTCTTTCTCAATTTTTTTTTGACAGTAGAGTTCCGGCCGATGATGACAGCCAAAGGAAGCCACGATGACGTCTGTTCTAACGGTAGAGAAAAGAGACACCGGTGGATGAAGGATGAACTCAAGATCTGCAGGTTCGACTGCAGGTGGAGGGTACTTCGGAGGATGGTCTAGTTCTTTGGGCCCCGTTGGGGGGGGGGGAAAGGGGAATTCTTGCTCTTGACGAGGAGGCGGATTTGGCATGGGGGAGTTTCTGAGGAGGGACACAGCGCATATGAGGCGCGAATGGGGCAATATTCCAGGAATTCGGTGGGAATTGGAGCAATTTCGCAAAGCGTCGCATGAATTCGGTGGGAATTGGAGCAACGTGTTGGGGGGTTTGTTGTAGGGTCTCGAACAAACTTGTTGTAGGAACTCGGTGGGAGTTGGAACAATAAGAGGAGGATTCGATTGCAGGAACTCGGCCGTAGTTGGAGCATCGATAGGGTTCGATTGCAGGAACTAGACGGGAGTTGGAGCATCGCTGGAGGCACTCGTTGCAGGAACTTGACGAAGTTGGAGCAACTTGTGACGTGAGGGTTTCGCATACAGCTGCGAAACGTTTGGGGTTGATTATTGGAGAGAAGAATCGGTTCAGGTTCGAGTTGCTGAGTTGATTATAGTCAAGGTGGAGATTTGTTAGAATATTTAACTTGTACTCAACTTGGAGATCTTTGGGTGTCTTGAAAAGAGTCAAAGGCGGCAATGGGAAACAAATGAAAAAGGAAGTTGTTTCCAAGTTTGACAAGGAAACATTGTGAGGGGTTTTCCTCTTGGCAGTGTATAAAAGGTTGGCTTGAATTGTAATGCATGGACACACACGCATAGAGGTACGGGGAGGCTATTAGCATATGTCTAATTGCCTTATTAGAGTGTCGAGTGGTTGCAATTCGGGTGCGTTTCTCTCAATAAAATCGGAGTTTTGGGTCGTGGAGGTAGCTAGCTAATAACTAATGAACCACGTTAATACTTGTGTTCTTGTGGTATCGTTTACATCGTTCTCAAAGCTAGGTCCAGATCATAACATGTTGTTCTTCAACATCAACTCCGTCATCCTCTGTCTCTTCTGAAGAATATTATTTATCAAACTCAAGTTCTCTAATGCATCTTCTTCGTCAATAAGGTTCAATTTGTGATGGTTGTGAATGGAAGTTCTTCCATTCCTGAACAATATAAAATGTCGTGTCAAAAATATTGTCAGCACAATGAAAATGTGCATAAAGTGGAGAAAATAAACATGTGCATAACATAAACCATCTCAATTCGAAACTTGATTTATTTCTTATAACAACAATTATTTGTGATTCAATGAAAAGAAAAATAGGATAAACACTTACTTCCTTGTCAACCTAAGAGCAAATTTCAGCAAAGTAATTTGGTGTAACCAATTACGAGTCGTCAATGGACAAGTCAAACTTTTCAGATACATCTACAATAGAACGACGGGGGCTTCGCAGATGACTCTTGGAGTCTTTGTATTTTCTGTTTATTTTTGAGAAGAAGAGTCCTTATTGAATTGATATTATTATCTTAATAGCATGGGATACACTTTTTTTAAGGTATTTATGAAAAGGAAAAGAAAAAACTAAAAGGTAGAAGTGGTTGGAGAAGTTTCCGCCTGACAAAATATGTGATGTCTCCGTGAAGAATAACACTGCTCTTAATGAGAATAAGAATAGTGAGTGGTTCTGTAAGCTTCAATATTTGCTTTGTAAAATCAACTAAATGACTTATGGACTATGTTTGGTTGGTGGTAAAATATTTTCCCTTATTTTGGCGTTTAATTTGCAATTGGTGTTGTAAAATATTTTACCAAGTAAAATATTTCCACTCAAATGATGTAAAACAATTTTTAAGATTGAAATCCGTAACCAATTTTTGGAGAATGAAGGAGTATGACAACATTTCAACGCCTCCACCACCAAGAACCACCACCCACCCACCACTATCGCTAGTCCAATATCAATAAAAAAAGGATTTTCAAGTGCAACCAAACACATAAAAATGATTGTAGAGATAGCTTTTTCACATAAAATATATTACACATAATATTTTTGTTTGTAAAATATTTTACAACCAACAAAACAGAGCCTAAATGCTACTTCATTTTCTAAATTTTGATTTAAAAAACTCAATGGATTTGGCCAAGTCAAAAGTGGGTGTTCCCTAAAATAAAAAGTCAAAAGTCAAAAGTGGGTGATTTACAAAAATATTTCATCAGTTATTTCACCGAAAATGTTCACACTTCACACTCTGCAAGCCCTAGAAACCTGAGGAGACCACAGCACCGACGGAAGAGTGACGAAGGCGACTGATTCAGACTTTCATTGCTGACCTGTTGAGACCAGTAGTTGATGTTCTGTAGGTAGGGTTTACTCATTTATGGCAGTGACCCATTTGATGTTTGTGTGTGTGTGAGTGCATTGGGCAATTGTCACCTCCCTGCATTCACTAAGAAAGCTTTCTGGTATGTGTAATTCTATAGTGGGGCGGTTCATTGTAAAATGAAGAGGAGTGGTTATAAGCAGACTTCAGGCATAATAATAAAATTTCATCCTTGAAGTTGCTATTTCTGGGGTATGCATCTGTGGCTATACCATTTTACTCTTCAGAATTATGGTTTGCTGGACTGCAGCTGCACTCCAAAGAGACTGCAAGGAGATGTAAACCCTAGTTACGATTCCTAGATCTTTTTTCGTTAGGGATTAGGCAAATGAATTAGTATGGTAGATAAGAGTATCAATTTTATCAGATTCTCTTGTTAAGGTACGGTGAGGGAGAGTATATCTATCGTAGTTTGATTGCTTTCAGAACTTGAAGTAATAGTAAGTTTAGAGTTTTCTGCTGTAATAACAACGTTGTATGCATCACATACAAAATGCGCATTACATACACAATGATCACCTGAAGAAGTTGTTTTCTATTGATAGGGCTTCTGCTAACATCTTAAAGTGACTCTTATCCAGCTTAACAACAGCAATCGGAATGGAGCGTGAAGATCATGAAATCGCAAGGAAACGTGTCAAACCAACAGTATGCATACATCACAGACCTATTTGGTGTTTAAGATATATTGAATACTCTGACTATTTTATCTTTTAGGTGGAAGAGAGAGAACCAATGTTAGGACTAGAGAAAACTGTTGACGCAATTGTTGAAGCTGAGCCTGAGAACAATCCTGTGGCATCTGAACAGATGGAGCTTGAAATCAGTCAAATCCTAGACAAAATCAATCGCTTTACTCAGATGGTAATTCTTTCATTGTCTGCTTTGTAAATTTAGCTTGGCTTAATCTCAGAAAAGGCTTCCCTGAAATATGCTTATCCTGTAATTTAGGTTATACTATGATTAATGACTTGTAAGATCTTACATTAGACATACATTACTCTTTCCTGCAACCTCTAGGTGGCTGTCTGATAAGTATTTTTTTATGGATAAAGGTATCTGAGCTGTTGGAATCAGGAAAGATGCTTCTCAAGGAACTTAGCAATGAATTTGAAGAACGTGTGATTGCGTGAGTCATTAGCTGAAATCCTGCTATGAACTTAGATAAAAGCTCGACACTTGCTGATTTTCAAAATTTTGTTTGTAGAATACACAAGGAGCACATTGACAAATGGCAGGATGAGATAAAAGAATTGCGGATGCTTGATGCCTCAAATGAAGATGCCAATATACTTTTGGAAAATGCGCGATCTCTACTTCAAAATGTGCATACTGAATCATGAAGGTAAGTTCCTTAGCTTCATGATTTTGGAAGTTAGGATCCGCAGTTCGTGAATGTAGTACCTCCATTTGCGCATCCAAAAACTTCTAATCTCCTGTAAGAAACTTTTTACTCTAAAGGGTTTTCTGTTCATAAATTTTGTTTGATGTCTCAAGAGCTTCGCAGTTCAACATTATTAATACTTGTTATTAATATGTTTGTGATACCAAAACATTACCCAAGTTACTCTTTTCCGTAAATTAAAATTACACTGATGTTTCTCATTTCAAAGAAAATCCTCTGTTGTATCTTCAGAGATCAGTAACACAAGAAACATAGAAAAAACTAGTAGAAAAAATAAAAAATAGTACTCTCTCCGGTTTAGAGTGATTCCTGGTGCTAGTAATGCGGGGAGACTGCTTCAGGTAAAAGAGGTCAGTTGCAAATGTTACTATGCCTATTCATCGACATATTTGGCATGGTTTATGTCGTTTCATTGAGCACAAGTATTAGAGGGTTCATTTTGCTGAATGAATTGAACCTTAGAGGATTGTCTTAGATCTTTCACATTTGAGGATCGGCTAAGGGTGATGCAGTATGGGTCACATGGCAGCCAATTCGTGTTAGCTCATTAGTAATATGATTGTGAAAGTTTGTTTCATTTGATTGTGTTTCATGCGATTCATGGTTTATTTTCAGATTACTGTCACATGCACTGCATTCGCTGTTGTTTATGAGTTATTTGAGATAGTTTTAAGGATCTAAAAACTTGGATGGGTTGGACATGTCCCTAAGAGGTCTGTCTCTAATTTCTGTTCTGTGTTTATAACTCAATTGGGGGCTTGGGGCGAGAGAAGTGTTTGGCATTGGTTTAAGAGCTATTAGACTCAGATATTGGTTCTGGGTATATTGATGGTAAATTGGCAATTTTTGCTTGCGAATTTCAATACCAATCAAAAGTTATAAGTTATCACTTCTTTCTCCCCGTAGTCATTTTTCATCCACTAGTGCATCTTAGCTAATTTATCTGGTCAAACTCGAAGGCTTTTTTGTTTCTACCTGTTTACACTGCTTTCTTTCTTCGACTTGCTCTCTTGGCATACTGCAGAGTAAATATTTTTTCTAGTGCTATTACTTGGATTCCTTTCTACAATTGACCGGTTACTTAAATTGCAGGTTCAAGTTTAATGTATGTAATCTTTTAGTCTTGTTCGTGGAATCTGTTCTATATCCGCATTCATCTGATTTGTGGCATCACGAATTTACACTACTTGTTCAGTCATGATTTATCATTTGTGTGTTCTCAATAAATGGTCAACCTTTCCCTGGTTTTGTTACCGGCGTCACCAATCCATTATTTTCCGTTTCAGGTACACAGTGATAAATGGGAGACGGTTTATAGCATTGATGATCTACCATATATTCGACTGCACATCCTTTCTTTCCGGTATCTTGGAAGCACTCTTAAATTTTGAAGGTACTATATAGAATGCAGATTAGTATTAACTATAGGACTGTTGGGATACATACGTACGTATATTGGCCTAGTTATGTAAACCGCGAGTAATATATGTTGTGAACACGAAGCAAACCTTTTTCAAGCTGTTCAAATTTATTATTGGTTTTCTTTGTGAGGAGATATTGTTACACATGTATGGATTGGCTCGATCTACTGGTTTGTATTATTTGAAGTGATGTATCTTCCCCATCTGTTATATTTGCTCATTATGAGTCAAATATTTTAACGATTCTCGGTTTCAGACAGAAACATAAATCATTTTTTCACTAGAAGCGCATGAGAACTTTGTTGTTACACATGTATGGACAGTGATATATACCATACAGGTACATTTTATTTATTGCAGAGAAGAATATATAGTGGCTAAGATCATACAAATAAACAAGATATTGAAATCAAGCAAAGATTTCAAGAATTGGTGAATCACACTGTCTAAGTTGACATGCTGCGCAAGACTAATGTCTCGACAGTGAGCCCGGGTCCAAATCCAAACAACACACCCCATTCTAGCCCCTCACCGGTTGTCATAAACCCTTCCCATACCGACTTCTTCCTCATCTCATCCAACACAAAAACCACGGTCGCGCTAGACATGTTACCAAATTCACTCAGCACATGCCTCGAGGCCTCCAACCTTTTCGTTTCAAGCCCTAATTCCCTTTCAATCATATCCAAGATAGCGCGCCCTCCAGGATGTGCGATCCAAAAGATTGAATTCCAATCGGACACCCCCAAGGATTGGAATGAGTCCACCAAAATTTGCTCTATATTTTTAGATATCAGACCCGGTACATCCTTCTTCAAGTGAACCATGAGCCCTGATTCGCGAAGATGTCCCGCCACAGCACCACCACTATCCGGGATGAGCGTTTGGCTTGCCGAAAATATTTCAAACAACGGTTTCTCAACACCATGTATTGGGTTAGACCCAACTATAGTAGCAGACGCACCATCTCCAAAGAGGGACATGGTTACTAAGATGTCATGTTCGGTGTCACTGGGTCCGTGAAAGAAGGCGGATGTTATTTCACAATTCACCACTAAGATGCGGGCACCTTGGCTATTTTCAGCCAGGTCTTTGGCTAGTCGTAGCCCCGTGCCACCAGCATAGCAACCGTTGTAGTATAACATAAACCTTTTTACGGAAGGACTAAGACCGAGAAGATTGGTGAGTTGGTAGTCGGCGCCAGGCATGTCGACACCACATGATGTGCAAAAGATCAAGTGGGTGATTTTAGATTTGGGTTGCCCCCATTCTTGTATGGCGTTTTCGGCAGCCTCTTGACCCAGTTTAGGTACTTCCACGACCATCTCGTCTTGCCTAGCATCAAGCGAAGTAGCTTTGTACTCGCGCCAGTTAGGATACTTTTTAAGAACATCTTCTGTCAGGTGCCTGTAACGCTTTTTAATCATGGAGTTGTTGCCTATTGGAACATGAAATTACAAAATATTTCAGCATAATTCTAGCTAGCAACAAGTAATCGTAACGAATGTACAAATCGAAAAGTCATAAGTCTAGCTAGAAGTTAAGCATAGGGCACCACAGTGCATGCACATGGAAAAGGAAAAGCTTGTGTACGGAGTAATAACTTACACAAGCGTTGGAACTTCTGTTTCAGTTCCATCTTATGTTCAGAATTAGTAACGCTGAAGTAGAAATCAGGGAACGTGCTCTGGTTGTAGAACGTGGGTGGATTTGCTGTTCCAATGGCCATAATTGTCGCCAAACCTTGGTCTCGCTGTGATCTCCTGACATCATCTGCTACCATTCTTGCTGATGGAGGAAATACAAAATATTAGTGGTCTAATTTATACACACTAACATGTTCATTTGCTAAAATTACTCACTATTCATATTCTTTCAATACAATCGTGCAATAATAAAACGCGATAACATTTTTACTCAAAGAATGCAAGAACTACATTTTTGACCCATAAATGAGCCTACCTCGTGTTGTTCAGAATTATCCCCTTATTTCACGTGAAAAATCAACAAGGATACATAAATATGAGAGAAAAAGAGTGAACATCTTAAACAATAATTAATTTACTCACTTTGTCGCGCCTCAATACACACGAATATGAACGACAATAATCTTCTGATAACTTCAGGCAACACAAGCCGACTGCCTCCTGTTGTTCTTTAGTATGTAGTTTCTTTATCTCTTTCAACCAAGCACCCCTCTCAAGTCCCAACTTTCCCATTCTATTTATAGTAAATTCTAGGACAAATGTTTGACCTTGACCAAGTCATAACCAAAAGTCCATCAGTCCGTAAATGTTGGGCCTTCAACGTAGCCAACCACTTGTGAGAAATGTTACACCCAGTTGGATACAATATAGCCTGATAAAAAATTATTTTGGTGTTAAAGGATCAAATTGTTCAACGAATGATATTTCCTCTAGAAACTCACTGGATGCAACAACACGATGATTTAATAAATTGGTTGTAGTCAACTACGAGACATCATGCTAATACTCAAGGCCATATATACTGTGGAGGTTAACCTGGAACTTTTTATAAAATGTGTATAAAATTTAAATTTTATAAAATTGAGTGGGAGCCATAATAAATTTCGTTTGACTAAACTAAAAGAACTGACCAAAAATAAGGGAAAAGTTTCCATTTTAAGAAGTTGAGTTTTGACGGTTTGACCATATAGATCCACCCGTGATTACACTACACCCAACTAGAAGCATGAAATCGGCGTGCATCACTTTTTTTTTCTCCTCTACACTTACATTTTTGTAGGGTTTTCCAACTAGTGGCGAGCTATATTTTCATAAAAAACCTACAAAATAGTAATAAATTCTCCCTCCGTCATTAATTTTTTATAATTTTATTTTTGGGACGTTCCAATTAATTCTTTAAACTTTCCTAAAATGAAAAGTTTCAACACACCAAAATACCATCTTACTCCTAATAAAATTGCATATAGTCTTTTTGATTGGGCTTAATTAAAATAAATTAACAAAATAACTCAAATAATTAGGCCCAAACTAGATTCATTAGCATTAATGAAAGAACTAACCTAATTTGACAAACTAACCTAAAATCAAAATTCTCTCTCTCTCTCTCTCTCTCTCTCTCTCTCTCTCTGTCTCTCTTGGTCATTTCCTCTCAACCGTCCTCTCTGTGTGTTCTTCACCAATTCTCGTCCCTCTCTCCCCCTCTATTGCGCTAGGGTTTGTGCGATTGAACTGGTTCCATTGATTTTCTTTTGGTTCTTTGTTCGATTAGCCATGTCAGGGTACATAGAAGCCCATTGATGTCCCGATTCGTACAACGGCGCGGGAAAGAGTGTCGATCAGACACAGTTGTCTCTGTTGGGTTTTGATGCAGGTTACGCGGTGGAATAACAAAATTAATCATGCTCAAGACCCTCCAAGGATCACATGAAGAGACTACATAACGATAGTAAGGGTTTTAGTATCTACATATCTTTAGGTTCTCCCGTGATGACTTCACACGTGAAATAGTATTCACGTCTTTATGGATAGTCCACTCATAGGATTGAATCCGGATCCTTCAAGCCTTTGTGCTAGCTAGGATTGAAGGAGGAAGAGGAAGAAGATCACGCAATCAACACCAAAAGGGGCTCGACCCTCTTTCTTTGGCCGACGGGGTAGGGGGCGGTCCCAAGGGGTTCAGCCTCCTTGGGATTTTCTCTCTCTCATTTCTTTTCTTTCACACTCAATGTGTTATGAGCATTAGTCTGGAAAGGAAGCTAGGAGTGTCCTTTATATAATCCAACAACTCCTTGTTGACTGTATAAAAGCCCCTATCCTAATCATGTCCATACACGAATTAGTCCAACTTGCAAATTAGTCCTACTAAGTTTGCAAGTAGTTGTGTATTGATCCTTCTAATTAATTAATCATATTAATTATTTCCCAAGTCCGGTCTAATCCATAGGAGTGTGACCCCATGAGTTTCTATTTAGTTGGTAGTATTAAATACTAACATGGAGCGGCATCTAGCAAGATATCCACGCTACCCAACTAATAGAAATAGTCATCCGACAAACCTTGTGTCCAATGTTCATGTATTGTGTTATTCCTTTGTCTCCATATCCGGATAGGACACGAGACATATTAGTCACACTCATATATCTAATTCATAGTTTCTCAATCTTGGGAATATGCTTATCCGTGCAGATAACATCAAAATCTCCATATTAATTTATCTGAGTCTGGCCAGACATTCTATAAGCACCATCCCTCGAGTGGCCCATGGATATTTACTCCCATTATGTGGGAGGGACAAATCCTGTCTACGTCACTACGATCTCTAAGCTTGCTTCCTATCATGCCCGATAACTATCTTTATAGTTACCCGGTTAAGGCGCAACGTTTGATAGTATCAAAACATGATATTTCACAACTAGATTATCTATTAACTTCAAGTCTAAGGATTACAATACCATTAGCACTACGAGAAGCACTTGTGACTTTAACATAATCTAATGTAGCCTTCTCGTCGTGGGTCAATCCAGTATGCCATTACTCTTAATGCATACTCATGTGTTGGATCGTGATATCTCCATATCAATCCAACCCCATACTAGTCTATAGTTGATTGTCCTATTAATCAATATAATCGACTACGGATATTTAAGAATATAACATTTATATTCCAAGAAATTCATTCATGTTAACATATCTCCATATCGATAACATAATGAATAGTAAGTCCATATATATTTGTCACGATAAATTGATTGCCTCTAGGGCACAATTCCAACAGTCTCCCACTTGTACTAGAGTCAATCATATGCCAATTAATCTAGCGCGGCCCTCATGCTTTTACTGCGCAAGGCAAGAGAGACATCTGCCGGTACCTTGAAAATATTCACATATCCTCTATCAACAATTTGATTGAGATTGAATATTCTGAATAAGTGCATCTTATGCATTAATATATTCAGTCCTCTGTGATAGAATCGGCAACTGAATCTTTCCTGGAACCTTTCCAGCTCACAGTCCCTCCCACTAGTGCAAAACATAAAACTTGACTATAATCTGAAATCTTCATTGTTAGATTAGAAGTTCTCATCACTATAACCCCTTACAGTAAACTCTTCCCATCCTCGTGAATCTCATTCATACGGTCCTTTCTCAATCTAATTGTAAAGACAATTAATTCTTCCAAAGACTAATTCCATGTGACATTGGTAGAATCCATATTCTATACATGTTGAACCATTTCAACACCTTTGTCAATATATGCACTAAGATCTAAGCCGCACAACCATCTTGATCTATCTCCATAGATCTTCATAGGTTGCTTCACCTAAGTCTATAATTCAAGATTAATTCCCTAGTCAATCTACATAAGATTGCCAATTAGGGTCATTATTCCCAATGATTAGTATGTCCCTACATACAAGACCAGAAATTTAACTATGCTCCCACTAAACTTCTTGTAAACATAAGTCTCATATTCAATTATGATGGAACCAAACTCCTTTGATTGCATCATAAATTCGAAGAATCCAACTCCAAGAAGCTTGGCTCAATCTATGGATAAATTGCTACAAGCAAGATGCGAATGGATTTAAGCTTCACAACTCGGGAAAGATTTCGTCATAGTCTTACACTATGAACTCACATGAAACCTTTTTCCAACTAATTGTCCCTTAAAAGTAATCATATTACCATCCATGTTGGTTTTCTCATAACCCACTTGCACTTTATGGGTCCTACCCTTTTAGGTGGTTCCACCAAAGTCTATACTTTGTTGGTTTACATGGATTCCATATCGTATCTCATGGCTCCAAGCCATTTCTGAGAGTATGACCCACTCGTGGCCTCTTCATAGGTTGTAGGCTCATCTCTATGAGCAATATATCACGGGTTATAAGAAATCCATATTTCTCTAGTCCCTTGACATATCCTACCTGACCTACAAAGTACTTATGTTACTTAAGTATGTTGCTCCACAACACCTTGTGATCCTACTCATGTTCCATCAAAAGGATCAATGTTCCTTTTTGTGGTTCTTGAACTCCTTCAAGTTCTACTATCCTCCCACTGTTTCTTTTAGAGACAATCTCTATCTAGAAACACAGTGGTTCGAGAAACAAATAATTTGTTCTGGATTGGTTGTAGAGATAATATCCTTTATTTCCTCATGATATTCCACATAGTACATTTAACCTGACTAGGGTTCAAGTTTATCTGTAAACTATTTATATAAACCTCATAACCCAATTTTTTTATGAATGACATACTAGGACACATCCTAGTCCATATCTCATATAGTGTTTTTCAAAACTGATTTGAATAGAACAAGGTTAAGGGCGAAATTTGCTGTAATTAGAACATGACCCCTAAAAGTAAACTGGAAGTTCTGTTTGACACGTCATGGATCGATCTGTTTCCAACAAGGTACGATATCTCTTCTTGGACACGCCATTCCATAATGGTGTTCTAGGTAGAGTGAGTTGGGATTACATCCCATACTCCCTTAGATGCTCAAACTATTGGCTTAAGTATTCATCTCCACGATCCAATCGTAGAGCCATGATACTTTTGCCAAGCTGGCTCTCTACTTCATTCTTGAATTCTTTGAACTCTTCAAAGGATTCTGATTCGTTTCTTCATAAGATACAAAAATCCATATTTCTCTGATCCCATCAGTAAATATGATGAAGTACTGAAAATCATCTTTAGTATTTTGCCAAGTGAGGTTCATATCATTATATGCAAACCTCTTGGTTTTAATGTTATAGATGAAATTATCATGATCAAGGATATACAATCCACTTAGACAAAAGTGCATTACAATAATGCATTTTATCAAAATAAATGGAACAACATTTGTCCATTATTTTCATACAAGATTTTTCTTGTCAAAACAAGAAACTGTGATAATGTCCCTACTCAAAGTAGTGACATAATCGTATTTGTCTAATTCACGAATAAAAGGTAGAGATAATTCCCTACGGCTAATTTAGCAACCCTTTGCTTCATCACCCCACATGTAGGTTTATTCTTCTTTATTCAATTGTCTACATCTCTTGAGATCCTCCACATTTCTATAAATGTGAGATCCGCATCTAGTATCATAGGCTAATGATGATGAGATAGACATTTTGACTTCTATAACAAAAATACTTAATTTGGAATTTATAATTCCTTTATTATTTTCTTCCTACATACAAGACCAGAAATTTAGCTATGCTCCCAATAAACTTCTTGTAAACATAAGTCTCATCTTCAATTATGATGGAACCAAACTCCTTTGATTGCATCATAAATTCGAAGAATCCAACTCCAAGAAGCTTGACTCAATCTATGGACAAATTGCTACAAGTAAGATGCGAATGGATTTAAGCATCACAACTGGGGAAAGATTTCATCATACTCTTACACTATGAACTCACATGAAACCCTTTTCCAACCAATTGTCCCTTAAAAGTAATCATATTACTATCCATGTTGGTTTTCTCATAACCCACTTGCACTTTATGGGTCCTACCCTTTTAGGTGGTTCCATTAAAGTCTATACATTGTTGGTTTACATGGATTCCATATCGTATCTCATGGCTCCAAGCCATTTCTGAGAGCATGGCCCACTCGTGGCCTCTTCATAGGTTGTAGGCTCATCTCTATGAGCAATATATCACGGGTTATGAGAAATCCACATTTCTCTAGTCCCTTGACATATCCTACCTGACCTACAAAGTCCTTATGTTACTGAAGTATGTTGCTCCACAACACCTTGTGATCCTACTCAGGTTCCATCAAAAGGATCAATGTTCCTTTTTGTGGTTCTTGAACTCCTTCAAGTTCTAATATCCTCCCACTGTTTATTTTAGAGACAATATCTATCTAGAAACACAGTGGTTCGAGCCATAGTTTTAAAAATCGGACCGGACCGGCCGGTTCGACTGGTCGAACCGGTGAACCGGTACCTTACCGGTCCGGTTGAGCCTTTAGACCGCCGATGTATTCAAACCGGTCAAAACCGGTCAAAACCGCCGGTTTACTGTCGAACCGGTGAACCGGCGGGTTTTGACCGGTTTCGCCGGTTTTTGTATTTTCTTCTCAGCAACCCAAAATCGCAAGAGGTCGCTGCCACCATAATCCACCATGTCGGCCGAGTTGAGAGAGAGAGAGAGAGAGAGGAGAAATCAGAGTGTAGAGAAAATAATACATCAAATTCGTTACCTTCATGAAGTATGCAAAGAATCTGGTGGAGAGGGAGGAAGAAAGAAATGTCGTGTGCGTCTGTGTGCGTCTGTGCGGTTGTTTAAGGAGCGTTGAAGAGAGAGAGAATAAAAAGAGAGGAATGATAAGAAATGGGAGGAGGAGATAAGAACAAATAAATTAAATTGATTTTCCAATGAGGAATAAGTCAACAACCATTATTTTAGGATAAAGTAACAAATATTTCGAACACCACCCACCCAAAGTGCAAATCTTTTACTGTAAACGCAAAACTGTAGGATAATTAGCATTAATTTTTCTTTTGTTGTTTTTTCTACAGAAAAATGTGATTTTTTAAACGTGTGCTCTTTAGGAAATACCATTCTGTTTCTTCTCTTTCTCCCTCTTTTGAATTTTACCACTATTCACTGGGTCACTTTGACCTAGTGATTTGGATAGCAAAACGAAGCAATTTTTTTACAATTCTTTTATGGTGTTGTAGAATAAGTGGGATAGCAAAACGAAGCAATTTTTTTACAATTCTTTTATGGTGTTGTAGAATAAGTGTTACCCTGTAATGCCATGAAAAATTTATCAAAAATTATATCGTTTTGCCATCCAAATTGCCGGGTCAAAATGACCCAACTACGAATGAAAAAGTCAATAGGGGGAGAAAGAGAAGAAACGGAGTGGTAGGAGTTTTTTTTGTAATGTAGAAAATAGGAGTCTGGTATCTCCTTTTTTTAGGAAAATATTTTTAATTGTAGAATAATGTTAGTGGCATATGTATAAAACAAAAGCTTTTGATGATATTAATGTTACATGTATGTTTATGATTTTAAAACATGGTATTTCTAAAACTCAAGTCGATATAAAATTATATATAAACATTTTTGTTCTTTCAATAATTTTAATTTTTAAATAACTCACGAATGTAAATATATTTGTAAATCAAATTGTAAATTGAAATCATTAGATTTGTATGTTTTCGAAACGGTGATGCTAATGTTGATAATTTGATCAACTAGTTAGTCGTATTTATCTTTCAAGTTATATTTTAATTATGTTTGATACATACTTATATAAAAAATAATTATTTATATATTATTTAATAAACGTGCAATTGAACCGGTCCGACCGGTCCGACCATGAACCGGTGCCTCACCGGTTCGATGGCCGGTCTGGTTTTTAAAACTTTGGTTCGAGCAACAAACAATTTGTTCTCGATTGGTTGTAGAGATAATATCCTTTATTTCCTCAGGATATTCCACATAGTTCATTTAACCTGACTTGGGTTCAAGTTTTTCTGTAACCTATTTACATCTATTTACTCCCTTAGATGCTCAAAATATTGGCTTAAGTATTCATCTCCACGATCCAATCGTAGAGCCATGATACTTTTGCCAAGCTGGCTCTCTACTTCATTCTTGAATTCTTTGAGCTCTTCAAAGGATTCTGATTCGTTTCTTCATAAGATACAAAAATCCATATTTCTCTGACCCCATCAGTAAAAATGATGAAGTACTGAAAATCATCTTTAGTATTTTTCCAAGTGAGGTTCATATCATTATATGCAAATCTCTTGGTTTTAACGTTATAGATGAAATTATCATGATCAAGGATATACAATCCACTTAGACAAAAGTGCATTACAATAATGCATTTTGTCAAAATAAATGGAACAACATTTGTCCATTATTTTAATACAAGATTTTTCTTGTCAAAACAAGAAACTGTGATAATGTCCCTACAAGCAGTGAAATAATCATATTTGTCTAATTCACGAATAATTTCAAAAGGTAGAGATAATTCCCTACGGCTAATTTAGCAACCCTTTGCTTCATCACCCCACGTGTAGGTTTATTTCTTCCTTATTCAATTGTCTACATCTCTTGAGATCCTACACATTTCTATAAATGTGGGATCCTCATCTAGTATCATATACTCATGATGATGAGATAGACATATTGACTTCTATAAAAAAAATACCTAATTTGGAATTCATAATTCCTTTACTATTTCCTTCCAGGTACTTATGGAAATTTCTCTTCCTACACACCACCTATGGGACTTTTAAGGCAACTCGGTTTTAGCAACATGCTTGCTTTATACCCATGGGATTGGCGCAAACCTTTTTGCCTTTACCCATGTTTTTAACCATTAACATGTTTTGCCTTTAGCCCTCTATGAGTGCTTTGTATAGTGATTCTCAATCATCTTGAGTAAATCACCTTTGAACAAACACTATAATTGCATCAAATGCAATTCTCGGTCCATTTGGGAGAATAACTATTTATTCTTCATCTATCTCATAGATCACTCCCAGTCTCTAAGCTTTAAATTCTATTGAAGTAGCTTAGTTGCGCTTCACCTCTTGCTTCAGCAGTAACATATTACTAGCTTGTGTCGTCGCATCATATCTCGATGAATCAAGTCGTCTTGCTTTGGCAAGCCCGAACTCATTCCATCTCGATCATGACGATTGCTAAGCAAGAGAGTGCAAAGTGGAGCAACACTCCAAGTATTTCATGTCAAGCTCGCTCTTTGAAAGAGCTTCTTTTAATGTATGATCATATCATACGCCTCCATATTTCTCATCTTGCATCCATAGCTCAGATTTTATGGCAGCTGACATGAGGCAAGTTACACCCAAAAAACCATTCTTTGATGTTCCTACCATTAGGCTTTTAGTGTGTCTTGGAAGTCGGTGGGGAGAGAACTTTATGTTCGACGATGTAAAACATTTTTTCTTTCATTTGAGAATAATTCTCAATTTTATACCAGTCTAGAAAATATATTCCAGACCGCTTGTCCTTCGTAAGGACATAAAGTCGTGTTTTGTTTGTTTAATGCCATGAATTTTTTAACACAAATGGATTATGAAAAGTAATGTGACGGATGACTATATTTAACAAGGACTTAAATTATTAAACATAGCTCCCACTATTTTTCTCGCATTAATACTCCATATTAATGCGGAAAATATGATTATATTTTCTAGTGGGCCAATATCCGTATTTCACTTTTTTTGAGCTTACTTTGGCAAGTCACCCAAAATAGGCTATTTAGGTATGAAAAATTCCAATTGCATACCATGCAACTCTTGGTTAAATTGGGAAAATAACTCCATATTTATCTATCCCCATAGATAATCCCAATTAGTTGCCTCTAGGTTTTAATCACATTAAAGTCACATAGTTGCGTCCAACCTTTTACCTAAACAATTGCACGTTACTTGCTTGTGCCATCGCATCAAACATATGACAAACCAAGTCGCCCTGCTTTGGAAAGCACAAGCTTGGTAATCATGATTATGATGAGTGTTTGGTAATGAGAAGGCAAAAATGCAATATTTAAATTGAGGGATTTTGCATTTCCAGTTTTAATTGTTTTGTTGATCCATATCAACTGATCTACTTATTTTGAGTTGGGAAAACTCACAAATAAAAGATCCGGATTGTTAATTATCTTATTATCAATTTTGCATGCATCAACCATACACCAACAATAAAATAATAACACAATATATAAACAACCACAAACAAAAATAAACGTGATATAGATATGGCCTCTAAACTGAAATATTCCCAAGCCAATGAGAATATCTATGAACCCTAAAAATAGCAAGCTCATCTCCATGTGCCTCCATCTTTCGGTCCATGCTCCATAGCTTGTGGAATGCTCCATGCTCCTTAGCCTTGTGGAATGCTCCATCTTGTGGTTCTTTAATTCCTTAGGCTTCTTCTTCTCCATCTTGACTATCATCTATTTATTTAGTACTAGCTAGCATCTATACTGAATAAAAAGATCTCACAAATGATAACTCTCCAGGTTTCATCTTCTTATTCTTCTCTCTCAATCTTCGTATGAAGAAACTTGTAAGTCTTGTTTGGTCGATTATTATTAGCTAGACATTTTGCTAGGCGTCTCTATGAGAGCCCAGGGTTCATATAAACGATGATATTTTTCCGGATTTGATTTCTTGATTTCATCTTTTGAATCAATTCATGTAAACTAAAATATTTCTTCATGATTTCTTGATTTCTTCTTTTGAATCAATTCTTGTTTCTTGTTTATGTTAGTAATCCAAATTGAGTGACACGATTAGGAGATAAAACTAGGGTTCAAGAAATTGGGTTTGTTCAATAGTTGATTCATGCTTAAAGTTAGCAATATTTTAATTCAATTGTTCTTGTACTGTGCTTAATACTCAGTGTTAATGAAGTAGCTAACCGGAAACACTGTTTAGTTAGCGAATGCACGATAGTGATTCTAACTAACTAGGATGAGACTTGAACATCAATCCCGTATCACCGAGACTGAGAAGAGACGTGTTAGGATTGGCTAGTGTGGGTAGATTCGGTAGGTGAGATTCGACTGTTTCGTGCAACAGTGGACCGACATGACCCGTTGTCGTGCATGTCGTTAGCCTACTAGAACGGACTGGTAGACACAAGAGACCGATAGGAGATTGTAGTCTACCGTGAAGTAGAATGACTTGAGACCGATAGGAGATAGTCAGCGCTGTTACCTGACTTAGTTAGAATATAGTTAACGTGTTGCTCAGATAACCCGGAAATCGTCTACAACCCTAGGTGATCTAGAGATCGCCTAGTTTCTCCAAACTTGTTTCTTAAATATAAAAATACAAAAATATTACATTAGTTGTTATTTCAATTATTAAATCAATCAACTCTTTCCTCCTGCATCGTACTCTAAATTAAATAACTAATTAAATAATCTAAAGTCTGTCCTCGTGGGATCGATAACTCGGGGTTGAAATACCACCCCTATATTACTTGACCGTGCACTTGCGCATACGCGTTAAGAAATCGCCTCAAGTTTTGGCGCCGTTGCCGGGGCAACGGTAGATTATTTTGTTAGGACTTAGTTTAGAGTACTTTTATTTTGGAGCGAAGACTGTTATTCGGGTCCCCCCTACTGTTTACACGGTAGGGTAACCATGAAAACGAGGACGCATGCATAATTTGGTGCTACATATGCGGCATTTGACACGACATGCCCCCCAGCTTCATCAGCACCAGGAAGACTCATCAGCAATTATGGTAGAACGGCGTAGTATTATGGAGGACATTGAAGTGTGCGCCAAATTTTTTTCCATAGCTGCACAAGTGCCACAAGAGGATTCTGCCACAGGTAGGGAATACGTGAGGGAGATGATGGAGAGGATAAAGAAACGAATAGAAAAACTGTCAACAGCAGGGGAATCTAGTATTCAAGAGCCACAAGAGGAGCCCTTTCCACATGACAGCGAGCCTCATATTGAACCTTCATCATCATCACCACAAGTGGAAGAAGAGATACCTGAGCCGAACGAAGACTGCAGTGTCCAGGAACCATTGGTGGACTCTGCCATTTATGAGGACTCATATTCTGATTCAAACTTGGGTGGACCTGTGTGCCGAAGATGGGAAGACCTTCCGTATTGCGAGCCAAGACCGCAGGCACCCTCACATCCTTGGCATGAATGGGAAGACACCAGCATTGGAATCCTGTGGTGTGGCGACGATGAAGCTGATGATTCACTTGTGCCCATACCTATTGAGGTAAAAGCCCCTACTCATACTTTTGAAGAATTCTCCGTATCTCATATTAATCAAGTCTATGATGAGTTGGAAAGACTTGTGTATGGAGATTCTTATGGGGAAGAGCATCATGAGAAATTTTCAATTCCTTGTCATATTGGCTACTTTATTGATGATCCATATGCCAAGGAGTTGGAAATCAACAAGTGTAGGGGTGTGGATGAATTGCATGGGTCATTTGATAAGCATCTAGCACCAAAGAGGTATTACTGAGATGAATTTATGGAGAGCGACGCATATGATCCAAGTGGTACTTTGTTGAAGTTGATCTAAAAGATAAATCGCAAGATGAAAAAAGTCAGCTTCTACAACTCTCCGCCATCTGCACAGCACAGGGGTGCAAGCAAGGTTCTGGAAAAGAGATGGTGGAAGAAGAAGAAGTGGAGGGATAAAGCAGTCTCCACTTTCCTTTTCGGTTGAGGTAACCGGGTCGGGCTGTCGAGCTTAAATTACAAGCGCTGCTTGGGAGGCAACCCAATGTAGAGTAGGATGCTATTTATTTATGTTCTTTCTTTTAGTTCTCCATAAGATTTTGAGGGGTGAGAGAGAGTTGCTTTAATACTTTTGATCAGTGTGCAGGGACACAGGTACAAAAGACTCTCCGGATTCCCCTTCTTGATGCGTGCGATAGAGAATGTTGAGTAGGCGCATCGGACTCCGGACGCGAGATGAGACTTTTCCGGAAACTGTCAACGGTCCACAAGACCCCTTCTTGTTGCAGTTTTGTGAACACGGTGCCCATGTAGGTCCGGGCACCCCAGGTACCTCTAACTTTCTCTCTTATTTCTACGTTTTGAGCGATAAGTGTGTAGATCCACTGCCAACACATTTAAGAGATGAGTCCTCTAATTATATCTCTAAATTCGTTGAGGACAATGAAACGGTTAAGTGTGGGGGAGTTTGTATCTACTTTCACTAGCCATATCTCGTATGCATAGCCTTGTTACATATAGTTTGTGTAGTATTGTGTCGTATTTGTGGTTAGTGTTGAGTGTTTTGATATATTGTCGTACTGTGTGTTGGTTTGTGGTAGGATTGTGTAGTTTATGAATTTTATTAGCACTTTTACTTTATTGAGTCCCCTACCCAAAACTTCGTTTAATCGAGTTGGCCAAAAACATATAGAGTTAAAAAAAATAATCAAAAATCATAAAAATTTAGAACTTTTGAGAAAGGGCAATCGAAGAGAGTGAATGTGGAGAGGGCTTAATGATAGAAATTCCTTAGGAGTATGAAAATCTGAGGTGAGGTAGACGCGAGAATCTGAAGTAGGAAGACTTATAGGGCTAATGCACTCGAGAATTGTTAGTAGTTGTCTCTCAGACTAGTTATCCTACTAGCGCTACACCACCGTCACTTAGGTAGTCGTCAACCCTCCTCGTAGTGGCAACGGAACAGCTGTGCGAGTGAATTTTATGGGGGCCTCACGTCCCGTCTCCATCTCCTAGGTCCACTAGTTACCCTATTGATCCGTTTACCCCTTTTAACGTGGCCTCTAGCCTAGGAAGCCTTTCATTGTGACTTTCATAACTTGTTAGAATGGCCCTTTCCTATGCGTCATGATAGAGGGAGTCGAGTTAGGGAGGTTCGATGAGGGTGTGCTGAATTGATACATCTTACGTGGATTCTCTTACATGGCGTCTTTTGAGGGGATGTGAGGGTGAGTTAAAGACGGTAGCACACTTCAGTGTGGCAGTGAGTCTTGTCCTTACACCACGATCACAGGTGGAGTACCGTAGTGCGTGACATTCTTTCCGCACATCATGGGGTGGGGGTTGGTTGATCGTATAGGAGGTCGTGCTTATGCTTTATTTATATTCTCTATATCTTAGGTGATGAGGAGGATCGGTTGGAAATGCACGTTTACACATTGACTACTGGGTTTTTGATATGCTTTACATTGAGTGTGGGGGTGTCGACATCTATTTTGATTACACTACTGATTTGACACATTCCATCCCCACATTATTTTATATTTGGATCTGCGCGGATATTACTATCGTATTGTTGGCTCCATGTGTTAATGTTATTGTTGAGAAAAAAATAATTAAAAAGAAAGAAGGAAAAATATAAATTGAAAGTGAAAGTGAAAGGAAATAAAGGAGCAAGCTTGAAATTGAAGACCGGGGAGATTAGCTATGGATCTTGATCACTCTTTCACATTCGTGGCCGCGAGAACGGCGTTGCACCAAGATTGAGGGAATGAGGGCCGGAGTAGTGAGATTCGGTGGGTTCCTTGGATTTTGGTGAGGGAGTGTGAGAATCGGGTTATTGTTAGTTATATCATGACGTCTGGGATTACGCTTCTATATATCCTATCCTACCTGTCCTGAGCCGTCAACAGTTTAACCCGTGGATAAATAGCTCGGATGGTAAGTTCTAGGGATACGTTTGATGAGTGTGCGGAAGCAACTTATTTTGTGTTCGTGCCCGTTCTGTCTAACAAAACAGGCCGCAAGTTCTACCAATCACCAAAGTTATAGAATTTCCGAGGGAATATGAGAGCCTTATGACTTGCCGATTTACTTTTTGAGATTGCCACATCTCTAACTAAAAAGAAAAAAAAAATATTTTTTGTGTTGTTTCAATTTTTGCATTGTTTGATAATCGAGTTGCATTGTATAGAGCATGTAGATTGCAAAGTCGTGTGTGAGAATTGTTTTTATCACATGGCTAGGGAAGTTGAATGCGATTCAGTGTATTGAAAATCATAGTGTGGGAGATGTTTTTGATTTTGCTCGGGACGCGCAAAAAGGTAGTGTGGGGGATTTGATAACTCTCTATTAGAGTTATATTTCTCACACAATTTGCTATCGTTTTGTGTGATTTCCGGGTAGAATATGTTAGTTTTACACTATGGACTTGAGGAAATTGAGTAAGTTTATGTTTGAGCTTTAAATTTCTAATCCGGGTGTTTCTCGTGTTAATTTATGCTATTTTGTCACGTTTGATCGCACGAGTGTTTTTCATGTTATTTTGACAGGAAACGGAACGTGCGCGATCAAGCGGAGAGGAGAACGAACTTCGGAACACGACTAAAGCTCAAGAAAGTGAAAGAAGAAAACAGAGCAGGCAAAGAGGAGTAAAGAGAAAATGAAAAAAAAGAAAAGAGCTTCAGGAGGTCACATGACCTGATATGGCAGATCATGCGACTTGACTTGGCACTTAGAATTTTTTTGTGCGGCAAATTGAGGGAGCTCACTGTTTCCACAACTTGAGTAGTTGATCGTGCGAATAGCTAGTCAGATCGCACGATCTGGTTTTGGCTGATCGTGTGATTTGATGAAGAAAAACAAGACCTGGACGCAACTCACCCTGAGATCGCACGATCAGGAATTTCAGATCATGCGATCTCCTTAAGGAAAAATCACACGGACGGGTAGGAAGGAAAATAGGCTAGCTTTGGCTCAAAACTACGTAGTTTCATTTTAATTATTTTCTAAAACCTAATTTGGGAATAATTAATACATGGGGCTGATTTATTAAGAAAAGATTCATTCAAGAAGAATTCTACCAAGGTAAGAGAGGAGACGCACGGCAAAGAGGAGGACTCCTCCTCCGTTGAAGCTCTAGGTTTCATCTTTTTATTCTTCTCTCTCAATCTTCGTATGGAGAAACTTGTAAGTCTTGTTTGGTTGATTATTATTAGCTAGACGTTTTGCTAGGCGTCTCTATGAGAGCCTCGGGTTCATGTAAACGATGATATTTTACCGGATTTGATATTTGCTTCATGATTTCTTGATTTCTTCTTTTGAATCAATTCTTGTTTCTTGTTTATGTTAGTAATCCTAATTGAGTGACACAATTAGGAGATAAAACTAGGGTTCAAGAACTAGGTTTTGTTCAATAGTTGATTCACGCTTAAAGTTAGCAATATTTTAATTCAATTGTTCTTGTACTGTGCTTAATACTCAGTGTTAATGGAGTAGCTAACCGGAAACAATGCTTAGTTAGTGAATGCACGATAGTGATTTTAACTAACTAGGATGAGACTTGAACATCAATCCCGTATCACTGAGACTGAGAAGAGACGTGTTAGGATTGGCAGGTGTAGGTAGATTCGGTAGGTGAGATTCGACTGTTTCGTGCAACGGTGGACCGACATGACCCTTTGTTGTGCATGTCGTTAGCCTACTAGAACGGACCAGTAGACACAAGAGACAGATAGGAGATTGTAGTCTACCGTGAAGTAGAATGACTTGAGACCGATAAGAGATAGTCAGCGCTGTTACCCGGCTTAGTTGGAATATAGTTAACGTGTTGCTCAGATAATCCGGAAATCGTCTACAACCCTAGGTGATCTAGAGATCGCCTAGTTTCTCTAATGTTTCTTAAATATAAAAATACAAAAATATTAGATTAGTTGTTATTTCAATTCTTAAATCAATCAACTCTTTCCTCCTGCATCGTACTCTAAATTAAATAACTAATTAAATAATCTAAAGTCTGTCCTCGTGGGATCGATTACTCGGGGTTGAAATACCACTCCTATATTACTTGACCGTGCACTTGCGCATACACGTTAAGTAATCGCGTCAACAAGTTGAGAAGAAGACCGGCTCGCAGGCCGTAACACCTTATTAACTATTACATTAATTTTATCAGCCCGCATGCCGTAAAAAAACACAAAAAACCACAACCTAAGGCCATATCCAATCACCATGAAAATAGCACATAAACAATTAAAATTCAATTTTTATGCGCTTGGTCAATTTTAGTTGATTTTGGATGAACTAGGGTCAAAACGGTCAAAGAGGGGCCACCATTACCATGGCCAAAACCCTAAAGGACCGCCACAAGGCTTTGGGGCCGGCCGGCCCCTAGCCCACACGGCTAGGCCATGCGCTAGGGAGGCTCGACCCCTTACCCGTGGCTTTCTTGGGCGGCAAGGAGGAGAGGGTCTGCGACACCCCGTATGTTACAATAAAAAGGGTCAATTTCGTGAAATCTGAATATACAAGTATTATTTCGTGGAAAATTAACATAACTATGTACTTCTCTACTTATTTATTTAGAGTTATTTGTTGGTAACTAGTATGGAGTAAAAATTGGAACATAACTCAAAAAAAATTAAAGTTGGAATATTGTTATGAAGTTCGGATGTGGACGTGCACACGTACCATGAGATTGGCTAGCATGCATATGTCTGATCTTTTAAGGTGCCATATGTGTTATTATACAAAATATGGGGTATGTGATGTAATTTTCTTATAATAGTGCATGTTTATCTCTATATTTGTTGCCATGTGTCCCCTACTTAATATATCCAGGCCATTTCAACTAGCATTAGTCATCAATTACGTGCAAAAAACAAGAGGGGGGGGGGGGAGACAGATTTTCTCTGCCGGTGTTCGGGCTTGGAGAGAAGAACAAAAAGGGGGATTGGTTTTGAGGGGGATTCTATAAGCTTGATTAGGTTTGGGAGTTGTATCATATAGTCACATAAAAGCATTAAGACTGGACAACAAAGTGGTTTTATGATGTGTAGTTAATGGGGGCAAAGGGAGTCAGAGAGTTGGCGGGAGAGATGAAGCGAGTGCATTAAGAGAGGGTTGTCTTTCTTTTGGCTTGGTCTTGGAGAAACGTATAGAAATTTAATATCTAAATTTCCGTGGTTATTGTCTATACCTGTTTATACAGCTGGTCTGAATTTACAACTTTTTAGCTAAATGTTGAATATTAGGTGATTGATAAATCACACTGTTTGTGTATTTGGTGCCGCATGTTGTTGGGTGATAACTGGTTGATCTGCTAAGTATATTTTTATATTTCTGCACCAGTGTATTTAGGCGATACTAGTTGGGCTGTTTCGCTCACCCCTCTGTTTAACAGGTTGAGCTGGAGCGCGGCCGAATCGCGGATTAGTTGTTAAAAAGTAAATTTTTAGCTAAAATAATTGTTTTTAGCAATTTTTAAAGAAAGTGTAATTTATTGTTAAAACGCGATGTTTAAAAAAATGTAACTTTTAGTAAATTTAGTCACGTACTAGTATTTTGGAGAAAAAAATGTTGTTTTCGCGAACTTAGTGTCCTGCTGGTGAAATTTTAGACGTCTAGAAGTGCCAGACGGGTTGACTGTAAATTGTTGATTTTATCGAATAATCAATATTTATTTATTAAAAGTGTGACCGGGTCGTCACAGTGGTATCAGAGCCAATTCCCAGCCGGAATGGTAAGATTGTGTATCTAGGTTGTGGGTGGGTTGTGTTGTTGTGGGGGGGGGGGGGGGGGGGGTTGCACAATAGGTGGAGACTAGCGTGCTAAAACTCCAATGAGTTATGGATACATAATCTGACATGTCTGGGAAGGTTACGGTATGGCAGGTCATATGATATACCATCAATAAAAGGAAATGGAATAAACACAACTATGATTTGTTCCGAAGGAAGATGTGTTTTCTTTAGTTACTTATGCCTTGATACTATGTGATTTTATGCTCAAAATTTGTGTGGATCCTTGATTTATTATGTGAACCAGATGGTGTATTACCAACTACGACTGTTGATTTTTTTTTCTATTATCCATTTTGGTTATGATCTGTTAATCTTCCTCCGTGGTTGACTCTTGTGAGCACAAGTAAACTACACTATACATCTAGTATATAAATATTTTAATTTGGCCGTTGTGAAGGTTTATTCTTCTTCATTCTCTCTCAATTCTCTACGTCTCTCTACTCGCTCCCTCAATTTCTCTCAATCTCATTCTCTTCTTAAAACCCTAAACCCACAATGGAGCGCAAATCAGCCAGAATTCAACAGCAGAGGAAGCCTTCTGACAGATCCAAGAAGAGGGAAAATAAGAAGGAGAAGATTGTGATTTATGATTCAAATTCAGAAAACACTCAGATTTTGCATGAGGACACTCCTCCTGCAAAGAAGACCAGAACAGAAAAGGGAAATGAAGGCTCAAGCATTGATCCACAGAAGGAGACAGAGAATCAGGGTGGTGATCAACCTAGGTCAGACAAGAAGAAAGGGGGAGAGAAGAAAAAGGGTGGAGAAGAAGAAAAGGAGAAATCTGCTCAAGAAAGCAAGAAGAAGTCAACTGAAGGAGAAACAAGAGAAGAGCAAACCCACTGAGAAGAAAACAAGGGTTAAACAGGTTGCTGCTGCAACCAAAAAGGGTTATCAAGGTAAGAATGCACTTCCTTCAGATTGGTTTGTTAGTTCTGAAGTTAGGACTGTGTGGATGCAAGGTTATGCTTCTTCTAAGGTTGCTTTTTGTAGTATGGTTTATGAGGATTTATTGGATAAACTGGATATTGATTGTATGAGAAAGTTAAGAGAAACTGCAGTTTGGAAGGTGTTAAATCCTAGTTCAAAATCTTATCCTAGGTTAACTAGATTATTTTATCTGAATTTGTTTCATGAAGGAGATGATAAGATGGTATTAACTTCTAAGGTGGCCGGGATAAACTTGAGGCTAGATCATAGGAATTTTGCCAAAGTCTTGGGTATTCCTAGGAAGTATAATGTTGGAGATTACCCTGATAGGAAGGAGTATCTAGAAAAGGCAAAAGAGATGTTTTTCATTGATGGTGTACCCTCTGGTCCAAAGCAGTTGACACACTCTGTGCTCAACTGTGAAGCTAAGATTTTGTTCACAATTCTGATGAGGAGTGTTGTTCCTAGGGAGAACTCAAGGGAGTTGGTTACTGATAAAGTTCTCATTTTGATGTATTTGATATGTCAAGGGTTTGAGATAGACTTGCCAACAGTTGTTATGGAGCATATGATCTATTGTGCAACCAGAACTAGAAACCATCCTCTTCCCTATGCCAACCTTTTACCTCTTTTCTTTGAGCATTTTGATGTACCTGTGAAAGGGGAGGAAAAGATTACTGGAGGTGTTGGGTTGATTGATGAAACTGCCTTACAGAGGATTGGGGTAGGTCAGACTGGGAAAGGACATTGGAAGTTCTATTCAGAATTGTCAAAGGATGAGCTTGGAGAGAAGGAGTTTGTTAAGCCAAAGGGGGATACATCAGGAAAAGGACAAGCCAATGAGGATTACTCTTTGTTGGTTGAGAAACTTGAAGATCAGCATGTTGAGATTGAAGATCTCAGACAAAGGTTATTTGATCTGTCTTCTGAATTTAACCAGTTCAAGGGCTTGATGAATGTGATGAATGGAAAGCTGGATGTTGTCATCAAGGGTTTGAACTTGGATACCTTCTGCTGCTAGTCATGACACCAGTGTGGAATCCAATGAAAGGCTAGGTGATTTCTTGAAGAAGAAAAAGAAGCCAATTCCAGTGGTGCTTACTTCAAAAGATCTGTATGAGCAAACTGATGAAGAAGTGTTAGTGAAGACACAGGTGTTGATGCAGCTACAGAGGGGGATTCAGTGCAGGTTAAGAACAAGAAGGTAGATGATATCATTGAAGAAGTTGTTGCAGAAGTGGAAGCTAAACAAGAGGGAAATCAGTCTGCTGATGATGCTGAAAGTGATGAAGAAGTTGGAGAAGGCTCAGAGAAAGGCCAGACATCAAAGAAGAAATGAAGATCACAGAAGACCAAAGCCTTGAACCTTTCCTTCTATCTATTTCTTTTCTTCTTTTCTGTTCTCAAGGCCTTGACTCTCTAGGAATAAATTTTGTTTAAGTTTCTTCTTTCTTTTTTTTTTTTTTTTTTTTTTTTTTTTTTTTTTTTTGACTCTGAGTAATGATCCAACATTTCTTCACCTTTATTTGATGAAAGTCAAAAAGGGGGAGAAATAATATGTGTTTTGTAGCTATTATGTTACTTTCAGTTACTTGAATAATAATAATAATAGTCAGTTGTTTTGGTATTATCTGTATTCTCAGTTGTGTTCTGATAATGCTGTGATTATCTCTGTTAATATGGTTTGACTGGTATTATTGTCTATTGTATCTGCAATATGGTGTTATCCAATTCTTACAAGGAGTTGCAGGAATATCTACACAAGATTATGGGTTTTGTCTTTCATCAAGGGGGAGATTGTTGACTCAAAGACCCTTGAGTTTGTTTTGAGAAGTAATTGTTTTGAGTGATGAAAGACAAAGACAACGGCAAAGCAGTTCTGATACTCCAAGGCCTTGAGATACTGACAGTGCTTCAAAGCCTTGAGAGTAGTTGTTATTGTGCTGATTGTTCTAACAATCTTGTGTTGCAGATTGGCTATCTGATTATATAGATCAGAGATTTGTTGAATATACTCATGTTTTACATTGTCTACATATCTAACACAATTGTAGATGTCCTGATGAGGGAGAATCAAAGTTCTCTGGACTTAACTTTGAAAAACTGTGAAGCATGTTCAAAGCTTCAAGGCCTTGAGATGTGCCTTGTGCTGCTGACAGCTTTACAGAACTAATTTGATTCTTTCTTGCAGGGTTTGATTCTTATTATTGTGATTTTTTAATGACTTCTAAGAGTCTTAAACTGGTTTATCATGCATTATTTGTGTCAGAAGTTAATCATATTATTGTTCTAATCTTTTAACCAGTTTTCATCAGAAACTGGAAAACCAAACAGTCTTAGTACTGCTATATTTATGGATTTTGTTCTTGCTATGTTTTAATGTTGTTGCAAGTTTGTTAAACGTGCAAATACAATCTCAACAAACTCCAACGGATATCTACTCAGAGCTGTTTGAAATGAAGTTGAATACATAATGAGGATTTGTAGGAACTGAGATCCTAAAATCTCTCATTCAGTTGCAGTGGGTAGATAAGAGACTGGTTTGAATTTTGAAAGAGTACAGGCTTGCAGAATACTGAGAGAAGTGTGACAAATTCGTTGGAGATCATTCATTTAAACACACAGACATTCAAGCTTCAATTCCAGATTTCAGAAGATCAAATCATTCCAGTTTCCAGAAGAACACATTCAGGCTTCACAAGCTTATTCTTTTACTATGTTCTTCATCTTTTTTGTAATCTGCTTATCTTTTGTATATCTAAAACCTCACTAAACCTAGTGGTTGGTTGTTCAAGTGAACAACAAGAGGTTCTTGTTAGCTCAACAGGTAGTAGCTGATACTAGATAGGTTTGGAACCACAAGCTGTATAGGTGTAAGGGAAATCACTTAGGCTAGAAGATCTGTGGCTGTTTCTGTGTGAGTAATAAGATGTGTTTGCCCAATCTTGGTGGGATTAGATCCCTCAGGCATAGATTAGGTCCATTGGTACTAAACTCTGTAAATTGCTTTGTGTTCTTTACTTTACAGTTTTTTTATTTTCTGCTGCACACAACTCAAATCAAACTAGGGTTTAAAAGCTGTTTAGAACTGATAATAGTTCAAGGCCTTGAAGCTTTCTATTTTGCCTTTGAAAGTTTCTGACAGTTTTCTAAAATCTCAAGGCCTTGAGATTTGAGTTTCTCACAAAGCCAATTAGTTAAAATCTGAGTTTTTTCAAAAAAGTTTCCATACTCTATTCAACCCCCCCTTCTAGAGTATTTAGGTCCTGTATTTAGTCTACATTACACACTTTCAACCATCACTAACAACACCCACCTCCCTCACTATCCATCCTTCTCCCTCTCCCTCTCGGTAAAACAACATCACCCACCCACCACCACCACTACCGACACCACCACCACATCACCTCCATCTCCACCACCCACAAGCACCCTCCACAACACCACCACCATCACCACCATGCCTCCCAATCTCCCTCCATAACTCTCTGCCTCCACCTTTCTCCCATATCTGTTTCTCTCTCTCTCTCCTAAACCCAACAGCCACAACAACCCCAACTCCACCATTGATTCCGGCGAACTCCGACCCAAAATTTCGGCGGACGAATTCTATACCATTCGGTAATCGATTTCGATGATTTTTGGCCTCAATCTACTTGCTTTATCTTGAATTAGAGTTATATAACATAAAAATCACATGGGTATACATGTTTGTGGAGATTCATATTGAGTTTGGAGGTTGAACATGATGTTGTGCACTGTTTTAGGGAAAGGGGGTGAATTTTGACATAAACAGAAAGTTTAGGGTATTAAGTATCAAATCAGAAACTATTTAAGTTAATGAGGGGGTGACTAAATGCTATATTCATGAAAACTTGGGATCTTGTTGTAGTTTATACAATCTGCTTTTATAAATAAATTTAATAATTGTGTAAATCAATTAAAAGTAGTATTTGTAATTTTCTTATAACACACACACACACACATATATATATATATATATATATATATATATATATATATATATATATACACACACACACATGTATATATAATATCTCTTACAATTTAGCAAGAGGATATTGTGTTTTGGCTATGCTACTATTATAAAAGCTCATCTTTTATCTACAAACTTTTAAACTAAATATGCGTAAATATTTAGTAAAAGAAATGTTTTTAGCTAATAAATAATAAAATTTGTTGGTTTAAATATATATGACTAATATATTATTAAAAGATAAACTATAATTTCTTTGTAACTTAGAAATTAGCCATAATCAAATAGTTGTAAATCTTTTATGAAGGAGTTATGAATTTAAAGTATATTTTTAAGAAGAGATATTATTTTAGGAAATTTCTAAATATGAATTAGTATCCTAAAAATGTGATAATAAAGTTTACTAAATCGATTTGTGAGGTAAACTACTTAGTGATTCCAAAAAGTTTGTAATTATAGAGGGTTATGGCTAATTCTATGTTTAAGTAAAAATAAGGTTCTAGATAAATGTATTTAATAATACTTTAACTAATTATAAATTACAAATTTATTTATTGGAAGACAAATAAAAGAATACTTCTTATAATTAGCTTGAAATTTATTTGGGGATTTTTGGTTGTCTTAAAGTTAATAAAAAATAATAATAATATAATAATAATAATAATTATAAATAAATAAAAGTTATATCAATAAATAAAACATTTATAGCATTACTTGCATTGCATGTGCTAGTTGAAAATTGGAATTGATTAGGAAATTATAATTTGTAGGCGACGGATTCGTAGACGAACGCTACATCTACTTGTAGGAGCTATCTTTTGATATTTCCTGTTGCTATTTGAGGTAAGTAAACATGCCTTACCTAATTTTCCCGTCCTCCTTTCGTTTCCAAATATTTTCACAATTTTATGTCTCAAATGTGAATTATGAAATGCGTGTTTTACGTGAGATTTCAAATACTTGCCTAAAGTTATTCTTTTGGAAACTGTCACGTGGACTTAATAATACGTAATAACGTAAAGTGAAAACAGTTGAGCGGTGGAACCATATTTGGATTGTTACATACTGTGATTATGATATTTTTCCTGGTTGCAATTAGCCCCGGTGCCGACACTTAAGGTCTTGGATGCATGGGTTATGGTTGGTTATGTGATGAGATACTGTGATGGATTATGGCGATGGATTTGGTTCGTTCCCCGTTACAACTAAATAATAAATGTGGATTTTTATGAGAAAATGAAGGAATATTTGGATCTTGGAAATTCCCTAATCAGGAAGAATATTATGGTTGGGATCGTGTCCCCTTGGTCTTACGTTCATTTTGGCGATTCGTAAATACACTCTTATGAATAAAAGTTTAAATAAAGGACTGGAAAATTTATAGCTTTTCACACGTGTTTATCAGTGATGACGCTTTTGCTTACTTCTTAAATATTATCCTTGTTTATTAAATGAAATTGTCTCTTATCCGGTTCACGTGTTTGGGTGTTTACATACTCAGCATTTCTCGCTGACTTTGGAAAAACTGCGGTCATTGTTTCATTCCCCCGCAGGTCTAGGAGAAGGGAGCTCGGCGTAAGGGAATCGCGGTATCATGTAATGTCTAATAGTAGTTTTAAATAAGCTGAACTCTTAGTTAATTCCACCTTGTGTAATAGTATGTAGAATGTTATATTTAAAGACAATTAAGAGATTGTAATATATAAGATTATGAAATGTTTTGTTCATGATTCTCACCGGAACGGAAGGCTCGGGAATTGAGGGGTGTTACATTCCACCACAGTCCCGGTGGCCAGCACCGGTACACCCACGGCAGCCCATGTGGCAGGTTTGCCTATTGTTCGTTTCACGCATGAGGAACACGACGAGCGTATGCGTAAGGGTCTCTGCTTCAACTGCGATGAGAAATTTTTCAAAGGCCATAAATGCAAGTCCCGCTTCTTGGCACTTTTGGGGGATGATGATGATGATGTTGGTATTGCGACGGCCAGACGTGTTTGTCAGTGATGACGCTTTTGCTTACTTCTTAAATATTATCCTTGTTTATTAAATGAAATTGTCTCTTATCCGGTTCACGTGTTTGGGTGTTTACGTACTCAGCATTTCTCGCTGACTTTGGAAAAACTGCGGTCATTGTTTCATTCCCCCACAGGTCTAGGAGAAGGGAGCTCGGCGTAAGGGAATCGCGGTATCATGTAATGTCTAATAGTAGTTTTAAATAAGCTGAACTCTTAGTTAATTCCACCTTGCGTAATAGTATGTAGAATGTTATGTTTAAAGACAATTATGATATTGTAATATATAAGATTATGGAATGTTTTGTTCATGATTCTCACCGCTTCATTTTGAGTAGCACCCTCCCGGGCTCTCCGGTCCGGAACGGAAGGCTCGGGAATCAAGGGGTGATACATTCCACCACAGTCCCGGTGGCCAGCACCAGTACACCCACGACAGCCCATGCGGCGGGTTTGCCTATTGTCCGTTTCACGCGTGAGGAACGCGACGAGCGTATGCGTAAGGGTCTCTGCTTCAACTGCGATGAGAAATTTTTCAAAGGCCATAAATGCAAGTCCCGCTTCTTGGCAATTTTGGGGGATGATGATGTTGATGTTGGTATTGCGACGGCCACACCAGCAGTAGACGAGAACCCTGACATCATTATTGACAATCTGTCGCATCTTCACACTTTGGCAGGTAATCCACACCCTCGCTCCTTGAAACTCACTGGGGTTATTTCTAGTGTCACGGTACATATTTTGATTGATGGGGGTAGCACTCACAACTTCATACACCTCGTGATGGCTGAGCATTTATCCCTACTGTTGCATCCTGTTTCGCCTTTTCGAGTGTATGTGGGCAACGGTGAATCCCTTCGTTGTTCCTATTACTGCCCGAAAACGCCACTTGATATTCAGGGTACTGTGTTTGAGATTGATTTGTACGTGCTAGCGGTTCACGACATCGATGCTGTTCTCGGTATTCAGTGGCTACAGACTCTAGGCAAGGTCTCCCATAATTATAGCAAATTAGCGATGGAGTTTGAGTGGCAGGGAAAGCCGATTGTGTTATCCGGGGTCGATCATGGGCCCAAACAGATATCCTACAACCATCTCGTGGAATTGGCACAATCACAGCCGGAATTTGAGCTTTTTGAGATCCTCGCCGTCCCTACCACTGGGGAACCCGAACCGGACCAGGTGGCCTTTCCTTCTGATCTTCCGGATGAGATTCGGGTGGTACTTCAGCAGCATCGTCGGGTTTTTGACGTGCCCGTTGGCCTGCCACCATTTCGTGCAGGGGATCACCGCATTTATTTGTTACCAGGCACCACACCAATTAATGTACGGCCATATCGATATCCCTATTTTCAGAAGTCTGAAATTGAGCGGCAGGTTCGTGACATGTTGATGCAGGGGATAATCCAATAGAGCACCAGCGCCTTTTCCTCACCAGTTTTGCTCGTCCAAAAGAAAGATGGTACCTATCGTTTCTGTGTCGACTACCGCGCTCTGAATGTGGCTACGGTACCTGATCACTTTCCCATACCTACCACTGATGAGCTCTTTGACGAGTTGGGCGCTGCGCGTTATTTTTCGAAATTAGATTTGCGTTCGGGTTATCACCAGATCAAGATGCGTGACGCGGATATTGCTAAGATCGCCTTTCGTACACATGACGGTCATTACGAGTTCTTGGTGATGCCGTTTGGCCTCACTAATGCGCCATCTACCTTTCAGGTTTGCGATGAACCAGATATTCCGTCCTCTCTTGCGTTCCTGCGTTATCGTTTTCATTGATGACATTCTGATATACAGCACTACGTTAGAGTTGCATGGCCAGCATCTTCATCAGGTACTACAATTATTGTTTGAGCATTGTTTTTATGTGAAGTTATCGAAATATTCTTTCAGCAGGACGACAGTTGAGTATTTGGGCCATATTATCTCCGACGGGAAACTCATGGCCGATGATCAGAAGCTAGAGGTTATGGCCGCCTGGCCCACACCCACGACGGTGAAAGAGCTCCGCGGTTTCTTGGGACTCACGGGCTATTACCGTCGGTTTATCCGCGATTACGCCACCCTGGCTGTTCCGTTTATTGACCTTCTTAAGAAGGATGCTTTTGTCTGGACCGATGCCGCTACAGCCAGCTTTGTGGCTCTGAAGCAAGCAATGACTTCTGCTCCGATTTTGCGTCTTCCTGATTTCGCCATGCCATTTTTATTGAGATAAATGCTTCTGATACGGGTGTTGGCGCTGTTCTACTACAGGAGGACCGCCCCTTGGCCTTTTTCAGCAAGAAGCTCGGGCCACGTCTTCGGTTTGCCTGCGCTTATCATAAAGAGTTCTACGCCGTGGTTGAAGCGGTCCAGAAGTGGCGCCATGATCTGTTGGGTCGGGAATTTGTTATACGTAGTGATCAGAAAAGCCTTAAGGAGTTGCTGTCTCAGAGGATTCAGACGCCAGATCAACAGTTTTATGGGCTTCCAATTCCGCATTGAGTACAAACCCGGGACCGCAAATCGGGTTGCATATGCCTTGTTACGTCGCGAACCAGATCCAGACCCGGCTGCCTTGGTCCTCTCGGCCATGAGGCCGCTTCCGGTCCTTTTGGAGCATCTTCGTCGTGAGGTCACTAGCCAACCGGATCTTCGAGCTTTGTTGGCCGCCATTCAGTCTGACACAAAGCCGCTTCAGTTCTCTTACACGGATGGCCTTTTGTATTGCAAGACTCGTCTTTGTGTTGGTCGTGCTTCGCCCATTCGGGAGACTCTTTTGAAGGAATTTCACAGTGCGCCAACAGCAGGTCACCCAGGTATCGATCGGACATTTCGTCGTCTTTCTGCTTCTTTTTACTGGCCCGGTATGCGGGAGGATGTGGTCCGCTTTGTATCATCTTGTTTGGTCTGTCAAACGACGAAGTATTCCACCCAGAAACCTGGCGGCCTACTTCAGCCGTTGCCTGTCCCGGAGCGTGTTTGGTCCATGGCGTCTATGGATTTTGTCACCAGTTTTCCAAAATATCATGGGTTCACTGCTATCATGGTCGTGGTTGATCGGCTAACCAAATATGTGCATTTTGGACCTTTACCTACTGAGTTCGATGCACCGCGTGTGGCGCTCCTGTTTATTGACATGGTGGTTAAGCACCACGGATTCCCAGAGGAGTTGGTTTCCGATCGGGATGCGGTGTTCTTGAGTACCTTTTGGAAGGAGTTATTTAAGTTGAGCGACACCACGCTCAAGTACAGCACGACTTATCATCCACAGACGGACGGACAGACTGAGGTGCTGAATCGGGGACTTGAGCAGTATTTGCGGGCATTCGCTTCTGAACGTCCGAAGAGTTGGTCTTCTTTTCTTCCATGAGCTGAGTTGGCTCTCAACTGCAGTCATAACGAGGGCATATGTATGTCGCCATTCCGTGCTCTTTACGGTCGTGACCCGCCGTCGTTGTTTCCGTCCCTACCCACGGACGGTCGTTCTCCGGTGGTTGATGAGTTATTGGTTGAACGCCGCGAGATACTTCGGGATCTGAAGGTTCATTTGGCACATATGCAGCAGCGGATGCGTACACAGGCCAACAAGCATCGCCGCGATGTTACCTTTAAGGTTGGTGATCTGGTTTTACTGCGTCTGCGACCCTATCGTCAGAAGTCTCTTGCTCGGCCCTTGTCGGCAAAGCTTGCTCGCCGCTATTATGGGCCTTTTCCGGTTATTGAGCGGATTGGCGCGGTCGCTTATCGTTTGCAGCTTCCTAATGATTGTCGTCTTCATAATGTATTTCATGTCTCTCTTCTCCGTCCTTTTGTGGCCTCGGATTCAGTAACTTCTGTCGTGGCTCTTCCGGCGGAATTGTTTAAAGGCCGCCCAGTTGCAGTTCCTGTTGCTGCGACACGGTCCAGGTCAGTGCTGGTTGCAGGGGTTCCTCAGACCCAATGGTTGATTTCTTGGTCAGATGGCGTTGTTCCATCCTGGGAGCCGGCGACTGACATTCAGCAAGCCTATATTGAGTTACAGCTTGAGAACACGCTGGATTTCGAGACCGGGGGAGTTGATACGGTAGTAGTTGGAGATGGGTCGGAGACGGAAGAGGATCATGTCACGAGGGATGCTGGAGTTGATACGCGGCCTAGGCGCAGTACTCGTCCTCCTAATTATTTGAAAGATTATGTTTAGATGTTAGTATTTTTCGTAACTTTATTAAACGTTTTGAACAATTGTTTTGATTGCGAAGTATTTTGAATTACCCGGAGTTTCTAAACGGTTCTTTACTCGGGTTAGGTTTAGGGTCGAACCGTCAGGGTTAGAGGGTCATATAAATAGGGTGTAATTTCTTCCTAAAAGGATTATCAAAGAAGAATTTGCCCTATTTTTTTCTCTGTTTTTATTTCCGTCGCTCTCTTCTTCGCGCAGCAAGGAGCTGCCTCACGCCATTGTTACCTAGGGTAACACTGTGACGCTTCTTAATTATAGAGTTGTTTCCTGTTAGAACAAGAAAAATACAAAAGTAATATTTCAAACACAGTTCCAGTATGGAAAAAGTTCTATCGAAAAGCCATAAGTTGAAGGGAAAGCTTATCTATGGAGTGATAACTTACCCATGCGTTTGCAATTTTTAATTTAGTTTTGTCTTATGTTCGGAATTAATAACGCTGGAGTAGAAATCAGGGAACATGCTCTGGTCGTATAAAGTGGGCGGATTCGCAGTTTTAATGGCCATAATCGTAGCCAAACCTTGGTCTCGTTGCGATCTTGTGATATCATCATCTTCTACCATTCTTGCTGATGGAGGAAATAATACAAGAATATTAGTGGTCTGATTTATACAAACAAAAATGTTCATTACCAAAAGTCCCAACTCTACCATTCCATTTGAAGTAAGCTATAGGACAAATGTTTGACCTTGACCAATTCAGTACCAAGTCAAACTGTGACAATCCGGTCACATATTTAACATTAACAATCGATTATTCGATAAAAGTCACAATTTAGTATCAACCTATATGACACTTTCAGACGAGTACTTACTGTTTGTTCCAACAATAAATATGACGTGGTGCTCTAACCAATACATCACAGGACACATCAGGAACATGTAGGAAATGCACTTTTTTTTGTTTGCCACTCATTCTCTTCCTTTCTGACGTGTCCTGTGTTGTATGGTTAGAACAAATCCACATCATTTGCTCTAAGAGCAAATAAAAATTTCTTTTTTAGACATTCAAATCTCAACCAATATGACACACAAGTTCACTGAAATCACTTTTTAACAAAATTTATGACAATCGGTACGTGACTATAATCAATTAAAAATGATATTTTTATTTGAAAAAAAAAGTTAAAAATGATATTTTTATAAAATATCTCGTCATAATAGTGAATTACAACAATCCACTAAAAATAGCTAAAACCAGCATATTAGCTAAAAACACATTTTTTTAAGAACTACACCGTGATCCAGTTGCGTTCCAATTCAACCTATAAAATAGATGGGTGAGCCAAATAATCTAGCAGGTACCGCCTAACCACTGGCGTAGAAATCTTAAATCTACTAAACACAACAAGCAGTTATCACACAAAAACATGCGGCAACAAACACATAATCTACGTGATTTATCAATCACCCAAATAATTATCAGATTATTAAAAAGATGTAAAAATCACACCAGTAGTATATATATATATACACCGTAACTACAAGAAATTTAGAGATTAGATTTCCCTTCCTTTTTTGACGAATTCAAAACAACAGCCACCGGAAATTTAGACAAACCCAACAATCTAGTAGTTCCATTTGAAGAGTATTGCCCACGCAAGAAACAAGGCAGCCTCATAAGTTTCATATCTAACAACTAAACTAACTCAAAGTTAATACAAACATGTTCTTATAACTCACTGCCCAAAGAAAGGATGAAAGAAAAACCCATAGAGTAAGAAAGAGACATATCGAAAAGAAGACTTACCATGAAATTGTTTGGTATTTTTCGTTTTTAACCAAAGTCAGTAACAAAAAACCCACCCCCAACTCTTCTTCTCAAAACTTAGGAGAAATTCATCTACTTTGTGCCACGTGTCTTATGACTTACAATAGTACTTTTAGCTATTTATATTAGTAAAATACGCCAACAACCAGTAGTACAGTACTAACTTAGAACCTGCCGCATGAACAGTGTTTGATAAAGATGAAAATAAAATAAAATTCGCGATAATCATAATTCTATGTAAAACGTACCATACAGTTACCTAAGTAAGGAAGTGTGATCATGAGCACATAGAATGCAATCACATGCATGCTCGTCTAAAGCTGTAAAGCAGATAAATAAACACAACAATCTTCATTTTTATCCTAATTGCAACTAATTCCCTTAACTCACAAGCAATCATAACAATGTACTCCATAACTTAAAAAAGATAAATATACGCATGATCACAGTAAAATAAACCACAATCAATTCCACATATCAACTTTGAACGAACACGCGTCACGTGATAAATCTCGCTATTTGAACTTAGAGTCTCACAAAACTGCTCCATAAATTTTGGACTTCCATGGGCCTAGAGAAATAGTACAGTGATAAACAAACCAACAGACTGTTGGAGGGGATGAACCCAAAAACCAAGAGGAGGGCCAAGAGCTAACTATCCAACAAAGAAGAGTGGTTTTCATGAATCTAGGGCTTGAAAGGAACCCTTCTAAGGTTTTCGCGGCTATTTATATCCAAAAATAACAGAGGGGGATCTCCTAAGGGAGGGGTAGCCAGGAACTCAAAAGAGGCATGCATGTTCTGTTCGTCCCCGTTTTGCAAGCATGTATGCCGGCTGGTTCATCTCGCGGGAAGTGTGCTGCAGTGTCCAGTTTACATGCCCGTGGAATAACTTTGTGCAATAAGTGATGCTAGAAGTGAGCCAGAGAGCTATATTATTTTCAAAAAGTATCAACAAAGTAATAAAAAATTATTTGTATCTTAACAAATACGTCAATATGTAGGAATGTAAGTTGTAAATGTTGGTCTTCTATAACATATTTATTTGTTTTTGTAGGAAACTATAACATCTTCACTGGATAGAGAATTTAGAAAAACCTACAGATATAGTACTATAATACTTTCATTTGAGCAACCACACTTATGACGTGGCGTCACTACAAGCACATATGATTTAAACGGCTATGAACAAAATCATATGAAAAGACAGAATTAAAAACTCAAAATAATAGGAGGATAGTATTTTCAATACTAAAATTGTATAGGAATCAGGACTAAAATGAAAATAGGATGGTTGCGGAGAGCGCTGATGAGAGAGCTATATGTGCATGCCTTAGAAAAATAGGCTGATGAGATTCACAACTGTTGCATTTCTTTGCATGTTGAGGGAAAAATTACATACTTTTGAGAAGGCGCATTGAATATGAGAACAGTATGTGGATGGTTTTGGTACCGGACTGATCCGGAATTCGATAAAGGGATGAAATAAAATACATTTTGTATAGAGCATGCTGGTATAGCAAAGGACATTATTCCTGAGTATTTGTTTTGTCAGCCAGAGAGCTAGCGTAGGGTTTAAAGAGAATTTCTAACGTAAAACTCCTATTAACTTGCATAGCCAGACATGAACTGGAATGGTTACGTTGGGATATAGTCTTGTAGTTGGATGACTTTTTCAGACATCTTAGGTTTGGGTACGGTATCTGATTAGGGATCCGAATAAGTGATGGTTAAGATATGCTAATAGAGGAAATAGAGTTACATGTAGAACAATAAGACTTGACTATAGAATGTGATGCGATTTCTGAACGCGTATGCGCAAGTGGCCAAGTAATATAGGGGTGGTATTTCAACCCCGAGTTATTGATCCCACGAGGAAAGACTTGAGAATTTTTTAACCAGACGATTAACTTAGAGTACGGTACAAGGAGATATAATTTAATATCAAGAGAGTTGCCACCCTTAAACAAGTGACTAAAAGTGAAATAAAACTAAAATAATATTTATGTATTTTTTTAATTAATAAGAAAAGATTGAGAAACTAGGAAATCTTTAGCTAAGTAGTGTTTCCGGATAGCTGTCGGTCCACCGTTTCACAAAATAGTCGGATCTCACCTACCGAATCTACCCATTGAAAATCCAATCCTACTCACGTCTCTTTTCAGTCTCAATGATTCGGGATTGTGTCATACACTCATTACAACTAGTTAGAGTCACTTTCGCGCACTCGCTTGCTAAGTACTGTTTCCGGGTAGCTACTCCATACACACTAAGGGTTAAGCGTAGCATATGAACATGTAACTAGAACGAATATTAGCATTAAACAAGAAATTGATTTATGAATAAACTCTAGTTTCAATGACTATCAAATCATAAACTAGTCGTGTCAATAGACTAGACTCATCAATAAGTTCAAGAACTAACATTCAATCAAAAAAATAAAATCCAAATGCATGAAACAAAGTCTACAAATCCGGGAAAATAATTGTCTACAAAACCCTAGGCTCTCTAGAGAAGCCTAGAAAAAAAACGTCTGGCTACTAATAACAATCATAGCAAAAAAGAGTTTCTCCATGAAGAAGAAGAAGAAGAAGAAGAAGAATAAATCAAAACTTTAATCTTCAATGGTGATCTTCAACTTCTTGCAAGATCCCCTTTTCTCCCCCGTTCTTCTTCCAAACAATTGGTGATATATTTCATTAAAAATCTGCCCCTTATTCTTGTATACCAAACCCGTACAAAAGTTGGAGTGAAAAACAAATATTTTTCACCTTCACCCCTCCAAGAATATGGGAGATCATTACCCCGCATCTTTTTCTTCTCAATTTCTTCTTATTTTCACTTAGCCCCTGATTTATATCCGCGTGGAAACCAATCGTACGATTGAACTGATTCTAGTCGTAAGATTCCTAGAGAGGGGATACATGATTGAACCTGCTGAGTTCTTGACTTTTTTCTAACTTATTTCAATCGTACAATTTGAATTACCAATCACATGAGTGACTCTGTTCCTTCTCTGCTGCTGCTTTTCTTCTCCTTCTGCGCAGCTCTTCTTATGCGCTGCTGAGTTTGATCGGGGAGATGGTTTACTTCTGATCGGAGATGGCTGCTCACGGTGAACTTGGCTGGTTATGGTGGAAGAAGAGTGATGGGTTATGGGTTCGGTGATGAGCAGCGGCCATGGCTGCTGGCATTTTGGCAGGGGATTGGGTTGGTTAGGAGATAGTGCAGGTGATAGTTGTATTGGTGGCAGAGGTTTGCAATAGGGGCAGTGGGTATTGGAGTTTGTGTTTCCTGTGGAGTTTGGTGGTGGAGGTTTGCATGTCATGGAAGCTGGTGATAATGGTGTTTGTGATGGATTATGGTGTTGGTTTTTGCAAGGTAGAGGTATTGAGGTGGGTTGAGGGAGGTTGGGTACTGTGATGTGTACATAGGTGGTGTTGGGGTGCTGTTGAATGCAGCATGTGGTTGTGGAGTTGGTAATTGTGATATGTTGGGTTGTGAAGGAGGTGGCGGTGAGTGTTAGCATGTTGGCAGAGGTGCTGGTGTACTGCAGTTGGAGAAGGAGGTTGGTTTCAGGTGGTCTGGTAGTGAAATTGGATGAAGGTGATAATGTTGGACTAAGGGTGAATTGGCTGCAAATAGGTAGTCCAATTCAGGTAGTTAATTGAGTCTCAGTTTTTTGGTCATGTCTATGAAACTAAATGTGGGAGTTTGACAACAGTTGTATGAAGCTGAGTTATGGGAGCACCTTGCAAAATGGACGGGTCAGTTGGATTTGGGCTGGACTTATATGAGTTGGATTTAATTGGTTCATTACCTAATTTAGCCCATACATTTATGAGTTTTATTGGGCTAAAAAATTTCGGCATGGTTAGTAATAGGTTGTCCCACTTAAACCCAAATTGCTCAAAGTACTAATGTAAGTTGTAATAAGCCCAATCAGAAATTTTCAACTAAAGCCTCTGTCACAAACTTTTATTAGAAAACCCAGTTTTATATAATGTTTGCCTAGTTTTCTGAAGGCATTCTCCCTAAATTCGAAACCTGACGCCACCTTCTCCACCTTCAACTAAAATCAAATCGAGATCCAAAATTGAGGGAATACGCAACCATTTGGTAACTGTGGAGTTAATGACTTAATTCGATTGAAGTTTCCAAAGTCATGTAGAAAAACAATCAGAGAATAAAGTGTGGCAATTCTGGTTCAAATCTGACGGCATGTTATGGAGTCTATACCCCTCCTCATATGGTGGTCCTCGGAACAGGTGATTCCGGCCTCCTCCTTGGCGGCGATGATAACTCCATAATTGGAGTTATACTCTTATGTGATTCCTATCGTGCATGTTTCCGATGCATTTTTAGGAGTTTTGGACCAAATCTTGTGAAAATAAGCATGTGTGAGCTTTTGAACGTCATTGTCGAGTCCATGCACTTTTTGCATTTATTTTATGATATTTTATCACGTTTGATCCTCCGATATGTTTTTCGTGTTGTGGTTTTCAGGAATCGGGAGTTCAGGACGTTGCATTGGAGCAAAAAGTGAACTTCGGAAAAGTAGGACGCTCAAAGGAATGCTCGGGAGTTGTAGAGGAAGAGGAAAAAGAGCAAGAAGGTGAAGGGAAGAGTTGCAACTCAGATTGTGATCTTAGAAAGTGATCTTACACTGTAATCTTACACTTGGCCAGAAAGTGATAATACGAAGTGATCGTACGATCACCTTACACTTAGCAAAAATCTCAGCAGCAAGTGATCTTACAAAGTCATATTACGAGTGATCGTACGATCACCCTATTTATCAGATTCAGAATTTTGGGGTTTTTGTGCTATTTTTTAATAGTTATGATTAAAAACTTGTTTCCTAAACTAGTAGAGAGAGTTAGGAACAGTGTTAGACAGAGAGGGACGGAGCTATTGAGAAGGCACGTTGGCTTTGGGAGAGCTTGGAGATTGTGCGTGGAGCTTTGGATCATTCGTTTTGATTCTCTTTCTCTTCTTTTTTTTTTTTTTTTTGCTCATGATCACACAAACTCTTGCTATTGTGATCATGATTATACGTAGCTAAACACTTTATTCAGGATATCTCATAGGGAGCTAGGGTTTGACACCACATTTTGGTGATTTATGGATTTAGTTTCATGCTATTTAGCTTAATTAAATATGGTCTGTTTAGTTATGTGCGATGTATGATCTTAATCCTTCTTTCGTATTTTTAGATGTAGCAATATGATTGATTTAGGTTATAAACGTTACAGGAATCAATGTTTATTTCCGGAACTTGAATCGTGCACTAGCTTTATCTAGGGTTGAGTAATCTTGCTAGTTGGCTAAGAACTAAGAGTAGATCACAAGAACTTAACGCGTATTTAAACTTGAGTAGGCTAGAGGAATCACGTACAAGGGTTTAAATACAATCTTTGGTTGAGGAATCTTCAAAGTAATTGTGCTCGCTTAGCTAAATGAAACGCATTCGTATTACTTGAACATAAGTCCTAAGTGGTGTGAATTCCCTAGTGAACCCGTAGTGATATCCTGACTGTTCCACATATTAAGTAACTTCAACAATCAATCCTGTTAATCGTGCGATTATTCAAGCGATTAATTTAGTAGTTGTCTTTTAAATTAGTAGATTTAGCAAACAAATTCAACGCGCTTTGCCCACACAAGGTTATGAAAAATAACTAGTTTACAAAAATTCTCTTGGGATTCGATAAACACCGATTTCCGAATATTACTACACACGACGGCTGTACACTTGCAGTTGATTCGTGTCATGTTTTTGGCGCCGTTGCCGGGCTAAATTAGTTATAATTTCTAGCCTTAGGGATTTTAATTTTCTTGTTTATATCTGTTACTCACCTACTTTTTGTGTGTGATTTGTGTTTTGAGGTTAGATTTTACGGTGTATGTCCCGTTCTAGAGACGAGCCTTTACACCCAACACTTGAAGACCCGGAATCCCTGTTACGCGCACAACATAGAGACAAGAGGAAATCAAGCTCAATTACTATGGATGACCAAACTAGAGATGAGTTTGAAAGAACCCGCAAAAATATGCAAGATGCGGAAGCTGCTAGAATTGCAGCTGTGGAAGATGCAGCTAATCGAGCAAGGGAGACTGAGGAGCTCAGAGCTCAGTTGACCAAGATGCAAGCTGCAATGGCACGCTTGAACCCTCCAAATCCACAACTACTTCCTGGTGTGGGGGTACAAGAGAGAAACAATGAAGGAGCGAATGGAGGAAACAATGGTGGAAATAGAAATAATGGGGCAATAACTGGGATGATAATGGTCAGAATGCCGCAGAACAAGTCAACAATGCTGAAGTTGATGAGCGTCCTTTGGTGGACTACTTCAGGATCACACCGGATGGATACATGCCCACGATCGTCAGGCCACAAATCAACGCAACTCATTTTGAATTGCGCCAGCCGCTGATCAATATGGTTCGCGATGAGTGTTTGTTCACTGGAGCTCCGGGGGATGATCCAAACGCCCATCTACACAACTTCAACCAGATTACCGCTACAATTCATGATCAGAGGGTGCCATATGATATGGTAAAACTGATGCTATTTCCCTTTTCCTTATCGGGGAAAGAAAAGACATGGCTTATGGAGCTTCCAGCGGGTTGTATCACCACAGGGGCAGATTGTTGCCAAGAGTTCCTCAGGAAATATCTTCCACCGTCCAAGGTTGCACAACGAATGGCTGACATCACAAATTTTACGCAACAGGAAGATGATTCTTTGGGATACACATGGAGAAAGTTCAATCAAATTCTTCGTAGATGTACCACTCATGGAGAGCCATGGTACAAGCTATTGTACTACTTCTATAATGCCCTATATAGGGAGACAGAAAATGAACTGGACTTGATGGCTCAAGATAATTTTATGAGCTTGGGGGTGCAGAGATGCCAGGACTTTCTTAACAGTGTGGCAAAACGTGAGCCTACTAGGTCCGAGACTCGTAGAAATTCAAAATCCGATGGGGAACTGGTAAACAAGATTGAAACAATGGTGGAGCATAAATTGAACAACAAATGGAAGTCAACACCTCGGATTTTAACAACATGAATCCATCAGCACGAGTGAAGTCTGTGGGAGAGAGGATGGCAGATGAGAATCAGGGATATAACGATGGAATGAAGATGTGAACTATATTGAGCAACCACGACAACAACAGTGGTCCAACACTTATCATCCCAACGAACGCAATCACCCCAACTTCAGCTATGCCAATCCAAATAGTGGGTTATATGCACCGGGTCATCAGCCAAATCCGCCATACCAGGCTAAGATACAGGCTCCATAGCAGCAAGCTCCGCAGCAAGAGGACCAAGAGACAAAATTTTTATTGAGGAAACTGCTTGCTAATCAAGATAGAATGGAGAGCAAAATTGTCTCCATGGAAGCCACAATGAAGAGCCATGAGACGCAGATTGGGCAAATGGCCAATCAAAATACTAGACTTCCACCTGGTATGCTTCCTTCTAACACAATTACTCCGCCTGAACAGCTGAAGGCAATTACTACTTGCAGTGGTGTGACTACTCAGGATCCTTCATATCCTAGCCATGCGAGAGCTGAAGCTACTAAAGCCACTGAGAAATAATTGGGTGAAGTGGTGACCAAGGCCGTGATTCCTCAATCAAAGGAAACGGTAGAGAAGAAACAAGAGCCCAAGAACGCTCTAAATACGGCTAAATATGTGCCAGTTGTGCCATATCCAGCAGTAATAAAGAGGGACGATAAGGAACATTTTGGGAAATTTCTGAATATATTCAAACAACTGAATATAAATATTCATCTTTTGGAAGCACTTGCTCAGATGCTCAAGTACAAGAAATTCTTAAAGGAGATCTTATGGGGCAAGAAGAGCATATACCCTTACGCCACGGTAAAGCCGACAGAGACATGTAGTACTGTAATTCAGAGGGACATTCCCAAGATGAGAAATCCGGGCAGTTTCATCTTAGGCTGCGCTCTTGGGGTGGATACCACACACATGGGCTTTGTGATTTAGGAGCGAGTATCAGTCTCATGCCATTATCCCTATTTCAGAGATTGGGCATTGGTGCGCCAAACCCAGTGAAGATGGGCCTGCAACTGGCAGATAATTCAATTGTTACAGCAAATGGGGTGGTTGAGAACTTGCTTGTCAAAGTGGGTGAATTTGTCTTTCCAGCTGACTTTATGATAGTGGACATCAAGGAGGATCACGATGTGCCACTCATCTTTGAAAGACCGCTTTTGAAGACAATGCGCGCTAATGTGGATTTAGAGACTGAGGAGTTGACTATCGAAGCTCTAGATTCATCACTCGTATTCAAAGCATTCCATCTGGGAAAGGGAAAGAACAAGAGGGAAATTATCAAATTTAAAGAGAAAGGAGTGGATCCTACTCCTTGGTTGTCTACAGTTTTGCAACCCGATCCACCCGAATCAGAAAAGAAGCCAAATTTGGTGAGTGCACATGATGTGGTGAAAAAGATAAGAAACAAGAAATTGAAGGAGGAGGGACCTTGTGCTAGGCCTCCTTAACAAATTTTAGGTAATTGGGTCGGGCGGTCGACCTTAAATTACAAGGCGCTTGTTGGGAGGCAACCCAACCTATTTACTGTTTTATGATATATTTAAATACTGTTTGTATATATGTTATTTATGTTTATTATTATGAGAGTTGTGAGAGAGAGGGACTAATATTTTCAATGAGTGTGTGCAGGAATTCCAGGTCAAAGGCCTATTCTGGATCCCCCATCTTGATGCGCGTGTGAAGAATGTCATGAAAATCAAGAAAAAGCAAGCAACAACGCGTATCGGGATCCGGAATGAAGAAATTTAAGATTAAAGCCATTCCTACACTCACTCAGCACACGCACTAGGGGAAGAACATGTATCCGGACTCCCCGTCTTGATATACGTGAAAAAAGTACTAAAGATTCGAGAGAGCTGGCATAATGGCATGGATTACGAGGAACTTTTTTTGAAGGCAGCACGGTAAGGTGAATTGAAGAGTTCCATTGCGTGGAGGTGGTTTAGAGCTTTCCGTAGATAGGTGGAACGCGTATATCGGAGTCCGGATGAGAAAGTTATGTCAAAAAGGATGCTTAAGCGAATAAAGCACGGCCAAAAGCATCCAAAAATGCAAAACCAGCATTTGGAAGCGCGAAATTGAAGAATGAAAGGTTGCCTGGACTTTGGGAAGTTTTCTACATGAGCAAAGACCCCGAACTTCCCATTTCGATGAATGTGATTACAAGATTTTGAAGAAAACCACATTTTGGATGTTTTTCCCGAAATTGGGAAATAATTGAGAAAAGACGAGAAGATGATCCGGAAACGGGGTTTTCTCTACATGAATGAATTATACGTCGCGAAAGGTTTCCAAAGGTGTAAAAATCACATTCATCGGAGTTCAGGATCACAATCTGGGTTCTTAGTTGCTTTTCGAAAAAGCTGAGTTACTTTTGGAAGCAAGGTGATCTCACGAAGTGATCTTATGAAGTAATCGTACGATTACTTTTGCCTTTGAAAAAACTTTTGACTTGATTTTGGAGGAAGGGTCTGCCTAATCTTACAAAGTGATCTTACGATGTAATCGTACGATCACTTGGGTGACTTTTCAACGATTTTTTTTAAAGTCAAAACAAAACCATTATACTCTTCCTCAGTACCCACGACGGAAAAGAACCACCCGTCGCCCTCCTCGTTGTCTCACCCGACGCTTCCTCCACCCATCACCACCACCGCAAATCACCCGTAGTGATATCCTGACTTTTCCACATATTAAGTAACTTCAAATCAATCCTGTTAATCGTGCGATTATTCAAGCGATTAATTTAGTAGTTGTCTTTTAAATTAGTAGATTTAGCAAACAAATTCAACGCGCTTTGCCCACACAAGGTTATGAAAAATAACTAGTTTACAAAAATTCTCTTGGGATTCGATAAACACCGATTTCCGAATATTACTACACACGACGGCTGTACACTTGCAGTTGATTCGTGTCATGTTTTTGGCGCCGTTGCCGGGCTAAATTAGTTATAATTTCTAGCCTTAGGGATTTTACTTTTCTTGTTTATATCTGTTACTCACCTACTTTTTGTGTGTGATTTGTGTTTTGAGGTTAGATTTTACGGTGTATGTCCCGTTCTAGAGACGAGCCTTTACACCCAACACTTGAAGACCCGGAATCCCTGTTACGCGCACAACATAGAGACAAGAGGAAATCAAGCTCAATTACTATGGATGACCAAACTAGAGCTGAGTTTGAAAGAACCCGCAAAAATATGCAAGATGCGGAAGCTGCTAGAATTGCAGCTGTGGAAGATGCAGCTAATCGAGCAAGGGAGACTGAGGAGCTCAGAGCTCAGTTGACCAAGATGCAAGCTGCAATGGCACGCTTGAACCCTCCAAATCCACAACTACTTCCTGGTGTGGGGGTACAAGAGAGAAACAATGAAGGAGCGAATGGAGGAAACAATGGTGGAAATAGAAATAATGGGGCAATAACTGGGATGATAATGGTCAGAATGCCGCAGAACAAGTCAACAATGCTGAAGTTGATGAGCGTCCTTTGGTGGACTACTTCAGGATCACACCGGATGGATACATGCCCACGATCGTCAGGCCACAAATCAACGCAACTCATTTTGAATTGCGCCAGCCGCTGATCAATATGGTTCGCGATGAGTGTTTGTTCACTGGAGCTCCGGGGGATGATCCAAACGCCCATCTACTCAACTTCAAACAGATTACCACTACAATTCATGATCAGAGGGTGCCATATGATATGGTAAAACTGATGCTATTTCCCTCGGGGAAAGAAAAGACATGGCTTATGGAGCTTCCAGCGGGTTGTATCACCACAGGGGCAGATTGTTGCCAAGAGTTCCTCAGGAAATATCTTCCACCGTCCAAGGTTGCACAACGAATGGCTGACATCACAAATTTTACGCAACAGGAAGATGATTCTTTGGGATACACATGGAGAAAGTTCAATCAAATTCTTCGTAGATGTACCACTCATGGAGAGCCATGGTACAAGCTATTGTACTACTTCTATAATGCCCTATATAGGGAGACAGAAAATGAACTGGACTTGATGGCTCAAGATAATTTTATGAGCTTGGGGGTGCAGAGATGCCAGGACTTTCTTAACAGTGTGGCAAAACGTGAGCCTACTAGGTCCGAGACTCGTAGAAATTCAAAATCCGATGGGGAACTGGTAAACAAGATTGAAACAATGGTGGAGCATAAATTGAACAACAAATGGAAGTCAACACCTCGGATTTTAACAACATGAATCCATCAGCACGAGTGAAGTCTGTGGGAGAGAGGATGGCAGATGAGAATCAGGGATATAACGATGGAATGAAGATGTGAACTATATTGAGCAACCACGACAACAACAGTGGTCCAACACTTATCATCCCAACGAACGCAATCACCCCAACTTCAGCTATGCCAATCCAAATAGTGGGTTATATGCACCGGGTCATCAGCCAAATCCGCCATACCAGGCTAAGATACAGGCTCCATAGCAGCAAGCTCCGCAGCAAGAGGACCAAGAGACAAAATTTTTATTGAGGAAACTGCTTGCTAATCAAGATAGAATGGAGAGCAAAATTGTCTCCATGGAAGCCACAATGAAGAGCCATGAGACGCATATTGGGCAAATTGCCAATCAAAATACTAGACTTCCACCTGGTATGCTTCTTCTAACACAATTACTCCGCCTGAACAGCTGAAGGCAATTACTACTTGCAGTGGTGTGACTACTCAGGATCCTTCATATCCTAGCCATGCGAGAGCTGAAGCTACTAAAGCCACTGAGAAATAATTGGGTGAAGAGGTGACCAAGGCCGTGATTCCTCAATCATAGGAAACGGTAGAGAAGAAACAAGAGCCCAAGAACGCTCTAAATACGGCTAAATATGTGCCAGTTGTGCCATATCCAGCTGAATAAAGAGGGACGATAAGGAACATTTTGGGAAATTTCTGAATATATTCAAACAACTGAATATAAATATTCATCTTTTGGAAGCACTTGCTCAGATGCCCAAGTACAAGAAATTCTTAAAGGAGATCTTATGGGGCAAGAAGAGCATATACCCTTACGCCACGGTAAAGCCGACAGAGACATGTAGTACTGTAATTCAGAGGGACATTCCCAAGATGAGAAATCCGGGCAGTTTCATCTTAGGCTGCACTCTTGGGGTGGATACCACACACATGGGCTCTGTGATTTAGGAGCGAGTATCAGTCTCATGCCATTATCCCTATTTCATAGATTGGGCATTGGTGCGCCAACCCCAGTGAAGATGGGCCTGCAACTGGCAGATAATTCAATTGTTACAGCAAATGGGGTGGTTGAGAACTTGCTTGTCAAAGTGGGTGAATTTGTCTTTCTAGCTGAATTTATGATAGTGGACATCAAGGAGGATCACGATGTGCCACTCATCTTTGAAAGACCACTTTTGAAGACAATGCGCGCTAATGTGGATTTAGAGACTGAGGAGTTGACTATCAAATCTCTAGATTCTTCACTCGTATTCAAAGCATTCCATCTGGGCAAGGGAAAGAACAAGAGGGAAATTATCAAATTTAAAGAGAAAGGAGTGGATCCTACTCCTTGGTTGTCTACATATTTGCAACCCGATCCACCCGAATCAGAAAAGAAGCCAAATTTGGTGAGTGCACATGATGTGGTGAAAAAGATAAGAAACAAGAAATTGAAGGAGGAGGGACCTTGTGCTAGGCCTCCTTAACAAATTTGAGGTAATTGGGTCGGGCCGTCGACCTTAAATTACAAGGCGCTTGTTGGGAGGCAACCCAACCTATTTACTATTTTATGATAGATTTAAATACTGTTTGTATATATGTTATTTATGTTTATTATTATGAGAGTTGTGAGAGAGAGGGACTAATATTTTCAATGAGTGTGTGCAGGAATTCCAGGTGAAAGGCCTATTCTGGATCCCCCATCTTGATGCGCGTGTGAAGAATGTCATGAAAATCAAGAAAAAGCAAGCAACAACGCGTATCGGGATCCGGAATGAAGAAATTTAAGATTAAAGCCATTCCTACACTCACTCAGCACACGCACTAGGGGAAGAACATGTATCCGGACTCCCCGTCTTGATATACGTGAAGATAGTAATAAAGATTCGAGAGAGCTGGCATAATGGCATGGATTACGAGGAATTTTTTTAAAGGCAGCACGGTAAGGTGAATTGAAGAGTTCTATTGCGTGGAGGTGGTTTAGAGCTTTCCGTAGATAGGTGGAACGCGTATATCGGAGTCCGGATGAGAAAGTTATGTCAAAAAGGATGCTTAAGCGAATAAAGCACGGCCAAAAGCATCCAAAAATGCAAAACGAGCATTTGGAAGCGCGAAATTGAAGAATGAAAGGTTGCCTGGACTTTGGGAAGTTTTCTACATGAGCAAAGACCCCGAACTTCCCATTTCGATGAATGTGATTACAAGATTTTGAAGAAAACCACATTTTGGATGTTTTTCCCGAAATTGGGAAATAATTGAGAAAAGACGAGAAGATGATCCGGAAACGGGGTTTTCTCTACATGAATGAATTATACGTCGCGAAAGGTTTCCAAAGGTGTAAAAATCACATTCATCGGAGTTCAGGATCACAATCTGGGTTCTTAGTTGCTTTTCGAAAAAGCTGAGTTACTTTTGGAAGCAAGGTGATCTCACGAAGTAATCTTATGAAGTAATCGTACGATTACTTTTGCCTTAGAAAAAACTTTTGACTTGATTTTGGAGGAAGGGTCTGCCCAATCTTACAAAGTGATCTTACGATGTAATCGTACGATCACTTGGGTGACTTTTCAACGATTTTTTTTTAAAGTCAAAACAAAACCATTATACTCTTCCTCAGTACCCACGACGGAAAAGAACCACCCGTCGCCCTCCTCGTTGTCTCACCCGACGCTTCCTCCACCCATCACCACCACCGCAAATCACCACCATCACCGCTCACAGTCCTCCACCCATCACCACCGCCACAAATCACCACCATCACCGCTAATATTCCTCCACCCCAACACTGCCGACGAGACTAGAGCCACAGAAACCGACAAAAACACTCGTCGCCCTCGTCGCTACCCCAACCACGCTATCTTACCCAACGCCCCCTCCACCCGAAAGTCTCCAAATCGCGACTGAGTAGGGGTTTTGGGCACGATTTCAAGCTCTGCCTCAATCATTCATGGTGTTTTGACTGAATTAAGAGGGAGGAGGACGAATCTGAAGAAAACCCACCTGGGGTTCTTGAGAAGAATTTTGAAATTGAGGAAGTTGGGTTCTGATTCAAGCTTCGCCCAAGAATAAGAAAGTGACGGGGACACCACAAGGAGCACGGTACACCAATCAATTGCATAATTCAGCGGAAATTTTTTCGGCGACCCGAAACGGTCCTTCTTGCCGAATTTTCTGAAAATTGTGCCCGTAAGACTTGCTCCGGGCACGTAGGTACGTCTTAAACTCGCTCTTTACGAGTACTAGGCACCAAGTTTCCTTATTTGGAAAATTCTTGTTTTTCAATTTTTAGCGATACGCAAAGGCCTCGAGCAACATGCGAGGAATTGCGCCGTGACTTGCCTAGTTGCTTATTTACGTGCTTACGTGCTTAATTTCAATTTACACAACTCGTCACCGTGCACGTTTAATTGTTTTTTCTTGTTATTAATTGTTAAATCGAAATGCCTAAGAGAAAACCGGCCGCGAGTGACGATGCTGTGTATCTACCGGTTAGGAGAGGATGCTTAGGAGCACGAGAATGAGACCGATTCTAATAGATACACAGTTCCCCGCATTGGTTTGATGAGTCCTTTACTTTATCCCTATTTTTGTTGAGGACAACGAAGCGTTCTGGTGTGGGGGAATTTTTAGCCTTGACTAGCCAAGACCGTGTCTGCATTACCCTGTAGCATATAGGACATTTGTGTCGTGTAGAGTCAGTAGTTGTGGTCCACGTCGTGTTTGTGTCGTGTTTATATACATTGTTTGTATCGTGTGTGATTAGTTGATGTTTGCATTTATTATTGCACGTTTAATTAATTGAGTCCACCTACCCAAATTGAGTCAGTTCCGGGTCTTCTTTCGCGTCTGGCCTTGCATATAGATTTATATAAAAAAAAATTGAACATTTTGAGAAAGGGCAATCAAAAGGAGCTTAAAACTTGGTAAACTCGAGGAGTGTGAGAACGTTAGGCATAGGGCGTGACTTGCGTCCGAGAACGACAATGTGAGTTCCCCTTAGTACGTATAAAGAGACTTTCTTTACGCGAATGCCTACCTATTTTGATACACTTATTTGATTTTCAAATCTAAAGTGTGTGTCGTTTTTCTTCCAAGAGTTTAGCTCGGTGTGAGCTAAATGAGCTGAACGTTTATGTGTGCGTCCTAGGTAGTCGCCATCCCGCCTCGTAGTGGCACACCGAACAGCTGTGCGAGGATGCGTATTAGAGCACTCACTGCTTTTAGATTTCACCTTGTAGGAACACTAGAAAAACCTATTGAACCTTGGTTTCTTCGCTAGCCTTTTGAACTAGGGTGACGATTCTTGGCCTTCATTACAGATCGTTTAGAATCACCACTTAGCGCGTCACGAGGGAGTTGTAGTTGAGGGGGTTCGATGAGGGAGTGCTTCATGATATATTCTTGTGAGTCATGCATGTCGCTTGTGCTTCATTTGATATTTTCAAGGGGATGCGAGGGTGAGTGAGTAGGCTTCCGCACTTCGGTGTGGTGGTGGTCCATGTCATTACACCATGGATCACAAGTGTGGAGAGCCATGAGTGTGTGACATCTAATCCGCACGAAAATGGAATTGGTTGATTTTGATTGGTGGGTCGTGCTAGGTATTGTTTCTTTTCATCATCATGGTGTAGGAGGATCGGTTGGATTAGGCACGAAACTTACATCTATTTGACTACTTGAGAGGGGGCATGTTTACATTCTAGTGTGGGGGTGTCGACTTTTGATTACGGACATCGAGATTGAGCTTCTGAGGACTCCATCCCTACACACGTGCTTTGATTATTTTGCGGCTTTGTTTGGTGACACCGTGTACTTCATCGAATTTTACTTGTGATATACATTCATTGGATCGTCTATTTCCTCCCCTTAACATATTTGCGTTTCTTAATTCTTGGAGGACCACTCGGATATTTTTGTTGTTGATATTGAGAGATGAAAAAAAAGAAAAAAAAAAGAGAAAAAAATGAGAGATTGAATAAAGGAATAAATTTGAGCTTATTGGAAATTGAGTGGTGGAAAGTTGCTAGTTCATTGACGACAGTTTGCATTTCGTGCACGTATCGCCATGGTGGCCACGAAGATCGTTATTGTACCGGGGTTTGAGGGGATCGAGGGCCGGAGACGGTGAGTTTCGGGTTGCGGTTTCTATCATCGTGGTGAGGGTGTGTGAGATGTGGGTTACAATGTGAGAATGGGACGCTTTGGGACTTGTTTCGTCATGATTATCCTTATGTACCTAAGCCTCATCATTCTAAACCGTTAGTGGAATAGGAGCTCGGACCTTGAACGTAGCTTTGCCTAGCGTAGCCTCTTATTTTATCGGCACACGTGAAGAGGTAAGTTATTCTTGCACTTAGCGAGGATAGGCTTTCTATACTAACTAGGGAAATTCTTGTTGTCGAGTTTAGCTTCAATTCACGCCTTGTTCCTAGATTTTTATCATTCATGAGAACCGTTTTGAGCTAATTGAGATTGCCCGATCTCACCATAAAAAGATAAAAAGTTTGTGTTTGTGTACATGTGTTTGTTTAGGATCGAGTCTAGATTGCAATGCATCATCTTGTTGCATTGTTGAGTCGTGTATTCGTTGAGTCGTCTAATTAAGTTTAGTATACAACGGTAAGTTGACAAGTATGCAATGGTCTTGGTTGGGATACTTGACTCGTGTGTGGAATTGAGAAGTGAAAGAGTTGATCGGTTTTGAATTGTTGCTCGGGACGCGCAAAAGGTAAGTGTGGGGATATTTGATAACTCCATAATTGGATATATATTATTATGTGATTCCTTATCGTTTTGCATGTTTCCGATGCGTTTTTAGGAGTTTTAGAGCAAATCTTGTGAAAATAAGCATGTGTGAGCTTTTGAATGTCATTGTCGAGTCCATGCACTTTTTGCATTGATTTTATGATATTTTATCACGTTTGATCTTCCGGTATGTTTTTCGTGTTGTGGTTTTCAGGAATCGGGAGTTCAGGACGTTGCGTTGCAGCAAAAGTGAACTTCGGAAAAGTAGGACGCTCAAAGGAATGCTCGGGAGTTTTAGAGGAAGAGGAAAATAGCAAGAAGGTGAAGGGAAGAGTTGCAGCTCAGATTGTGATCTTACAAAGTGATCTTACACTGTGATCTTACCCTTGGCCAGAAATTGATCTTACGAAGTGATCGTACAATCACCTTACACTTATCAGAAATCTCGGCAGCAAGTGATCTTACGAGTGATCGTACGATCACCCAATTTATCAGATTCGGAATTTTGGGGTTTTTGTGCTATTTTGTTATAGTTATGATTAAAAATTATTTCTTAAACTATTAGAGAGAGTTAGGAACAGTGCTAGACAGAGAGGGACGGAGCTATTGAGAAGGCAAGTTGGCTTTGGGAGAGCTTGGAGATTGTGCTTGGAGCTTTGGATCATTCGTTTGGATTCTCTTTCTCTTATTTTCTTTGTTTTTGCTCATGATCACACAAACTCTTGATATTGTGATCATGAGTATGCGTAGATAAACACTTTGAAAGCTCAGGTTGTACAAGACTTGAAATAGCTTGACTATTTCAAGGCCTTGAATCAGCTTTCAAAGCCTTGAATCAGCTTCAGAGGATTGAAAATAATTTGGCTATTTTCAAGGCCTTGAAACTGGATTCAAAGCCTTCAAACTGCTTAACCTGAATGCATATTCTCAGGGGGAGTTTTTATGCTAACTCTCTGATTTGATTTACTCTCTTTCTTTCATATGTTTGATTATCTGTTATTAGATGATGAAAGACAAATTGTTCAACATGTTTTGAATCGCAATATATCATCTGTTTGACCATGATAATGCAGGAAATTTTGTTTCTAAGTTTTTGCAGGATTGTTTCCTAAACTGAATTGGTGCAGATTTGAAAACACTTGAACACTTTGATCCTGTGATCAATCAGACGTGTATGACAGCTTCTCATGATGTTTAAATGAAAGATTACAACAATATCTCTGAAGATTGTGATCATTCAACCGTTGGAGAAGATTTCAAAGTAGTCAAACTCAGTTGCCTACAAAATATGAAGGTTGTTGCTGAAAATATGGGGAGATTTGCAGAGCTGTTTGAAGTATTTACAGAGCTCAAATTCGAAGCAACAAGACAAAATACTCAATGGGAAAATACAGAGAAAGTATTCTGGATTGACAAGCATCAAAGAATTTCTTCATATCTTCCAATCCATTCACAGAAGTTCACTGCACTTCACTGCAGTTTTTCTACTCTTAAGTGTTCTTCTGTATAGAGCTATATTGGTAGATCATTTCTGTATTATTTCTATATCCATTCTCAAGGATTGTTCAAAGTGAACAATAGAGATTTCTTAGTTAATCAGTTAGCTAGAGTAGGTACTAGACAGGTTAGGGAAAACCACAAGCTGTAATAGAGTAAGGGAAATCTCTGTTCTTGAGTTCTAGGGATTAGCTTTTGAATAATAAGAATTGAGTTGAAATCCTGCAGGGATCTAATCCCTGAGGTAGAGACGTAGGTCCAAGTGGACTGAACTCTATAAATCACCTGTCTTGTGCATCTTCAGTTCATTTACTTTCAGAGCTTTTTCAGCATACAAAAACTGTTTATTTTTCAAGGGTTTGAACTTGTTTTCAAGGCCTTGAAAAAGGCATACTTGCTCTATACTCTCTGCATCTACTTCAAAGGCTTGAACTTGTGTTCATGGCCTTGAATTTCATTGTTTGCACAAGTTTTCATCTTCCTAGGAAGTTTTGAAAAAAGTTGGCATACTCTATTCAACCCCCCCCTTTCTAGAGTATCTTAGCTACTTATACATCTGCATACTCACACTTTCAATTGGTATCAGATCTTGTATCACTGTATAAGATTTAACCATCTTGTGATCATGAGTACTGCAGGTGATGATGGTTTCTCACAAGGAAGAGCTGCTAACAAACCTCCTCTATTCCGTGGAGGAAATTTTGCTCACTGGAAAGCTCTCATGAAAATGTTTATCATTGATCAAGATCTAGAGCTTTGGACCATTATCCAAAATGGACCTCATACTTTTTACACAGAGAAAGATGGGATCAGAACTCCCAAAACAGAAGACTCACTCTCCTCTTCTGAATTAGAGCAATTTTCTAAGAATTACAAGGCTATTAACATTATTTATTGTGCTTTGAGTAAAGATGAATTCAATAGGATCTCTGGATGCACAACTGCTAAAGAAATCTGGGATAAGCTTGTGGTTACCTTTTAAGGAACCAGTCAAGTCAAGCAAACCAAGATCAACATTTATCTCAGACAATATGAGCTGTTCAAAATGAATGCAGATGAGTCCATCAGAGATATGTTCAAGAGATTCACTGATATTGTCAACAACCTTGACTCACTGGGAAAACACTTTTCCAATGAAGAAAAGGTGAGGAAGATTCTCAGAAGTCTTCCAAAGGCAAAATGGGAACAAAAAACTACAACTATTGAAGAAGCTCAGAATCTCTCAACGTTACAACTTGATGACCTACAAGGGAAGCTCCCTACACATGAGATATCTATGAATGAAGTTGATGGAGAACTTCCAGATGGTGTCAAAATTTATCCCTCAAAGCCAAAGAGAATGAGAGAATTCAAAGTCTTGAAACTGAGGATGGTGATGATGAAGATCCAATTGCCTTGATTTCCAAAGCCTTGACAAGGATCCTCAAAATGAAGAGAAACTTTGGAAACAAAGATTTCAACAGAGAAAGGCATAGATCATCCAGCAACAAGGATTACAAAGGTAAGTCCTCTTCCCAGCAAGAAAGATCATGACAGAAGAAAGAAATCCATGATAGCTTCATGGAGTGATTCAGATAGCTCTAGTGAATCTGAATCTGAAGAAGAACATGCCAATCTATGCTTCATGGCCTAGCATGATGAAAGTTCTGAAAAGAACATTGAGGTAATGGTAAACTGCTTAAATTCAAAAGCAAAAGAAGGTCTTTCAGAATATCTTAGAAAATGCTCTCAAATGAGGAAGATTATCTGAAAGAGATCATGCTTTTGAAAGAAAAAGTTCATGAGTAAGCAAAAGAAACTTACAACTTGTTTGCCTAAATCATAATCTTGAAATCTCTCAGAAGAAAACTGACAGTGATTTCAAGGCCTTTAAAACCAGTTTCAAGCCTTGAAAACACAAGTCAAGGAAGTAGTCACTGAAAACTCCTTAGTGAGTGACAACCTTGTTAATCTAAGACATCACGTTGATGATTTAGAGAAACAAAAGATTACTCTTACTGAGAAACTTCAAGAATCTGAATTGGTCAAAATCAAGCTTGCTGGATCAGAACACAAGTTGAACTTGATTCTTGGAGGAAGTTCACAGTCTGTTCACAAAGCTGGTATTGGATTCAATCCAATTTTCCAAGAAGAAACAATACTAGATTTGTGAAAGCTGGAAACAAAACCTCTCCTACTTGTCATTACTGCTGTAAAACTGGTCATGTTAATATGACTTGTCCTTTTAGAAGAAGAGACCCTCACATAATGAGGAACACTTTTCCTTTTCAACTCAAAGGACAGGTTAAGCAGATTTGGGTTCCTAAAGGGGTTAGACCACCTAACGTGGTTGATCCTGAATATGAATCCAAATTCCACACTTGGTCTAACAGTTGGGTAAGGCAGTGATAGGTGCTTGCAGGTTGTCACCAAAGAACAGAAGTGGTTCATGGACAGTGGTTGCTCAAGACACATGAGTGGAAATAGATCTATATTCTCAGAATGAAAGGAGCAATCAGAAGGTTCAATAACACTTGGTGACGAAGGAAAATGCAATATTCTTGGTATTGGAAAAGTATGTAAAAATTTCTGAAAACTCTATTTTTGATGTTTATCTGGTTGAAAGTTTGAAGTTTAATTTGCTTACTGTATCTCAACTTTGTGATAATGGCAACAAAGTTATATTTGTTAAAGAGAAGTGTGTGGTGAAAAATTAAAAATCAGGAGATTGCATTCTCACAGCCTCTAGATCAAACAATGTTTATACTTTTCAGACTAACAAAGTTGCAGGTGAAATTTTGAAGTGTCTCAAGGCCTTGAAAGAGGATTCAAAGCTTTGGCATAGGAAAATTGGTCATATCAGTCTGCATACTTTGAACAAGTTGATTTCCAAAGACTTGGTAAGAGAATTGCCATCCACCAAGTTTAAAGAAGATGAGTTGTGCAAAGCCTATGCACAAGGAAAGCAGACCAGAAGCTCCTTCAAGCAAAGAAGTTTGTAAGTACAACTAGACCTATTGAATTACTTCATATGGATCTCTGTGGTCCTATGAGGACTCCTACTCCAAAAGGTAAAAGGTATATTCTAGTTGTTGTAGTTGATTTTTCTAGATACACTTGGGTAATGTTTCTCAAAGAAAATCTGAAGCACTCCCTGAATTTTCAAAGCTTTGCAGAGAACTTCAAAACTTGAAAAACCTACATGTAGCTTCAATCAGAAGTGATCATGGTAGAGAATTTGATCAGTTAGAATTTAATTTATTCAGTGATAAGCATGGTATTTCTCACAACTTTTTTGCTCCAAGAACTCCTCAACAGAATGGTGTTGTTGAAAGAAAGAACAGGACTCTTGAAGATATGTCAAGGACAATGCTTCTTGAGAACAAGTTGCCAAAACATTACTGGGCAGAAGCTGTGAATACATAAAATTACATTTTGAACAGGTGCTTGATCAGACCTATTCTAAAGAAGACCCCCTATGAATTATTCAAAGGGAGGAAGCCAAACATCTCTTACTTCAGACCCTTTGGATGTACTTGTTTTATCCATAACAATGGCAAAGACAATCTTGGTAAGTTTGATGCAAGAAGTGATGAAGGTATATTTATTGGTTACTCTCTGAATAGCAAAGCTTATAGAGTTTACAATAAAAGAACCAAACTGGTTGAAGAGAGCATTCATGTTATTTTTGATGAAAGCTATGATGGTTCTTTGAGTGAAAGTATTGCAGATTTGAATTTGAACAAGCATGAATCAGAGGAAGAGACTCAGAATCCACTTGGATTCTAGAAAGGCTCATAGGAAAATAGAAGACATTTTCAAGACCTTGAAACCAGTTCTCAAGGCCTTGAAAATACAGCTGAAAGCCTTGAAAAAGATGATCAGAATGATTCAAGTGACAAAGCCACTACTCCAAGACCAGAAAAGATATATGGAGAACCTGAACCTTGTTCTCAAAGAAAGAGATTCAAATATCTCTCATATCATCCAGCTGATAATATCATATCAGATCCAACCACTGGTACACAAACCATATCACAATTGAAGAACTTATGTTCTTTTAATGCTTTTATTTCTCTTCTAGAACCAAAAACTGTGAAGGAAGCTTTACAAGAAGCAGACTGGATCATTGCTATGCGAAGTGAACTCAATGAGTTTGAAAGTAATAAGGTTTGGAACCTGGTTCCTGCACCAACAAACAAGTCTGTCATTGGTACCAGATGGGTATTCAGAAACAAGTTGGATGAAAGTGGCAATGTAATCAGAAACAAAGCAAGGTTAGTCTCTCAAGGTCACAATCAAGAAGAAGGTATTGATTATGAGGAAAATCTTGCTCCAGTTGCCAGGTTAGAAGCAATCAGAATTTTGCTTGCATTTGCATCTTACAAGAACATTGAAACTATTTCAAATGGATGTGAAGTGTGCTTTCTTGAATGGCTACTTACAAGAAGAAGTTTATGTTGCACAACCACCTGGTTTTGAAAATGATAATTTTACAGATCATGTTTACACACTTGACAAAGCTCTTTATGGTTTGAAACAAGCTTCAAGGGCTTGGTATGAAAGACTGTCAAATTTTTACTTCAAAATGATTTCAAAAGAGGTTTAGTAGACAAAACTCTTTAAGACTCATGAGAAAGATTTACTTGTAGTTCAGATATATGTTGATGATATATTGTTTGGAGATACTAATGATCAACTATGCAGAGAATTCTCAAGTCTTATGAGCATGGAATTTGAGATGAGCATGATGGGAGAATTGAACTTCTTCCTAGGACTTCAAATACATCAATTGAAGAAGGGCATCTTTCTGAATCAAATCAAGTATACAAGAGACTTGCTAAATAAGTATAGCATGTCTCAATGTAAGGAAGCCAAGACTCCAATGAGCTCTACACAATCCTTAGACAAGGATGAATCTGGTAAGAGTGTCAATGTAAAAGAGTATAGAGGCATGATTGGGTCATTACTCTATCTGAGAGCAAGCAGACCAGATATTATGTTTAGTGTATGCATGTGTGCTACATTTCAAGCTGATCCAAAAGAATCACACTTAACTGTTGAGTGACTTCTCTTTGAGTGGTTTTTCATATGCTGACTTTGCAGGTTACAAGGTTGATAGAAAAAGCACTTCAGGAACCTATCAATTCATTGGATCATCCTTGATTAGTTGGCATTCCAAAAAACAAAATTCAGTTTCTCTATCAACAGCTAAAGCTGAATATATAGCTGCAGGAGCATGTTGCTCACAAGTGCTATGGATTGCTCAACAGCTAAGAGACCTTGGATTTGACTTCAAAGGCATACCTATTAGGTGTGACAACACTAGTGCAATTTTAATTACAAAGAATCTAGTGAAACACTCAAGAACCAAGCACATTGATGTCAGAAACCACTTCATCAGAGATCATGCTGAGAAAGGTGATATTGTTCTTGAATTTGTTGCTACTAACATGCAGATTGCAGATATCTTCACCAAAACATTAGCAGATGAAAGGTTCTCAGCTCTAAGATTGGAATTGGGAATGCTAAATAAGACTGCATTGGTTTAGGGGGAGCATAAGGTAAGAAAGGTAAGTTGTATGTGCTTACATAGGTTTGAACTGAGTCCCAAAGCCTTCAAAATCAGTTCAAAGCATTGACTTTTACTTGTTGTAGTGTTTCAGTATTTCAAGACCTTGAAAGCCTTTTCAAAGCCTTGAAAATGAATCTGTTACACTAATAGTCAATAAACTTGGATCATTCTATACTGGGTGATATCTCTGTAGATATTTGCCTAATATAGCCCCTACACTTTTCAAAAATTTGATTGAACCAAAAATAGTATTAGTATATTCTAATTTCCAACGGCATAATAATTTGAAATTTATCTGATCTGTGCAACTCTTTTTTAAAATCAGAAGAGATACCAGTTTCCTTTTGAAACTCAAACTCTTTCAGTATTTATCCTCTTCTCTTATCCTTCATTCCGTATCATTCCACCTCTCTCTTATCTTCTCCCTAACCCAAATGAGCACAAGAAGGGCCTCAGACAGAATCAAGATGGCTGGAGGTTTGAAACCTGTCTCAAAGAAGAAGAGAAAAGAAGCAGTGGAATAGGTTCAAGAAGTCAGTGGAGACTCTAGCTCCAGAACTCCCAGTGCAGAGGCAGTCCAAGATCCTCCTCCACCAAAGAAGAAGGTCAAGAAGGCTACAAACTCATCTTCAGAAAAGCAGAAGAAGCAGAAGGCTATTACAGAAAAGCAACCAGAAACAGAGCCTACCAGTTCAAAGAAGGTGAAGAAGAAATCAACTCAGGCAGAAAAAGGGAAAGGGAATGTGACAGAAGCACAACCAGAAGGAAAATTTGAGAAGGCATTGCAGATCTATTCTCAAGTCTCAACAAAGAATACAGCTCCAAATGAGACATGGTTTGTCTCAAACATCACTAAAGGTCGGTGGTTAGATGGTTTTGCTTCAAGATCTATTGGTTTCTGCAGTTTGGTTAATAAGTATGTGTTGGAACACATGAAACTCAAGTGCATCTCTATGATAAAGAAAAGTTATTTGTGGTGTATGCTGAATCCTAGAGAAATAGCCTACCCCAGACTCACCAGACTCTTCTACCTGAACCTAACTCAAGTCAAGAGAACTGCACACTTGGTGATCAAATATAAAATTGCTGGGATAGTAATTGAACTAGATAACTCTGAGTTTGCCAATGTGTTTGGTTATCCAAAGATGTATGATACTAGCAACCATCCACCAAAATCAGAAACTTTGAATCTAGCCAAATAAGAACTCTTTCTTCCAAACATCTCAACCTCAGCCAAACCGTTAACACATTCTGTGTTGAATGTTGAAGACAAAGTCCTTCACACTATAATGGTGAGATGTTTCTTTCCTATAGAGCACTCCAGAGAGTTGGTGACTGAGAGAATGCTGCACATCATGTATCTGGTTATGCATGGCTATGAGATTGATCTTCCAAAACTAGTTATTAAACACATGCTCTTTATCCTAACCAGTAAGAGGATTCATCCCCTACCCTATGCAAACCTTCTCACTATGTTCTTTGAGCATTTTGAGATCCCTCTTACTGGAGAGGAATCAGTCACATCTGGTTGGGAACTCAATGAGAAAGCCTTTAAGAAAATTGGAGTTGTGAAAACAAAAGAGAAAGTTTGGAAAGTTTACTTAGACTTGACTGAAGCAGAACTAGGTGCAAAGAATTTTTCTAAGCCCAAGACCTTGACCCCCACTTCAAGTCAGACTTCTCAGCCTACATACAATCAGAGACTTGATGGTTTGGAACTTGATATGGAGGATGTCAAAGCTATTGTTTTTGGACTGGAAAGTGATATGGGGCATGTCAAGTACATGGTGGAAAGTATCTTCAGAAGCATGACCTTGCTTGATGTTCCTGAGGATCGTGAAGGAACAAAGAAAGGAGATTCATACAAGGTTTTGCCTAGTGAGCATTCAGACCAGGAAGAAGCTACTCTAGTTTCAGACAAGGGAAAGCAGGCAGCAAAACAGGCTAAAGATGAAGCCAATAGTCCAGATTCAGATGAGCTGCTGATCACATTGAAGAAGAAGAAATCTCCAAAGGCTGCTGAAAAGGACAAGAATGAAGAAGCAACTGTTGCAGGAGGGACTGCAGAGGAACAGGAAGAGCAGGACAAGACTGATGAAGAAGACAATGAGAAAGAGGAAGAAGATCTGGATGAAGATGAAGATCAAAACCCTTAATCTTGCCTATCCTTTCTTCCACATTCTCTCTGCTTTAAATATTTCTTTAAGTTTTCAAAATTTTCCAGACACTTGATCCAACATCTTCTATCTTTTTGATGAAAGTCAAAAAGGGGGAGAAAAATTCTAGGTTTTAGTTTCAAACTCATTGAGTTCACTTTTCAAGACCTTGAAACCAGTTCCCAAGGCCTTGATAATACAGCTCAAAGCCTTGAAAAAGATGATCTGAAGGATTCAAGTGACGAAGCCACTACTTCAAGACCAGAAAAGATCTATGGAGAACCTGAACCTTGGTCTCCAAGAAAGAGATTCATATATCTCTCATCTCATCCAGCTGATAATATCATATCAGATCCAACCACTGGTACACAAACCATATCACAGTTGAAGAACTTATGTTCTTTTAATGCTTTTATTTCTCTTGTAGAACCAAAACTGTGAAGAAAGCTTTACAAGAAGCAGACTAGATCATTGCTATGCAAAGTGAACTCAATGAGTTTCAATGGAATAAGGTTTAGAACCTGGTTCCTGCACAAACAAACCAGTCTGTCATTGGTACCAGATGAGTATTCAGAAACAATTAGATGAAAGTGGCAATGTAATCAGAAACAAATCAAGGTTAGTTGCTCAAGGTTACAATCAAGAAGAAGGTATTGATTATGAGGAAACTTTTGCTCCTGTTGCCAGGTTAGAAGCAATTAGAATTTTTCTTGCATTTGCATCTTACAAGAACATGAAACTATTTCAAATGGATGTGAAGTGTGCTTTCTTGAATGGCTACTTACAATAAGAAGTTTATGTTGCACAACCACCTGGTTTTGAAAATGACAATTTTCCAGATCATGTTTACAAACTTGACAAAGCTCTTTATGGTTTGAAACAAGCTCCAAGGGCTTGGTATGAAAGACTGTCAAAGTTTTTACTTGAAAATAATTTCAAAAGAGGTTTAGTAGACAAAACTCTTCAAGACTCATGAGAAAGATTTACTTGTAGTTCAGATATATGTTGATGATATATTGTTTGGATCTACTAGATCAACTATGCAGAGAATTCTCAAGTCTTTTGAGCAGGGAATTTGAGATGAGCATGATGGGAGAATTGAACTTCTTCCTAGGACTTCAAATACATCAATTGAAGAAGGGCATCTTTCTGAATCAAATCAAGTATACAAGAGACTTGCTAAATAAGTATAGCATGGCTCAATGTAAGGAAGACAAGAATCGAATGAGCTCTAAACTATCCTTAGACAAGGATGAATCTGGTAAGAGTGTCAATGTAAAAGAGTATAGAGGTATGATCGGATCATTACTCTATCCGACAGCAAGAAGACCATATATTATGTTTAGTGTATGCATGTGTGCTAGATTTCAAGCTGATCCAAAAGAATCACACTTAACTGCTGTGAAGAGAATATTCAGATATCTCAATGGTACCAAAGACTTTTGAGATGTGTTTTTCCTAGAGAGCACTCCAGAGAGTTGGTGACTGAGAGAATGCTGCACATCATGTATCTGGTTATGCATGGCGATGAGATTGATCTTCCAAAACTAGTTATTGAACACATGCTATTTATCCTAACGAGTAAGAGGATTCATCCCCTACCCTATGCAAACCTGCTCACTATGTTCTTTGAGCATTTTGAGATCCCTCTTACAGGAGAGAAATCAGTCACATCCGGTTTTGGGGAACTCAATGAGAAAGCCTTTGAGAAAATTGGGGTTGTGAAAACCAAAAGAGAAAGTTTGGAAAGTTTACTCAGACTTGACTGAAGCAGAACTAGGTGCAAAGAAGTTTTCTAAGCCCAAGACCTTGACCCCCACTCCAAGTCAGACTTCTCAGCCTACATAGAATCAGAGACTTGATGGTTTGGAACTTAATATGGAGGATGCCAAAGCTATTGTTTTTGGACTGGAAAGTGATATGTGGCATGTCAAGTACATGGTGGAAAGTATCTTCAGAAGCATGACCTTGCTTGATGTTCCTGAGGATCCTGAAGGAACAAAGAAAGGAGATTCAGACAAGCATTTTCCTAGTGAGCATTCAGACCAGGAAGAAGCTACTCCCGTTTCAGACAAGGGAAAGCAGACAGCAGAACAGGCAGAAGATGAAGCCAATAGTCCAGATTCAGATGAGCTGATGATCACATTGAAGAAGAAGAAGAAGAAATCTCCAAAGGCTGCTGAAAAGGACAAGACTGAAGAAGAAACTGTTGCAGGAGGGACTGCAGAGGAACAAGAAGAGCAAGACAAGACTGATGAAGAAGACAATGAGAAAGCGGAAGAAGATCAGGATGAAGATGAAGATCAAACCCCTTAATCTTGCCTATTCTTTCTTCCACATTCTCTCTGCTTTAAATATTTCTTTAAGTTTTTAAAATTATCCAGACACTTGATCCAACATCTTCTATCTTTTTGATGAAATTAAAAAAGGGGAGAAAAATTCTAGGTTTTAGTTTCTAGTCTTAGGATTATTTGATTTTATCTGCTGAACTGTTTATGTGTTTTTTAATTGAATAAGTTTGATCTTTTTGGAAATATTGTGTTTTTAAATTGTGGACTAATCAGTTTATTTTGCAGAGACTAAGGATCAAACAGAATTTGGTTTTGTCTTTCATCAAGGGGGAGATTAAAAGCTCAGGTTGTACAAGACTTGAAATAGCTTGACTATTTCAAGGCCTTGAATCAGCTTTCAAAGCCTTGAATCAGCTTCAGAGGCTTGAAAATAGTTTGGCTATTTTCAAGGCCTTGAAACTAAATTCAAAGCCTTGAAACTGCTTAACCTGAATGCATATTCTAAGGGGGAGTTTTTATGCTAACTCTCTGATTTGATTTACACTTTCCTTCATATGTTTGATTATCTGTTATTAGATGATGAAAGACAAATTGTTGAACATGTTTTGAATCGCAATATATCATTTGTTTGACCATGATAATGCATGAAATTTTGTTTCTAAGTCTTTTCAGGATTGTTTCCTAAACTGAATTGGTGCAGATTTGGAAACACTTGAACACTTTGATCCTGTGATCAATCAGACGTGTATGACAGCTTCTCATGATGTTTAAATGAAAGATTACAACAATATATCTGAAGATTGTGATCATTCAACCGTTGGAGAAGATTTCAAAGTAGTCAAACTCAGTTGCCTACAAAATAGGAAGGTTGTTGCTGAAAATCTGGTGAGATTTGCAGAGCTGCTTGAAGTATTTATAGAGCTCAAATTCGAAGCAACAAGACACAATACTCAACGGGCAAATACAGAGAAAGTATTCTGGATTGACAAGCATCAAAGAAGTTCTTCATCTCTTCCAATCCATTCACAGAAGTTCACTGCACTTCACTGCAGTTTTTCTACTCTTAAGTGTTCTTCTGTATAGAGCTATATTGGTAGATCATTTCTGTGTTATTTCTACATCCATTGTAAGGATTGTTCAAAGGGAACAATAGAGAATTCTTAGTTAATCAGTTAGCTAGAGCAGGTACTAGACAGGTTAGGGAAAACCACAAGCTGTAACAGAGTAAGGGAACTCTCTGTGCTTGAGTTCTAGGGCTTAGCTTTTGATTAATAAGAATTGAGTTGAAAATTCTGCAGGGATCTAATCCCTGAGGTAGAGACGTAGGTCCAAGTGGACTGAACTCTATAAATCACTTGTCTTGTGCATTTTCAGTTCATTTACTTTCAGGATATCTCATAGGGAGCTACGGTTTGACACCTCGTTTTGGTGATTTATGGATTCAGTTTCATGCTATTTAGCTTAATTAAATATGGTTTGTTTAGTTATGTGCGATTGATGATCTTAATCCTTCTTTCTTATTGTTAGACATTGCAATAGGATTAATTTAGGTTATGAACGTTAGAGGAATCAATGTTTATTTCCGGAACTTGAATCGTGCACTAGCTGTATCTAGGATTGAGGAATCTTGCTAGTTGGCTAAGAACTAAGAGTAGATCACAAGAACTTAACGCGTATTTAAACTTGAGTAGGCTAGAAGAATCATGTACAAGGGTTTAAATACAGTCTTTGGTTGACGAATCTTCAAAGTAATTGTGCTCGTTTAGCTAAATGAAACGCATTCGTGTTAATTGAACATAATTCCTAAGTGGTGGGAATTCCCTAGTGAACCCGTAGAGATATCCTGACTTTTCCACATATGAAGTAACTTCAACAATCAATCATATTAATCGTGCGATTATTCAAGCGATTAATTTAGTAGTTATCTTTTAATTTAGTAGATTTAGCATACAAAATCAACGCGCTTTGCCCACACGGGTATGAAAAGTAACTAGTTTACAAAAAGTCTCTTGGGATTAGATAAACCCGGATTTCCGGATACTACTACACACGACGGCTGTACACTTGCAGTTGATTCGTGTCAGGCGACAGTGTTTTCCACCCACTTTTTCCGATAGAGAGTCAATTCGTGCTTTTCAATTTTGAATTTGTTTGTTGTTGATGGTTGTGGTGGTGGGTTGTTGGTTTCTAATAGGTGGGGGTGATAGTGGGTCTTGTGAAGGTTAGTCCGGCTGGCTGCGGTGGTGGTGGTGGTCTAAAGAGAAGACGGTAGTGATAGTGTCTCGATGGGCAAGGTGCGGATGATGAAAGAAGAGGAGTGGGGAAGAGGGGGAGACATGCATTTTTTTAATATAAATTATTGAGGTTATTTCTATGAATTAGCGAGGGCAATATGGTCATTAAATAATTATAAGTATAATAATGATGCTGCTCTCATCTCTTACTCCCTCCGTTCCTCCAACATGAAACACACATGTGCAATCAAACGTGACAAAATATCATAAATTAATGCTAAAAACACTGCTCAAAGCTAAATTTTTACGTTTTCATAACTTTCATAGTGTAAAAATCATATAATCAACTCGGAATTCACGCAAAACGATGCAAAACATGTAAGAAATATAACTCTAATACAAAGTTATCAGAATGCAATAAGGTTAAGAGATGGGATGCACGTACTATGGAGCGCTGAGTAAAGCATGGGACGGTTTAGAAGGTAATCAATGTTGGAATAGATACCCTAGAGACAATCTAGTTTAGTATGAAGAATAATTGGCTAGAACATTCATTGTATTATTTATTGTGATATTTAATAAAACGAAGTCCTTAGATTTACAATTGCGTTGTTTATCTTAAATATCCCTAGTCAAATATACTGATTAACAGGACAATCATCTATAGACTAGTATGGGGTTGGATTGATATGGAGATATCACGATCCAACACATGGGTATGCATTAGGAGTAATGGCATACTGGATTGAACCATCTCCGAGAAGGCTACATACATGTTATGTAAAGTCACAAGTGCTTCTCGCGGTGACAACGGTATTGTCATCCTTAGACTTGAAGTCACTAGATCATCTAGTTATGAAATATTGTGTCTTTGGTAGCGTCAAACGCTACACCGTGAATGGGAAGTCATAAAGGCGCGTATCAGACACAATATGAAGCAAGCTTAGATATCGTAGTGATGTAGATAGAATATGTCCCTCCCACATAACAGGAGAAAATATCCTCGACCGCTCGAGGGATAGTGATTAAAGAATGTCTGGCCAGACTCAAGTAAATCAATATGGGATATTGATGTTATTTGCATGAATAAGGCTATATTTAGGATCGAGGAACTATGGATTGGATATACGAGTGTGACTTGTATGTCTCGTGTCCAATCCGGATATTGAGATAAATGGATGAGACAATACTTGGACAAGATTTTTCGGATGACTATTTCTATTAGTTGGGTGGTATGCATGTCTAGCTAGAGACCGCTCCATATTAGTAAATAGTTACTACCAACTAAGTAGAAACCTATGGGGTCACACGCCATATGGATTAAGCTAGACTTGAGAATTAATTAATATGATAAATTTATTAGAAGGATCAAATCGCAACTACTTGCTAGCTTAGTAGGACTAATATGTAAGTTGGACTAATCTGAACTTAAGTAGGATCATGAGAGGGCCTTTATGTAGTAATAAGGAGTTGTTGGACTATATAAAGGATGCTCCTAGATTCCTTCCTACACTAATTATCATAACATTACTTGAGTAGGAGAGAAAGCGCGAGAGAGAGAGCAAGACAACAAGAGGGCCGAAACTGTAATACCCCAGATTTTTGTTGGTATTTTAGGAATTTATTGAATATTTTGGACCGTTAGTAGGATTTATAAAAGTAGTTTATGTGTTAATATTCTGGACCGTTAATTTTATGTGTTATATGTTATTTATACATATATATATATGTCAAGAAAAATAATATTTTGAATTCTTTTTATTTTTATATATTGTTTGTTTAGTAAAAGTTATAAAAGTTATGTAAGTTTTTAGTTATTAAACATTGTGGGTCGTGTAACATTTTTAACGTGTCCAAAATGTCATGTTTCAATTAATTATTACGTATCTAACCACCGTGTCACTGTGTACACCCGCCACACCATAAAACTCCTTATATCATTTTCTCCAACTCCATTGTTGTACAAGAGACTTCTCTGTCTCCTTCCCCGACTCCATCTCCAACACAACCACCTCCGACACCGCCTTCAAACACCACCACGTGACCCAATTTCCGTCCAAATCCAGAAGCACAATTCGACCCCTTCTCAAGCTCTGCATCTCGCCAAAATCTCAACCCAAATTCAACCCGAAATCTCACACTCTCGGACTCCATCTCCCTCTCGGATTCTCACCCAACCGCCTATAAATACAACCTGAGAAAACCCAACAATTCACACCAACAATATCTCCCGAATCGCTCCCTCTCTCTGCCCGAATTGCCGACCCGACCGGAGCCAACACCGCCAGCCCTCTTCTCCCTCACCGTCATCGCCTCTGCCCAGCTCCGGCGTCCTCTCCGTCCGTCCTTGCCTTCGTTCTTCTTTCAGTAACAACCTTTTTTGTTTTCTTTCAATTTTGTTCTTTGTTCTTTGTTGGTGAGAGAAAGAGTGTCACAGTGAGTTATGAGAGGAAGAAAAGGGGACTGAAAGTTGTTATAAACTAGTGGGGGTTGTTTTGCATGATTTGAATCTTTGGGGTTACTTCTTGTCGTTTACCAAAACTAGGGGGAGGTGTTGGTCTTTTCAAAGAACTACATTAAATTTTTTTATTTTCATATTCACCTATAAAGGTTATGGATTTTTATTAATTCTTAATCAACTATCTTGTTGTAATATTATAAGTTATATTTATTAAAGTTAATTTGTTTTATTTTCTTTTCCAAAACTAATTAAGTTCTTTATTCAAAAAGTAAGACTTATTTCCTCAAGTGAAAAAGATATTTTTGAGTTATTATAGCACAATAACAAACGTTAGTTATGTATATATATATCGTTTTTAAATAAGAGTCGTCTTTTACTTTTAGTAAAGTTTGGGGAAATAGATAAGGGGGGATTGCTTGCATTGCATATAGGATCTGTATGCACTATTGTTGTGATAGTAGTGTGTTAATTAGGAATATTTTCTATTGTAGACACCGAGTTCATAGACGGTGAATTTGTGGAGGATCCATACTACGAGTACTAGGAGGTTGTTTGCTTTCGTGTGACGATCTCTCTTCCAATCCAAGTACATATATGTGCACAACACCTTCAACTATCAAAATGTGATGTTTTGCGTGAGTTATTTCAATACTGTGAAACTGATTTGAAAAGCATGTGGTTGTTCAAACTTATATAGTCATGTGAGACATTGGAAGACTGATGAATTTACGATAATGGAATTAGGACGATGTACAGAGGATGTTGTGAAGGCTACGGCCGGAGAACGAAACCTTATTAGGTTTCATACCCATTTATTTATTTAAAGATGTGGAAACTGTGAGTAATACCTATGCATGTGTAGGTCACTACTGTATAGGGGTGTCGACACTTAAGGTCTCATTAGAATGGTTAGGGCGGGATAGCGAAGGGCTATCTACTAACGTCCGGGTAGAAATTGATATACCCAAAAATGTACCCCATTATTGGATTTATTGCATCATGACCTCTCTGTTTACATCGTACCTGTTGAGGCTCGTATGCTACGCCTCAACCGAATCAGTGATTAAAATATGGTTATTCTTTTCTTGTTAGCCAACTCTGTTTTACATGTTGTGATGTATGCTTACTCATTTTTTACTGATAAACGTTTTCTGCGGTCGGCTGTTGCTATTTGAAAACCCACAGGTTATGAATAAAGTGGGGGAAATGCGCACACGTAAGCTGGAGCTAGGAGCAAGCTAGGAATCATTTAGTATTTGAGTAGGAGTTTCTATTTTAGAGAATTTAGACGATTTTATTATTTCATTCAAACTATAGTTGGAGTGTTTTCTCCGGTTTTATCAATTGAATGCACTTTGGATTTCCGTTTGGTTGCACTAGCAAGGAACAGGGTAGTTCCAGTTGGTGTCAGGGCCGACTATTCCAACGCTAGTGCTACCTTACGACTTCCACTAAATATAAAATTTAATCAAAAAATTTCAAAAATCTAAAATGGACATAGGATTTCTAAATTGACAATAAAACTAAATAAACCGGGGTTATGGGAACTGTTAGTCTTTATTCTTTAGTATTTGCGCTTTTGCTATCCTGCCATGTTGATTTGTTCTTGAAAGGATGACTTGCTGGTTCCTAGCTATGTTCTTGCTATTTTCCCATTGCATGTCTCGTGAGTATCGTTGTGATACTATATGTGTTATATACGTTGTTATTTTACTATCAAGTGACGCGTCCACACCTTGAACCTTTTCCGAGACTTTTCTCCCTTTTGCCTGCCATATGGCCTACCCGTCTAACCGCTCCCACTAGACATGGAGTCCCGCTACTTATGAAGTACCAAGAAGGTGGAAGCATCCATATGACTATTGTGAGCTAAGAAAGTCGTTGAGAGTTTTGGTGCTGGAGAATTTGTTTTAAGCTTCGGGGAAGAAGCTTTGTTTTAAGGGAGATGTGATGTAATACACCGGATTTTTGTGGGTATTTTTAGGAATTTATTGAATATTTTGGACCGTTAGTAGGATTTATAAAAGTAGTTTTTGTTAATTTTATGTGTTATATATTATTTATACATATATATAGTTATATGTCAAGAAAAATAATATTTTGAATTCTTTTTATTTTTATATATTGTTTGTTTAGTAAAAGTTATAAAAGTTACGTAAGTTTTTAGTTATTAAACGTTGTGGGTCGTGTAACATTTTTAACGTGTCCGAAATGTCACGTTTCAATTAATTATTACGCATCTAACCACCGCGTCACCGTGTACACCCGCCACACCATAAAACTCCTTATATCATTTTCTCCAACTCCATTGTTGTACCGGAGACTTCTCTGTCTCCTTCCCCGACTCCATGTCCAACACAACCACCTCCGACACCGCCTTCAAACACCACCACGTGACCCAATTTCCGTCCAAATTCAGAAGCACAATTCGACCCCTTCTCAAGCTCTGCATCTCGCCAAAATCTCAACCCAAATTCAATCCGAAATCTCTCCCTCTCGGACTCCATCTCCCTCTCGGATTCTCACCCAATCGCCTATAAATACAACCTGAGAAAACCCAACAATTCACAACAACAATCTCTCCCGAATTGCTCCCTCTCTCTTCTCGAATTGCCAACCTGATCAGAGCCAACACCGCCAGCCCTCTGCTCCCTCACCGTCCTTGCGACGGCGTCCACGCCGTCCGTCCTTGCCTTCGTTCTTCTTTCGGTAACAATCTATTTTGTTTTCTTCCAATTATGTTCTTTGTTCTTTGTTGGTGAGAGAAAGAGTGTCAAAGTGAGTTATGAGAGGAAGAAAAGGGGACTGAAAGTTGTTATAAACTAGTGGGGTGGTTTTTGCATGATTTGAATCTTTGGGGTTACTTCTTGTCGTTTACCAAAACTAGGGGGATATGCTGTTCTTTTCAAAGAACTACATTAAAATTGTTTATTTGCATATTCAACTATAAATGTTATGGGTTTTATTAATTCTTAATCAACTATCTTGTTTGTAAAATTAAAATTTATATCTCTTAAAGTTAATTTGTTTTTTTTTCCAAAACTAATTAAGTTCTTTATTCAAAAAGTAAGACTTATTTCCTCAAGTGAAAAAAATAGTTTTGAGTTATTATAGCACAATAATAAACGTTAGTTATGTGTATATATATATATATCGTGTTTAATTAAAAGCAGTCTTTTACTTTTAGTAAAGTTTGGGGAAATAGATAAGGGGGGATTGTTTGCATTGCATATAGGATCTGTATGCACTATTGCTGTGATAGTGGTGTGTTAATTAGGAATATTTGCTATTGTAGACACCGAGTTCATAGACGGTGAATTTGTGGAGGATCTATACTACAAGTACTAGGAGGTTGTTTGCTTTCGTGTGACGATCTCTTTTCCAATCCAAGTAAGTATATGTGCACAACACCTTCAACTATCAAAATGTGATGTTTTGCGTGAGTTATTTCAATACTGTGAAACTGATTTGAAAAGCATGTGGTTATTCAAACTTATATACTCGTGTGAGGTATTGGAAGAATGATGAATTTACGATAATGGAATTAGGACGATGTACAGAGGATGTTGTGAAGGCTACGGCCGGAGAACGATCCTCGTTAGGGTTCATACCCATTTATTTATTTAAAGATGTGGAAACTGTGAGTACTACCTATGCATGTGTAGGTCACTACTGTATAGGGGTGTCGACACTTAAGGTCTCATTAGAATGGTTAGGGAAGGATAGCGAAGGGCTATCTACTAACGTCCGGGGAGAAATCGGTATTCCCAAGAATGTACCCCATTATTGGATTTATTGCATCGTGACCTCTCTGTTTACATCGTAACTGTTGGGGCTCGTCGGCTACGCCTCAACCAAATCAGTGATTAAAATATGGTTATTCTTTTCTTGTTAGCCAACTCTGTTTTACATGTTGTGATGTATGCTTACTCAGTTTTTATTGATAAATGTTTTCCGGGGTCGGTTGTTGCTATTTGAAAACCCGCAGGTTATGAATAAAGTGGGGGAAATGCGCACACGTAAGCTGGAGCTAGGAGCAAGCTAGGAATCATTTAGTATTTGAGTAGGAGTTTCTATTTTAGAGAATTTAGACGATGTTATTATTTCATTCAAAATATTGTTGGAGGGTTTTCTCCGGTTTTATCAATTGAATGCACTTTGGATTTCCGTTTGGTTGCACTAGCAAGGAACCGTAGGTTCCAGGGTTGTTCCAGAAACCCCCCTTGTCGTCCGCCCTACGCGTCGGCCACAAGAGGACCCGAGCTCCTCTCTTGGTGCTCCGTTGTGTGATTTCTTCTTCCTCTTACACTGTTCCTAGCTAGCAAAAGGAGTTGGAAGATCTAGATCTCAATCCTAGGCGTGGATCAACCGTAGAGACGTGACAATATTCACGTTACAAGTCATCACAGGAGACCTCTAAGGTACATGACATGAATCCTTCACTATTGATGAATTCTCTTCTTGTGATCCTTGGAGGGTCTTGATCGGATAAATTATTGTTTATGCATATCCATGATCAAAACCCTACAGTAGTATCAGAGCCACAGGTCGTAGAGCATAACGTAGTTTATGTGTTACGATTTTGTTGTTTTTCACCTATAATTGTTGATTATTGTGTTAAAACGACAAATTAAGCATATTATATGCATGATGAATATGATTTAACCAAACAAGATCTAGTTTTTACATTGAATGTATGAATTAATGAGTTTTAGAAATTTTAGGATATTAGATCTAGGGTTTGGGCACAAATTGGAAAGAAGTTCTAATTTGGAAAGGTTTTGGACTTGGGGAACAAGGAAGGAGTTGTTTTGAAAACAACTCCAAGAGGTTCGGCCCCCCTAGGGAGACCCGGCCTAGGCTCGGCCCGTGCAGCCCCAAGGGGTTCCGCCAAGTGTTTGGTTGGGCCTCTTGGACCGTTTCGACCCTAGAAATCCTAAAATCTACTAAAAATTGACTACACGCGTTAAAAATTGGTTTTAACTGTTTATATGCAATTGTTATGGTGATTGGATATGGTCTTAGATGTGGTTTGTTGTGGATGTTTAATTTTTTTGGATAGTTTACGGCATGCGAGCCGATCAATGTGATGTAATTATTCATTAGGGTTTACGGCCTGCGAGCCGATTTTTTTCCTCTCAACTTGTGAGATTTATTTTATTTAGTATAGATGCTAGCTAGTACTAGATAAAATAGTTGATAGCCAAGATTGAAGAAAAGAGGCCCAAAGAATTAAAGGAGCCACAACATAGAACATGAAGCATTCCACAAGGCTATGAAGGATGGACCAAAAGATGAAGGCACATGAAAATGCACTTGTTATTTTAGGGTTCATAAATATTCTCATTGGCTTGAGAATATCTTCTTCTAGGAGGCCATATCCATATCACCTTAATTCGTTTGTAGATGTTTACTTTATTGTCTTTTATTGTTGTTGGTGTATGGTTGATGCATGCAATTTGATAATAAGATAATTAAACAAACCAGATATTTTATTTGGAGTTTTGCCCAAACTCGAATAAGTAGATCAGTAGATATGGATCAACAAAACAATTAAAATTGAATGAAAATCCCTCAAAAAAAAAAATATTACGTTTTCCCTTCTCGTTACTTAAACACTCATCACAAAATCGATTAAACAAGTTCGTGTGTGCCAAAGGAAGGCAACTTGATTCATCATTATGTGGTGCGATGGCATATATATTGTGCAATCGTTAGAGTACGAGGTTGGAAGTAACTAGGTAACTTTAATAAGGATTAAAAACATAGATGCACTCAATTGGGATTATCTATGGGATAGATAAATAAGGAGTTATTTGCCCAATTGAACCAAGAGTTGCATGGGATTCAATTGGAATTGTTCCCTACCTAAATAACTAACTTTTTGGTGACTTGCCAAAGCAAGCTCAAAAGGAAGTGAAATATGGGTCTTGGGCCACTAGAAATATAATGATATTTTCCGCATTAATATCTTGAGGGTTATTTATCCGTAGAAAAATAGTGGGAGCTGTATTTAATACTCTAGCCATTATTAAATATAGTTAACCGTTCACAAATATTAAAACATGCGTATTTCTTTTTTTAGAATGAAAAACAACTCATCAAGTTCATCACACTCCCTACGCTCTGTCCTTGAGAAGGACAAGCTCTGGGATCAATTTCTAGACTGGTACAAAAACTTGAAAATCGTTCTCAAGAAGGAAAAAAAATGTACGCTCTAGAGGAGCAAGTTCTTGAAGGTCCGGAAAACAATACTGCTGCAGCCCTAAAGGCATATCAAAAGCGTGCTGATGACGCTAATGATGCACCCTGCCTAATGCTTTGCACCATGTCCTCTGAGCTTCAGAAGCAACATGAGAACATGAATGCAGTCGATACGATCGGACACTTGAAGCAGCTCTTTCAAGATCAAGCTATGGTTGAGAGGTATGAAGTTTCCAAGGCATTGTTCAAATGTCATCTGGCAGACAGAAACCATGTGGGACCTCATGTACTCCGCATGATCGGATACTTGAAGAATAACTAACTTTTTGGTGACTTGCCAAAGCAAGCTCAAAAGGAAGTGAAATATGGGTCTTGGCCCACTAGAAATATAATGATATTTTCCGCATTAATATCTTGAGGGTTATTTATCCGTAGAAAAATAGTGGGAGCTGTATTTAATACTCTAGCCATTATTAAATATAGTTAATCGTTCACAAATACTAAAACTTGTGTATTTCTTTTTTTAGAATGAAAAACAACTCATCAAGTTCATCACACTCCCTACGCTCTGTCCTTGAGAAGGACAAGCTCTGGGACCAATTTCTAGAATAGTACAGAAACTTGAAAATCGTTCTCAAGAAGGAAAAAAAAATGTACGCTCTAGAGGAGCAAGTTCCTGAAGGTCCGGAAAACAATACTGCCGCAGCCCTAAAGGCATATCAAAAGCGTGCTGATGACGCTAATGATGCACCCTGCCTAATGCTTTGCACCATGTCCTCTGAGCTTCAGAAGCAACATGAGAACATGAATGCAGTCGATACGATCGGACATTTGAAGCAGCTCTTTCAAGAGCAAGCTATGGTTGAGAGGTATGAAGTTTCCAAGGCATTGTTCAAATGTCATCTGGCAGACAGAAACCATGTGGGACCTCATGTACTCCGCATGATCGGATACTTGAAGAATAACTAACTTTTTGGTGACTTGCCAAAGCAAGCTCAAAAGGAAGTGAAATATGGGTCTTGGCCCACTAGAAAAATAATGATATTTTCCGCATTAATATCTTGAGGGTTATTTATCCGTAGAAAAATAGTGGGAGCTGTATTTAATACTCTAGCCATTATTAAATATATTTAATCGTTCACAAATACCAAAACTTGCGTATTTCTTTTTTGAGAATGAAAAACAACTCATCAAGTTCATCACACTCCCTACGCTCTGTCCTTGAGAAGGACAAGCTCTGGGACCAATTTCTAGACTGGTACAGAAACTTGAAAATCGTTCTCAAGAAGGAAAAAAAAATGTACGCTCTAGAGGAGCAAGTTCCTGAAGGTCCGGAAAACAATACTGCTGCAGCCCTAAAAGCATATCAAAAGCGTGCTGATGACGCTAATGATGCACCCTGCCTAATGCTTTGCACCATGTCCTCTGAGCTTCAGAAGCAACATGAGAACATGAATGCAGTCGATACGATCGGACACTTGAAGCAGCTCTTTCAAGAGCAAGCTATGGTTGAGAGGTATGAAGTTTCCAAGGCATTGTTCAAATGTCATCTGGCAGACAGAAACCATGTGGGACCTCATGTACTCCGCATGATCGGATACTTGAAGAATAACTAACTTTTTGGTGACTTGCCAAAGCAAGCTCAAAAGGAAGTGAAATATGGGTCTTGGCCCACTAGAAATATAATGATATTTTCCGCATTAATATCTTGAGGGTTATTTATCCGTAGAAAAATATTGGGAGCTGTATTTAATACTCTAGCCATTATTAAATATAGTTAATCGTTCACAAATACTAAAACTCGCGTATTTCTTTTTTTAGAATGAAAAACAACTCATCAAGTTCATCACACTCCCTACGCTCTGTCCTTGAGAAGGACAAGCTCTGGGACCAATTTCTAGACTGGTACAGAAACTTGAAAATCGTTCTCAAGAAGGAAAAGAAAATGTACGCTCTAGAGGAGCAAGTTCCTGAAGGTCCGGAAAACAATACTGCTGCAGCCCTAAAGGCATATCAAAAGCGTGCTGATGACGCTAATGATGCACCCTGCCTAATGCTTTGCACCATGTCCTTTGAGCTTCAGAAGCAACATGAGAACATGAATGCAGTCGATACGATCGGACACTTGAAGCAGCTCTTTCAAGAGCAAGCTATGGTTGAGAGGTATGAAGTTTCCAAGGCATTGTTCAAATGTCTTCTGGCAGACAGAAACCATGTGGGACCTCATGTAATCCGCATGATCGGATACTTGAAGAATCTCGCACGTCTGGGTTTTCCGGTCGGCCAAGAGCTGGCAACAGATCTTGTGTTGCAATCGTTGCATGAGGGTTATGGACAGTTCATCGTGAACCATAACATGAACGAGATCGTGAAACCACTGCCAAATTTACTCAATATGTTGAGGAGAGTTAAACAAAGCATCGACTATTGGAATAGGTGCACTAGATGTAGTCTATGTTTAGTATAAACAATGTTTGGCTAGAATGTTCGTTTATAATTTTTTTTTGATATTTAATGTAATGAATGTTGGAATTGTGCCCTATAGTCAATCAGTTTCTTGTGACAAATATATGGATTTACGATTCATTATGTTATCGATATGGATATATGTTAACATGAATGAAGTCCTTAGAGTATAAGTGTTATATTCTTAAATATCCCTAGTCGATTATATTGATTAACACGACAATCGAGTATAGACTAGTATGGGGTTGGATTGAAATGTAGATATCACGATCCAACACATGGGTATGCATTAGGAGTTATGGCATACTAGATTGACCCATCTCCGAGAAGGCTACATACAAGTTATGTAAAGTCACAAGTGCATCTCGCGGTGAAAACAGTATTGTCATCATTAGACTTGAAGTCACTAGATCATCTAGTTGTGGAATATTGTGTTTTGGTAGCGTTAAACGCTACACCGTGACTGGGTAGTCATAAAGGCGCGTTTTGGACACAATATGAAGCAAGCTTAGATATCGTAGCGATGTAGATAGAATTCGTCCCTCCCAATTAACGGGAGAAAATACCCTGGGCCACTCGAGGGATAGTGCTTAATAGAATGTCTGAATACACTCAAATAAATCAATATGGGATATTGTTGTTATTTGCATGAATAAGGCTATACCCAGGATCGAGAAACTGTGGATTGGATATACGAGTGTGACTTGTATGCCTCGTGTCCAATCTGCATATTTAGACAAAGGGATGAGACAATACTTGAACAAGGTTTGTCATGATGACTATTTCTATAGGTTGGCTAGAATGGATGTCTTGCTAGAGGCCGCTCCATATTAGTAAATAGCTACTACCAACTAAATAGAACATATGGGGTCACACGCCATATAGGGGTGAACTAGACTTGGGAATTAATTAATTTATATGATTAATTAATTAGAAGGATCAAATTGCAACTACTTGCTAACTCCTTAATAATATTTATCCTACGTACACTTTATATTGTTATTTGTGTGCGTTTTGGTGCAAATTGACGAGATTTGAGCCAAAATATAAAGAAAATGCACTTTTAGATGTTTTTGAGCTTTAAAGTACAATCCAGGCGTTTCTTAATGGTTTTGAGTATGATTTTGATAATTTATCACATTTGATCTTTGCGGTAGTGTTTGTATTGTTGTTTGATAGGAATTATGTATGCGGGAATCAAGTGGAGAGAAGAAACGAGCTTCTGAATAGAAGAAAAAGACGAATTTGGTGCTTTTTGGATATTTTCACAATATTTGGGAAATAGTTGAGAAAAATGGGAAAATCATCCGGAAACGGGAATTTCTCTACATGGATGAAGTCTACATCGCAAAAGTAATCCAAAGGTCAAAAATCACATTTATCGGAGTCCGAACGAAAAAGTTATGTCATAAAGGATGCTCAAAGTGATAAAACGCAGCCAAAAGCATCCGTAAATACCAAAACGCCTTTAGAGGAGCTAAATTGATGAATGAAGGGTTCCCCGAAATTTGGGAATGTTTTATGGCATAAAAGGAGTCTCGAGGTCAAGGAGATACTTAAGGAAGCAAAGGCGCGGGCAAGGAATCGGAAAATAGTCAAAAAGGATGTTTTAGGCGTGTCCAGGAGTCTCTTAGGACGAAGACAAAAGTCTTCGTACGAAGACTTAACACTTAGCCAAATTTTGAGTTGCTGCAAATGTCTTCCCGAAACAGCTTGCAGTACTTATCTGGGAAGGTCTTCCTACGAAGATAAAAAGTCTTCGTACGAAGACTCTTCCTACGAAGAGAAAAAGTCTTCGTACGAAGACTCTTCCTACGAAGAGATCGCCAAAAACAGCAGATTCGTTGGGGGCTTTTGTGTAATTACTTTTAACTTGTTCTAAACACTATGGAAACATATTAGAACGGGTTAGGGCATAGTTTTTCAGTATCTTTGAGTTGGAGACATGTGCTTGGAGCTACGGGGAGGTTGGGAGACGCTTTGTTTGATCTTTTCTCTTCCCTCTCTCTAGTTTTTGGTTTATGATCATGAAACTTAATATCTTGATCATGGATTGTCGTAGATAACCCCTCTTTTGCTGGGAATTCTTGTTCGGTAGCTAGGGTTCGATTTGAACTTGATGTTTTGGGGTTGTGATTCACGTTTTGAACTTAATTAAGCATGTTCTTTTATTATTATGAAAAGTTAATGTTAAATCACTATCTTTCTTGCGCATTGCTAACATAGGATTGATCTTAATTAGGATTCACGCGGTAACTCCGTGATTCTTAGTCGATAAATTGAACTTTTCACCTAGTTGTATAACTACTTGGTAACTCGGTAGTGTTGATTAGGATCATAAAGTCGAATAATGAACGTAATGCATGCTTTAAATTGAATTAGGCTTGGTAACTCGGTTTATTTTGATTTTAGACATAGACAACTTGTTTGGTAACTCGGTGAGTTGTGTAGTGCTTGATTAATAATAGAAGACATGTTAGTGTTTCATGAATCAAAACATAACTCATATCATCCTTAGTGATCCTAGTGAGAATTCTCGGTATTTTGTCCCATATTAGTAATCTTTACAATTATTCTTGTTAATCGTGCCAACATCTCTACGATTAACTCGCCATTGTCCTTTACTTTTCGTATAATTTAGTAGAACACAAACAAAGAAATTGACCCACATAAGGTGTAGAATTGGTAACTAATTTAATAAGAAGTCTCTTGGGTTCGACAACCCGGATTTACCGGAAATTATTACTACACTGACAGTCGTACACTTGCGGTTGGATTGTGTCAAGTTTTTGGCGCCGTTGCCAGGGACTTCGGCTAAATTTGTTACAATTCCTAGCCTTAGGGATTTTACTATTCTGTTTATATCTGTTATTCACCTACTTTTTGTGTGTGATCTATGATTTCAGGGTAGATTGTACGGTGCATGTCCCGTTCTAGAGACGAACATTTGCATCCAACACTTGAAGACCCGGAATCCCTGTTACGCGCACAACGAAGAGACAAGAGGAAATCAAGCTCAGTTACTACGGATGAAGAAACTAGAGCTAAGTTTGAAATGATCCGCAAAAATATACAGGATGCGGAAGCAGCTAGAACTGCAGCTGTGGAAGATGCAGCTAATAGAGCAAGGGAGACTAAGGAGCTCGGAGCTCAGTTGACCAAGATGCAAGCTGCAATGGCACGCTTGAACCCCCGAAATCCACAACCACGTCCTAGTGTGGGGGTACAAGAGAGAAACGATGGAGGTAACAACGGTGGGAACAATGGAGGAAATGATAGGCAGAATGCCGCGGCACAAGTCAACAATGCTGAAGTTGATGAGCGCCCGTTGGTAGACTCTTTCAGAACCACACCGGATGGATATCTGCCCACGATCGTCAGGCCACAAATCAATGCAGTTCATTTTGAATTGCGTCAGCAGTTAATTAATATGTTTAGAGATGAGTGTGTGTTTACTGGAGCTCCTGGAGATGATCCAAATGCCCATCTACTCGACTTCAACCAGATTACTTCCACAATTCATGACCAAAGAGTGCCAGATGATACGGTAAAGCAGATTCTCTTTCCCTTATCTTTATCGGGGAAAGCAAAGACATGGCTCCTGGAGCTTCCGGCGGGTTATATTACTACATGGGAAGAGTGTTGCCAACAGTTCCTCTGGATATATCTTCCACCGTCCAAGGTTGCACAACGAATGGCTGAAATCACAAAGTTTACGCAACAGGAGGATAATTCTTTGGGAGACACATGGAGAAAATTCAATCAACTCCTTCGTAGATGTCCTACTCACAGAGAGCCATGGTTCAAACTACTGCACTACTTCTATAATGCCCTAGACAGAGAGACAGCAAAGGAATTGGACATGATGGCTCAGGGTAATTTTATGGGTTTGGGAGTGCAGAGATGCCAAGACTTCCTTAACAGCGGCAAAGCATGAGTCTATGAGGACTGAGACTCGTAGGAATTCACAATCTGATGGGGTGTTAGTCAGCAAAATTGAGTCACTGGTGGAGCAGAAATTCGAACAGTAAATGGCAGTCATGACCTCGGCTTTTAACAACATGAATCCATCCGCACGAGTAAAGTTTGTGGGAGAGATGACTGCGAATGAGAATCAAGGATATGGGATTGAAGACGTGAATTACATGGTTCCACCACGACAGCAGCAGTGGCCGAACACTTATCATCCTAACAATCGCAATCACCCCAACTTCAGCTATGCCAATCCAAACAGTGGGTTATATGCACCAGGTCATCAGCCAAATCCGCCATACCAGCCACAACAGCAGGCTTCGAAACAGCAGGACCAAGAGATAAAAGTGTTATTGAGGAAGCTGCTCGCTAATCAAGATATAATGGAGAGCAAAGTTGTCTCCACGGAAGCCACAATGAAGAGCATGAGACGCAGATTGGGCAAATAGCCAATCAGAATGCTAAATTTCCACCAAGTATGCTTCCTTCTAATACCATTATTCCTACTGAGCAGCTCAAAGCTATTACTACTCGCTGTGGCACTACTACTCAAGATCCTCCATATCCTAGCCATGCGAGAGCTGAAGCTACAAAGGCCACAGAGAAGGAATTGGGTGAAGAGGTTCCCAAGGTCGTGAGTCCCCAATCAAAGTAAATGGTTGAGAAGAAAGAAGAGCCCAAGAACACTCTAAATCCGGCTGATTGTGAGCCACAGATACCATATCCGGCGGCAATGAAGAGGAATGATGAGGAACACTTTGGGAAATTTCTAAACATATTCAAACAACTGCATATAAACATTCCTCTTTTGGAAGCACTTGCTCAAATTCCCAAGTACAAGAAGTTCTTGAAGGAGATCTTATGGGGCAAGAAGAGCATAGACCCTTATGCCACGGTGAAGCTGACAGAGACATGCAGTAAGATGAGAGATCCATGCAGTGTCATTCTAGGCTGCACTCTTGGGGGTGGATATCATACACATGGTCTTTGTGATTTGGGCGCGAGTATAAATCTCATACCATTGTCCTTATTTCAGAGATTGGGCATTGGTGGGCCAACACCGGTGAAGATGGGTCTACAACTGGCAGACAATTCTATTGTTACAGCAAAGGGGGTGATTGGGAACTTGCTTGTTAAAGTAGGTGCATTTTTCTTTCCAGCTGACTTTGTGATCGTGGACATCAAGGAGGATCGCGATGTTCCACTTATCTTTGGAAGACCGCTTTTGAAGACAATGCGCGAAAATGTGGATCTAGAGACTGAGGAAATTACTATCAAAGCTCTAGATTCATTACTTGTGTTCAAGGCATTTTTTCCGGACAAGGGTAAGAATAAATTGGCAATGATCAAGTTCATAGAAGATCGTGTGGATCCTTCTCTTGGGTTACCGACAGTGTTGCAACCCGATCCACCCGAATCAGAAAAGAAACCAAAGCTGGTGTGTGCGCATGATGTGGTGCAAAAAATTAAGGGCAAGAAATTGAAGGAGGAGACACGTCGTGCTAGACCTCCTTTACACTCTTTGAGGTAACTGGGTTGGGTCGTCGATCTTAAACTACACGGCGCTTGTTGGGAGGCAACCATAACTATTTATTGCGTTAAATTTAAGGAGTACGTTTTTAATACAGTTGCGTGTGTTTTGTTTATTTATTTTAGAGAGATGAGAGAGAGAGGGACTGAATTTTTTTTTCAAGAGACATGTTTGAGCAGGATATGAGAGAGTCGACCCTGGTGTGCCATGGCACATATGACCTTTAGAGGAACTCGTGCATACGAGTTGGGGATTCTCAATGCGCAGATTCATGAAGAGGAGAGCAGTCGACCCCTTCGTGCGAGTACACACTGACCTAGTGGGAGCACAAGTGGTGCCACATTGTGCTTGGGGACTGCTGTACACGATTTCTTCCCCACCCTTGAGGTGGTTGTAAGTATTTCTTCCCTCTAGTTGAATTTGTGTATATTTTTTGTATGTCATGCTCCATCTCATCTACATGCCTTTCATATTGATTGCTAAGTTCTCTTGCATAATCTCTAAATTCTTTGAGGACAACGAAGCATTTAGTGTGGGGGTGGTTTAACTGTCTATTAGCCAAAATGTGTCTTGCAAAGCCAGTTACATGTAGAATGTTTAGATGCATTGTGAGTCAGTATTGTGGTTTTTGTTGAGTTTTTTATTTATATTGTCGTATTGTGTAGGATAGATTTACATATTGTTGGCACTTTTACATAATTGAGTATGCCAACCAAAAAGTTTTTGTGTAGAGTCAAATTATTTTATCGTGTCTAGCCTTGCATATAGAGTAGGACTTTATAAAAAATACAAAAAAAATAAAAAAGATAAAATCTATAAAAAATTAGAAAATTGATAATTTTGAGAAAAGGCAATTGAGATAAGCTTAGAATTTGTTGATTTAGTGAGATGTGAAAACTTTAGGCATAGGGTATGGATTTTGACCGAGAGTGACACTTTTAGTTCCCCCTAGTAAGTATAGAGAGAATCTTGTTACGGGAATGCTTATCGATTTTTAAACTAAATTGAATTTTGAAAAGATAAGTGTGTGTTCTTTTCTCTTAAAGGAGTTGAGCTTGGTGTTTGCTAAACAAGTCGAACGTTCAGGTTGTCCGTCTTAGGTAGTCGCCAGCCCGCCTCATAGTGGCACACAGAACAGCTGTGCGAGGATGTGTATTAGAGCACTCACTGCTTTTAGATCTTACCTTGTAGGACCACTAGCAAACCTTAATTGATCCTTGGATTCATTGTTAGCCTCTTTGACCTAGGTAGACTATTCTTGGCCTTCATCATATATCGTTAGAATCACCTTTCTAGAGCATCACGAGGGAGCAGTAGTTGAGGGGGTTAGTTGAGGGAGTACTTCATTACATATTTGTGTGAGTTCTACATATCGCATATGCTTCATTTGATATCTACGAGGGGATGTGAGGGTGAGTTAGTTGGCTTGCACACTAAGGTGTGGTGGTGTTCCATGTCATTACATCATGGACACAGTAGTGGAGAGCCTGAGTGTGTGACGTGTAATCCGCACATAATGGGTTGGTTGTACTTAATTGGTGGAACGTGCTAGGTACCGGATTTCTATCATCTGGGTGTAGTAGGTTCGGTTGGATTAGGCACGTATCTTATTTGACTACTTGAGAGGGGGATGTGACTGCATTCTAGTGTGGGGGTGTCGAAATTTGACTACGGACATAGATAATGTGCTTTTGACGAATCCACCTCCACACACGTGCTTTGATGGGCTTGCAGCTTTGTTTGGTGACACCGTGCATTTTATTGAGTTAGGAGGAGATGGATTTTATTTGTGATACTCATTCATCGGTTACTCTATTTTCGCCACCTAACATGATTACTATTGCTTGATTCTTGAAGGAGTACCACTCATATTTATTTGATTGTATTGATATTTGATTAAGAGAAAGAAAAAAATGAAAAGAAAAAAAAAAAGTGAGAAAAAAAGGAGAGGAATAAAGAAAGAATACAACTGTTCTTATTGGAAAACGAGTGGTGAAAGTTCCTAGTTCCGGATTGAAGACAAAGATGAGTTTTCACATTATTTGCTTTGATGGCCACGGGATTGACATGGTACCGGGGTTTGAGGGGATTGAGGGCCGGAGTCGGTGAGATTCGGGTTGTGGATTCCTATCATCAAGGTGAGGGTGTGCGAGATATGGGGTTTGGTGAGTTTATATGATGCTTTAGGATTGTTTTATTCATACAAATTATATCCATGCTGTCCCTAAGCCTCATCATATTTGAACATCAGCGGAATAGGAGCTCGGACTATGAATGTGGCTTAGCCTTGATTAGCCTCTTATTTTTATCAGCACACATGAAGAGGTAGATTGTTCTTTATAGTAAAGTTAAGCTTTCTATACCAACCATGGGGAAGTACTTCTTGTCGAGTTTAGTTGCGATTCACACCTCTTGCCTAACTTTTTCATCATTCACGAGCACCAGTCTATGTTATTAAAATTGCCAGATCTCCCAAAAAAAATAATTTAAAAGCTTTTATGTGTTTAAGATCGATTCTAGAATTAAATCACATCATCTTGCTGCATTCGTAGTGTCTTGAGAAATGTTAGAGCTATTTGAGTCTAGTTGGCTAGTAGACAATTAGATGCAGTAGATGAGACTTTGATGGGGACGCGCAAATGGCAAGTGTGGCGCTATTTGATAACTCCTTAATAAGATTTATCCTACGTACACTTTATATTGTTATTTCTGTGTGTTTCAGTGCAAATTGACGAGATTTGCCAAAATATAAAGAAAATGCACTTTTGGATGTTTTGAGCTTTAAAGTACATTTCGGGCGTTTCTTAATGGTTTTGAGTATTATTTTGATAATTTATCACATTTGATCTTCGCGGTAGTGTTCGTGTTGTTGTTTGACAGGAATTACGTATGTAGGAATCAAGTGGAGAGAAGAAACGAGCTTCGGAATAGAAGAAAAAGACGAATTTGGAGCGTTTTGGATGTTTTCCCAATATTTGGGCAATAGTTGAGAAAAATGGGAAAAACAACCGGAGACGGGAATTTCTCTACATGGATTAAGTCTACATCGCAAATGGAATCCAAAGGTGCAAAAATCACATTTATCGGAGTCCGGACGAAAAAGTTATGTCAAAAAGGATGCTCAAAGTGATAAAACGTAGCCAAAAGCATCTGGAAATACTAAACACGCCTTTCGAAGAGCTAAATTGATGAATGAAGGGTTCCCCAGAATTTGGGAATGTTTTCTTGCATAAAAGGAGTCTCGAGATCGAGGAGATACTTAAGGAAGCAAAGGCGCGGGCAAGGAATCGGAAAATAGTCGAAAAAGGATGTTTTAGGCGTGTCCAGGAGTCTCTTAGTACGAAGACAAAAGTCTTCGTAAGAAGACTTAACACTTAGCCAAATTTTGAGTTGCTGAAAATGTCTTCCCAAAAAAGCTTGCAGTACTTATATGGGAAGGTCTTCCTACGAAGAGAATAAGTATCCATACGAAGACACTTCCTACGAAGAGAAAAAGTATTCGTACGAAGACTCTTCCTACGAAGAGAAAAGTCATCCTACGAAGAGATCGCCAAAAACAGCAGATTCGTTTGGACTTTTGTGTAATTACTTGTAACTTGTTCTAAACACTATGGAAACATATTAGAACGGGTTAGGGCATAGTTTTTTAGTATCTTTGAGTTGGAGACAAGTGCTTGGAGCTACGGGGAGCTTGGGAGACGCTTTGTTTGATCTTTTCTCTTCCCTGTCTCTAGTTTGTTGTTAATGATCATGAAACTTAATATCTTGATCATGTATTGTCGTAGCTAAACCCTCCTTTGCTGGGAATTCTCGTTTGGTAGCAAGGGTTTGATATGAACTTGATGTTTTGGGGTTGTGATTCACGTTTTGAACTTAATTAAGCATGTTCTTTTATGATTATGAAAAGTTTATGTTAAATCTCTATCTTTCATGCGCGTAGCTAACGTAGAATTGATCTTAATTAGGATTCACGCGGTAACTCCGTGATTCTTAGTCGGTAAATTCAACTTTTCACCTAGTTGTATCACTACTTGGTAACTCGGTAGTGTTGATTAGGATCATAAAGTAGAATAATGAACGTAATGCATGCTTAAAATTGAATTAGGCTTGGTAACTCGGTTTATTTTGATTTTAGACATAGACAATTTGTTTGGTAACTCGGTGAGTTGTGTAGTCCTTGGTTAATAATATAAGACATGTTAGTGTTTCATGAATCAAAACATAACTCATATCATCCTTAGTGATCCTAGAGAGAGTTCCCGGTATTTTTTTTTCCCATATTAGTAATTTTTGCAATTATTCTTGTTAATCGTGCCAACATGTCTACGATTAACTCGTCATTGTCCTTTACTTTTCGTAGAATTTAGTTGAACACAAACAAATAAATTGACCCACATAAGGTGTAGAATTGGTAACTAATTTAATAAGAAGTCTCTTGGCTTCGACAACCCGGATTTACCGGAAGTCTTACTACACTGACAGCCCTACACTTGCGGTTGGATCGTGTCAGAATTCAACAAGATTTCAGGCTGTAAGACAGCCAAGGAGATCAAGGATAACCTTGTGGTGACATTTGAAGGAACAAGTCAAGTTAAGCAAACCAAGATCAACATCTATCTCAGACAATATGAGCTATTCAAGATGAATGCAGATGAGTCAATCAGAGAAATGTTCAAAAGGTTCACAGACATAGTCAATAACCATGATTCACTTGGAAATCATATTTCCAATGAAGAAAAAGTGAGGAAGATTCTGAGATGTCTACCAAAGGCAAAATGGGAACCAAAGACTACAGCTATTGATGAAGCTCAAGATCTCTCATCACTACAACTTGATGACCTACAAGGGAAGCTCTTGACACATGAAATATCCATGAATGAAGTAGATGGAGAACTACCAGAAAGTGTCAAGAACTTAGCACTCAAGGCCAAAGAGAATGAGAAAATTCAAAGCCTTGAAACTGAGGATGATGATGAAGATCCATTTGCCTTGATTTCCAAAGCCCTGACCAAAATCCTCAAGATGAAGAAAAACTTTGGAAACAAAGAATTCAACAGATAAAGACACAGATCATCTAGTAGCAAGGACTACAAAGGTAAGTCTTCTTCACAAATTAAATCAAAAGTCGTGAACTGCTTTGAGTGTGGTGATGCAGGACACTTGATAAGAGATTGTCCAAACAAGAAGAGCAAGAACTTTCAGAAGAAAGATCATAACAGGAGAAAGAAAGATATGATAGCTTCATGGACTGATTCACATACTTCAGGTGACTCTGAATCTGAAGAAGAACATGCCAACCTATGCTTCATGGCAAGGCAAGATGAAAGTTCTTAAAAGAACATTAAGGTAATTATAAACTGTTTGATTTCAAAACCAAAAGAAGCTCTTTCAGATTACCTCAGAACAATACATTTAAATGAAGAGGATTAACTGAAGGAGATTAGAATTTTAAAAGTAAAAGTTCATGAGCAATCAAAAGAGAATTTACATCTTGTTTGTCTGAATCAGAATCTTGAAATCTCTCAGAAGAAAACTGACAGTCATTTCAAGGCCTTGAAAACCAGTTTCAAAGCCTTGAAGACACAAGTCAAGGAAGTAGTCACTGAGAACTCTTTACTGAGTGATAGCCTTGTTAAGTTGATGAATTAGATAAACAAATGACTACACTTACTGAGAAACTCCATGAATATGAATTAGTCAAAGCCAAGCTTGTAGGCTCAGAACACAAGTTGAATTTAATTCTTGGAGAAAGTTCAAAGTCTGTTCACAAAACTGGTATTGGATACAATCCAAATTTTCCAGGAAAGAACAATACCGGATTTGTGAAAGCTATAATCAAAACTTCTCCTGAGTGTTATTTTTGCAATAAAATTGGTCATGTTAAGATGACTTGTCCTTTCAGAAGAAGAGACTCTCACATAATGAGGAACACTTTCCCATTTCAACTCAAGGAACAAGTCAGACAGATTTGGGTTCCTAAAGGGGTCAGTCCACCCAACATGGTTGATCCTGAATATGAGCCCACATTCGACACTTGGTCTAACAGCTGGGTAAGGCAGTGACTGGTATTTGCAGGTTGTCACCAATATCAAAGAACAGAAGTGGTTTATGGACAGTGGTTGCTCAATACACATGAGTGGGAACAGATCTCTATTCTCCGAATTTAAAGAGCAATCTGAAGGTTCAACTACACTTCGTGACAGAGGCAAATGCAACTTTCTTGGTATTGGTAAAGTTGGTACAGATTTTGAAAATTTAATTTCTGATGTATATCTAGTTGATGGCTTGAAATCTAACTTCCTTATTGTATCTCAGCTTTGTGATAATGGCAATAAGGTTATCTTTGATAAAGAGAAGTGTGTGGTGCAAAATAAGAAATCATGCAATTGCATTCTCACAGTCTCTTGATCAAAAAATGTTTATACTTTTCAGACTAACAAAGTTGCAGGTAAAAGCTTGAAGTGTCTCAAGGCCTTGAAAGAGGATTCAAAGCTTTGGCACAGAAAGCTTGGTCACATTAGCTCGAATACCTTGAAAAAACTAATCTCCAAAGATCTGGTAAGAGGATTACCATCTATCAAGTTCAAAGATGATGAAGTATGCAAAGCTTGTGCTCAGGGTAAGCAGACCAGAAGCTCATTCAAGCCAAAGAAATTTTTAAGTACTTCTAGACCTATTGAATTACTTCACATGGATCTCTTTGGTCCTATGAGGACTCCAACTCCAAAAGGTAAGAGGTATATGCTAGTTATTGTAGATGATTATTGCAGATATACTTGGTTTATGTTTCAAAAAGAAAAATCTGAAGCCCTCTCTGAATTTTCAAAGCTTTGCAAAGAACTTCAAACCTTGAAAAACTTACCTATTGCTTCAATCAGAAGTGATCATGGTAGAGAATTTAATCAATTAGAATTAGATTTATTCTGTGATCAGCATGGTATCTCTCACAATTTCTCTGCTCCTAGAACTCCTCAACAAAATGGAGTTGTTGAAAGAAAGAACAGGACTCTTTAAGATATGTCAAGAACAATGCTTAGAAAACAAGGTGATTGATCAGACCTATCTTGAAGAAGACCCCCTATGAACTCTTCAAAGGGAGAAAGCCAAATATCTCATACTTCAGACCTTTTGGTTGCACATGTTTTGTCCACAAAAATGGTAAGGACAACTTGGGTAAGTTAGATGTAAGAAGTGATGAAGGTATCTTTCTTGGTTACTCTCTTACTAGCAAAGCTTATAGAGTTTATAAGAAAAGAGCAAAGCTGGTTAAAGAAAGTATTCATGTTATCTTTGACGAAAGCTATGATGGTTCTTTGAGTGAAAGTTTTGCAGACTTGAATCTGAACAAGCATGAATCATAAGAAGAAGCTGAGAACTCACTTGGTTTCAAGAAAGGTTCAGATGGAAACAGAAGTCATTTTCAAGACCTTAAAACAGTTCTCGAGGCCTTGAAAACAGAGATCAAAGCCTTGACAAGGATGACCAAAAGATATCAGTGATCAGGCAACCACTTCAAGACCAGAAAAGCAATATGGAGAGCATAAACCCTGGTCTCCACGAAAGAGATTCAAATATCTTTCATATCATCCAGCTGTCAACATCATATCTGATCCAACCACTGGTACACATATAAGATCCAAGTTGAAGAATCTTTGTGCTTTTAATGCTTTTATTTCTCTTGTAGAACCCAAAACTGTGAAGGAAGCATTACAAGAAGCAGACTGGATTATAGCTATGCAAAGTCAACTCAATGAGTTTGAAAGAAATAAGGTGTGAAACCTAGTTGCCCCACCAACAAACCAGTCTGTCATTGGTACCAGATGGGTGTTCAGAAACAAACTAGATGAGAATGGCAAAGTGATGAGAAACAAAGCAAGGTTAGTTGCTCAAGGTTACAACCAGGAAGAAGGTATTGATTATGAGGAAACCTTTGATCCTGTTGTCAGGTTAGAAGCAATTAGAATTTTACTTGCTTTTTCATCTTACCCAAACATGAAACTATTTCAAGTAAGTGTGAAGTGTGCCTTTTTGAATGGCTACTTGCAAGAGGAAGTTTATGTTGCACAACCTTCTGGTTTTGAAAGTAATAAGTTTCCAGATCATGTTTACAAACTTGAAAATGCTCGTTATGGTTTGAAACAAGCTCCAAGAGCTTGGTATGAAAGATTGTCAAATTTTTTGCTTGAAAATGATTTAAAAAGAGGATTGGTAGACAAGGCCTTTTTCATAAAGACTCCTGAGAAAGATTTACTTGTAGTTCAAATTTATGTTGATGATATTCTTTTTGGAGCTACTAATGATCTTCTATGCAAAGAATTCTCAAGTCTTATGAGTAGGGAATTTGAAATGAGCATGATGGGAGAGTTGAACTTCTTCCTAAGACTTCAAATACATCACTTGAAGAAGGGCATCTTTCTACATCAAAGCAAGTACACTAGGGACTTTTTGAAAAATTTCAACATGTCTCATTCCAAAGAAATCAAGACTCCTATGAGTTCTACACTGTCCTTAGATAAGGATGAATCTGGTAAGAGTGTCAATGTGAAAGAGTATAGAGGTTTGATTGGATCATTACTATACCTTACTGCTAGTGGACCAGATATAATGTTCAGTGTATGTATGTGTGCAAGATTTCAAGCTGATCCAAAGGAATCACACTTAAGTGTTGTGAAGAGAATATTCAAACATCTCAATGGTACCAAAGACTTAGGGATTTGGTATCCAAGACACTCTAACTTCTCTTTGCATGGATTTTCAGATGCTGACTTTGCAGGTTACAAAGTTGATAGGAAAAGCACCTCAGGAACTTGCGAGTTCATTGGATCCTCCTTGATCAGTTGGCACTCCAATAAACAAAACTCAGTTGCTTTATCAACAGCTGAAGCTGAATATATATCTGCTAGAGAATGTTGCTCACAAGTGTTATGGATTGCTCAACAGCTGAGAGATTTTGGATTTGATTTTAGAAGTATACCCATCAAATGTGACAACACTAGTGCAATATCAATTACAAAGAATCCAGTTCAGCATTCAAGAACCAAGCATATTGATGTCAGACACCACTTCATCAGAGATCATGCTGAGAAAGGTGATATTGTTCTTGAATTTGTTTCTACTAACATGCAAATTGCAGATATCTTCACTAAAACATTTCCAGATGAAAGATTTTCAGTTCTAAGACTGGAATTGGGCATGTTAAATAAAAATGCATTGGCTTAGGGGGAGCATCAGGAAAAGAAGGTAAGTTATTATGTGTTTCAAAGATTTGAACTGATTTTCAAAGCCTTGAAAATCCTTTCAAAACTTTGATTGTATTTGTTTAAGTATAACAGCGTTTCAAGACCTTGAAACAATTTTCAAAGCCTTGAAAATAAGTCTAATAACTGGTTAGTCAATAATTCTTGGATCATTCAGTATTGGGTGCTATATTTGTAGATATTTCCTCAATATTGCCCCTACCATTTTCAAAATTCTTTTCAGCCAAGCATAGTATTAAATTATTTTATTTCCAGCGGCTTCAAAGATTTGAATCATCTCTGATCATTACAAATCTTTTGAGATTAGAGAGATTGCAGTTTCCTTTTCAAACACAAAATTTTTCAGTATTTATCTTCTTCTCTTTCACTCCGTATCAATCCTACCTCTCTCTATTCTTCTCCCAAACCCTAATGAGCACTAGAAGAGCCTCAGACAGAATCAATATGGCCGGTGGTTCAAAACCTAGTTCAGAGAAGAAGAGAAAGACAGTTGAGGATGAAGTTCAGACAATCAGTGGAGATTCAAGTTCTAGGACTCCCAGTGCAGAAGTTGTTGCAGAACTTCCTCCACCAAAGAAGAATACTAAGAAGGATGTGACACCATCTTCAGACAAGAAGAAGAAGAAGAAGAGGAAAGAGAAGGCTGCTGCAGAAAAGCAACCAGAAACTCAGATCTCTAGCCCCAAGAAGCTGAAGAAAAAGAAGAAGGCCTCTCAAGCAGAAAAGGGAAAAGAAAAGGTGACAGAGGAAGAACCAGGAGGCAATGTGGATAGAGACTTGCAGATATACTCAAAGAACTCTTCTCCTGATGAATCTTGGTTCATCTCAAATACTTCCAAAGGTCAATGGTTGGATGGTTTTGCCTCTAGGCCTATTGCTTATTGTTGCTTGTTCAGTATGCCTATGTTGACTGGGATGAATCTGAACTGCATTACTATGTTAAAGAAAATCTCTCTATGGTTCATGCTAAACCCTCTTGAGCTAGCCTACCTAGGACTTACCATATTCTTCTATCTCAACATGAAGCAACTTAAGAACTCTCCACACTTAGTAATCAAGACTAGAGTTGTTGGTGTTACTATAACATTAGATCATTCTGAGTTTTCAACTGTCCTAGGCTGTCCTAAGAGGTATGACACACTCAACCATCCTCCCAAAAGTTAAGTTTTGAAGTCGGCCAAAGAAGAATTATTTCTAGCCAATGTCCCTACCTCATCCAAACAGTTAACACACTCTGTGTTAAATGTTGAATCCAAAGTTTTTTTCACTATTTGATGAGATGTATCTTTCCAAGGGAACATTCCAAGGAGTTGATCACTGATAGAATACTCTACATTATATATCTTATTATGCATGGTTATGATATTGATCTTCAGAAGCTTGTAGTGGAACACATGCTGTTTAGCCCGATAGATCAAAGAAAGCATCATTTGCCTTATGCAAACTTGCTCACTCTATTCTTCCAATACCTTGATATTCCAACTCCTGGTGAAGAGTCTATCACTTCTGGAATTGGTTTTCTCAATGAAAAAGCTTTTGAGAAGATTGGAGTGGTGAAGACCAAAGAAAAAATTTGGAAGTTGTATTCAGATTTGACAGAAGAAGAGCTGAATGCAAAGAAGTTTGTTAAGCCCAAGACCTTGACACCCACTTCAATTCAGACCTCTCAGCATCCTGAATTGTCCTCAATTCTTAAGAGACTTGATGTTTTAGAGATGAACTATAGTGAAATCAAAGAGAACCAGTATGGGTTTGAGACTGATCTCAAGCAGGTTAAGTACATGGTCGAGACCATCTTTAGACGCATGAATGTGTTTGATGTCCCTGGGGATGAAGAAGGTATCAAGAAAGATGGATCTGACAAGAACCTGCCCAGTGGACACTCAAACCAGGAAGAGACTGCTCAAGATAAGGACAAAGGGAAGCAAGTGGTGTATGAACAGGTTGCTCAAGAGGGAGATGAAGTAGACCGTCCTGATTCAGATGTGCTTCTGGTAAATATCAAGAAGAAGAAGAAGAAGAAGAAGAAGAAGAAGAAGAAGAAGAAGAAGAAGAAGAAGAAGAAGAAGAAGAAGAAGAAGAAGAAGAAGAAGAAGAAGAAGAAGAAGAAGAAGAAGAAGAAGAAGAAGAAGAAGAAGAAGAAGAAGAAGAAGAAGAAGAAGAAGAAGAAGAAGAAGAAGAAGAAGAAGAAGAAGAAGAAGAAGAAGAAGAAGAAGAAGAAGAAGAAGAAGAAATCTCCTAAGACAGTCAGTTCAAAAGCTACTACTACAAAAGTTCAAGCTGAAGTAGAAACTGCTGGGAAGGCTGCAGAAGCACATGGTACACAAGAAAAAACCAGTGAGGAAGACGGTGAGGAAGAAGAAGGAGATCAGGATGGAGACCCCATGAACTCCTGCCTATTCTTTCTTTCCCACTTCTCTTTTTGAGTTTATTTTCTAAATTTTCCAAAGACTTTGATCCAACATCTTCTCATTCTTTTTGATGAAAGTCAAAAAGGGGGAGAAATATTAGGTTGTTTTATTTTTGCTTAGGTTATTTTGTCAGTAGGATTATTATATGGACTTATGTGTTTTTCTGATTCAACATGCTATTGAATAAGTTGGATCTTTTTTGAACCAATATGTTACTACTATTTGAACTGTGTGCTAATCAGTATTTTTTGCAGAAACCAAGATTCAAACTAGATTGAGGTTTTGTCTTTCATCAAGGGGGAGATTGTAAGTTCACAGGTTTCACAGGCTTGAACTAGAAAAACTATTTCAAGGCCATGAACTAGCTTTCAAAGCCTTGAATCACGTTTCACAGGCTTGGAATAGCAGTGCTATTTCAAGGCCTTCAAACAGGATTCAAAGCCTTGAAACTGTCTGACCTGTATGCGTACACTTAGGGGGAGTTTCTCTGAACTCTTCTGATCTTATTTTACTTCTCTCACCCCTATGCTTGATCTACTGTTATTTGATGATGAAATACAAAAGATTTTTTTATATCTAACCCCATTTAATCCTTCTGTTTGACTCAGTTTTACAGGAAATAATGTTTCCTAGTTTGCAGGATTGGTTTCCTAATCTGGATTTTACAGGAAAGGAAACTTGGAGAGAATGTGATTCTGTTATCAATCAGACACTCTTCACAGCTTCCCAGTCTGTTTAAAGACAAGATCAGATCATTTCTCAGAAGATTATGATCAACTATCCGTTGTAGAAGGTTGTTAAAGGAGTCAAAGTTGTTGCCTACAAAACAGGAAGTTGTTGCTGAAAATCCGGGAAGATTTTCAGAGCATTTGAACTGTATAAATAGAGCTCTTTTTGCAGCAACAAGAAACAAAACTCAACGGGAAAAAAGAGAGACATATTCCAGGATTGACAAGCATCAAAGAAGCACATCATTCTCACAATCCATCTCACAGAAGATCGATGCATTCTTCACTGCAATTTTACACTTCAGTATTCTTCTGACTTGTACTTAATTTTTAGATCATTCTTATACTGATTCTATCTCTCATTCTCATGGATTGTGTAAAGTGAATAATAGAGAATTCTTAATTAATCAGTTAGCTAGAGCAGGTACTAGAAACCACAAGCTGTAACAGAGTAAGGCATATCTGTATGCTTGAGATCTAGGGCTTAGCATTTGATTAATAAGAATTGTGTTGAAAATCCTACAGGGTATCCCTGAGGTAGAGACGTTGGTCCAAGTGGACTGAACTCTATAAATCTTGTCTCTCTTGCATTTACAGTTTCATTTGCATACTTAGTTTTTGCAGCATTCAAACTAGTCTGTTTTCAAGGGTTTGAAACTCTTTTCAAGGCCTTGAAAAAGACTTGTCTGTTTTCTTTAAAACTCTATTTCACTTCAAAGGTTTGAAAGAGTTTTCAATGCCTTGAACTTCACTGCTCTTCAACAGAAACCTTTCTCCTATTCAAATTTTGAAAAAGTTGGCATACTCTATTCAACCCCCCCCCCTTCTAGAGTATCTCTACTATACTTCTCCCCTATCAAAGAAGAAGAAGAAGAAGAAGAAGAAGAAGAAGAAGAAGAAGAAGAAGAAGAAGAAGAAGAAGAAGAAGAAGAAGAAGAAGAAGAAGAATCGGTCGGGTGAGGAAAAGAAAAGTAGGGGAAAAGAAGAATATTTAATCGGGTTGTGTCTCGGGTCAGTTTAGAATACGGATTTCCTACAGTGTACGTATAGTTATACCGGGTGGGGGTTGGGTTGATAATAAGGGTTGTTGACAAGTCTTTTATACGTACATACACATTTTACGTTTCAAAACTACACTTACCTCCCTGACCTTTCATTTTAATTAATTTATAACTTCTCAAAACTACAATTATAACCCCCAAACTTCATTAAAACCCTCAAATTTCCCTATTAAATTGGGGTATTACAAATCCATTCCCTTGAACTAACTAGTGACACTGATTTACTTGAGACCAGCAAATTGAGCATCTAAGGAAGTCTTCGGCCTAGTCTGAGCTCCTCAAACTATCCTGTTGGTATGACCAACTCAATCAAAACTCTAGTATTATGAGTAAGGGCAAAACAGTAATTTTGTGACATGAGATTTCTTCACGAAAGACTCTTATCATGACATTTCTTATCTAAGGGTCAAGTTTGACTCTTTAAGTTCACAGGTTTTTACAGGCTTGAAATACAGAGCTATTTCAAGGCCTTGAAACAGTTTTCAAAGCCTTGAATCACAGGTTTCACAGGCTTGAATAGGGAGGGCAGAGCTTTTGGTTTTTTCATGTTGTCAAATAGTTGAACAATGGTTTTTTCGTGTTGTCAAAGAGTTGAACAATGAAAATAGATGGCGAGTGCCTGATCGAATTGATCGGGTCATGTAGGAACAAGGTTCAAGTCTACCATCCTGTTAGGATGCCTCAGCTGCATACATCACTGCACTTCCACGAGACACCTATCGTAATGATAAACGGCTCGTCTCGCCGTGACCTTCTCTTGAATTCTCAAAACTTCTATCGCTCCATCCCCGCAGGGTCAGAGAACCCATCGCTGTCTCGGCTGTGCTGCCGAAGGCTATGGGGAGCTATTTCAAGGCCTTAAAACAACGTTCAAAGCCTTGAAACTGTCTGACCTGTATGCATATTCTAAGGGGGAGTTTTTATAAGTCTTTCTGATCATATTCTAACTCTCTCACCCCTATAATCGATCTGTTTGTACTTGATGATGAAAAAAAGCTTTTGATTCACTTGGACTTCATCTAATTAACCTGTTTGACTTAGTTTTGCAGGGAAAGTTCATTTCCTATTTTACATGATTGGTTTCCTAACCTAGGTTTTAAAGAAAAGGAAATACTGAGAGATTGTGGTTCTGTGATCATTCAAACACTCATTACAGCTTCTCAATAAGTTTGAAGACAAGATCAGCACATTAATTTTGAAGATCCTGATCAACAATCCGTTGGGAAAACTGTTACAGAAGTCAAAGATGGCTGCCTAATAAACAGGAAGTTTGTTGCTGAAAATCAGGAAGATTTGCTGACCATTTGAGAAGTATAAATGGATGTAAATTTGAAGCATTTGATACAACACTCAACGGGAAAAAAAGAGAGACACATTTCAAGGATTGTCATGCATCAAAGAAGCACATCATTCTCTCAATCCAACTCACAGAAGATCACTGCATTCTCACTGCAGTTTCACTTCCAGTGTTCATCTGTTCTGTACTTAATTTGTATATCATTCTTATACTACTTCTAGCTCTCATTCTCAAGGATTGTTCAAAGTAAACAATAGAGAATTCTTAGTTAATCAGTTAGCTAGATCAGGTACTAGATAGGTTAGTGAGAACTACAAGCTGTAACAGAGTAAGGCATACCTCTGCGCTTGAGATTTAGGGCTTAGCTTTTGATTAATAAGAATTGTGTTGAAAATCCTATAGGGAAAAGATCCGTGAGGGAGAAACGTAGGTCCAAGTGGACTGAACTTTATAAATCCTATGTCTATTGCATTGTTCATTTCATTCTCATACTTTGTTTTACAAAGCATTCAAACTAGTCTGTTTTCAAGGGTTTGAAACTCTTTTCAAGGCCTTGAAAAAGACTTATCTGTTTCAGTTAAACTGTATTTCAGTTCAAAGGCTTGAAACTGTTTTCAAGACCTTGAACTTCATTACTCTTCACAGAAAACATTCATCTTTACAAGTTTTACAAAAAGTTGGCATACTCTATTCACCCCCCCCCCCTTCTAGAGTATTTGTGCTGCATTTCTACCTACTTACTCCCCTTTCAATTGGTATCAGAGCTTGTATCACTGTATATATTTAACCATCTGGTGATCATGAGTATTGCAGGTTATGGTGGTTTCTCACAGGGAAGAGCTACTAACATACCTCCTCTATTTTGTGGAGATAATTTTGCTCACTGGAATGCCCTGATGAAAATTTTCATCATTGATCAAGACATAGAGCTATGGACCATCATTCAGATGGACCTCACACTTTCTACACAGATAAATATGGGATTAAAACTCCCAAATTTAAAGACTCTCTATCTTCATCTGAATTAGAACAATTCTCTAAAAATTTCAAAGCTATTAACATCTTGTATTGTGCTTTGAGTACAGCTGAATTCAACAGGATTTCAGGCTGTAAGACTGCCAAGGAGATCTGGGATTTCACTTGGAAAGCATATTTATGATGAAGAAAAGGTGAGGAAGATTCTGAGAAGTCTTCCAAAGGAAAAATAGGAACCAAAGACTACTGCTATTGAGGAAGCTCAAGATCTCTCATCACTCCAACTTGATGACCTACAAGGGAAGCTTCTGACACATGAAATATCCGTGAATGAAGCTGATGGAGAGGTACCTGAAGGTGTCAAGAACTTAGCACTCAAGGCCAAAGAGAATGAGAAAATTCAAAGCCTTGAAACTGAGGATGATGATGAAGATCAATTTTCATTGATTTCCAAAGCCTTGACCAAAATCCTTAAGATGAAGAAAAACTTTGGAAACAAAGACTTCAATAGATAAAGACACAGATCATCCAGTAGCAAGGAATACAAAGGTAAGTATTCTTCACAAAATAAATAACAAGTCATGAATTACTTTGAGTGTGGTGATGCATGACAATTTATTAGAGATTGTCCACACAAGAAAAGCAAGAACTTCCATAAGAAAGATCATGAAAGAAGAAAGAGAGCTATGATAGCTTCATGGAGTGATTCAGATACCTCAAGTGACTCTAAATCAGAAGAAGAACATGCCAAACTATGCTTCATGGCCAAGCATTATGAAAGTTCTGAAAAGAACATTGAGATAACGGTAAATTGTTTGATTTCAAAACAAAAGGAAGTCCTCTCAGATTATCTCAGAACAATGCTTTTAAATGAAGAGGACTACCTGAAAGAGATTAGAGTTTTGAAAGGAAAAGTTCAAGAGCAAGAAAAATAGAATTTACATCTTTTTTGTCTGAATCGAAATCTTGAAATCTCTCAGAAGAAAACTGACAGTGATTTCAAGGTCTTGAAAACCAGTTTCAAAGCCTTGAAAATACAAGTCAAGGAAGTAGTCACTAAGAACTCTCTATTGAGTGATAGCCTTGTTAATCTGAGACATCAAGTTGATGAATTAGATAAACAAAAGACTACTCTTAATGAGAAACTTCAAGAATCTGAATTAGTCAAAGTCAAGCTTACAGGCTCATAACACAATTTGAACATGATTCTTGGAGAAAGTTCAAAGTCAATTCACAAAACTGGTATTGGATACAATCCAAATTTTTGAATAAAGAACAATACCAGATTTGTGAAATTTGGAAACTAAACTTCCCCTAAGTGTCATTTCTGCAACAAAATTGGTCATGTTAAGATGACTTCTCCTTTCAGAAGAAGAGACCCTCACATAATGAGGAACTCATTTCCAGTTCAACACAAAGGACAAGTCAAACAGATTTGGGTTCCTAAAGGGTTCAGACCACCTAACATGGTTGATCCTGAATATGAGTCCAAATTCCACACTTGGTCTAATAGCTAGGTAAGGCAGTGATTGGTGTTTGCAGGTTGTCACCAATGTTAAAGAACAAAAATGGTTAATGGACAGTGGTTTCTCAAGACACATGAGTGGAAAGAGATCTCTGTTCTCAGAATTGAAAGAGCAATCAGAAGGTTCAATTACACTTGGTGACAAAGGCAAATGCAACATTCTTGGTATTGGTAAAGTTGGTACAGATTCTAAAAATTCAATTTCTGATGTATATCTTGTCGATGGCTTGAAATTTAACTTGCTTAGTGTATCTCAGATTTGTGATAATGGTAATGAGGTTATTTTTGATATTGAGAAGTGTGTGGTGAAAAATGAGAAATCAGGCAATTGCATTCTCACGGCCTCTAGAACAAACAAAGTTTATACTTTTCAGACTAACAAAGTTGCAGGTGAAAGCTTAAAGTGCATCAAGGCCTTGACAGAGGATTCAAAGCTTTGGCACAGAAAGCTTGGCCACATCATCTTGCATACCTTGAACAAATTGATCTCCAAATATTTGGTAAGAGGATTACCATCCATCAAGTTCAAAGATGATGAAGTATGCAAAGCTTGTGCTCAGGGTAAGCAGACCAGAAGCTCATTCAAGCCAAAGAAGTTTGTAAGTACTACTAGACCTATTGAATTACTTCACATGGATCTCTGTGGTCCTATGAGGACTCCAACTCCAAAAGGAAAGAAGTATATGCTAGTTATTGTAGATGATTATTCTAGATTTACTTGAGTTATGTTTCTGAAAGAAAAATCTGAAGCCCTCTCTGAATTTTCAAAGCTTTGCATAGAACTTCAAACCTTGAAAAACCTACCTATTGCTTCAATCAGAAGTGATCACGGTAGACATTTTTATCAAATAGAATATTATTTATTCTGTGCTAAACATGGTATCTCTCACAATTTCTCTGCTCCTAGAACTCCTCAACATAATGGAGTTGTTGAAAGAAAGAACAGGATCTTGAAGATATGTCAAGAACAATGCTTTTAGAAAACAAGCTTCCAAAACACTATTGGTCATAAGATGTGAATAGAACAAATTATATTTTGAACAGGTACTTGATCAGGCCTATCCTGAATAAGACCCCCTATGAGCTATTAAAAGGGAGAAAGCCAAACATTTCTTATTTCAAACCTTTTGGATGCACATGTTTTTTCCACACAATGGAAAGGACAACTTGGGTAAGTTTGATGCAAGAAGTGATGAAGGTATCTTTCTTGGTTACTCTCTGACTAGCAAAGCTTATAGTGTTATAATAAAAGAACCAAGCGGGTTGAAGAAAGTATTCATGTTATTTTTTGATGAAATTTTTGATGGTTCTTTGAGTGAAAGTTTTGCAGACTTGAATCTGAACAAGCATGAATCAGAAGAAGAAGCTGAAAACTCACTTGATTTCAAGAAAGTTTTAGAAGGAAACAGAAGCTATTTTCAAGACGTTGAAAATTGTTCTCAAGGCCTTGAAAATAGAGATCAAAGCCTTGGAAAGGATGATCAGAAAGATATGAGTGATCACGCTACTACTTCAAGACCAGAAAAGCAATATGGAGAGCCTGAACCCTAGTCTCTAAGAAAGAGATTTAAATATATTTTATCTCATCCAGTTGACAACATCATTTCTAATCCAACCACAAGTACACGAACAAGATCACCGTTGAAGAACTTTTGTGCTTTTAATGCTTATATTTCTCTTGTAGTTCCTAAAACTGTGAAGGAAGCATTGCAAAAAGCAGACTGGATTATAGCTATGCAATGTGAACTCAATGAGTTTGAAAGAAATAAGGTGTGGAACCTAGTTCCCCCACCAACAAACCAGTTTGTCATTGGTACTAGATGGGTGTTCAGAAACAAATTGGATGAAAGTGGCAAAGTGATCAGAAGCAAAGCAAGATTAGTTTCTCAAGGCTACAACCAAGAAAAAGGTATTGATTATGAGGAAAATTTTGCTCATGTTGCCAGGTTAGAAGCTATTAGAATTTTACTTGCCTTTGCATCCTACAAGAACATGAAACAGTTCCAGATGGATGTGAAGTGTGCATTTTTGAATGGATATTTGCAAGAAGAAGTTTATGTTGCACAACCTCCTGGTTTTGAAAATGAAAAATTTCCAGATCATGTTTACAAACTTGACAAAGCTCTTTATGGTTTGAAACAAGCTCCAAGAGCTTGGTATGAAAGATTGTCAAAGTTTTTACTTGAAAATGATTTCAAAAGAGGATTAATAGACAAGACCCTTTTCATAAAGACACATGAGAAAGATTTACTTGTAGTTCAGATTTATGTTGATGATATTTTATTTGGAGGTACTAATGATCTATTGTGCAAAGAATTCTCAAGTCATATGAGTAGAGAATTTAAATGAGCATGATGGGAGAGTTGAACTTCATCCTTGGATTTCAAATACATCATATGAAGAAGGGCATCTTTATACATCAAAGCAAGTACACTAGGGACTTGTTGAACAAGTACAGTATGTCTCAATCCAAAGAAATCAAGACCCCTATGAGTTCTACACTGTCCTTAGATAAGGATGATATTGGTAAGAGTGTCAATGTGAAAGAGTATAGAGGTATAATTGGATCATTACTATACCTTACTGCTAGTAGACCAGATATCATGTTCGGTGTATGTATGTGTGCAAGATTTTAAGCCGATCCAAAGGAATCACACTTAAGTGCTATGAAAAGAATCTGCAGATATATAAATGGTACCAAAGACATAGGGCTTTGTTATCCAAGAAATTCTAACTTTTCTTTGTATGGATATTCAGATGCTAACTTTGCATATTACAAAGTTGATAGGAAAAGCACTTCAGGAAATTGTCAATTCACTGGATCCTCCTTGATCAGTAGGCACTCCAAGAAACAAAACTGAGTTGCTTTATCAACAACTGAAGCTGAATACATAGCTACTCGAGCCTGTTGCTCACAAGTCTTATGGATTGCTCAACAGTTGAGAGATATGGGAATTTATTTTAGAAGTACACCTATCAAATGTGACAACACTAGTGCAATATCATTAAAAAAGAATCCAGTTCAGCTTTCAAGAACCAAGCATATTGATTTTAGACACCATTTCATCAGAGATCATGCTGATAAAGGTAATATTGTTCTCGAATTTGTTTCTACTAACATGCAACTTACAGATATCTTCACTAAACCATTTCCATATGAAAGATTTTTAGCTCTAAGGCTGGAATTAGACATGCTAAATAAATATGCATTGGTTTAGGGGGAGTATGAGGTAAGGAAGGTAAGCTTTTATGTGTTTCAAATGTTTGAACTGATTTTCAGAGCCTTGAAAATTTTTCAAATCTTTGATTTTATTTGTTTCAGTATAACAGCGTTTCAAGACTTTGAAATTCTTTTCAAAGCCTTGAAAAATAAGTCTGATAATTTTTTAAACAATAACTCTTGGATCATTCAATATTGGGTGCTATCTTTGTAGATATTTGCTCAAAATTGCCTCTACCTTTTTCAAAATCCTTTTTCAGCCAAATATAGTATTAGAATATTTGTTTCCAACGGCTTCAAAGATTTGAATCTTCTCTGATAATTACAAATCTTTTGAGATCAGAGAGAGATTGCAGTTTCCTTTTTAAACTCAAACTCTTTTAGTATTTATCTTCCTCTCTTTTCCTTCTCTCCATATCAATCATACTTCTCTCTATTATTCTCCAAACCCTAATGAGCACAAGAAGAGGCTCTGACAGAATCAAGATGGCTGGTGGTTCAAATCCTAGTGCAGAGAAGAAAAGAAAGGCAACTGAGGATGAAGTTCAAACAATCAGTGGGGATTCAAGTTCTAGAACTCCCAGTGCAGAAGCAGGTGCAGAACTTCCTCCACCAAAAGATCTCTCTGGTTCATGTTAAACCCTCCTGAGCTAGCCTATCCAAGACTTACCAGATTATTCTATCTTAACATGAAGCAAAATAAGGAAAATTCACATCTAGTTGTTCAAACCAGAGTTGCTGGTGTCAATATGGAGCTAGATCATGCTGAGTTTGCATCTGTTTTAGGTTGTCCTAAGAGGTAAGACACAACCAATTACCCTCCCAAGAGTGAAGATTTGAAGTTAGCAAAAGAAGATTTCTTTCTACCCAACACTCCTACCTCATCCAAACAGTTAACACACTCTGTGTTAAATGTTGAAGCCAAGGTCTTATTCACTATCTTGATGAGATGTATTTTTCCAAGGGAAAATTCCAAGGAGTTGATCACGGAGAGGGTGTTGTATATTATGTATATGGTAATGCATGGGTATGCCATTGATCTTCCAAAGCATATAATGGAACACATGCTGTTTAGCCAAACAGATCAGAGAAAGCATCATTTACCTTATGCAAATCTGCTCACACTCTTCTTCCAACACCTTGAGATTCCAACTGCTGGAGAAGAGACTATCACTTCTGGGTTTGGTCTGCTGAATGAGAAAGCATTTGAGAAGATTGGAGTGGTGAAAACCAAAGCAAAGACTTGGAAGCTGTACTCAGAGTTGACAGAAGAAGAATTAAGTTCAAAGAAGTTTATCAAGCCCAAGACCTTGACTCCTACTTCAAGCCAGACCTCACAACCTCCATATTTATCTTCAATCTTTGAGAGACTTCATGTTTAGATTTGGACATGTATGAAGTCAAAGCAAATCAACATGATTTTGGGAATGATCTCCGGCAGATAAAATACATGGTTGAGAATATCTTCAGAAGCATGAATGTGTGTGATGTCCCAGAGGATGTCTTTCAAGCTAGAGAAGGTCTCAAGAAGGTTGGTTCTGACAAGAAGTTGCCCAGTGAACACTCAAACCAGGAAGAGGTTGCCTAGGACAAGGATAAAGACAAGCAGGTGATAGAAGAACAAGCTGCTCAAGAGGGAGAAGAAGTAAACAGTCCTGATTCAGGTGCATTGCTGATAAATATCATGAAGAAGAAGAAGAAGAAGAAGAAGAAGAAGAAGAAGAAGAAGAAGAAGAAGAAGAAGAAGAAGAAGAAGAAGAAGAAGAAGAAGAAGAAGAAGAAGAAGAAGAAGAAGAAGAAGAAGAAGAATCGGTCGGGTGAGGAAAAGAAAAGTAGGGGAAAAGAAGAATATTTAATCGGGTTGTGTCTCGGGTCAGTTTAGAATACGGATTTCCTACAGTGTATGTATAGTTATACCGGGTGTGGGTTGGGTTGATAATAAGGGTTGTTGACAAGTCTTTTATACGTACATACACATTTTACGTTTCAAAACTACACTTACCTCCCTGACCTTTCATTTTAATTAATTTATAACTTCTCAAAGCTACAATTATAACCCCCCAAACTTCATTAAAACCCTCAAATTTCCCTATTAAATTGGGGTATTACAAATCCATTCCCTTGAACTAACTAGTGACACTGATTTACTTGAGACCAGCAAATTGAGCATCTAAGGAAGTCTTCGGCCTAGTCTGAGCTCCTCAAACTATCCTGTTGGTATGACCAACTCAATCAAAACTCTAGTATTATGAGTAAGGGCAAAACAGTAATTTTGTGACATGAGATTTCTTCACGAAAGACTCTTATCATGACATTTCTGATCTAAGGGTCAAGTTTGACTCTTTAAGTTCACAGGTTTTTACAGGCTTGAAATACAGAGCTATTTCAAGGCCTTGAAACAGTTTTCAAAGCCTTGAATCACAGGTTTCACAGGCTTGAATAGGGAGGGCAGAGCTTTTGGTTTTTTCATGTTGTCAAATAGTTGAACAATGGTTTTTTCGTGTTGTCAAAGAGTTGAACAATGAAAATAGATGGCGAGTGCCTGATCGAATTGATCGGGTCATGTAGGAACAAGGTTCAAGTCTACCATCCTGTTAGGATGCCTCAGCTGCATACATCACTGCACTTCCATGTGACACCTATCGTAATGATAAACGGCTCGTCTCGCCGTGACCTTCTCTTGAATTCTCAAAACTTCTATCGCTCCATCCCCGCAGGGTCAGAGAACCCATCGCTGTCTCGGCTGTGCTGCCGAAGGCTCTGGGGAGCTGTTTCAAGGCCTTGAAACAACGTTCAAAGCCTTGAAACTGTCTGACCTGTATGCATATTCTAAGGGGGAGTTTTTATAAGTCTTTCTGATCATATTCTAACTCTCTCACCCCTATAATCGATCTGTTAGTACTTGATGATGAAAAAAAGCTTTTGATTCACTTGGACTTCGTCTAATTAACCTGTTTGACTTAGTTTTGCAGGGAAAGTTCATTTCCTAATTTACATGATTGGTTTCCTAACCTGGGTTTTAAAGAAAAGGAAATACTGAGAGATTGTGGTTCTGTGATCATTCAAACACTCATTACAGCTTCTCAATAAGTTTGAAGACAAGATCAGCACATTATCTTTGAAGATCCTGATCAACAATCCGTTGGGAAAACTGTTACAGAAGTTAAAGATGGCTGCCTAATAAACAGGAAGTTTGTTGCTGAAAATCGGGAAGATTTGCTGACCATTTGAGAAGTATAAATAGAAGTAAATTTGAAGCATTTGATACAACACTCAACGGGAAAAAAAGAGAGACACATTTCAAGGATTGTCATACATCAAAGAAGCACATCATTCTCTCAATCCAACTCACAGAAGATCACTGCATTCTCACTGCAGTTTCACTTCCAGTGTTCATCTGTTCTGTACTTAATTTGTATATCATTCTTATACTAATTCTAGCTCTCATTCTCAAGGATTGTTCAAAGTAAACAATAGAGAATTCTTAGTTAATTAGTTAGCTAGATCAGGTACTAGATAGGTTAGTGAGAACTACAAGCTGTAACAGAGTAAGGCATACCTCTGCGCTTGAGATTTAGGGCTTAGCTTTTGATTAATAAGAATTGTGTCGAAAATCCTATAGGGAACAGATCCATGAGGGAGAAACGTAGGTCCAAGTGGACTGAACTTTATAAATCCTATGTCTATTGCATTGTTCATTTCATTCTCATACTTTGTTTTACACAGCATTCAAACTAGTCTGTTTTCAAGGGTTTGAAACTCTTTTCAAGGCCTTAAAAAAGACTTATCTGTTTTCACTTAAACTGTATTTCATTTCAAAGGCTTGAAACTGTTTTCAAGACCTTGAACTTCATTACTCTTCACAGAAAACTCTCATCTTTACAAGTTTTATAAAAAGTTGGCATACTCTATTCACCCCCCCCCCCCCTTCTAGAGTATTTGTGCTGCATTTCTACCTACTTAATCCCCTTTCAATTGGTATCAGAGCTTGTATCACTGTATATATTTAACCATCTGGTGATCATGAGTAGTGCATGTTATGGTGGTTTCTCACAGGGAAGAGCTGCTAACATACCTCCTCTATTTTGTGGAGATAATTTTGCTCACTGGAATGCCCTGATGAAAATGTTCATCATTGATCAAGACATAGAGCTATGGACCATCATTCAGATGGACCTCACACTTTCTACACAGATAAAGATGGGATTAAAACTCCCAAATTTAAAGACTCTCTATCTCCATCTGAATTAGAACAATTCTCTAAAAATTTCAAAGCTATTAACATCTTGTATTGTGCTTTGAGTACAGCTGAATTCAACAGGATTTCAGGCTGTAAGACTGCCAAGGAGATCTGGGATAAACTTGTGGTGACATTTGAAGGAACCAGTCAAGTCAAGCAAACCAAGATCAACATCTATCTCAGCAATATGAGTTATTCAAGATGAATGCAGATGAGTCAATAAGAGACATGTTCAAAAGGTTCACAAACATTTTCAATAACCTTGATTCACTTGGAAAGCATATTTATGATGACGAAAAGGTGAGGAAGATTCTGAGAAGTCTTCCAAAGGAAAAATAGGAACCAAAGACTACTGCTATTGAGGAAGCTCAAGATCTCTCATCACTCCAACTTGATGACCTACAAGGGAAGCTTCTGACACATGAAATATCCGTGAATGAAGCTGATGGAGAGGTACCTGAAGGTGTCAAGAACTTAGCACTCAAGGCCAAAGAGAATGAGAAAATTCAAAGCCTTGAAACTGAGGATGATGATGAAGATCAATTTGCTTTGATTTCCAAAGCCTTGACCAAAATTCTTAAGATGAAGAAAAAGTTTGGAAACAAAGACTTCAATAGAGAAATACACAGATCATCCAGTAGCAAGGAATACAAAGGTAAGTCTTCTTCACAAAATAAATAAAAAGTCATGAATTGCTTTGAGTGTGGTGATGCATGACAATTTATTAGAGATTGTCCACACAAGAAAAGCAAGAACTTCCATAAGAAAGATCATGACAGAAGAAAGAAAGCTATGATAGCTTCATGGAGTGATTCAGATACCTTAAGTGACTCTAAATCAGAAGAAGAACATGCCAAACTATGCTTCACGGCCAAGCATTATGAAAGTTCTGAAAAGAACATTGAGATAACGGTAAATTGTTTGATTTCAAAACAAAGGAAGTCCTCTCAGATTATCTCAGAACAATGCTTTTAAATGAAGAGGACTACCTGAAAGAGATTAGAGTTTTGAAAGAAAAAGTTCAAGAGCAAGCAAAATAGAATTTATATCTTGTTTGTCTGAATCGAAATCTTGAAATCTCTCAGAAGAAAAATGACAGTGATATCAAGGCCTTGAAAACCAGTTTCAAAGCCTTGAAAATACAAGTCAAGGAAGTAGTCACTGAGAACTCTCTATTGAGTGATAGCCTTGTTAATCTGAGACATCAAGTTGATGAATTAGATAAACAAAAGACTACTCTTAATGAGAAACTTCAAGAATTTGAATTAGTCAAAGTCAAGCTTACAGGCTCATAACACAATTTGAACATGATTCTTGGAGAAAGTTCAAAGTCAATTCACAAAACTGGTATTGGATACAATCCAAATTTTTGAATAAAGAACAATACCAGATTTGTGAAATTTGGAAACTAAACTTCCCCTAAGTGTCATTTCTGCAACAAAATTGGTCATGTTAAGATGACTTCTCCTTTCAGAAGAAGAGACCCTCACATAATGAGGAACTCATTTCCAGTTCAACACAAAGGACAAGTCAAACAGATTTGGGTTCCTAAAGGGTTCAGACCACCTAACATGGTTGATCCTGAATATGAGTCCAAATTCCACACTTGGTCTAATAGCTAGGTAAGGCAGTGATTGGTGTTTGCAGGTTGTCACCAATGTTAAAGAACAAAAATGGTTAATGGACAGTGGTTTCTCAAGACACATGAGTGGAAAGAGATCTCTGTTCTCAGAATTGAAAGAGCAATCAGAAGGTTCAATTACACTTGGTGACAAAGGCAAATGCAACATTCTTGGTATTGGTAAAGTTGGTACAGATTCTAAAAATTCAATTTCTGATGTATATCTTGTCGATGGCTTGAAATTTAACTTGCTTAGTGTATCTCAGATTTGTGATAATGGTAATGAGGTTATTTTTGATATTGAGAAGTGTGTGGTGAAAAATGAGAAATCAGGCAATTGCATTCTCACGGCCTCTAGAACAAACAATGTTTATACTTTTCAGACTAACAAAGTTGCAGGTGAAAGCTTAAAGTGCATCAAGGCCTTGACAGAGGATTCAAAGCTTTGGCACAGAAAGCTTGGCCACATCATCTTGCATACCTTGAACAAATTGATCTCCAAATATTTGGTAAGAGGATTACCATCCATCAAGTTCAAAGATGATGAAGTATGCAAAGCTTGTGCTCAGGGTAAGCAGACCAGAAGCTCATTCAAGCCAAAGAAGTTTGTAAGTACTACTAGACCTATTGAATTACTTCACATGGGTCTCTGTGGTCCTATGAGGACTCCAACTCCAAAAGGAAAGAAGTATATGCTTGTTATTGTAGATGATTATTCTAGATTTACTTGAGTTATGTTTCTGAAAGAAAAATCTGAAGCCCTCTCTGAATTTTCAAAGATTTGCATAGAACTTCAAACCTTGAAAAACCTACCTATTGCTTCAATCAGAAGTGATCACGGTAGACATTTTTATCAAATAGAATATTATTTATTCTGTTCTAAACATGGTATCTCTCACAATTTCTCTGCTCCTAGAACTCCTCAACATAATGGAGTTGTTGAAAGAAAGAACATGATCTTGAAGATATGTCAAGAACAATGCTTTTAGAAAACAAGCTTCCAAAACACTATTGGTCATAAGCTGTGAATAGAACAAATTATATTTTGAACAGGTACTTGATCAGGCCTATCCTGAATAAGACCCCCTATGAGCTATTAAAAGGGAGAAATCCAAACATTTCTTATTTCAAACCTTTTGGATGCACATGTTTTTTTCCACACAATGGAAAGGACAACTTGGGTAAGTTTGATGCAAGAAGTGATGAAGGTATCTTTCTTGGTTACTCTCTGACTAGAAAAGCTTATAGTGTTTATAATAAAAGAACCAAGCGGGTTTAAGAAAGTATTCATGTTATTTTTTGATGAAATTTTTGATGGTTCTTTGAGTGAAAGTTTTGCAGACTTGAATCTGAACAAGCATGAATCAGAAGAAGAAGCTGAAAACTCACTTGATTTCAAGAAAGGTTTAGAAGGAAACAGAAGCTATTTTCAAGACGTTGAAAATTGTTCTCAAGGCCTTGAAAATAGAGATCAAAGCCTTGGAAAGGATGATCAGAAAGATATGAGTGATCACGCTACTACTTCAAGACCAGAAAAGCAATATGGAGAGCCTGAACCCTAGTCTCGAAGAAAGAGATTTAAATATATTTTATCTCATCCAGTTGACAACATCATTTCTAATCCAACCACAAGTACACGAACAAGATCACCGTTGAAGAACTTTTGTGCTTTTAATGCTTATATTTCTCTTGTAGTTCCTAAAACTGTGAAGGAAGCATTGCAAAAAGCAGACTGGATTATAGCTATGCAATGTGATATCAATGAGTTTGAAAGAAATAAGGTGTGGAACCTAGTTCCCCCACCAACAAACCAGTCTGTCATTGGTACTAGATGGGTGTTCAGAAACAAATTGGATGAAAGTGGCAAAGTGATCAGAAGCAAAGCAAGATTAGTTTCTCAAGGCTACAACCAAGAAAAAGGTATTGATTATGAGGAAAAATTTTCTCCTGTTGCCAGGTTAGAAGCTATTAGAATTTTACTTGCCTTTTTGCATCCTACAAGAACATGAAATAGTTCCAGATGGATGTGAAGTGTGCATTTTTGAATGGATATTTGCAAGAAGAAGTTTATGTTGCACAACCTCCTGGTTTTGAAAATGAAAAATTTCCAGATCATGTTTACAAACTTGACAAAGCTCTTTATGGTTTGAAACAAGCTCCAAGAGCTTGGTATGAAAGATTGTCAAAGTTTTTACTTGAAAATGATTTCAAAAGATGATTAATAGACAAGACCCTTTTCATAAAGACACATGAGAAAGATTTACTTGTAGTTCAGATTTATGTTGATGATATTTTATTTGGAGCTACTAATGATCTATTGTGCAAAGAATTCTCAAGTCATATGAGTAGAGAATTTTAAATGAGCATGATGGGAGAGTTGAACTTCTTCCTTGGATTTCAAATACATCATATGAAGAAGAGCATCTTTATACATCAAAGCAAGTACACTAGGGACTTGTTGAACAAGTACAGTATGTCTCAATCCAAAGAAATCAAGACCCCTATGAGTTCTACACTGTCCTTAGATAAGGATGATATTGGTAAGAGTGTCAATGTGAAAGAGTATAGAGGTATAATTGGATCATTACTATACCTTACTGCTAGTAGACCAGATATCATGTTCAGTGTATGTATGTGTGCAAGATTTTAAGCCGATCCAAAGGAATCACACTTAAGTGCTATGAAAAGAATCTGCAGATATATAAATGGTACCAAAGACATAGGGCTTTATTATCCAAGAAATTCTAACTTTTCTTTGTATGGATATTCAGATGCTAACTTTGCATATTACAAAGTTGATAGGAAAAGCACTTCAGGAAATTGTCAATTCACTGGATCCTCCTTGATCAGTAGGCACTCCAAGAAACAAAACTGAGTTGCTTTATCAACAACTGAAGCTGAATACATAGCTACTCGAGCCTGTTGCTCACAAGTCTTATGGATGGCTCAACAGTTGAGAGATATGGGAATTTATTTTAGAAGTACACCTATCAAATGTGACAACACTAGTGCAATATCATTAAAAAAGAATCCAGTTCAGCTTTCAAGAACCAAGCATATTGATTTTAGACACCATTTCATCAGAGATCATGCTGATAAAGGTAATATTGTTCTCGAATTTGTTTCTACTAACATGCAACTTACAGATATCTTCACTAAACCATTTCCATATGAAAGATTTTTAGCTCTACGGCTGGAATTAGACATGCTAAATAAATATGCATTGGTTTAGGGGGATTATGAGGTAAGGAAGGTAAGCTTTTATGTGTTTCAAATGTTTGAACTGATTTTCAGAGCCTTGAAAATTTTTCAAATCTTTGATTTTATTTGTTTCAGTATAACAGCGTTTCAAGACTTTGAAATTCTTTTCAAAGCCTTGAAAAATAAGTCTGATAATTTTTTAATCAATAACTCTTGGATCATTCAATATTGGGTGCTATCTTTGTAGATATTTGCTCAAAATTGCCCCTACCTTTTTCAAAATCCTTTTTCAGCCAAATATAGTATTAGAATATTTGTTTCCAACGGCTTCAAAGATTTGAATCTTCTCTGATAATTACAAATCTTTTGAGATCAGAGAGAGATTGCAGTTTCCTTTTTAAACTCAAACTCTTTTAGTATTTATCTTCCTCTCTTTTCCTTCTCTCCATATCAATCATACTTCTCTCTATTATTCTCCAAACCCTAATGATCACAAGAAGAGGCTCTGACAGAATCAAGATGGCTGGTGGTTCAAATCCTAGTGCAGAGAAGAAAAGAAAGGCAGCTGAGGATGAAGTTCAAACAATCAGTGGGGATTCAAGTTCTAGAACTCCCAGTGCAGAAGCAGGTGCAGAACTTCCTCCACCAAAAGATCTCTCTGGTTCATGTTAAACCCTCCTGAGCTAGCCTATCCAAGACTTACCAGATTATTCTATCTTAACATGAAACAAAATAAGGAAAATTCACATCTAGTTGTTCAAACCAGAGTTGCTGGTGTCAATATGGAGCTAGATCATGCTGAGTTTGCATCTGTTTTAGGTTGTCCTAAGAGGTATGACACAACCAATTACCCTCCCAAGAGTGAAGATTTGAAGTTAGAAAAAGAAGATTTCTTTCTACCCAACACTCCTACCTCATCCAAACAGTTAACACACTCTGTGTTAAATGTTGAAGCCAAGGTCTTATTCACTATCTTGATGAGATGTATTTTTCCAAGGGAAAATTCCAAGGAGTTGATCACGGAGAGGGTGTTGTATATTATGTATATGGTAATGCATGGGTATGACATTGATCTTCCAAAGCATATAATGGAACACATGCTGTTTAGCCAAACATGTCAGAGAAAGCATCATTTACCTTATGCAAATATGCTCACACTCTTCTTCCAACACCTTGAGATTCCAACTGCTGGAGAAGAGACTATCACTTCTGGGTTTGGTCTGCTGAATGAGAAAGCATTTGAGAAGATTGGAGTGGTGAAAACCAAAGCAAAGACTTGGAAGCTGTACTCAGAGTTGACAGAAGAAGAATTAAGTTCAAAGAAGTTTATCAAGCCCAAGACCTTTACTCCTACTTCAAGCCAGACCTCACAACCTCCAGATTTATCTTCAATCTTTGAGAGACTTCATGTTTAGATTTGGACATGTATAAAGTCAAAGCAAATCAACATGATTTTGGGAATGATCTCCGGCAGATAAAATACATGGTTGAGAATATCTTCAGAAGCATGAATGTGTGTGATGTCCCAGAGGATGTCTTTCAAGCTAGAGAAGGTCTCAAGAAGGTTGGTTCTGACAAGAAGTTGCCCAGTGAACACTCAAACCAGGAAGAGGTTGCCTAGGACAAGGATAAAGGCAAGCAGGTGATAGAAGAACAAGCTGCTCAAGAGGGAGAAGAAGTAAACAGTCCTGATTCAGGTGCATTGCTGATAAATATCATGAAGAAGAAGAAGAAGAAGAAGAAGAAGAAGAAGAAGAAGAAGAAGAAGAAGAAGAAGAAGAAGAAGAAGAAGAAGAAGAAGAAGAAGAAGAAGAAGAAGAAGAAGAAGAAGAAGAAGAAGAAGAAGAAGAAGAAGAAGAAGAAGAAGAAGAAGAAGAAGAAGAAGAAGAAGAAGAAGAAGAAGAAGAAGAAGAAGAAGAAGAAGAAGAAGAAGAAGACGAAGAAGACATCTCAAAAGCCAATCATTCCAGAAGTTGTCACTACTGAAGACCAGGCTGAAGAAGAAATTGCCGGTATGAATGAAGAGGCTGCAGAAGCACAGGAAAATGAGGAAGAAAGTGAGGAAGAAGAAGGAGAACAGGAATGAGATGAAGACCTAACCCCATAAACTCTAGCCTACTCTTTCTTGCCCACTCTCTTCTTAAATTTTCTTTTCAAAATTTTCCAAAGACTCTGATCCAACATTTTCTCATTCTTTTTTATGAAAGTCAAAAAGGGGAGAAATCTTAGGTTGTTTCTATGTTTTTAGTGACCAATCTTTTGGTCAGTGGGGAATTATCTGATACTTATTTTTTTTCTGCTTAAGTTAATTTTTGAATAAGTTGGACTCTTTTGGAACTTATGTGTTATGACTCTTTGTGCTATGTGCTAATGATTATTTTTTGCAGAAATGAAGGTTCAAACAGAAAGTGGTTTTGTCTTTCATCAAGGGGGAGATTGTAAGTTCACAGGTTTTTACATGCTTGAAATACAGAGCTATTTCAAGTCCTTGAAATAGTTTTCATAGACTTGAATCACAGGTTTCATAGGCTTGAAATAGCAGAGGCCTTGAAACAATGTTCAAAGCCTTGAAACTGTCTGACATGTATGCATATTCTAAGGGGGAGTTTTTCTAAGTATTTATGATCATATTCTAACTCTCTCACCCCTATAAATGATCAGTTAGTACTTGATGATAAAAACAAAAGCTTTGATTTATTTAGACTTCATCTAATTAACCTGTTTGACTTAGTTTTGCAGAGAAAATTCATTTCCCATTTTGCAGGATTGGTTTCCTAACCTGGGTTTTGCAGAAAAGGAAATACTGAGAGATTGTGATTGTATGATCAACCAAACACTCATGACAGCTGCTCAATACGTTTAAAGACAAGATCAGCACATTATATTTGAAGAACCTGATCAACTATCCGTTGGGAAGACTGTTAGAGAAGTCAAAGATTGCTGTCTAATAAACAGGAAGTTTTTTGCTGAAAATCAGGAAGATTTGTTGAACATTTGAGCAGTATAAATGGAGCTCAATTTGAAGAATTAGATACAACAATCAACGGGAAAAAAAGAGAGACACATTTCAAGGATTGTCAAGAATCAAAGAAGCACATCATTCTCTTAATCCAACTCACAGAAGATCACTGCATTCTCACTGCAGTTTCACTTCCAGTGTTCTTCTATTATAAAATTAAGTTGTATATCATTCTTATACGACTTCTAGCTCTCATTCTCAAGGATTATTCAAAGTGAACAATAGATAATTCTTAGTTAATCAGTTAGATATAGAAGGTACTAGATAGGTTAGTGATAACCACAAGCTGTAACAGAGCAAGGCATATCTCTGTGCTTAGATCTAGGGCTTAGCTTTTGATTAATAAGAATTGTGTTGAAAATGCTGCAGGGAGAATATCCCTGAGGTAGAGACGTAGGTCCAAGTGGACTGAACTCTATAAATCATGTGTCTCTTGCATTGTTTATTTCATTCTCATACTTTGTTTTACACAGCATTCAAACTAGTCTGTTTTCAAGGGTTTGAAACTCTTTTCAAGGCCTTGAAAAAGACTTGTCTTTTTTCACTTAAACTGTATTTAATTTCGAAGGCTTGAAAATGTTTTCAAGGCGTTGAACTTCATTACTCTTCACAGAAAACTCTCATCTTTGCAAGTTTTACAAAAAGTTGGCATACTCTATTCAACCCCCCCCCCCCCACCTTCTAGAGTATATGTGCTGCATTTCTACGTGCTTACTCCCCTTTCAGACTCCATAAGAACCTCTGGTTCAGTTGAGTTTTCTATAAGGGATAAAATAGTAATTTCACAATTCCTTCAGCTAAACACTCAAATCTTGATACATGACATGACCTCATGTCTCTGTGACAGCTTTATGACATCTAGAAGCCAGTTGTGTCCATATAGACTTGAATATGTACTTAATACTGATAAGACTGAGACTTCGAAGGCTAAATAGTCATTCTGGGCTAGACAACTAGGATGATATTGCAGATGCATTGTACCTCACTAATGAGTACATGCTCTCATAAGTAAATGTAAATTTGTATGTGTAGAGGTTGTCGTGACAGAGATCAGCAGTGCTGATAAGGAGTACTAGGCAGGCTACTAGGTATGCATGTGAAAGCTTAGTTTGTAATGAAAGATGTTAGAATATAGATTTTAGAAGCTATGGATATGAAATACGGGACAGATGGAAGAACTAATGTTGGTTCATACTTATTTATATACTCGTGAAACTTGTGATTACGGATTTGATTCATGCTTGTCTCTGAACTGCTTGGTCAATATTTGATTCATGTTACTCTAGACCTTTGTATGGTCACCAAAGTCTCCGGACGTTTGAATGTTGTGGTGGCAAACACATATGGAACCCGGTCTACGGGCTTATCAGTCGGTACGTAGCTAGCCCCCGGTTGTAGGAAACTAGTTCTACTTTGTGGACTGACGATTCATTAGGGGTGTGCACACTTAAGGTCCGGTTTGTCTTGGTGGATCAGTGGATACTAGAATAGGGAACTGAGTTTGGACTTGTTATAATTGCGTATTAACTGATATCAATATTATTGGTATAACATTCACTATGATCTTTGATGTGGTCGGGTTATATGGCATATGCATTACAAATTCAGGCTAAACGGTTTCAAAACTGTATATATCTAATTTCTTATAAATTCTGTTTTATTCATAGCAATCTGACTTCGTAACGTCACTGCCTTATTTTTTGTTAAGTGAGTGCACGGGAGTGTAGACACTCAAAATTTGCGACCAAACAAGTGGTGCCACGTGTCTATTATGACCTAAATAAATTGTGAATTCAAATAGAATTCAACATCAACTGATGTCCTTAGGTGATATTTAGTGGTGGACTAAATTATTTGCAAGGAAGGAGTGCTTATGGGGACGCCACGTCACTACATGACATGGCTACAAGTCAACAAGTAAGGCCTATAAAATAGTGTGTTGCAGCTATCAAGACTAGAAAGCACGACCAATTAAATCACGCCACTTGTCAAATTGATGCAGAAAATAAATAAATAATATTTATTGTATACCTTGACCAACAAGTCGTCTCATTGCCTATATAAAGGGGACATCCTTAGTAATAATTGACACACAACTACATCTTGCAAGGAGAGAGATCTGAAGATCAAGCTACTAAAGCCCTGAAGAGTTCATCCATCTACAAGATCATCAACGATTTTTGAGACCTTAGAAGATCCTACCCACGTTCTTCGTGAGCTTAGAAGATCTTCATCTATGATCTTCGAAACCTTCGAAGATCCTTCCCACGGTCTTCGCAACCTTCGAGACCTTCGAAGATCCTTCCCACGTTCTTTGAGACCTTCGAAGATATTCATCAACGATCTTCGAGACCTTCGAATATCCTTCCCACTTTATTGGAAAACTTCGAAGATCTTAATCAAAGATCTTTGAGACATTCCAAGATCCTTACCGCGTTCTTCAAGACCTTTGAAGATCTCCATACGTGTTCTTCGGTACCTTTGAAGATCTTCATCAACGATCTTCGAGACCTTCAAATATCTCCTACTCATTCGATTTAAGACTAAGCATCTAAAACCCTCGTTCGAAGTCCAAGTTTCAGTACCTTCAACGTGTTCTTCATCGAAATCGAAGATGCCTACCAGTTCGATCCGAGATCAAGTTACGAAGCCCTCGTTCGACGTTCAAGGAGAAGAATAGGGGATTTAATTTCTGTTTAGAAATTCGCTGTCATAGATTGTAATTCACATCATCAATTAATCTATAAAAATATTTGTTTCACCATATTTCTCGCTTTTGTTTCCAATAGCTTAAATTTGTTTGTACAAATTTTAGAACGCCCAGTGGGACTTCCCTGCCCCTCATCTATTTTCTTAAAGTACAACTGTTCGTGATGTCTCCTACGAAGGATAACTAACTTCAATCCCTCAAGGATGGAGACGCAGAGTCTTCAACCTCAGAACAAACTTCAGAACTAAAATCACTCTTCGAGTAATTCGTATTATGTCTAAGGTCATGTCAACTTCTGGGAGAAAGGAAGATGATTCTTTAGAAAAGATTGTGAACGATGATCTAGACGTTGCTCCGAAAATGTCGCAGTCACATCCACCCACCCCTCAGGAGTCTTCTTCTACCAACAAGTCTGGGGAGGAAATTTTCGAAAGCAACTCTAAATATGACGCAAAGAGTAGTCCGTATAAACCAACGCGTGATCAGGATGCTGATATCAGCATGCACGTCATGACTACTAGTGTGGTCCCTCTCAAATAGCAAGTAGAAAATCTCACCAAGGGCCTTGACGAGTTAAAGAAGATTGTGGAAGAACGTGATGTGCAACTTGAAAAGTTGATAAATAGCCTCGAGAGTCGCGAAGAAGGAAGCCAGGCGTTCAAACACATTCCTAAGGCTCCATAAGAAGTCAGAACAGTGAACATCAGACTAGGACAATTATCAACTGTGCAATTTTCAGCCAATGTTTCCATTCCCCTCAATACACTACAAGAGATAATCCTAAACACCATGAATGGGCGTCCTGGAGTACTGTTGACTTCATCTAAGTCCTACATTAATCCTTACACAGAGAGAATCGAGAAGTTAAGCATGCCAGATGATTAAAATTGTAATACCCCGTATTTCACTTAGGGGTTATTTTTTAATACTAGAAAAAAAAATATTTGACGATTTCAAGAAATTAGTATTTTAAACTTAATCTAGACCTATTTTTAGTTGCTAAAGTATATGGGTACTATGTGGCATTTACGATTATCTAGTATTCCATTTTAGGGGTTATTTTATAATTTATACAAGTTTGGAATACTTGCTATTTTATTATCATAAGTTAAAATAAGACAATTTTATATTAATTTTCATTAGTTAGTTCAAAATATATCCCTCTTGTATATAAAATTTTAGAGTTACCCTCAATTTCTAGTATTTGCATGTCAACCTTCATTTTCTTGTTATTCCAATTTCTACCCCAATTATGTTGTTGGGAGACTTTTGAATTGTACTGTACTCCTCCATTCACTATCTTTGGTCAACTCTACAAAAATATGGAGATACTAGTACATCTCTCCCTATATGAACCATCTTGTTACATCAAACTCCATCTCCATCAACTCCCTCAATTCCCACTACTACCTACCATCTTGTATATAAATCATCTTGTGAGATTCTTCACCACCAACCTCCACCATCAATCACAGTTTTTTATTCTCATTTTCTATCCTTTTGTCTCTTCAAGAACACTCATACTACCTCTTTTGTCTCTCTCAAAACACAATTCCCGTTTTTCGGTGCTGACCTCCCAAAAACTTCATAAAAACTCATTTTTCTAGTCTCCAAATCATGGATAACTTGAGTCCGCCTTAATGTCATCATGGAGGGGTGTTTTTTCAAGGATTGAAGGCCAATTTTACTCATTTATCCACCATCTACTTGAATCTTTGGGTAAACTTTCATCTAGTCTTGAATTCATGCTTGCATGTCCATGTTTAGTTTTGATTGATGAAATTTCAACTTAGTTTTCTTCATTTCCATGTTTGGTTCTTCATTTCAATGGCTAGATGATGAGTTTCACACTTTCATATTCTATATTTCATAAAACCGACACTAAAACACACATGCACTTTGGTGATCATCTTCTTGGTTGCATGTGCATTTTAAATAGGTTTTGATCATTGTATCAATACCATTTGAAAATTATGATTTTATATCTAAAACGGTGTTATTTGGGTGAAAATTAACTTTTATTAAATTGCATGTACCACTAGGACAACTCTTGTTGATTTTTGAAAAAATTGCATGTTGGTACAATCTCACCAATTTGTGGAAAACATGGATTATCTCAAAATTTTGTTTTTGTAGAATTTTCAACTATTAAATATTTTGAAAAAAGACTCAGAGAGGGTCATTTTGAGAAACAAATCATCTTCATATCATTCTGAGTTCAGGAGATGTGGTCCTTTGAACTTTGCATGTTTTCTGAAACTCTACTTTTGGACCATTCTTGGAATTTTGATTAAAATCCCCATTTTCAGAAACTTTTGGCACCTAATCTTTCTTGTGTTATTACTAGAAACATTGAGGGTAATTTCTGGAGAAGATGAGTTTTATTTCTATTCTCCAAGTGGTAGTAATCACCATGAAATGTTGAAAGTTTTTGCAAAACTCTTCTCTGCATAGCAGTGTTTGTTATTATTTTTAACTTGAATTTTATAATAGTTATTCATTATTTTATTTATGTTTCTAAAAGTAGAGACATGTAGGTTGATCCTAAATTAATTTTATGATTTTATGAGATGTTTTGATATGGTAAATTGAGCTATAAAGTCAGAGCTACAATTCTGTCCAGAATTATGGTTTCACATTTTTAAGAAAACTTTATTTTTTAAACTTCTACGTGTTTTATTGGACTTATTTTAATAAGTGAAAATAATTATATGTGAATTTATGACATATAGGATTATGTCGCATGTGGGGTTGCATTTTTATTATCGATGTGTAATTGGTTGTAACGAGTACGTAACTTGTGTGATTGTAGACAATGGCCTCGTAGGAGATAGTGGTTGTCGTTTGAGTGCTAGACTTAGTTTCTTGCTTTTGGTTGTGCTTCATCTCAGTGGTAAGTACATATGTGCGACCTCTACTTATCAAAATGTGCGTTTGCGTATAACGTCTTGAATGAATATTATCTTAATTGCGAAAGTATGAGAAGCATGTATTATTTTCAATAATTGTTTGAATACCTATGAATCTTTTGTGAGAACCCTTAAAATTACTTGTGAAATGTTGATATTTTGATTCTTATGTGAAAGAGAAGAATTAAAACACTTATAATAGATTTAGGACGATGTAAGAGAGTTTTGTTATTTATGGCTCCGGCCGGAGGCGCCAAGCGATCCTCGCGTTGCTTATGGCTACGGCCATTGAAGCAATACTTCCTTTTATTGGATAGAACTTAATTGTTCATAAATCCTCCCTCGACGAGCCAAAATGTACCAAGGTATTGCATCCAAAGGTTTTGTAGAGCTATAGAGTGCTACTTATACTTGTAAAGGTCACTACGGTAGAGGGGTGTCAACACTTAAGGCCTTTTAGCTATGTATTGTGAGATGGGATTGACGTATGGGCTCCCTTAACGCTCGAATGAAATAGGGTTTGATAGACCCTAGAAGGAACCCTTTATGATTATTTTGTGATCCCTATGTCTACATCGATCCTCCTGGTGACTCTGGACATGCTAACGGTTGATTGAACTTGAAAAAAAAGTTGACTACTCTAGTTATGTAGTTTGTGGGTCTGGATATGCCCTAAGCGAATGAAATGAGTTGAAAATACTGGCTACTCGTGATTTAATATTGTTATCAATTCAAATGGACTTGTTTACTCCAGATAGTTTACTAATTTCAGAATTCCTTGAATACTCGTAGTTTATAAACGTTTTAAAGTTGACAGATACTTTCTACGCGATTACTTATAACTGTTCAGCAATTCTCAACTCTTTTACTTATAATTATTTAAAATCTCTTGATTTATTTTGACTTAATCTTGTGTGCGACTCATTGCTTTACATATCGTAGTTAGTATTTATTCAGTTTTTGCTGATCATTTTCATCAAACTGCGTCGGCTTTTGCCATTTTAAAACCACAGGTCGTGAATCAAGGTTGGGGGATGGGAACGCGGATCGAGATGAATACGTTTAGCCTGAGTTAGATCACATAGTTTTTTTAAAACATATTGATCTTGTAAACTTTTCTTCTCAAAGAGTGTTTTATTTATTAGCTAAATTGTAACATTCGTGAACACATTTTTACTTTTGGTAATCGATTGTCTCTTTAACTCTGAACCGAGTTCGCGGGTTGTTTCAGTTGGTATAAGAGCATCAGTTCTCCGGTAAGTGACTTTTCGATTTCCATTAGTAGAGAATAAGAATGTTAAAAATGTTTTTTAAATTTTAAAATTAGGTAGGATAACCCAATTTGGTAACAAATGAAGTAAACAAGCCGTGGGTACCTACGTATTATTAAACTCGATTTGTACTGTATTTTTTGATAAATATTAACGACTATTTGAGATGTTCATGTAAAATTTACTTGCCTATATACAGACGCAATACTTATGTGACATGCTTATTTATATTGAAATGCTTGCTATAGTTTTGTGATGTGTATCTATGCCTCTTTATGATACTATGTTATTTGTCGACGATAGAGTAACGACGTTTTGACTTAGAAGACCCTTGTACCATTCCTTTCAAAGATATTAGCGCGACTTATAAGATAACACATTGTTCTGTTTCATTTTGAGTTAACTTGACATGGTCATTTCGAAAATTAGGAAGTTCTAACAATAAAGTATTCTCTTAAAAAATGATTTCTAAAAAAATGATTAGGCGTGGAGCTACCAGTCCGCTGGTGTGACTCTTAGTACGAAGGTACTATAAGTTGTACCCACTGTGTAGACTAAGTTGAAACATTATAAACACATAGGAGTTGTGATGGAGAGACATGTTATGTGACGACACATAGTGCTCTTTTCCCCCTCGTATGCGTGGAACACTTGAGGTGATTGGTTTATCTAATCCTACACAGGTATGACAATATTTTAATGTGGATGAGCCAAGCAAAATAACGTGTTAGTTCTGATCAAAGTAATTTTTATGTCTAAAAGTTTCAAGACTTGTTTAAATACTAGACTTTTTTTGAATCGCTTTGTAAACTTGAGAACTTGTATGTTGATCTAGACCTTTCTAAATTTGATGTCGACCTTTTACATGAGCTAACTTATTTGTCCAAAATGTGACGCGAGTGGGAGGCGATGTAATCGACCGAGAGCGCATTTCATATTAATATAAGTGTCGCATGTGCATTAGCATTGCATATGAGTCTCATGTGCATTAGTTGCATTCTCGTGAACTATTTTCGTAGTTTCATGTAAATTTTTTTCGTAAACTTCGGGGACGAAGCTTCGTTTTAAGGAGGATATAATGTAATATCCCGTATTTCACTTAGGGGTTATTTTGTAATATTAGAAAAAAAATTGACGATTTCAAGAAATTTATTTTAAACTTATTCTTGACCTACTTTTAGTTTCTAAAGTATATGGGTATTTTGTGGCATTTACGATTATCTAGTATTCTACTTTAGGGGTTATTTTATAATTTATACAAGTTTGGATATCCTTGAATACTTGCTATTTTATTATCAAAAGTTAAAATGAGATAATTTTGTATTAATTTTGATTAGTTAGTTCCAAAAATACCCCATCTCGTATATAAAATTTTAGAGTTACCCTCAATTTCTAGTATTTGCATGTCAACCTTCATTTTCTTGTTATTCCAATTTCTACCCCAATTATGTTGTTGGGAGACTTTTTACTTGCACTATACTCCTCCATTCACTATCTCTGGTCAAATCTATAAAAATATGGAGACACTAGTACATCTCTCCCTATATGAACCATCTTGTTACATCAAACTCCATCTCCATCAACTCCCTCAATTCCCACTACTACCTACCATCTTGTATGTAAATCATCTTGTGGGATTCTTCACCACCAACCTCCACCATCAATAACATTTTTTCATTCTCATATTCTTTCATTTTGTCTCTTCAAGAACGCTCATACTACCTCTCTTGTCTCTCTCAAAACTCCATTCCCGTTTTTGGGTGTTGACCTCCCAAGAACTTCGTCAAAACTCATAAGGATTGAAGGCTAATTTCACTCTTTCATCCACCATCTTCTTGAATCTTTGGGTAAACTTTCTTCTAGTCTTGAATTCATGCTTGGATGTCCATGTTTAGTTTTGATTGATGAAATTTCAACTTCGTTTCATTTCCATGTTTGATTCTTCATTTCCATAGCTAGATGATGAGTTCGACACTTGCATGTTTTATATTTTTTAAATTCCACACTATAACACACATGCACTTTGGTGATCATCTTGTTGGTTGTATGTTCATTTTAAGTAGGTTTTTATCATTGTATCAATACCATTAGAAAAGTATGATATTATGTTGAAAATTAACTTTTCTTAAATTGCACGTACCACTAGGACAACTCTTTTTGATTTTTGAAAACATTTGCACGTTGGTACGATCTGACCAGTTTGTGAAAAACATAGATTATCTCCAAATTTGTTTTTGTAGAATTTCCAAATCTTACATATTTTGAAACTATACTCAGAGAGGGTCATTTTGAGAAAAAAAAGAAAAAATATCTTCATATCATTCTTAGTTAAGGATATATGGTCCTTTGAACTTTGCATAATTTCTGAAACTCTATTTCTCGACCATTCATGGCATTTTGATTAAAAGCCCCATTTTCAGAAACTTTTGGCACCTAATCTTTCTTATGTTATTACTAGACACATCCAGGGTCAATTATGGAGAAGATGTGTTTTATTACTCTTCTCCAAGTGGTAGTAAGCACATTGAAAAGTTGAAATTTTTTTTCAAAACACTTCTATGCATAGCAGTGTTTGTTATTTTCGTAAGTTGAGTTTTAGAATAGCTATCATGATTTTCTTGAATTTTTTAAATTAAAAACATGTAGGTTGATCCTAAATTAATTTCATGATTTTATGAGATGTTTTGATATGGTAAATTGAGCTCTAAAGTCAGAGCTACAATTTTGTCCAGAATTGTGGTTTCACATTTTTAAGAAAACTTGAGATTTTGAACTTCTAAGTGTTTTGTTGGACATATTTTGATAAGTGAACATAATTATATGTGAATTTGTGACATATAGGATTATGTCGCATGTAGGGTTGCATTTTCATTATCGATGTGTAATTGGTTGTAACGAGTACGTTATACGTGTGATTGTAGACAATGGCCTCGTAGGAGAGAGTGGTTGTCGTTGGAGTGCTAAGCTTAGTTTCTTGCTTTTGGTTGTCCTTCATCTCAGTTAAGTACATATGTGCGATCGTAACTTATCAAAATGTGAGTTTGCGTATAACGTCTTGAATGAATATTATCTTAATTGCGAAAGTATGAGAAGCATGTTTATTTTCAATAATTGTTTGAATACCTATGAATCTTTTGTAAGAAACCTAAAAAGTTACTTGTGAAATGTTGATATTTTGATTCTTATGTGAAAGAGAAGAAATAAAACACTTCTAATAGATTTTGGACGAAGTACAGAGTTTTGTAATTTATGGCTCCGGCCGGAGGCGCCAAGCGAACCTCCCGTTACTTATGGCTACGGCCATTGAAGCAATGCTTCCTTTTATTGGATAGAACTTAATTGTTCATAAGTCCGCCCCCGACGAGCCAAATTGTACCAAGGTATTGCGGCCAAGGGTTTTGTAGAGCTGTAGAGAGCTACTTATACTTGTAAGGGTCACTACGGTATAGGGGTGTCGACACTTAAAGCCTTTCAGCTATGTATTGTGAGCGGGGATTGGCGTATGAGCTCCATCAACGCTAGGGTGAAATAGGGTTTGATAGACCCTATAAGGAACCTTTTATGATTACTTCGTGATCCCTCGGTCTACATCGATCCTGCTGGTGGCTCTGGACATGCCTCAACTAAACTTAACGGTTAATTGGTGTTGAAAGAAAGTTGACTACTCTATTGATGTTGTTTGTAGGTCTGGATATGCCCTAAGAGAATGAAATGAGTTGAAAATATTGGCTACTCGTGATATAATATCATTATCAGTTCAAACGGTCCCATACGTAAGAAGTAAAGGACCGTCCCGAAGAAGAGACGCACAAATATTGGGAAGAATGATCCTAATGAGTTAGGAGTCAATCAACAAACTATCAAAGACGTTCGAGCCATGAAGAAGCTAAAGAACATCTCTTGCGGCATGGGAAGTGTTGTTCCTTCGTTTTTAATCATGATTGAAGAAAATGGCTTAAGAATTTCTCCTATAAATGGGATATTCTTAAAGTTCCATCATCCTTAAATTGCTTCAAAGCTCTTGGATAAGATCCTAAACTTTCTCAATCTTCCCACGTGAAGATTGTCTACCGCTCCTTAGGCATGTCGTTTCAACTCTCCTTAAGCACGAGCATAAGCTGCTTCACAGCTCTGGCACGAGCATGAACCGCACCACCGCTCTGTTAGTACGAGCATAAACTGCTTTATAGCTCCGAAGGCATGACCTTAAACCATTTCACAACTCCTCGAGTAAGAGTAAGTTTCTTATCCTCCATACTCCTTGCACAGAAGAGTATAAATTATGAATGCACACAAATTAAACTCGTTTGACTTGATCCTCAAAAGGTACGTAGGCAGCTTGGGGTACCACCTTGAGTGCAGCCATAACCATCAAACAAAAATCCGCACCTCGGAGTCTCTTAAAGTCAAGGGGAACAACATCTCGTCGACGAGAGAATGAATGATTAGTGCAAGCCGTTGAACACTTCTCTCGTCTAAGTCGCATAACACTATCATGATAATAAGGAACAGTGTAGGCCCTTGAACACTGAGAGAATAGGCTTGCAGATCGACCAATGCAAAACATAAAACTTGTGAGGAATTCTGAGATAAATTTCAACCTTGGTAGGGGATGCCACACAAAAAATGAAACATGTTTACGAAAATAAAATAGCACATCATAATCCTATATCATGTATGAAGGCATGCTCTGCCCCATGTGGAGCTCCATATTCGTGGCGTGTGAATATGCACAGTGAAAGGAGTAAGAACAGTAGGGCACTAGGAATCGAAAACTACTCATTTATTACATAATCCAAAGCTAGCACTACATGTACCACTCCATCTCACCTCTTTTGCATCATTTGAACTTTTTTACCCGTAATTGGGTCACTTCGACTCAGTGATTTGGATCGCAAAACGATGTAATTTTTTTATCTTTTTTTATTGTGTTGTAGAATAAGAGTTACTCTACAACACTATGAAAATTTAATTAAAAATTGCAAAGTTTTTCTATACAAATTACCAGGTCAAAGTGACCCAATGATAGTGGTAAAAGTCCAAATGGTGCAAAAGAAGCGGGACAGAGTGACACGTATCTCTGCATGTATATACGCGCATACGAGAAGGTTGGTACCAAATTTCTACAGTACTTGAGTGATTTATGTTAGGCTTCATTACTTAATGCATACCCCAAATTTTATGAAACTATCATTTTGTAACTCCCAGTTCTAAAATAAGCTGATTGCACTCCCTATTTTTTTCAATAAAAACGTCAATGTGAAACTGGGAAAAAAAATTATCTAATACTGAATAGAATAATCCGTTAGTTGATTTTCATATCCTTTTGTTAAAGGGTAAAACCGTCCATCCACTCTTATCTACCAAGATTTTATCTTATTTTACCTTCTTCCTTTTGATTTATCAATCCATCCTCCAAAATAATTAGCGTGCTACCCGTCTGGAAAATTCGTCTTTGAAAAATACCCTCCTCTCACATATGTTTAGTTGTTGATATCACTTTAGGTTAACAAGTGTAACTAACTCAATTTTTTCTTAATTAACCTTATTTTTAAAATTAAACGACACAGTTTACTCTTCTTAACAACTGGGACGTGAGAGTTATTTGCTCGTCCAAGTTGTTTAGTTGTTGTTTTGTATGCCCTCGTCTCAGCTTTCATTGCTCGTCTCAGTCTGGAAATATACTGAGACGAGAGTTACGCTCGTCTAAGTATATTATCATAATGAGACTGAGACGAGCTATGTATACTAAGACGATGCAATTGGTCGTCTGACACAGACTTGCTTTTCCAAAACTTGAAAATAATTTAACTGAGATGAGCAGTCAGAAAAGTTAAAGAAAGATCGTAAATGGAAACAAAATAAGTTCATTACATAGAAACTTAACAAAAAACTTTAAAAAATTTCAAATTTTTGGGTTTTCATGGTAACTCATCGGAGCTCCAATCTTCATCACTACTGCTACCTCTTCTTATTTTCTTCACCGAATGAGATGGCGACCTCTCCGATGAACCAGAGTAAACAAAATAAGTTCACCGTGTCTTCCTCATCTTCATCATCTGAGTATTGAGTCGTTTCCAAACCCCTTTTAGCGAAAAATGGAGGTAAATCTTCATCGTCGTCTTCATATTCTTCAGAATCTCCAGATTTTTCCTCCTTGGTTTCGTTCTTTTCCTCACTTACGTCTCTTTCTCATCATTTGATGGGCTATTCTTTTCCAATTCTGATAGGATGAGTTTGGAGAATAGATCAGTGGCTTTTATAGAAGTATAAATAGTGGGTAGATGAAGAGACGGGAGGCACCTTTACAGGTTCTTGTGCACGTATTTAAGATTTGCATTTTTTAAAATGTAGTAATTTAGATACATTTTCTAGATACATTGAAAATGTATCCAAATTATTACATGTTTTCTAGAAAATGTAATGATTTGGATACATTTTAAAAAATGTCATGATTGCATGTTTTGTAGAAAATGTATCCAAATTTAAAACATGTAGTATAGAAAAATGTAATAATTTGGATAAATGTAAAAAAATGTAATACTTTACATACTGATTTAAAAAAAAACTGAAAAATGATAGAAACAAAAGATATATTGACTACGCAATCATCGGAAGAAGTTGCAAGCTTGAGATTACAAATAATGAACATCGACTTTTATCACAACGTTAATGTTTTAATTGAGGGAAAATATTTTTGATATGCCCTTTTACATGGCAATGGCTACATCCGTACGTTCCCGTTGCTCGCTTCTTTTCACGCACTATTTCGACAATTGGCTTGTTTATTTTCCCCTTGTCCCTCCAAACTGTGACCACTTTCTTCGGTGGAAGTGGGCGGAAGCTTATTATGTATGCAGGTACTTCGCTTGTGTCCCACGTTGCTGGGTTGGGAGGAGTCTGAATTGAACAGCATAAGCCTTTTTGTAGTAGTCGAGTGAATAGAATATCGTTCTTGACATTGGAACGACCAAGTTTATTGAGTTATGTTTCACAAACACACACATGTACAGACTGGAACCACATCTATTGGTATTTGCCGCACGTGCTGGTTCCGAGGCAATGTACTGGGTGGAAGTTCACTAGATGAGTTTTCAGGACATTATCGCGGACTTCGTACAGAGACTCTGTAATTGCTCGCATGAAAAGGCCTATACACTTTTGAGCACGGCACAACATTCTTTTCTCCCTTTTGTAGTCAAGTAGGTGTTTCCCATGTCAATACCCTTGTTTTGTTTTCTGAGGAGCCACTCGCTTTGTTGGTCGCCTATTTCGGAGAACATTGTAAGAGCTTTGTCAGACTGCGGCGCCAGCAGGGACGAGTTAATAGACTCTGCATGGTTGGATGTAAGCATCTCAAACTGTGCTGTTTTACAATACGACCTTGCCTATTTCTCTAGACCGGAATCTCTTACGTATTGTTCGACGGTCTTATTGTTAATGTTGTTTGGCCGGTCGCACTCAATATTCATGTCCGTCAAATATGACTCACAGGACACCTTATCAAATTTATATGTCGCATTCCAAAAATGATCCACCCACTTATGTGAATTGTAATGCGACAGAGCGTTCATTTTCAAATGGTGATAGCAGTGAAGGTGGTTGGGTAAGGGGTACACCGCCTTGATTGAATTGATGACAGCCTGGTGCCGATCTGAAACGAACGTCAACTCATTTTGGTCCTAAAAAATTGAGCTCAGTTTGGTTAAGAACCAAGTCCATGCATGGGTGTTCTCCTTGTCCACTAGTCCCCATGCAATGGGATAGCAGTTTTTCTCGCTATCAACCATTGTGCATACGACCAATTGCAGTGGTTATTTTTTCATGTGCGACATATCGATGACAATTACGGGCCGCATATACGGTATCCTCTCAATTTGTGCGCCAAAAGCAAGGAAACGGTACATGAAAACACCTTGTTTGTCCATTCCCATATCCCATAATGTACAAGGGTTCAAGATTTGACAAGAATACATGAACACGGGAAGATCGGCGTAACTTTGAGAACGAGTACTCTCGATCATCGATTTGGCCCTTTGACGTGCATACCACGCCCCCCAGTACGATAATCTACTTCCCAGATCTTTGGAGACCTCCTGTACTTGACTGATTGTGGGTGTCTTTTTTTATTGGCCCATCAGTCCTAGTAATCAACAACCTCACAATTAATGTTACGGTGCTTCCCCTCTACGCTGCTTGCGGTACATGTGTGAATGGGGTTATGTTTCTTCACCTGATAGTGCATTGAATCTTTATGCTTGTACGCCCCAACCTTCCACTTGCATTCCTTATTCTCGCAGCGCTGTATAATTCGATTCTGGTCTCGCTCATGAACGTAAAAAGTCTGTTTCTTTGCACCAGCAACCTTTCTAATATGGTGGGACAACGCGTACCGGTATACAAACCTTTCATCTCTATTTCCAGACTGTCAACCCTTCCCTCACCACATTGTCCACGACTCCCTGAACAGTCTACCGCAACATTGGCCAATGCAAAATTGGTTTGCTCCATTGATTCACCAGTGTCAACCATATCTTGGTCAGCTAATTGTACCATGTCGTTATGGTGAACCGAAGACGATGGAATGATATCAATTGTATTACATGCTACTCGAGCTACAATGTCTTCCTCATGATCCTTGGCGAGTATCTCAACATCTGAAAGTAATCCTCGCGGTATGTAAGGGGGTACTCAAAGGAACCAACTGATTGTTTAGGGTTTCAGTTTGATCCCCCAAATCCTGGTCAGCAACGTCAACATCTATGTATGGTTGTTCCACCAAATCCTTAAACGTGACGTACATTGTTACAATAGATCCCCTTTCCGTAGTATCAAAAATATCTTTGATTTCTATATCTTTAGTGAGGATATTAGGCTCGATCAAGTTTGCATCAGAAAATTGGAAATGATAACGTAAGACCACCTTTTTGGGAGGCGGACAATCTATATCCATTCTAACCGAAACTTCATGCTCCAAACAATCTACAATAATGCCTAGGTTATCTTGAAAACCGCATTCTTCACTGCCTGGCCTATGTATACGTGTCTACCTTCGGCACGCGTCCATTCACCATTCCAAACAGCACGGAACATCAATTTTCTCACCATTTCTATATGTCAATAAAGTACATTGTTGAGATGATTTTAGAGTTTAGTGTTTATGGTTTAGATAATTTAAGTGTTTAGTGTTTATCGTTCAGCTGATTTTAGGGTTTAGATGATTTTAGGGTTTGGATGATTTTAGGGTTTGGTCAGGAGAGAATGATTTTAGGGTTTGGATGATTTTAGGGTTTGTTGATTAGGAAATAATGATTTTAGGGTTTGGATGATTTTAGGGTTTGTTGGTCAGGAGAGAATGATTTTAGGGTTTGGATGATTTTAGGGTTTGGATGATTTTAGGGTTTGTTGGTCAAGAGAGAATGATTTTAGGGTTTAGATGATTTTAGGGTTTGGATGATTTAATGTTTTGGATGATATTAGGGTTTGGATGATTTTAGGGTTAATTGGTCGGGAGAGAATGATTTTAGGTTTTGGTTAGTAGAGAATGATTTTAGGGTTTTGTCTGATAAAGTTAAAAAGGTGTTTCCCTTACCATACCCTACCAGCTGATGAGTAACAGAATGTTCTTTTACTTTTTTCAGAGAAGACAAGAACGAGAAGGACAGCAAACACTGGAACGATTAACTCCCTCGAATGTTTTTTTATACAGAGACGGGTGACACTCTTTCTTACGTGTTACAGCAAGTGCACGGTTCAAGTAATAGGGTAATGTTTCAACTACGAGTTATCGATCCCACAGAGACAGGCTTGAGATTATTTAATTACTTATTTAGATTAGAGTACATTAATGAGGAGGAACGATTGTGATTCATAAGTTGTCACTCTCAAAAAAGAGACAGAATTTAAAATAACAACTAAAGTAATATTTTTGGGTTTTTATTTTACTAAACAAATATGGAGAAACTAGGCAATCTCTAGATCACCTAGGGTTGTAGACGATTTCCGGATTAGCTAAGTAACACGTTTAGTCCTATCTAGCTAAGCCGTGTAATAGTACTGACAATTTCCTCTCGGTCTCATGTCGTTCTGCGTCACGGTTGACTCGGTGTCGTGTCGGTCCACCTACATCTACTGTTCCATTCTAGTAGGCTAACGACCTGCACGGTAACGCGTCCTATCGGTCCATCGTTGCACGAAACAGTCGAATCTCACCTACCGTATCTACCCACTAAGGCCAATCCTAAACACTTCTCTTCTCAGTCTCAGTAATTCAGGATTGTTGTTCATATCTCATCACAACTAGGTCTAAGTTGCTTTCACGCACTCGCTAGCTAATTAACAAGTCCGGTTGATCACTCCGTTCTTGCCAAGGTTTAAGCACAGCATATGAACATTAGTTAAAAACATATATTAACTTTAAGCAAGAAATTGATTCACGAATAAACCTAAGTCTCATGATTATCAAATCATAATCTAGTTGTGTCAATAGACTAGATTCAATAACAAGATCAAGAAACAAAATATCGATTCAAAACACATTTGTCTACATAAACCCTAGGCTTTCTAGAGAAGCCTAGCAAAACGTCTTAGCTAATCGTATGAAAACTAGCAAAACAAAGTTTCTCCATAACAAAGATTAAGAGAGGGAAGAAATCAAACTAAGAATTCATCTTTGTAGTCTCCGACTTCTCTTCCTCGTCTTATTCCTTGTTTTTCTTCTCCGTGTAGAATAGTAGAATAGCCTGAAGAAATCAGCCCCTTGGTATTATTTTACTAGACCCGGAGGTTCACTTAGATTAAAACTCCTTTTTGCTCAATTGCCCCTCTCATAATGTTGGAGCTCATGGTTTAACCCTAAGGATGCATAAATAACTCGTGCCTTCTTATCTTCCATTTCTTCTTTAATTGCATTTCCGCCCCATCTTATCTCAGACCCAAATCAGCGCTGCCTGAACCAACTATTTCGTCCGAAATCAATCTGATTTGGCATGAAATCAATTCGGGGAATTGAAACAGGTGGGTGGTTTGGTTTCGGCACGAAATAGACTTCAGTTTTTTGGCTAAGTATCGTCGGATTTCGTACGAAGGGGGATGGGGGGAAGCTACAGAGCTCAAAACGTTCTTTCCTTCTTTGGGGTCAATGACGATTTTTTATTTCTCTTATGTGTGATGTTTGACGGGACTAAAACATGTTTGTTACTATTATCTTGCCAAATTTGGTGATTTCTAAGTCCAATGAAGTCAGTAGGTTCTCTTGTGGGTGACGCGGTTTACTAACACGTATGCGCAAGTGCACGATCAAGTAATATAGGGGTGATATTTCAACCCCGAGTTATCGATCCCACGAGGAAAGACTTGAGATTATTTAATTAGTTATTGAGTTTAGAATACGGTAACTAGAGGAAAGATTTGATTGATTTAAAAATTAAAATAACAGCTAACTAATATTTTGTATTTTTTATTTTTTAAAGAACAAATATGGAGAAACTAGGCAATCTCTAGATCACCTAGGGTTGTAGATGACTTATGGTTCAACTATGTAACACGTTAATCCTATTTTAGTTCAGCCGGGTAATACGCTATGACAATATCCTGTCGATCTCATGTCATTTTACGTTGCGGTTAACTACAATCTCCTCTTGGTCTCATGTTGTCTACCGGTCCGTTCTAGCAGGTCATATACTAGTACGATAACGGGTCATGTCGGTCCACCGTTTCACGGAACAGCTGAATAATCCTACCGAATCTGCCCACACTAAGGCCAATCCTAACACTTCTCCTTTTCAGTCTCGGTGATTCGGGATTGTGTTCAAGTTCTCATCATGATTCGGGATTGTGTGCACTAATCTAATTAGCTAGTACGTCCGGGTAGCTACTCCATTCATACTAAAGATTAAGCGTAGAACAAGAACATGTAACTAAAACAAATACTAACATTAAGCAAGAAGATGAACTATGAACAAACCCTAGTTTTCATGAAGATTAAATCATGATCACGCCGTGTCAATAGGCGAGACTCACTAACACGTTCAAGAAACTAAATATTCATTCAATAGATCAAGGCATAAACTCATGAGACAAAGTCTAAACCCGGAAAATCATTTCTCTACATAAACCATAGGCTCTCTATAGAAGCCTAGCAATGGAGTTTAGCTAATAGTAATCAACCAAACAAGATACAAGAGTTTCTCCATAACAAGATTGAGAGAAGAAGAAGAAGAAGAAGAAGAAGAAGAAGAAGAAGAAGAAGAAGAAGAAGAAGAAGAAGAAGAAGAAGAAGAAGAAGAAGAAGAAGAAGAAGAAGAAGAAGAAGAAGAAGAAGAAGAAGAAGAAGAAGAAGAAGAAGAAGAAGAAGAAGAAGAAGAAGAAGAAGAATAAGAAGAAGAAGAAGAAGAAGAAGAAGAAGAAGAAGAAGAAGAAGAAGAAGAAGAAGAAGAAGAACCAAGATCTTCAATGGAGAAGAGCTCCTCTTGAACCCTAGCCTCTTCTTTTTTGCGTGCGTCCTTCCTTTTTTATTTTCTTCCATGCGTTCCTCTCATAAAAGAGTCCCCGTTCTTTTATTTTTTTTAAGTATTGTGATCTTGTGATTACCTTTTGTGATCATAGGATCACATTGTGGTCTTGCGGGTGATCTTGTGATTATAGGATCACCTTTTGTGATCCTACTTTTCCAGTGAGTTGCTCTCACGTTGGGCATCAAAATTTCACTAAGTGTTTGGCCATTTTTCATCTAGGGGGTCAAAGTGCCATTACAAAAACTTCATTAAATTGCATTTGCCTCCCCTCTTCATGTATTTTCACTGTTTCTTCATGATTTCTTCTTCGTGTAAGCTCCTGAAAAATCTCCAAAGCTTGTTTCTCCTCTCCGCTTCATCTCTCAAGCTCCGTTTCCTGTCAAAACAACACGAAACACACCCGTGCGATCAAACGTGACAAAAATCTATAAAATAATGCGAGAAACGCTTGGATTAACAATATTATGCCTAGAGCTACGATTCTACGTTATCTCTCTAGTCATAGTGTAAAACTAAGATTATCAACCCAGAAAGCACGCAAAACGATATAAAATGTGCAAGAAATATAACTATAATAGAGAGTTATGAGTGGGTGATGGTTGACGGAATTGAAACATGGTTTAGTCATTATCTACAAAATTTAAAGTCAAATTATCACAAAATGAATGCCACTGTGATTTCAAGTCTCTAGACCTCTCTGTTTCAAGTTCTTAATATTGTTAAATTTATCCCAAAGAGAGAGAGAGAGAGAGAGAGAGAGAGAGAGAGAGAGAGAGAATGGCAATATGATGCATCAGAATTGTTCTGACAAAATAATACTGCCTCTGTCTCTTAACTTTCTTCGGTATCAGCCTACTTCACTTTTTGACATTATTCACTGGGTAACTTTGACCCAGTGATTTGATTAGCAAAACGATACACAAATTTGGTAATCTTTCTATGGTTTTTTTGAGTAAACTTTACTCTACAACACCATGAAAAAAATGCCTACAAATTTGATCGTTTTGCTATCTAAATCACCGAGTCAAAGTGACCCAGTTACGGATTGAAAAGTCAAGCCAGAAAAAACGGAGGTAGTATTATTTTACATATCATAATATAAATAATTCTATAAAGCAGGAGACCTGAGATGAAATTCAAGAAGCAGAGTGAGAAGAAGAAAGCTGGTTACCCTTGCAGTACCGAAGAACACAGTTGAGAGTTGTTACAGTTCATTTGGTATATTCTTTACCAGATGAACAGTACCATCAAGAGCATCAGTCATCGTCCGGTTAGAGGGAAGTGAGGAGCAGTAGACATCGGACCACTGTCAGTAACTGCTTCAGAGACCTATCTATTTTGCCTCTACAACCACCACAACATCAATATTTACGAGCATATGAAATAGGGGGTATAAAGGTCACAAGATAGTACACTCTATTTAAATAATGGTCAACAGGAAATTAGGGACGTGCAACCCTATAGCTACTAATACTAACTGCATTCTATAATACCTCCTGAGTTCTATAGTATCTATCAATATCTACTGATTTCTCCTTCCAATATCTGTGCAGAAAGAACAAGGTTTGCTTCAGGGAATGCAACCCTATAGCTACTAATACTAGCTGCATTCTATAATACCTCCTGAGTTCTATAGTATTTTTCAATATCTACTAAGTTCTCCTTCCATTATCTGTGCAGAAAGAACAAGGTTTGCTTCAGGAAATGCAACCCTATAGCTTCTTTATTTTGCTTTATAAAATGAAACCCTATAGCTACTCTATAACATCTTCTAAAAGGTACTGATGGCTTCCATATTATGTGGAGAAAGAAGCCTGAGTCCACGACATCACCAATATGCATATGCTGTCATCTGAGCAGTACCTGAAAAGAAAAAAAACAAATAGATTGGTGAACAGCGCCAACAAAATCGACATCTGGAAGAAGGTCAACACTTAAAAATGACAACATCCATATAGGTATGGCAATTGGTAGAGTTTTGTGGCAATAACCCGCATTAACATTGTAGTGCCATCAAAGCAGTCCAGGAATGCACAAATTGAAGATAAGATTAGTGCAGAGTAACCAATCCAGTGACTCCGATTCAGATAGGGGTGTAAGGAAAACCGAATAAACCGGTCAAACCGACCGAACCAAACCGAAATACTTGGTTTTGGACCGTTTTTTCGGATGTTCGGTTTATGAATGGTTCTAAGTTTTCACAAACCGGTCTAATCGGTTCGGTTTCGGTTTGTAAAAATATCACACCGCACCAAACCGAAACGAACTGATATGTTCCTAATGTACTTTTATGAAAATATATATTGCGCAAAGTATATTAAATAGTCTAAAAACATAGAACACAATTAGATAGATTCATGTAAAATCATCATATTAATCTTAATTTTTTCCATTTCTCTCACGTTCCATCTTAAACGATAGTCTTGCAAGTTTATTTTACGTATATTTAATCTCTTTCTCTCTTAAATTTAATTTTCATGACAATTCAGTGTTATAATATCCATTCAATAATGTTTATGCAAACCGACCGAACCGGACCGAACCAAACCGATTTTTTTTTGGTTTGGTTCGGTTCGGTTGATCCTTTCAAATGGTTTGGTTTGGTTACAAAATTAGAAAACCTATTTATTCGATTTGATTTATGGTTTTCGTACAAACCGCACCAAACCAAACCACTTACACCCCTAGATTCAGATGTAGAGCACCAATATGAATCTATAGAAAGAAGTAAGAAAAAACAAAGCAAGCATACTCTTAATGTAAAATTTACTTCAAATATGTGCAACTCTGGTCATCTAAGCTTTAATATTTGAAACATATTATCGAAATACACACGAGTATCATAGATTGAAGTCAGACATACTTCCAGCTCCGTGTTTCGTTGTTGAATCATTAACACATTTCTGGAACCTTGAGTAGCAACTTCTTTTATCGAAGTTTCTGATCTTAATCCGGACAATTGATAAATTATATGTTAAAAGAGTTTGTAGACGCAACCAAAAAATATAGGGTAAAAGACATTTTCCACCCACCAATTATGGACAAAATACATTTTGCCCCTGATTTATGGAAAAATACATTTTTCACCCCAGTTAGTGGATGGAGGGTGGACAGATATCACCCTTCTGTTACAGTCCGTTAGTGAAGGGGTGCAAACTGAATTTTTTTGTGACCATTTTACCCTTACAAATTGTGGACAATCAACACCCTTTTTGTCTATTATTGAATTCATCATGTTCTTGATGTTCTTGGTGTTCTTGAGCACCACCTCCACTACTACCAAATCACCACCACCACCACCAACAACAACAACACCGCCACCACCACAACACTCAAAACTCCAATTACCAGTCCTACGTCACCATAACAGCAGCCACAACCTAGTCTCCTGCCTTCACACAACCTGCAAACGAACATGCAAACGAACAACAACAAGAACAACAACAATCTCCAATATGACGAAACTTCACCTCTCTACCAAACACTCGCTATCACTTCCAACTCTCTGTACACAGTTGCAGCTTCAACCCAATACCCAACACCAATTTCACCAACCTGACCTCACTGCAAATCAAACTTGCAACTCCACCATATCATCTCCTATACCAATGCCTACCCACATTTCTTCTCCACCATTTACACCACCATCACTATCTTCAGCCCTTGAATCACCATAATCCAATAGCCAAAACCATTAATTCCCTTCATTACACCTACCAGTTCACTGTATTCACCCAAAACCATAGTTACCATCACCATGATCACCATCACTACCACCTCCAACCTAACAGGGCCATTTACCAACACCCTCAACTTCATCCACAAGACCACCATTGAAATACCACAGCTCCCAACCCAGATTATCACCAGCCACAACCATTTTCACCATACACCACCATAACCTGCTCCTAGATACCCAAACACCTTACCTGCCATCACTACCACTGCTACTCACTAGTTGCATCAACACTAATCGCCAATAACCAATTCTCCACCTCAATGCCTTCCACCTGAAACCGCAACACCAATCAGGCCCAAAGCCGCAAGCAAAAGCAGCAGCAGCGCAAGAAACAAAACAAACTGCAGAAGTCAGGAGGAAGGGAAACATATCTGGTAATGGGTGTGATGGTTTGGGTGTTATTCGATTCAGGTGGTTTGGATAATTGAAGAAAAACATGTGAGAAGAGGAGGAAGTGGACTTGTTGTGAAAGCTATGATGAGAAAGCACCAATGGCTATCTGCTCACACTTCGTAGAAAAAAGGTCATGTTGGCTCAGTTTTTCGTTAGTCTCCGTTAGGCAGAAGGGGTGTAAGTGAAGGTTTCCAAACTATAGGGGGGTGTAAGTGAAAATCTTCCGAAGCTGAAGGGGTGTAACTGAAACTTACCCAAAAACTCAAGCCCAAATCTACTGAACCAAGTATTAAGGTAATTTACATTTGTGCCCCCGAGTTATGGTAAATAGGAAAATTGTACCTTCACTGTTCATCAATTGACATGTAATACCCTTATTTTTTGCCATAATATTTACACATTCCACCCCTCTGTCAATAGACGTTAGTGTGTCGTGAGTTGAAAGTGGGACACACTTTTTGGAGAATTTTTCTTTCCCTTTTGCCCTCAATTGGAATTGATTTCCTCTTTTAGCCTTCTAATGTTATTTTTTTACGATATGAACCCTATATCTATATGGATGTTAATTGGTGGGTTCCAACCCGTTCCTTTCTTCGTAAACAAATAGTCAAATGGAGTACCTGTTCTAAAATCTCTCCCCTTAATCATTGTAGTTAACTCTAACCCTAAATTAGTTTCCTAAATCTCTCTACTCTCTCCCTCACATTCTCCCTTTCAAACCATCTTCTCCGTCATCTAAATCTATTCTTGGACCAAAATATCTCTCCCGAAAATATCGTCAATCATCTCCTCAAAATACTGTCAATCTCTTCGTCCTCTCTCTACTTAATCTTCTCTGCTTAATCGTTGGTCTCCAATATTCGATTATTTGGATTCTCTCGATATTGGTCTCCAATCAAATTCTGGCTGCATACAAGTATACAATTAAGCAGAGGATTTTTCTTCCCCACAAAGAGTGGCTACAAATTCATCTTGCAAGGTCCTTCTTTTAGAGATTGAAGAACCACATGATTAGAAACTTACTAAAGAAAATTAGAGAGAAAGGGTGAGATTATAAAAAAAGAAAGCGGAGAACCGAAGTCTAACTTCCTCTCAATCGGACCAAAATTGCGGTAGTAGTGAGGGACCTATTTAAGTGTTGTGTTTCGGAGGCGATTTCTGGGTCTGAAATATGTGGTTGTCGTCGTCAACGGTGGCGTGCTTCTGGGTTTGCTACGGTGATTGTGCAGGTCAATCTTCACTTCTTGCAAACCAAAACCCTTGTTAACTGAACTACCCAATTTACCACCGTGTCGTAACAAACCCAGAACAAACACATCCTTTGCCCATTCGAATCTTTTCCGATGATCTTGTACTAACAACGCCGGTGATGGAAGTTCCTGTGATGGTGGTTTTGGTTGGTGGCAGGCGACGAGGCTGAAACCAGGTGCTGCCACTAACGCATGTCAATCAACGAAGCAACCCCACAGATCTCGTTATCGATCTGATACAATTGGAGCTGCAGAATATTGATAAGTGGGAGGTTTGCTTGTTGAAGGTTGTGAGTCAAACTGGATCCATTTGGGGGGGGTTGATGATAGTAATGACATGGGTTCTAACCAGATGGAAGACCAGGGTTGAGAGAGGTTCAAATGGGAGGGTATTTTGGTCTTTAACCAATGCATAGAAAACATCTGGAAATGATAGTAAGAAATTGATTAAAGTATGAAGGGCAAAAATGAACTTTCACCAATTCCTTTTAGTTTCGTTACATACCGTCCAAATAAGGGGTGTCTCTTGTCAATTGATAAACAGTGAGGGTATGTATTGTATATTTACCATAACCCAGGGGAACAAAGTGTAAAATTCCCCCATTATTATCAAAATGTGGTCGGTTAGGGACCTGAAGAGCAGCCTGGAAATCCCATCCCTAATTTGTGGTCTGTATTTCTACTATCTTATTTGTAGTGTAAAAGCCTATGACACAAGTACATTCTTTGAAAGTTTGTGAATAGAATCCTTTGTTCCGGGTTTGAATGGAATTGTAAATTTGTCTGAAATTACTATGATTAGAGATATTCGGTAACCAGGACATATGGCACAATTGAATACACACACATGAGTCATTTATGGTGCCATTGAATACAAGAAAACTGAATCTATATAAACTAAACATATGTGTTGGGTATCTCTTGATTCTCGACTAACCACCACCTCCATTTCCACCACCTTCTACAATAAACCCTATCAAACAAAGCCGCCACAACCACGACCACCACAACCCAAGCCCGTCGACCAAACCACCGAGATCCAACCCAACAGCCACCTCAACGAGAGCCTAATTTATTTGTTCCGGTCAAATTGAACCCGACCTCGACCGAACTTCCATGAAGTTTTGGTTAGTCACTCCACCACCACCGCTACACCCAACTAACCAAACCACACGTTCTCTCAAACTTCAATCAATCGAGAACCAATCGACCTAGTGTCACGGACTAACATCTTGGCTAGTACTTGGTGTGCGAACCCAATGTCATCCCATGACCATGGTGTAGTTGAATCTAGAAAACTCCATATAATTCATAGTATGGAGGCTAATTCGGAGTGTTCTAGAAGTCTGTGGAAGAATCTAGAACATCGGGGAATGTTCTAGAAGACGATGGAAAAATCCAGAACGTGTTGGACCATTCTAGAAAGGTCTGGAATGTGGAAGAAGGTTCTGGAATACTCAAGAGTGTTCTCGGATGTTCTAGACGTGTGTAGATGGTTCCGGAATGTTCTAGACATATAGGGAAGGTTCGAGAATATGGTATTTGTTTGTAGAATATTCTAGATAGGAAGAGTGTGGAACAAGGAAACTTCTAGAGATACCATTAATTAGAGTAGCTAGATCCTTCCATGAGTTGTATAAATAGATGGAAGCTCATTTGGAGCAAGCCATCTCCAAATCTCCAAATCACTCAAGCCATCTCCAACCCAAATCCTTAAAACTGTCAAATAACTCACAGTAAATAACAAGCATACAGCAGATAAATATTTCCAAATCACAAGTAAAGAAGAACCAAGAATATCATAAAACATAATCAAAAGGAAATATACTTTCACAATCATATTGCTATGGGCACTGTGATGTGATCAATATTGATACTATAAGACAATCTAGGGTTCAACCATGCCAAAAATATTACCTGAATTGGACTGCATTTCTTTCAAGGACGCTTAAGTTGATCTATCTGGATAACGACATCACATGTAATGGGAGTTTTGAGGTATTTATCTCACGAATTGGAACCAAGAGAAAAGCAATCAAAGTTACATGAAACCCAAGAGAAGAAACAGAAAAATCGATGTCTTCTTGCTAATTTATGTTGTTACATCAATCCCAAGAGAAGAAACAGAAAATCGATTTTTCTGTTACATCAATCCCAAGAGAAGCAACAGAAATTGTTTTCTTCAAGCCAATTTATGCGCCGACTGCATCCAAGAAAACAGTTTTAACTTTACTTGTGTGAATTGAACCCCTTTTTTCACTATCTATCATCCAAGAAACCTAATAACCCTTAACTAAGCAAAATGTGGCACAGTAACCCTTACTAACCTTTTTTCCAAATCACAAGTTACAGAGTAATCTGGAAGGCAAACCATGAATAGCATGAAACATATAATAATCAAAAGAAAATAAAAAAATGCATAATCATGGTAATGAAATTTTACCTATATTCCCTTCAAGAGTCCTTTTTTGTGCAGAGGTGACGCGAATTCTTAACTCATTTAAACTCAAGTATACGGTCAAGTAGTAAGTGGAGTATTTTACGACTCTGAGTATCGAACCCAAGGGAATTAAACTGTAACACCCTGACCGACCTCTCAGAGATAAAAAATCTACCAGAAGGCCCCCAGACTTATGGGAGTGTCCTCCACTAAGGCACAGGAATGCCCCATCAAGGATTCAAACCCTAACGATTCTGTTACGAGACAAAATTAAAGAAATTGAAACTTAAAATCAAACTTACTATTATACTTTGTGGACTTCTAAGTGATTGAATATATCCCCAGATTCCCACGTACTCACCTGAAAAGATAGAAAATATCCACAGAAGTAACAAAATATGCCAAGTAGTATAATACTAAGAAAATAATATAAATAGATTTTAAAATGATTCAACTTTAAAAACTTGCAGACGCTCAAGTCAGGACCCTGTCACATTACCACATATGACACAGATAGAGTAATAGTAATATAACTCAGGGAATCCTCAGTCATCCATAACCATCACAGCCATACCAGCCTTATACGGAGGATCCCGAATCCCACCACCCAGAGGTTCGTGAAGACCATATTCACTTCCGACAAGGAAGGCAAAACAATCCACCAAGAAAAACTAGACCTTAAGTGTGCACACCCCTACTGGACATTAGTCCAGAGAATAGTACTAGTTGCCTACTATGTCCGAAGATAATCCCAATTGTCCGAAGATAACACAAGGTCCGAAGACAATTCCCAGTTGTCCGAAGACAACACAACATTCGGAGACGGTTCCCAGTTGTTTGAAGACAACACAACGCCCGAAGACGATCATACCACCACATATCACAACTCGTAACCTTACCATTCATATAAGTGCTATCAGGTTAAAGGAAGACATGCAATATAGCAAGCATACATATGCATACCTGATATCCAGCCTAGTTTCCTGGTCAGCAGAGCTGATTTCATAATCCAGCAATCACTACACCATTCACGTGTAGATGCTATTAACTCATGTCCACTAAGTGAGGTAATGCATATGCAGATGTTAAGTTGTATGCCTAACCAAATTTACGGTGTTGCCCCTAACAACCCAGTCTCTTCAAGACAGTCACAAACTGTGCTTAATTCTCTAGTGATACCCCATGAAGTCTATCAGTATGCAAATATGATTAAATCCCTTCCTGATAAACTCAGTATTGAATTCTGCAACTTTCACTTATTTTCATTCAGGACCCTATAGTTTAGAAGAACTGCAGAAAGCCCCTACATTTGACTTTTAGTCTTTAACACAGATAGGTGTATACTAGCTCCGCATATTCTGATACGGATAAAGAGGCATGATTTCATGCCCCTAGTAAGGATTTGACGGCTCAATCCATGTTATTACAATATTGCCAATTTACCCCTCATATACAGCTCAGTCAAACTAGGGTCTCTGGAAATTCAAACTTGCTCAAGCTTGACCCGTGGACTTGAAAATGATATTCTGAACAACTTTTCTGAAGGGCATTTTGGTCAATTAGCTCATCTGACAAGTCGAATCAGAAATCTTAAGTTATGAGGAAATCTTCTTAACTGGTCAACTTTACAGTCAGTTTCTGGTCAACTGAGAAAGAATATTGAGAATATGAAGATAGGGTATTGTAGATTGTACTCCCGGATTTTCAGAACATATTTGATTCCTTCAAGATTCAAAATGTACAAGGAGATATACTCATACAAAGTTGGATAAATAGATGAGCAATAATTAGAATATTTTCAATGGTTTATCTGTTTCAAGAGTTCTCACAACAGCACTTTTGTAGACCAATTTCAAAGGGATTGAGAGAATGTTTGAATGGTACAAAGCATGAATTTGAAGATAAAATATAGAGCAGGAGAAAGAGTCACAGGAATATATAAACATGCCAAAAATTTATAAATCACAGAAGTTGGATGTATCTTAACATTCCAACACTAAGAAAATTTTAGGTTCACAAGATCTCAGTTCTCACGGCTACGTTCTGCCGAATGATTTCAATTATGATTGAGATCATGATTTGAGACAACAAAGCATGGGTATGAATATGGGTTACCCAACTATGCAGAGAAGACAAATAGTGGCTTAATTCATCCAAATAATAAGCAGGTTATGAATTGAAGCTCAAGAACAAATAAATACTTCAACCTTTCATCACACTTCCAAGGCATTTTGAGACCGAATCATGGAAAGTAAACTACATGAAACTTGTAGAGGGGTAATCCAAGGGTGCACAGGGCCAAGAATTATGTGAAAATAACAAACAAAGGCCAATATTCAAGCTCTGAGAAGTGGCTTCTCAGCCAAGCTCAAGAAAACCTTTGTTTCAGCTCATTTTTCAGTGAGTTTAGCCCGACTTTTAGATTATCTAGACATGAATTCACCCCTTTTACTTGACATAGTGATGAAAAGGTAATTACATGGATTATAATGAGCTATCAACCTCTATCAACAAGTTAACATGGAGGGAGATACAAGGCTCTGAACACAGCATCTTTGTCACTTAAAATTTTTACTTCGGTGTTCATCATCCAAGTTCAACACTGCCTTTTTCAAGGCTGAATTCAGGGGGTTTATAGGAGCAAACGGATTACAGGATTAACATAAAACTTGTAGAGTTATACACAGAGATTCACCATATCAATTTTCAGATCATTTCATCATCAATTGATCACAAGCTTTCAAAGTCAATAGAAAAGCACTGGACATTGCTATGCCTGTACTAGCAAAAATTTAGCCTCAAGTTTAACCCAATTTTCATTAGGTTTATAGATGGAATTAGATGAAGATTTGAGCATACAACTTACAGAATTTGATGCCAAGCATATCCAGAAATTATCATGTTCCAAAACCATAACCCACAGAGGGGGCTAGAGCATCATGATCATGACATGAAAACTCGCCGACAAAATTACATGAACATGGAACGAACCCGAAGTTCCTTCGGCTACAGCAGTGATTTTAGATTCTAAATGAACTCAGGATGTAACAAGGATCGAATAAGAGCTTTTAACGGTTCAAAACAAGCAAAGAAGAGGATGTACCGTTTTTTCGACGACAAACACAGAAAACGGCAACTTGCAGCTCGGTTTCCTGCAGTGCCGTGAATCTCAAGTGTTTTCCGGGTTATTAGACGACTTACACGATGTACAAGGAGCGCAAGGGACCCATTAGCTTCGCAAACGGATCAAGAACGAATGCTTCCCAAGCTTCGCCGGTCATGGAGTTTCGCTGGCGATGTTCGCTGCCCACATTCGACGAACGACATTTTTTGGCGATTTAGGTGTCGGGGGTGGTAACTCTAAACTCGGAATCACCACAGGAACTCAATGGAATGGAGTAGAATCACTGAATCGCTAACAATTGAGAGAATTGAACCAAAAGCCAACTAGAGTTCTTAAAGTTCATTACCATTTCCCGAATTTGTTTCTTAATGTTTTCCCAAATTGAAAGAGGGCTATTACTCCTCATGATGAGAAGATATCCTAGTAATAGCATCTCGGTAAAAAGGAGGCTCGGTGATGTTGTTTGCAGCGGTGGTGGTTGATCTTGGCGGTAGTGATGAAGAAGAAGATGGGTTTTGTTTTTTTCGCTCCTCCTAAACTCCGCAAAATTTGATTCAACGTCTGTTTTTATAGCTAATAGGTGAGAATGTGGAAGTCACCTCACATGATGTGGTGTGCCTAGAGGTGTTAGGTTTGTGACACCTCATAGGGGAGGTAGTGATGCGCTTTTTAGCGTGCTCTTCGCAAGTATACGAATCAAATAATATAGAGAGTATTTTCAACTCGGATTATCGATCCCACAGGGACTTTGCAGGTTTTTCTAGTAATCAGCTTTAACGAACAGAGTGTAAAAAGAAGGAATATTTTGAGAGTTTGTAACTACGAACTAAGTACTGAACGTAAATAACTGAAACGTAAATATTTTTGTGAGAATTTTCTGACTAATCTTAAGGTTGTAAAACTAGGGTTTGAGATACTAGGTCCCGGGATCCCCTAGGGTTCTTCAGATTTTCGTTCTTTATTTGACATGAAAACACACAGCAGTCTCGTTATCCGTGCCACGTACCAATTGTGCAGTATCTTTTCTTTTCCTGCACGTTATCAAAATCCTGCAGACTGTCGGATTCCTGTTAAGCTGCCTAAATCTGCAGTCTCGTTCTAAGGCTGGTAGGGTTTCTAACCTGTCCTGATGGCCCGGGTCAGATTCTCTAACAGTTGGTCTCAACGATTTCAAGCTAGTCCTAACTCCCCTTCGCTAGTCGGCCCATCGGGGTAAGGTGCTAAATTCTGTCTTCTATTCCTAAACCTAACCGGACGTTTTCACCTACCGGCTCGGGTCTGTAGCAATTCTGGTAAGCTACTCCGATCATGCATAAACAGTAAAATTCAAAGACAGAATAAATGATAAAGCTGCTGATATTAAGATAACGTAATCATGAATTCATAGTCAAAACGTAGAACTAATCTGAAAACGAAACCCTAGGTTCACCGAGAACCTAGGTAAAAGTTTAGCTACTAAAATTCATAACGAAAATAACACAGTTTTTGAATGAGAGAGAAGAAGAGCAAACGGGTGTCTTGAATCTGGATTCACGTTTCCGTGCTCTCCGGGGATGCTCCGAATTCTCCTTCGGTTGTGCTGTCTTGTGTGTTCTGTCTCAAAACGAGTCTGGACGAGTCTTTAAATAGTGCTGTTTCCCGAAACGCTTGCGCCAGAAATTACGGAAACTGCCATCGGTCCGCCGACTTTGGAAAAAAAGGTCAAACAGGCTGCGTATATACGCAAGGCTGCGTATATACGCAACCAGGGCCAAAAATCCTCCAACCATCACCCTCCCTGTCTGCGTATATACGCAAGGTTGCGTATATACGCAGGCAGGGGGTGGTGATGGGGGCCTTGCTTGGTCCTTTGGTGGGCCTGGTTGGGTCCCCTGGGTCCCACTCTTCTGCCTGACTCTCCGGTATGCCTCCATTGGTGTCTTCCTGCTTTCCCGTGTTGCGTTCTGCCCGAAACTTGTCAAAATTACCAAAATACCCCTGGGTGAAAACCGCTCCAAATTCTGTCCAATCTTGCTCTGGCCAAAGGAAAACTGCTGACTGAATTTGGGAGACAAAATCTGAACTTGACTCCGGAAACCCGGGCCCGATGCCAAAATGACCAAAATACCCCTAGGCCAAAACTGTCCCGGAAATCGTCACGAACATGAAATAGTTGCTCCTGAATCTGGAAACCGGGAACCGCGACTCCTTACTCGGGCGTGGCCTGACTGGGACCCACACGTGACGGGAGTCGGTTTTTCGGCCGGACTCCGTTTCAGCATTATAACCTGTTTTCGGAAAGCCCTTGACGTCTCCGTTCTTTTGCCCCTGGTTTCACTTCAAAATTCCAAGTCAAGCTCAAGATATTGTCAACCGAGCACATCCCGGTGATTCTCAGTTTTGGCGTTTTTAGCTTCCTCGGTCGGTTTTCACTGTTCGTTTTTCCTCCAGTCTTTCCGTTTTCCATTCCGCTCACCCTTTTACCAGTCTCGGTCAAATCCTGTTCCGAGCATTTTCTGCACGTTTCTCGAGGCGATCCCGATTCTGTCTCGGCACGCATCCCAATGCACTTCCGAACCTGTTCCTGTAAAAACATGACAAAAAACCCGCGATCATATCCAATAAAAGTACGAAACATGCAGAAATTCACGAAGAGCAAATAAACGTCTCGTTCCTAAAACCGAGGCTTTCCGAGGGTGAATTCTGGCTAAAACGCGGTTTTCCAGCACAAATACACATCTTTTCAGGCTATAAAATAACCCCTATTTGGGCGTTATCAGGTAGTTGTAAATTCTTAAGAGTTTGGGATTATATTAGGATTAGAAATAAATTTGATCTTTATAAATTTGCATTTCTGTCGCCAAAGTTCTTAAAACTTCATTTTTAGCCCCATCACCTCAAAGTATCTCATCTACATCATTCTTTGAGCTAGATCAGTTATCCAATCAACACTCAGCTGGGGAAACTTGCAAACTTTACATACACTACTCTCTCCAGAATTTTGTTTTATTTCACTTCAACCCCTAGGATTTTTCGGGTGTTACATAAACTCTAATAGTTAATTAAGAATTAATTATATGATACCTAAGTAACCGGTAATTTTTTTTTTTTGATTTGAAGGTTTGTGACCCACAAACAAGTGACTTAAACTAAAAGACTAAGCTAACTATTTTTTTAGGTTTTTCAATTGAACAGAATGATTATATTGTGATACGATTATGGAGAAGAACTAGGCAATTATTGGTCCCTAGGGTCTTAGCACTTTTCCGGATTACGCTTGAAACACTCTAGTGATATTTAGTTATACCGGGTTACACTCATCATGTTCTTCTGTCGATCTCACATGAATTTTCATAATCGGTTGATTTTGGGTCCTTTCGGTCCACCGTCGTCGACCGTTACGTTCTAGTTGGTTTGCTAGGGTCGCTCACCGGGTCCTGTCTGTCCACGTTTTCACTAAGTCCTACCAATACCAACCAAAACAACCCACACACGGTTATTCAAGTTCTCTTCTCCTCTCAGTCTCAGAGAACTACGAGAATACATCCTATGTTCTTCAACACGTCTCAATTAGCTCACCATCGTGCAACTATTTTAACAACTAGCATAATACGGGTGATCAATCCAAGCATACTAAAGATTAAAGCACAAGAACAATGAAGCTAACAAGAACATCAACTAGAATTAAGCACAAAGCATGAACAAGTCATCAATCCGGAAAAACCTAATCAAACCCTAGTTCTTCATCAATTGCCTAGCTTAGAGATTTTAACTAGACATAGATAAGTTTAGCATAGAAGAAATCTCCATAACCATATAATAGAATGAAAGAGAGAGGAAATCAAACGAATAATCTTCAAGTCTTGATGATTCTTGTTGATTCTCCGCCTCCAAGCTTTGTCTCCAACGTTGTTCTCCTCCAAAAAACGTGAATGATAGTTCCCCCATGCTCCTAGGTCATTTATTAAGTAATTCCCATCAATTGTTGCCCAAAAAGTCTTCAAAATTGCACAAAACCCCATGTTTTTCCGTCCTGGTGGTCGGACTGGCCTACTGGTAGTACGACCAGTCCTATTGGTAGTACGACCAGCAGAAGGTGATTTTTTCTTGATTCTGCAAAATTTTCTAAGTATGGGACTGGTCTTACTACTAGTATAGTGGTAGTACGACCAGTCTGGGAATATAAAGTCTTTTTCTTCACTCCTTTGGTCTTTTCTTCACCCGTCTTCCATTCCACACACCGTTCTTGAGCCGTCAAACATTCCGACTTCGTTTCCTCTCGCCAATGCACGTATCCGAGCTCCCGGTTCCTGAAAAGCACAACATGAAACATACCAGAAGATCAAATGTGCCAAAATAGCTCGAAATTACACAAGAAACGTCCGGATTATACATTTAAGTCCAAATACTCAAGAATGCTCAAAACGTACAAGACTTGGTCAATTTCTCACGTAGATGCCACAAAGTCACGCAAAAAGGTAGTGAAATCTATACGAATATAACTCCTAATGTGGAGTCATCAAATATCCCCACACTCACCTATTGCGTGTCCCGAGCAAAAAATCAAAATCCGACCACATTCTTCCTTCCTCTTCCATCTCACAAGCATGATACAAGTCGCGACACTTGCATACTTACTAGAAACCCCGTTGCATCCAAATCTTAACTAGCCAACTCGACACAAACAAAGACTCAATACATAAATCAAACATGCAAAATATGATGCAATGCAATACTATGACTTGGTTCTAAATAATCACAAATATACATAAACACTAACTTTTTATATTTTTGGGTGAGATCGGTCAATCTCAAATCATTCGAACGGGCGTGTCATCAAGCTCTCAGTCCTCTCAAATCGCAAAACACGCAATGTAAATATGCTCTAACCGAGTGAGGCTTACGTTTCTCAACTTGAAATCCCACTAGCAAGCATAGAGAGTTTAACATTTCTCTCTACAAATGACTAACCTCTCGTGTGCGTCGAGAACAGTAGAGATATCCTAGCCTAGCCTAGTACACCATCCGAGCTTTTAATCCCAACGGGTTTATTCGGTTGAAGGCTTAAGGACGGTTGGATAAGCTTTTTAGAAGTGCGGTCCTACTTGTCGTGACAAAGCTCACCAATAACCCCATTCTCACACTCCCTCACCACGATGAAAGAATACCAAGCCCAAATCTCACAACTCCGGCCCTCAATTACCTCACCACCGGTGTAACGCCGTTCTCGTGGCCACAAACGTGAAGAAGCACAAGTGATCAAAGCTATTACTCGGATTTAATCAACGAAACTACTAATCAAATGAACCAAACTAACAATAACAAGCATGTCATTTTTTTTCTTTTTTTTTTTGTTTTTTTAATGATTTTTTTTTTTTTCTTTTTGATAACTAAACGAAACAAAATACAACCAAATACGAACTATCACTAAAGACATAAATCCGAGTAGTCTAGAATCTCGTAAAATCTGGTGGGGATGGAAACTGACGATGAAACAAAATTTCCTCATTGATGCACTCATGCTTGAAGAAGTTCTGCCCCCATTGTAGTTAAGTGAATTAGAAGTAGAATTCCATAGATGTGTCATAATGAACATTGAAGCAATTTGGCTACCCCCGGTTGAAGCTAAAATGGTTGTGTTATGACACTCGCGATCACTCACGCCTCACGAACAATGAATAAACAATGAAACACACAAGTTTGTGTAGTTCTCTAGCGCAAAATATGCTAATTATGTCCACGAGCAAGAATAACCTTTATTCAACCAAGGATAACATATTACAATGCTGACACACAATTCTAGGACCCCAAAGGATGGATTTATACCCCTCAAAACCTCCCCGATGCCATAAGGAGTTGTTTCCATCCTTATTTTCTGCCTCCAGGATGTGTTCGTGCGAAGGGCACGAGTCTTCTTGCGAAGACCTCTTTCGTGCGAACACCCTTCGTGTTTCTATATTGAATGCTGCTCCACGAAGACTTCTTATTATCTTCGTGCTTCTTGTCTTCGTGGCAAAGACCTCCTTGCCATCGTGCGAAGAGCTCTGGGCTTCACTTCTTTGTTCCTCCTTTGAGTCTCCTCAAGCTTCAAGGCACTTCCCAGAAAATCTCCACCTTGACTTAAAGTCTCTCATCTTCAACAAAGCCTTCATCCTCCTTGCGAACAAATCTTGTCTTCTTGCCTCCAAATGTCTCCCGTCACGGAGACTCACAGGACCCTACTGGGCCCGACATGCTCTGACGGGCTCACTGGCTCATGATGTTGAGCAATTCCAGATAATGCTATAACTTGCTCTCCGGAACCGGCTTCGTGAACATATCTGCGAGGTTGTCAACTATCCCAACCTTTGTCACCTTGATCCTGCTTTCACTTCTCAGAAAATGATACCTGGCGTCAATATGCTTGGTTCACTCATGATCAACCTCGTCTTCAGTCAAGCAAGTTGCACTCAAGCTATCACAGTAGGCTATCACTTGATCTTGAATAGACCTAGATCATTGACCATTCCTTTAAGTCAAATTGCCTCCTTTTCTGCTTCCGCTAGAGCCATATACTCCGCCTCCGTGGTGGACAAAGTCACCGTCGGCTGTAGCGTAGCCTTCCAACTCACAACATATGCTCCCAGAGCAAATACATAACCTGTCATTGATCTCCTGCTATCAATATCACCTGCATAATCCAAATCCGAGAACCCAGCTACCAAGATGTTTACATTATCCCCATAGCATAGGCCAATGTCTGACGTACCCTTAAGGTACCTTAATATGCGTTTCACCGCCTGCCAATGATCCTTGCCTGGTTGAACCACAAAATGACTAACCACACTAACAACAAATTTTATGTCTAGTCGAGTGCAGACCATAGCATACATGAACTTCCAACTGCACTAGCATACGGAACCTTGGAAATGTACTCCTTCTCCTCCTCTGTATGAACGGTGTACATTCCTAGATTGTTGTTAGTTGCCATAGGATTATCTATAGCTTTTTCTAATAATATCCTGTATCTGATCAAGATATTCTTGATGTGTCCCTCTTGTGACAAGAAAAGCTTCTTCTTCTTCCTGTCTCTATAGATCTCAACTCCTAGAATCTTCCGAGCTGCCCCAAATCCTTCATCTCGAATTCCACGCTGAGAGACCTATTTAGTTCTCTAATGTCATTGATATTCTGATTTGAGAACATAATGTCATCCACATACAGAACTAGGTAAATACGTGATCCACTACGCAACTTCTTGTGATACACGCAGCAATCATACTCTCGCTTTTGGTAACCAAGATTCAACATGAAGTTGTCAAACCTCTTATGCCATTGCCTCGACGATTGTTTAAGTCTGTAGAGAGATCTTTTAAGCTTGCATATGTTTTCTTCTTTTCAAGGAACTTGGAACCCCCTCTGTTTGACTCATGTATATCTCCTCCTCCAACTCTCCACGTATGGAAGTTGTCTTCGCGTCTAGTTGTGCAAGCTCTAAGTTGTGGTGTGTCACCAAAGCTAGTAGCACCCTGATTGAAGTATGTCTGGCCACCGCTGAGAAAATATGGTTGTAGTCAGCCCCTTCTTTCTGACTGAACCCTCTTGCGATTAACATTGTCTTATACTTAACGCCCTCTCCAGCTGTAGTTCCTACCTTTCTTCTGAAAACCCACTTGAAAGTGACTATCTTCCTTCCCGCTTGCAATTTATCGAGATCCCAAGTCGAGTTCTTGCTAAGAGACTCCATCTTTTCTCCCATTGCGGCAATCCACTGTGATGACTCAGAACTAGATATAGCGGCCTTGTAGGTGGACGACTCATCCTCCACCTCCTCCGCTACCTTTAATTTGTATCCTACCATACCATCATCTCTATATCTTGCCAGAGGCTTTATGACTCTCCTTGGTCTTCCTCCAACAATACTCTGATGATCCGGTTTGTAACACCCCTTGATTCCCGAGCTTTTCGTTCAGGACCAGAGAGCCTAGGAGGGTGCTACTCATAATGAAATGGCAGAAATCGAGACAAGTACTACCCTAGATATATATTACATAGGCCAAGAGTCTTACATATCGGCTTGAAATATTATTACACAAAAGATGCAGATTATCTAGAGTTCGAGTTACTAATATTACTGATAACACTAGGTGTGTTCGCGTCATGCCTTCTTCGTCAAGACCTACGGTGGGAATAAAGCAACACTAGATAACCCCTAATTTTGTAAAAAAAAAAAATCAACCGTTCCTTATAAAAATAAAAAAGTGCCCCCTTCTTCCCAAATGAGTGTCTAGCATGGTGGTAAAACTGTTAGCTTCGAACTTCAGTTTAGTGTTGAGGGTTCGCTCCTCTCTATGGGTGTTTTTATTCCTTTTTCCACAAAAGGAAGAATTAAAACGTGCCACCTCTCTCTCACAAGACAGGTTTAATAAAGACACTTTAATCCCCAAAGTTTCTGAAACAACAGTTTTCCCCTTACACCTAGTTTATGTAAAAGACACTTTAACCTCCTTATCAAATTGACCGATCTAATCATGGATCGAAGACTCGAGTTGCCACTTTGATTATCTAAAACGTAAAATTGGATGATTTAAAGTTTACCCAAGCCAAAAATTGTGAAAAATGGTCGAGAAACGAGGCGGTGTGAGCCTCCCGTCGAGGTAGTCGGCAATGGAGGTCGACGACGATGATGCAGGCGTTTTGGGCTCCGACTAAGGCTGCTAGGGATCTCCTCGGACCTCCAGGAGTTGATTGGTGCCAAAAACAATAGGTGGGTAGCTCCGGTTGGGTTTGGATGAAGCTCCTCGCCGGCGTTAATGGCGATGGCGTCGATGGCGATGAAGCGGTCTTATTTCCTCTGATTTTTTCCTTGCTTCCTGGTCGTCCGTGAGATAAGGGAGGAAGAGAGGGATCGAGAGAGAGATAGATAGAGATAGAGAGAGAGAGAGAGAGAGACTGCGCGGTGGAAGTGGGGGTGGTTCCCGTCGGGGCCTTGGCGGTGGCGCTTGGACCGAGAGGGAGACATAGAGAGAGATGAGGAGGGAGGGAGAGAGATGGTGGCTGTGATGGTGGTGGCGGTTTGTGTTTCCGAAGAAGAAGAAGAAGAAGAAGCGGAAGGAGAAGAAAAACATCCCTGGGAAATGTTTTGCAGGTTTGTGTTGAAGAATGTAGAAAAAAACATTTTTCTTTGTTTTTTTTTTTTATTTCTTTTATTTATTTTCTTATAAGGATTTAGAGATTTTACCAACTACAACTTCTACCCCAACTAAGTATTTAATTAATCAGTTTATACTTCTTGAAATGACAAATACTTCCCTTCTCATCATATAATTAACATCTAAACTATACAAAAGTCAACAACTACACCTATGATAAAAAGGGGTATTACACGGTTCCTCTGGTGGCGACGCATCCCTATCAGACTCTTCTGCTTCTTCCTCTTTGATTTTCGGCGGCTATGTAGGGATTTCAGACTCCTTAGGATCAGTAGGATCCGAATGTTCCTCCACCTTCTTCTCTGTAGCTCCAACCTCTATCTCTACAGAATTCTTCAGCATTTGACTTTCATCAAAGACTACACTTCTGCTAAATATAATCTTGTTGTCTGTCCATATCTTGCATCCATTCACATATGTCCCAAAGCCCATGAATATTCACTCTTGGTTCTAGCTTGCCATCATCCACATGATAATAGGCGACACAACTAAAAATCCTCAAATCTAAGTAGTCTGCTGCTTTTCCGGACCAACTTCAATAGGAACCTTGCATCCTATACCTATGTGCGGGCTCCGATTCACCAGTTAGCATGCCATGGAAAATGCATCTCCCACAAACCTCTAGTAAGATCTGCATTCGAAAGCATTCACGTTGCTTTTTCTAAAAGCGTTTGATTCATTCTTTCGGCTACACCATTCTGCTGTGGTGTGTGTCGAACGTTGTGATGGCAAGCAATTCCCAGATCCTTGCAGAATCCATCAAACTATGATGAAAAAACTCTAAGCCGTTGTCTGTGCGCAACCTCTTTACCTTCTTTCCCACCTGATTCTTTACCAGGGTCTTCCACTCCTTGAATTTTGCAAAGGCTTCATTCTTGTGCTTCATCACGAATATCATCCTTGAGTAGTCGTCTATAATGCTCAGAAAATACATGTACCCGCCAATCGCCTCAACTTGAGATGGACCCCAACAATTCGAATGGATGTAATCAATAGTACCTTTTCGTTCTATGAACTGCTTTAAGAAACTTACTACGCTGTAGCTTCCCGTACACACAGTGCTCACAAAACCCTAGGCTCTTGGACGTATGCCCAGTGAAATAGCATTTCTTGTGAAGTTCCTGCATTCCACGTTCACTCATATGACCGAGCCTCATATGCTATAACTTGGTTTGATCAACTTCCATAACTCGACCGAGACAACTCCGACAAACCTTGTGATAACTGAACCCTGTAGTACATACAAAGTCTCATCCTTAATTCCCTTGAGCAGCACATCTGGACCCTTGTTGACGCATAATCCTCCACCTTCACTTGAAGCTAAATCCCTTGTTGTCGAGTAGACTCAAAGAATCAGATTCTTTGTGACAAGTGGTACATGTCTAACCTCCTTCATATGTGCATATGGACGACTGATATGAACAGTATGACTCGATATGACTCGATATGAAAACATAAGGGAAGAAGATGAAGTTGAACCACATCTTCTGACGTTGAAACCACTGTCTTTCCACCGCCTATGGACGCTTCTAGATTCAGATCTAACGGAGTAAAATGCAATTAACCCATTGCGTCATTTTGTACATACGGGTTGCCCACATGTGTCAGGCCACACCCCAACTACCACTCACCCCAGCTCTTCCCCACCAATTTGACTTTTACCACTATTCATGGGTCACTTTGAGTCGGTAATTTGGATAGCAAAGTAATGTAATTTTTTGATAATTTTTTCATGGTGTTGTAGAGTATAAGTTGCTCTATAACACAGTGAAAAAATTATCAAAAAATCGTATCATTTTGCTATCGAAATCACCCGGTCAAAGTGACCCATATACGAGTTAAATATTCAGGATGGTGGACAAGCGCTGGGACTTAGTGGTACGTATATAATTGCACCCTCGAGTTTATGTAAATAAACAATCAATATCCTTACTGTTTATCAATTGACAAGGGGGACCCTTATTTTTTGCCAAACTAATTACACTTTCCACCCCTCCATCAACAACCGGTAGTGAATGGTGACCTTTAAGTGGGCCTCTTGTTTTCATTCCCCATTTGCCCCCAAAACATCTGTTTTCCTATTTTAACCTTGGAATGGATTGATATTACAACCAATGCCACCATTTCTGAAGACTAAAATACCCCTTACATACCTACTTTTTCTATCATTTCCCTTCAATTTCATCTACTGGAGAAGTCTTCTAGTTCCCTCCATTTTCTCTCTCTTTTGGACAAATTCAGCACCTAACAACAACACAAAATAACAAACCTACGCAATACATTACATAGCATTACCACATATTCTGCTATGTGCAAAATAGTTAACCTAGCATACATTACTCATCTCAAAGGTGTTGCACATAATTATGAAAATATGCATGTAAGCCAATGGACATGCTAAGTTCAGAAATGAACAATTCTGACCTAAAATATTAGACTTGTTCTAGTACATAATCTGAACCTGTTAAGATGGTTCATACCAAAATACATATAGTTTGGACTGAGTTTCGTGTAAAACGGGCCAAAAACTATGTACAAATGGGGGACATCTATTTGCCATATAATCACTACTTATGATCCTAAAACTTCAGTTACATAGCAAAACGTAGGCATGAAAGCCATTGTCAACATTCAAAAAGAGACTCCACACAGAAAACGCCCCTCATTCCCAGCAGCACAACCCCCTTGATTATTGTTAGCCTGTATTCGAATCAAAACACATGTGCAAGCAGTTAGTAATCTGAATGAACTAAATAATTGAATGTACAGAACTGCACAAGAATTTGTTAACCTGAGACTTGCCCTATGTGGCTGTGAGTTTGAAACTCCAATGCGTGATCCACCAATTTACTGTCAAAATGCAAAGAAGAAAACAATTAACCTAAGTACATTACAATAATTAACCAAGAAACCAAATTAAGTACATTAATTAACTTAAGAAACAAAAAACACTAATTAAAATTTACCTAATTAACAAGACTACCCAAATCCAACAAAATTACACAACAGTACTTCTCAACTGCATGGACTTTAATTTTGTAACTGAACTTAATTATAGTTCAGGCTTATACAGTGCAGAATTACTAACCTAATGAACAATTTGGCATTCTAGTTTAATCCCCTCCCCAAGAAAGTGTTAAGAAAGTCAAGGACTGATCCTTGGATTCTTAGAAATGATGGCTTTCTAATTAAATCCCCTCCCCAAGGAAGTGTTCCGAAAGTCAAGGACTGAACCTTAGCTTCCGAGATGATGGCTTTCTAATTAAATCCCCTCCCCAAGGAAGTGTTCAGAAAGTCAAGGACTGATCCTTAGCTTCCTAGATGATGGCTTTCTAATTAAATCCCCTCCTCAAGCAAGTGTTAAGAAAGTTGGTGACTTATTATGCATGAAAGTAGAGAATGGAAGGAGGAGTTGGTAAAGAGCATTTTCAACCTTGATGAAGAAGCTCTAATTCTTAAAATTCCGATCGATTCAAATGCAATCCGTCCTGGAAGAGATTATGCATTATATGTACTGCCTCAAAGGTGAAATTTATCATGTGGAAGTTATTGAATTATTCACTCCCTGTGGCAGCAGCTTTAAGGAAAAAGAAAGCATATAACTGACTCCATTTGCACAGTCTGTGGACTGGATATTGCGTCTGAAGAGCATCTGACGCTCAGATTAGGCTTTTATCACCTTAAAGATTCATTTATCGAGATATTTCAATTAAAAGATGGGGCCTCAAAGCATGATGAAAAGATGACCAATGTGGGGTTTGACAGCTCTGATTTGTTGGGTAGTTATATAGGGCTAGAAATGATTGGGTCTTTACAAAAATCAAGTGGGCCCCTGATGTGATTGTTTCTCCCGCAATCTCAAAATTTATGAGTGGAATGGCGGGCGTGCTTTGAGGCTCAGGAAAAATATTGCGATTCTCCTCAACACTCCATTTCTGAGATTGAAATGGAGTGAAAATCAGTCATATGGCTTCCCAATCTACTAGTTTTAGAGTTTCTTGGCATTAGAAAAGCCCTTGGCTCTGACCGTAAGTTCCTAGCTTCTAAACTTCCAGTTTCGTATATTTTCTTTTGTCTCTAGAGAAACTAATTTCTTAGCTCACAATTGTGCTAGATCATCTATTGATAAATAAGCCGAGTTCTTATGGTATTAGGTTCTGATAGCCTATTCTCTATGGTTGTTTTGATGGATTCTTAACTTTCTCAATAACCTTTTGAATAGACACTTTCCAGGAATGTCATCCTTCTTCATGAGTTCGCTGCTTTCTTACTCATTCAGTTGAATGCCCTAGCTTTGGATTGTTGGTTAATTAGTGTCTTCCTTTGTTATCATCTTTTCTCTCTTGATCTCTGCAAATAACCAGCGCCTTCATTCCATAGTTGGCGGCGAAGTGAGTACCACCAGTCATTCTTTTATTGCACTCGCCCACTTAGTAAACAATTTACTTACCAAGTTAACAGTCACCAGTTGACTTACTACGAAACAGTCAATAATTAACTCACTAGACACACAAATCTTATGGATGTTCCTTGATCAAGTACGGTGAATAAATCTATGCGATTGATTTTTATTTTCTCTATTTTCTTTTTGTTTCAAAAGAGTGTTCAGGTTCTTTGTACGTTAAGCCATTTCCAGTTCTATTGATGATTACAATACTCTTTTATTTATGACTTAACTTTCGTTTCATTTGTATTTTCTTTTTCAGTTTCAAAAGAGTATGATTTCACTCACAGTAAGTATTCTCTATCCAAATTCATGAAAACTTATGTCATTTTTTTTAACTGACCAACCATTTGGTTGGATAATCTAACGTGATATTGATTGATAACTATCAATGTTTAGTGAAATAATCTGCTTAGTGTTTGATGGGCAAGAAATAGTCAATTTATTAATCAAATTTGTTCTCAACTCTTCCGAAAATGGATGAAACTGCTCTTACACAAGATGTTTCAATTGTGCTTTGGCAGTTTTTCATTTCCTGCGACTTTGGGTGGATTTTTAATTGGCGCAGCAAGGCATTATTCAAATAAGTGTGTTCCTAATTGTTAGTAGCAGTGGGATAGGGAGGTCCTAATTGCACACAGAAATAGTAAGCAGTGGGATAGGGAGGTCCTATATAAGTACGTCTACCCCTACATCAGTTAAAGTAGTAAACAGAAATGCAAGAGTTGGATGAACTCCTGCATCTTACAATGACTAGGGCACATCAAGTTTTAAAGAAGCAGCGAAGTATACATAGACTCCAGAAACCCTTATACGCCCAAACCAGAAATTGAACCCAGCAAAACAAAATCGACCTCAATACCCAACACCTAGAACACCAAAACAAAATCCACAAGCATGAAACGAACACAATATACTCACAAAGGGTCAGGAAATCAGTCGATTGAACCATCGCTTTTCGTTGTTCTACAAGCACAAATCACAACAGGTTCGTCTCCCTTCGGCATCGGCAACCCAACAACAAGAACAATCGGCCTCCAAATCGTTCCTCTTACCTCTCAGTCGCAGTTCTCGCTCTCTCTCTCTGACCCTGCGATGGAACACGTCTGTGCTTCCTCCACTTCCAACTAACCTCTTCAATGCACGAACAGATACTAAACAATAGGGTAATTTAGTCATTACCAGTTACAGACAAAATATCTCGGTATTACCATTATATTATTCAATAAAAAGAGAAGGGCACAATTGTACTTTCACGATTTCCGTCCAAGTCCGTTAAGAACTGTCAGAAATAAGGGTACCCCTGTCAATCGATGAACAGTGAGGGTACCCATTGCTTATTTACATAAATACGAGGGTGCAAACTGTATATTACCCCAAACGAATTAACCTACACTTCAAAGGTGTTGGTCCTTGACTCTCGCGAGCACTTGGGGGTCTAGACGACACACTTGAGCCATATCAGTTCCAGTAGCAGCAGCAAACCCCAGTTGAAATCTCTCTCTGATGGCCGGAAACAAATCGAAGAAGTCTGATGGCAACAGCAACAAGAACAAGCAAAAATATCGCCCCAACAATGTATACCCTCTCTCTCATCTCTCGGGGTGTTTTGGTTTGCTTTGTTTTCTTTCAGCTAATCTGTAGAACCTCTGTGGTGTTTTTTTTTTTCAGAAAGCGGTGAAGAAGGGCTCGTACCCGTTACGCCCTGGAGTTCAGGGTTTTTTCATTACCTGTGACGGGGGCAGAGAACGGCAAGCATCCCAAGAGGCCATTAACGTCCTTGATTCGGTATGTGGTTTGTGATTGCGTTAAGGGTTTTTCTGGGTTTTTGTTCTTTTTTTTGGTAGAGTTCCCAAATGGGCTTCTGTTCTCTTTGTTCTTCAACTGCTATGAGTGTTGATTTGATGATTTTACATGGGAAAAAAAAGCTTATATGTGTTTTTGATATGTGGAGTTCGTGGAAAAAAAAGTAGTGTAGTAGTAAAAAAGTCTAATAAGTATAAGGAGGAAAATTATTGTGACGAAGGGCTTGGAGCTCGTATTCACTGTTTGAATCCGAGGAGCTTTGGATGTACTGCCACGAAGGAAATTAACTTAGGGGGCTACTGTTTTCGCTTCCCTTCAAGTGGCCTTCACTTTAACGAATGTTATCTGAGATGATTAGTGGTGTGAACAATTTGGCGTTAAGTAATAAAGTTTCTGAACAGCAGTGTCTAATGACTCCAATCTGAAGTAGTTGTAATGCATAAAACTGTGAACACTTCAAAGAAAATACTATAAATCAGCTGGAGATTGTAAAACTTCCTCATGTAAAATTTCGGAAAGTTTACTTGGAGATTGTATAGGTATATAAAGGAATCTAAAGAGTGGTCTTCTGTCTTTTCTGGGCCCTGGGGATCTGGTGTGTGCGTGTATAGATTTTGGTCTAGAGAATCTTCCTTTATGTGCAAAGCTAGGAGGCACAGGTGCTTCTGGGAGGCTGTGCACCGCCCACTGGATGCATCTGGGGTGCTTCTTCGTGCTCGGGTGGGTGCGGCGGGGCCCATTTGTAATTACGATTGCGTCACGGATTTTTGGGTATTTGTTCTTTTTTGATAGAGTCGCCAAATGGTTTTTTTTTTTCTTTGTTATTCAACTGCTCTGAGTGTTAATTTGATAATTTTACATGGGTGCAAAAAGATTATATGTTTTTGATTTGTGGAGTTTGTGAAAAAAAAAATTGAGTGTAGCAGTAGAAGGGTTTAATTGCTGAAGTATAGGAAGGAGGAAAAATTTGTGATGAGGAGCTTGGAACTGGTATCACTGTTTGGATCCATTCCAAAACACAGGAACAATGACTGTACTGCTAAGAGGAAATTAACTCAGGGTGCTACTGTTTTTCCTTCCCTTGAAGTGCTTTTGTTGTAATGAATAGTATTTTGAGATGATTAAAATTGCGAACAATTTGGCATCATGTAATAAAGTTTCAATGTCGAATGACTCCCCTCTGAAGTTATAATGCAGAAAGCTGTTCTTTCTCGAGTATAAACACTTGATAGAAAATGCAATAAATTAGTTGGAGATCATAAAAACTCTACAAGACTCTTTATGTTAAATTTGGAAAGTTTACTTGGAGATTGTATAGGTCTATAAAGGAATCTAAAGAGTGGTTTTCCGTCCTTTAAGGGCATTCTGTGCGTGCGTGTCTAGAATTTGGTCTAGAGAATCTACCTCTATGTGCCGATCTGGGAAGCATGGGCGCTTCTGGGAGGCTGTCCAACGTACACTGGATGCATCTTGGGTGTTTCTTTGCTCGTGTGGGTGCGGCGGGGTCCATTTTTTATTACGGAAAGTTTATTTTTGGGTTTCCTTCTATACCACAACTTAAATTTAACAAAAAGACGCGTACCTCTTGTAAGAACATACAAAGGGAACATGAGAAAGAAGAAGACAAAAAATAGGAGGAAGATAGCAGTAGACGGACTCTGTATACTTGGCTTTGCTTTCAATATTTCAGGTTTAAATTGATTTGAGATAGCATTAGATGAACTGTAATGTGTATTTTTGAGCATATGAGGTATCTATTTTGTGGAATGGTACATATGTTGTTTGATGAAACTGATGTCTTACTAATAATTTTAAAACATATAGTAATTAATCAAGCCGATCGCAGACAGTACCTGCTCCCTTACGTTGTGAAAATTTGACAAATTGGTGCACTCACCGCTGTGGCCCTTTGGTGCAAAAAGTATGCTTTCCCTTTTAAAGATCAACATCAAAACACCCTGACTCCTCTGCAGAAGTCCTTGTCCTTGAAGAAGAAACATAGAACCAGTAATAGCCCAAGTCAAATCATCATGAACCCCTCTAAACAAGCAAGAAAAAGAGAGAGAGAGAACCCTCTTCCTCGTTTAGAAGTTGAAGTATCCTACTACCTCTCATGATCAAGATATGTTCAAGTGGAGGGAAAAAATCTCAACTGAACAAACCTATCTTCTAGAATGGTCCGACAGACGAGAGGTAGAAAGCCCTACTATTAACGCTATTCATACAAACTTAGTTCTATATATGATACTGTTAAGTCATCTCCGTCCAGTTGGTTGTACCCTTCCCGGCTTAACTCAGTGGTTAGAGTATTGCTTCTATACGGCCGGAGTCATTGGTTCAAATCCATGGCAATTTTTGGTTGAATGCACTACTTATCTCTTCAAATAAAGCCATGTCCGCCATCAGTCTTGTGAAACCTCTTTCACTACTATTCTTCACTCCCCTGCAGTTAACACTCTTGTATTCAGAACTCATTTTCATTGTCACGTTGAATAACCCCCTGCCCCCATCCATGCTGCCAGTGCTATTACTAAAGCATAAGCAACCTCTAAAACTTTGTATGGCTACACATAACTGCCCTATGGTTCAGCTATACTGCTACCAGAAACAGAAAAGAGATGCGTAATTAGCAGGTGCTAGAAACCAATATAATCCTGTTGGTCTTCTCGTTCTCCAATTCCTTCCCCTCTCCACGGCTTCTCTCATTTATCACTCCTCGATGGCTTATTTGAAACCTCCACCCTTATGGCACGACTCTAGTGACATACTGGATGCTTAGGCCAGCTGCTGTGAGATCAAACTATTAGATAAAGGCGTGAGACTGTTGGCTCTTGGTATATAGTAATCTGAGATCAAAATTCTGTCTGTCTGGTAATATTGTTCGGTGTTTCTGCTACAGTCCATCCTCACTGCAACACACTTACACAGCTACCTTAATTACAAAAGAAATTGATAGCTTCTATAGTTAAAGTATGTAGGCAACATATTTTGTCCAATATTTGCAGAAAGAACATTTTGTTTTTAATTTTTTGAGTAGAGATGCCATCTATCCACCACCTTTTCTATTCATCCAGAGTTCCTTTATTTCGATCTTTCTCTACTCGGGCCTTCATTCTCTGCGAGGTACTGGATATACCTATTCAAGCCACTTGCAACTCGATCGTCACAAGTTTGTGATGAAGCAACCACTGAAGAAGGTTAGGGAAAGTTAAAAGTAGTTACCTAGACCCACTGTTTGCTCAGCATTCTTGCAAAGGGTTCTAGGTTCCTGAGAAGAGGTCCTAATTGTCATTTGTAAATGAACTATTAAACTACCCTTCAGATGAAGCTTGTTCTCACTCTGTGGATATATTTTCTACTGAAGGCATTGCTGGTTTGGTCCTTATCTGTTTAAGGTTTAGGCTGACTGTAGTGACTAATCGGGTGGAGGAAGAAATCCTTGAAGAGAGAGTCAAGCTATATTTGTAATCCGTGAAAGAAGATAGAACTGGGGTTGAGTCTGGGGAAGAGGAAGACAACATAGTTTTCTATATGATCAAAAGGCTTCAAAGTTAAATTTATGAGATAACATGGGCAGGAAAAATGCTTATGCTCTTTAAAAAGATAAGTGAATCACATACTTTCCTATAGTGCAACTACTGTTTGATTTTTGTGTACTGTCCAAGATGACACGGGATTTCATGTGTGAAGTAGTGTTTATACGTCATGTATACATTGTTGTTTTAACATCCTAATTACCCCCTTTGCATAACATTATTCGGAGAGAAAATATTCAAACTGAAGGATTTGATACGATAATGAGATTGGGTAACCGATACAATTGAGGTGCGTGAGAACTCCCGTGATGGACCGGGACCTAGTGAATGGACAACATGGATACGTTGTGTTTGAAAATTACAAGGGATCGAAAATGCAATTAGGCTATCGATGGTAACATAAGTCAATTTTCATTATATGTAGCATAATTTTATCATTTGTAGTTGACACTAATTCTAGTTCTTTACTATATTTCGTCAACTCTGGTGTCATGACGGATTATGTTTTACTTTCTTGAAATGAACCTACTGATGTTGGTTCATTCTGTAATAGTATGTATCCTACCGAAGTTTTAGGAGTATATGTAAAAATACATGTTTATAGATAAAAATACGACTCTTGAAACTCGTATTTATGTTTGCTAATCAACACAAGGGTATGAAGGTAATCAACATTAAAAAGCAAAACTGTTACATGATTTACTTTTTAACATCCACTTTTTATACCAGATATTACATTTTTTTGTCACAACTTTTTTCACACCAGCCTATCTGTCAACTTGTAAGTCACTTTTTATAGCAAACTCATCCATGATCTAGCTGCAAATTGCAGCTATTAATGTGAAAAGTGAAACGTTCAAATAATGTTTGCTTATTAACAGGCCTTTCCCATATCAACCAGGGTCGGCTACATGGATCAAGTTTCTCCAGTTGCATCTGTCCAAACTCATTTTATCACTTAGGTATAATTTGACTAAGTTGTGTCTTATTGTCTCTACCTAGGTTCGTTTTGGTCTCTCCCTCCCTCGCCTACCACCATTGATCTGAATAGCCTCACTTATCCTAACTGGTGCATCCAACACTTACAATACCACTTTTGCTTATTGATACATCTAATTTAGTGGCAATGAGACTCCAAAACTAATATCTGAGGGCTTGAGCTAGTTCTAGATGTCAATTTACGCTACTTTCTGCTACTCATTTGATCAATTACTTTTATCTGTGCCTGGACTTGCGACTCCAAAACCAGCAATTATGTTATACACTCTATCCTTCCCTTTGATAACTTGCTATATCAGATCTTAATAATGGGCGGCCTTTATTTTTTTGCATGTTTGGCACTGCTCATAGCTGTCACTAATAAATGAAGCAGCCTCTACCAAGTTGTGCTCTGTTTCTAACTTAGAGCTTTTAGCTTTTATTTACATACTGGATTCTATTGTCCGTGATATTTTCTGTAATTGTGGATGGTTTCAGTTAAAAGAAGAACGACAGTGAGCTATTTTGCTGCCCAAGGTAGCATCATAGTATAGTGTGAGAGAATTCAAAATAATGATTTTAGTCATTTGTATGCCGTACGATTTAGTGTTTTGACAAAACTTATTCTGTCTTCTGGTTGTGATGCAGTTCTGTGAAGAACTAGTAGATGGAAAGGCTTCTGGTGTGGGACCTGGACAGAAGATACCTGATAAACCTTCAAATAAAAAAATCACATTTTCGTATTCTGATTCCTCTAGTAGTGATGACGACAATGACAGAGAGGATGTTAAGAAGGCCAAGGAAGAAGGAAAGGCTAAATCAGGAGCTGATGCAGGCAATGATGCAAGTCATGAGAATTCCTCAGCTCCGAACTCAGATGTGAATGAGCAGGGAGAAAAGTATGATTCCAGTAAGAAGGAGGCTTCACATGACGACGATGGCGGAGATGATGTTAAGAAGGTGAAGGAAGGAGAGGATAAATCAGGAGCTGGTGCCGGCAATGATGCAAGTCAGGAGAATTCCTTAGCTCCGAACTCAGATGTGAATGAGCAGGGAGAAAAGTCTGATTCCACTAAAAGGGAAGCTTCACATGATGAAAATCAAGAAGTTCATGAGGAGGAGGCACCGACAAAGAAACAATGCTTAGAGGATGATGTATTGAAACGTCAATCTGTGTCAAGTAATAAAGTTGAAGAGGTGTCAGTAGATAGGTTAATTGAAGCAGAACTTCGCGAATTGGGAGACAAAAGCAAGGTGAGTCTGTGGTATCTGATGAACCTAAATAAGTGGTTTGACTCTAAATATTTGATTGGAGAATATTGTTAACTGATAATACTCTGTGCACTCAACTGTTATCTGTTTCGTTACTTAGTATCCATTTACTGTAAAATATAACATCGGTCGTTGAGTCGTAACCTGCTGGTCAAGTAAACATAAAAATGAGTGAGTTCAACCACTAAAGAAAATTTAGCAAGTCGACAATGCCTCCAACAGAACACAACTCTACCGAGTACCTGGTTTTGCCTAAGTTTGTATTGATCTGTAGCTGCCTTGACTGAATTGATTCATATGGTATATTTTATTATCTATCCTTTTTTATCCTTGAATTTGGAAAAAGGAATCTCTGTCCGAAGAAACTCCAGTTATTTTGCAAAAGAAAAACTCCTAAGTGGATCAGAGAAGGTAGATGGCTAATTTACTTCACCTGCTGGGTGAATTTTTGTTTCACTTTACACAACCCGCACGAGGTTTAGAAAGTGAGTTTGTTTAGTTCGTATTTCTTACGATAGGAAGATAATAATTATAGCTTTGAGAAAGTCTTTATATCCTCCAGACAACCTACTATTTGCTCACCTCTCTTGTTGATCTTCTTCTCTTCTTTTAGTCTTAAAATCCCCGAGCATTATCTGCAACCAAGCCAAAATAACCTCAAGGCAGAGTGAAGTTATCTTGCTCCCAGAATTATCAACCAGGGTGGCGATCTTGGAGAGAAAAGGAGATTTACAGACCATATTTCTGCGTCCTATATGTAAGGGAAGCCGTAGAAGAAACAGTACTATCGCATAAAAATGGATTTTAATAAGTTTTGATTAAAAAACGGTCATTTTAATTTAATTCCGTTTGTTTCACTGTTTTGCGATTCCTATTAAAATCTGTTTTGGGCCAATAATCTGCAGATTATTTAATCTCCAATTTTGCAGATTCTCTCACATTCTGCAGATTTTAATCTCGTACCAAACATATTTAGAACTTTTAATCACTTTAGATTTTCAGCCAGCTTATTTTCTCCAAATTTTTTCAGCTGATTATTTGGATTTTCATTTGGTACCAAACAGGCCCTTAGTGATATGTGTACGTGGTAATAGCGTATGCGGCATCTTGGTTGAAGCATGGGCTCTGGCTTTTAGTAAAGACCTGATGGCTATCATCCTAACCAATATATTGATTCTAACCTAAATAGAATCTTGACTTATTTCAGAAAACAATCTTTAACTCATTATCTTCTCGCTGTATTTCAAGTGTATTTTCCACTTTTGACCTTTATCCTTTATTTCTTCTTTTTCCTTTTCTTAAGATCTGGATAAAATCTTAGTCCAAGAACCTTGCTCTAAGTGGAAGGGATTTAGGTGCTGCTGGGTTCGTCAATGGAGATGACTTATAAATGGTGGCAGTGTGGGATATTTAGGATGAGATTGCTGGATTTCTCATAACTGCATGAGAGCTATTACGTACTTTATTGGTTTGTTTGAGGTTATGCTAAACTTAAAACTCCACCCCCAGGGTTTGGGGGGGGGGGGGGGGGGGGGGGGGGGAAATCATATCTGTCCCGTGGAGACAATGTTTCTCAAAATCCCCATACTTCAATTTGCAAAGAGTTCCTAAAGTTGATCCCGAATCTGGCCTTTGCATGGAAAAGTTTGTGGAAAAGGAACTTGCTGGAATTTTGATGAGCCTGTATGCAGGCCACTGTCTCCAATGTGTGCAGGTTGGTGATTATGTTCTGTTAGGGTTGTATTAGTGGGATTGTGAGTTTGGTTATGGAGCTCACTTCTATTATTTCGTAGTTCAACGCCTTCAGTTATTGTATTTTGTGCAAGAGCAAGGGGCGAGACTGTTTCACGCGTCTTGATTTGTGGGGGTTGTTTTGTGTTGCTTGTATTACCCACATACGTTTTCTCTACCTACATGCTTGGTGGTGTACTGCAATTTGGGCATGATTGGTGATTCACCCCTCATATTAGTAGGTGGTGTTTTGGAGTGTCATGGTAGATATTCTGTTGTGGATGTTCAATATGCAAGCACGAGGAGAGACTGCTTTGATGCTGAAGTTTTTGAGATTTCTATAATTTGTTTCATTGTATGTAGTTAAGGGTCTGTTACCATATCCCTCTGTCTTCTATCTCTTCTGTCGAGGTTATGGTGATTGATATAACTACCATATCCCTTCTGTTGTATCCAGTTGCACCCCATTTGGCGTCATTGAATAGATTCCTTGCTGTCAGAAAGCAGGTTATGAGTAGAAGAACATAGGTTAAAGAGTCACCATTCTGGAAAACTGTCAGCTTAAATGTATTCACCATTCTGGAAAACTGTCAGCTTAAATGTATTCACCATTCTGGAAAGCAGGTTGTGAGTAGAACAAAAGTTACTTTTCTTGGAATACTTAAAATGTATTCTTATCTGAAGAATTCTTGTTTAATAATTCTGATTTCAGTGTTTACTCTTTGTTGATAAGTCCCACATCAGGAGTTAACGATTAGCAATGCTGAGTGGCGTCCAAGAACACTGTTTGCTAGATGATGAGATTGGAGAAGGCTCAGTTATACAATAGATGGATTTACCCTTCTAGTAACAAATGCAGTCCAAGGATGACGTTTTGGCAAATCTTCTATAAAACAAGCAAGTGATTGATAATACCGAGCCGGGGGGGGGGGGGGGGATTGACAATGAGATGGCGGTAGGATCCACTTAAGCTAATAGAATGTTTTTATTCACAAAACAATAGACTGGCTAATCCCAACCTACTCCACACCTCAAAAGACTGAAGACAAACACACCCTAATAGTTGAATTTAGATATCCATGGGTCAGAAACGAGGTGTCAAACTTTAATTGCTAATGTTAAAGCAAATAATTGTACAACCGTAGAAATGTTGAAGTGCTTCAGGGTGATCTACACTCACCCTGTGTTTTGCTCCCCACCTGAAGAGCTCATGCTACACCAAGTGCGCCCAGCTCTTTCCAGAGATGACATCTCATGATAAAGGGAGAGGCTATGCTTCTTATATTTGAACTCGTTCAATTCTTAACAAGTAACATTTTTATAAGAAAGAGAAATGGATAGGTGGAAGAATCCTTGGATTTTGAGTCATCGTAGCGTAAGAGATCAAAAGAATAGACAAAAGAAAATACAAGGACTTCAAAGAATCACTAGACTTCAAGAGGATAGTAGGACCTGGCATATAATCTAAATGTGCAAAGTCTGTGTGGCCTCAAAACTTTCTTCTTCCAAAAAGATAGCATGGCAACAAATTGGGTGCATTGCCGTGCTTTTTGAAGCTCCAGGCTTATTCTTTACTACACTACCGAAACCTGAGACTGAGAAAAGGCAACCAAGAATACATCAGTCGTAGCAAGGCTAAAAATCCCGAACCAGGAGACAACGTCTGAGTTTGATTTGTGTCGCTGAATGTGATCCTTGTCTTGTATGAATATTGTGACCTCCCAATTATGTTTAGAAATAATATGATAAGCAATTGAAGTTGGTGATAATTTAAGCAAAATGTGAGTCACTCCCTTTCTCCGTGTAACTCGAATGGAAAGTAATTTTCCTTCCATATGTACCCATCCTTCCCTTCGGTTCCTCATTATGAGCCTTTACATCCCCCTCGTTTAGGTCGAAATGGTATGTTAACATTCTTCAGCGTGCAAAACTTTAGCAGAAGTTTCTGGAGAATTGTTGATGCTTATGGTGTAGCTTCCCTTTCTGTATGTCTCTCTCCAATTAAACTTGCACATAATGAATGTTCCCTACTCCATGACCACGAGCGAGGTGATGTAATCTGCATGTCATGGTTATCAAATTGCTTCGAACTCATAGCAACTTGTAACTATATCAGGAATGATGCTTGGCACATTTCATCATTTTATTTGTTGTTGTTCTAGCTGCACATTTAATGTTTCTTTTCATTTGACGTTATATTTTGACTTTGAACAGAGGCGTTTCATCTACCTCGATTCAGGCTGCAATGGGGTTGTCTTTGTTCAAATGAAGAAGAAAGATGGGGATCCAAGTCCCACTGAGATTGTTCAACACATGCTGACGTCAATCGCTTCTACAAAGAGACATGTTTCGAGGTTTGTTGCTTTCTTACCTTTCTCACGAAGCATTTTGTCCATCTAACCAAATTGTACTTGCATTTTTTGTTGAATCAGGTTCATATTACGGTTGTTACCTGTAGAAGTTTCATGTTATGCCTCAGAAGAAGATATTACTAGAGCGATTGCACCAGTCATCTCCCTACACTTCCCTGCGGAGACTCAAACTGTACACAAGGTATAATTCTCCTCTAAATCCCATGATTGCTATAAGGGGTGTTACACTGGTATTTTGCTGGTGAAAGCAATTGACTGTGGCTTAAGTAGAGGAGTTAAGTTAACACACATTTTTTACTGAAAATAAATCTAGATTGCATTGGGACCTTGTTTTGTGACTAATTGAGAAATTCCAAATCTTGAGGCGAGGTTCTGAAGGCAATGTTTTGCTACAAGTTCATTGTTTAACTTGCATGATTAACATCTATTAGGCCCAAAGTTTTGAAAAACCAGACCGGACCTTGAACCGGTGAGGCATTGTCATGAGGTTCAACCGATCCAACCGGTGGTTCAACGGGCTTACATATAATTTACATATTTTTACAAATATATTAGTTCGAATTAAATGAAATATAATCTGAAAACTTAAATTTGACCAACATTTTTATCTAGTCAACTGGCATGTAATGAGTGATGATATTGCAATATTATACAAACGTTAGATTAGAAAACTCTTATTTTGTTGAGTTATTCCCCCCCCCCCCCCCCCCCCTCTTCCAGTTTTCTTAGTATTTTATGCTCAAATGCTACTAAATACACACATAGTCAATTATTGTATTACATGTTCAAAATGTAGTTATTGTAAAACTCATGAGCATAATTGTGTGTATATATTTACGAAATTTGAAATCATTAAAACCACGTGGCCTTCTTAATAAACAAGCCATTGGCCCCGCGGATAGTTATTTGGCTATCAATCCTGTTGGTCATAGGTTCATTTCTCAGTGGCAGCCGGAAATTTAATTCTTCGGGAACATAAAAAATTCCCGGTTTTGACCCGCCCGCTTCACCAGTTGGGGCCATAAACTGGCTGGTTTTGACTGGGTTTTACCGGTTTTGTGTAACGGCGGTCCTATTACCGAACCGGACCGGCCTAGCCCATTTTGAGCGGCCAGACTGGTCAAAACTGCCAGTCCGGTTTAAAAACTATGGTTAGGAGAGTTTTGTACTATAATTTCATCTGTTACTTGGAAGACGATTTGTTTTGTACTTATTTCATTAATTTATCTTTTCATGTAGTTTGCGGTATTGTATGATGCAAGGGCGAATACTGGTGTAGATAAGATGAAAATCATCAATGCAGTTGCGAAGTCTGTTCCCGCCCCCCACAAGGTTGACCTTAGTAATCCAGATAAGAACATAGTGGTTCAAGTGGTCAAGGTAATGCGGTGCTTTTGCCTATAATATATGTACTAGGGTTGTCATAAAGCTACTAGTTTCAGATTGTTAAGTTGCTTGCTGATATTCCAATTCATGTGCCGTTTATTTTCTTTCTCACTCAATCTGGATGGTGGGCTATAGTTATAGAGAGGGCCAAAAGTCTGTTGTCTAACTTCAGTTGTAATTTGAGGAAACCTTGAAAAGTCTAGCACCTGGAATCCTGGTTGCTATACTTTTTCGTGTTATTTTGACCATATTTTACATGACACCCATCAGAAATTCCTAATTAAAGAATAAATACCATAATAGTTACACGAACGAAATGAGTGATTGTTTGGGAATTTTTGGGTATGCAATCAGATTTGTTGTGTCTGAGTCATCCTAGTTTTTTCTGAAGTTGCCACCGGTATAGCAGAGTGGTGTGGATGAAAACTGGAATTATCCTAAGTTATCTATGATTTTAATATAATCATTAGTTTACTTCAGTAGGGATATTTAATATAAGATTTGTCTCAGGAATTTATCTTATATAGGAGTTTATCATGTTAGGAATTTTAGTTTGGTTAGGACTGTGTCACTGACTCCAGTATTCCATTTGTTTTAAGCTTTTATAATCTGTGTGATTCATTTTGCTTGGTACATCCTGCATCACAGAGGAAATACATAAAGCATTCCACCGAATGCACAGCTAACTAAATCTCTAGTTTATAATGAAAGGCATACCTAGGAAGGCCCTATGGGATTCCGGACCAGCTGTTAATTTGTATTACACAATTACTATAATGTACCTTCAAATTAAAATTACTCATTGGCACCATGGAATATAAAAGAAAAAGGTCCAGAATGAATAGGAAGTTGTAAAAATCTAATATTGTTACTTGGACACCTAAAATAAATCAAATTTGGTATCAATATTAGTATTAAAACTTTCGTATTAGGTGTGTCGACCATTTGTGCTCGAACTATGGATTGTGATCTCTTATAGTTGTATCCCTGGACTATTTATTTTGAGATATTTTTATAAGCTTCTAGCTCACATATCAATGGTTTGGCCAAAGTCCATTTACGTAGGTGTGGTTGAAAATTGATCAAAAAGCCTGCCTGGGGTTGATGAGGTAGCATCCATCTAATGGGCTATGTGTGAATTTAAATTTGTTCTTTATGAAATTGCAGATACCATTTACTGAGAAATACACACACACACACACACACAAACCACCTTCTACACTAATACCATCTTTTATGATGAAATAACCCTACAATCGTATACATCTTTACCACCACCATTGCTACTACAACCAGGGACGGACCAGAAATTCCTGATACGGGCCTAAGGTAAACGAAATGTCAATAATCTCTCACTTAAAATTGAGAAATATTATCTATAATAATTTCACATACTTGCTTAACTTCAAAATAATCTCATAAGTATCTGGACATGTTTTTGTGGTAGATGAGAGTTTATTGTTATTATTATCGTCGCCGTTGTCATCATCTTTACAAGTGAAATGAATATTGCTCATGTGGACCACTTCGAGGTGGCTTTCTAGTTGCTATTAACAAAATATAAAGTTCACTCACTGCAAGTACTATCTAAAAATCATGCTCGTTCTCCTCATTATTGGTATTTGATGTCTATATTTAACTTAGTATAATTTAATTGTGACCCCATCCCCAAAAAAAATTCAGTTACTACATCTGCACCCCTATTATTTGAAGTATAATTTAATTGTGCCTCTCTTTAATTGTAAATGTTGTTCTAAAATGCCCGTACAGACTATTCATATTTACCCCTAAAACTGGAAAGATTTATAAGTCCGTACACAAATAGAATACATTTAGTACTCGTTAACTTTGTAGATGACTTGAAATTATATATACATTCTTTTGCTAGCGACTTTGTTAATAGATTCCAATCCCTTGAAAGAGAGAAGTAGAACTGTAGAAGTGACTTAACTAAATGACTTAACAAGGGATATGAGAGCAAGGCAAGGATAACAGGCCACTCTGCAATTGGGGAACTGGTTTATAGCTTTCCTGGCTCCGCCACTGGTGTAAAGCTTGACTATATCAATTCTTATGTTTGTTCAGTAAGAGGCCAAGATCTCAATGAAAGGGCTGGGGATCTGGTGTAGGTAGTCGAAGGTTGGGGGTTGGGTTGGGAAACAGAGTAGGAGAGACGGGAATCGGTTTGCATTGAAGGAATTCTTAGTCTGTTTTTTTTTGCTTGGAACTATTGCCACCCGCTACGTTTGAATAATTAGTGTTCTGGGTTGGTTGTAAAGAAGTTATGTGTGTAGTCACTGGTACTAAGTGCATATGAAGACTGGAATCAAAAGTTGTCTTATAAATGCATGTAGTATAATATATATACAAGTATAAATTTCTTACCCAGGATTTCAGTGAAAACAAATTGTAATCTTGTTCATATATCTGGACCGACAAATGAAGACTGACAAATGAAATATTCAAAGTATTGAGATAAATAATGTTTCACTTGAACGCAAGAGAAGATGTCTGTGATGCTCTCGACTCCCAACATCTCACGTTCAGTCTAATTAATAAGAATAATGTTAATAGGCAACTTAGATTTGATTGTACCTACAGGGATAGCACCAGTCATACAATATATGTGTATTGTGAAAACTTCTACTGGTTTTGGCTCCACGAAATCTTTGGATTCCGGGTCTGGTTGTGCTTGTTGGGTGTCTCTCTGATGCCCAAGTCAATAAGACTTAGTCAGTACTTGCATCGATTGGTCAGTACCAGCCAAGTTAAGAAAGACATGAAAATAATTCTAGCTTCCCGAGTGTATGACATAGGTGGTAAGTTCCGTAGTGCATGGATGCGAGTGGTACAACTCGTGTCTGGAGCATCTGGGGGGTGTATAGCATGAGGCATACTCTGTTGGTTTGCTAAAACATGGCAAGAGGTCATTGGAGATGGAGTTTGATTTAGATAAGCAGTTTTGCAACTGAAAACATTAAAGACTAAAAAAAAATGATTACATGAGATGGAATATAGATGGTGGTTTATGTGAAGAATGAACTAGAGACACATTGTGTGAGTAATGATAAGTAGCCCACTCCCGTAGCCAGAACCGTAGCCAGAATGTGATGTGGCATGCCACATCAACATATTGAGAAAGGAAAAGAGAAAAAAATAACAATAAAAGGCAATAAATCAAATCAAATTAGAAAGAAAAGGCATGTAATTAAAACAAACACGAAAATGGCATATTATTTTTCTTGTTTTCGTCTCTCAATGTGTTGATGTTGCATGCCACATCACATTCTGGCTACGGTTCTGGCTACGGGAGTGGGCTACTTATCATTACTCAATATCAAATGACTGTGTCCCGCATAAACTGGAGGCACAGAGTTGTTAAACTTATGATTGATCCTTACGGAACATTTGCATCATCATCACAAGCCACCTTCGAAGTGGCTAAAGAAACATATAAGCCACACGGTGGTGAACTGAACTTGCTTCACAGATTTTTCACTCAGTAAAGATGCGTGTCGAATGTACGGTTAAGGCTGAAAGATCATCTATGTATGCTTGATTGGAGTTGTTGTCGTGGAATATCTCTTGCCTTGTTAGATTTTGTTTCAGTAGTGTGTACTACTGTTCGGGCAGCACGTACAGTTATTTGATGATTTCTGTAGCTGCTGACTGACAATTGTTTGTTTCTTGACGCACAGACTGTATGCTTGATTGGAGTTGTTGAGAAATACAAGGAATTGGCAAAATACAACCTCAGGCAGCTCACGTCACCCCCCGAGGAGCCATAGATAGATAGCTTTTGTCTGTTGGGAGTTTTTGTTTCATGAATTCAGAGTATCCGAGAGTTAGGACTTTGTAGTGTGTTAGAAGGATGTTATTCCTTTTTCTTTTCTAATCTGCTGCTTTGAATGAAGATGGATACCATCATCCGAGCTGCTGTGTCGTTTCTTTCTTTCTTTCTTTAAAATGTAACTGCTGCTTACGATAATAGAAACTGATAGTTTGAGTTTTCACTAGTCATTCGCTTTTATATTGTCCCCAAATAATAGAAAGCTGACAGAGGTGAGACCATATATGGCCGAGATGGTAAGTGCTTGCTGTCTCTAAAAACTGCTGCTATTTACAAGGGGGTTCATTCTCCTCTCTCATACCATTTTCCAAACATCTTTGACGGTGCAGCTTCAAAGTGAGTCATCGCTACCAATGTGAGATTTATGAAGTGATCCTGCATGAGGAAACTAATATTGCGAAGGAATTTTGGTACAAAGACAGTGAGCCAATATTTTTTTTGAACATTACCCTGCTTGTTGTCAACGCGAATGCTTTAGGTGCCGCATATTAACGGGGATAAAATGGCCCTACTAAGTACTACTAGTTTAACTTCCGAAGACTCTCACTTGACAAAGTAGAATTTTGGGTGCCTGATGTTTGCAGGCTACAGATCCCCACGATGTTCAACAATTTCACTTGACAAAGCAAAATCACGTACCAGCATTTTGTTGGTTTTATTCCCTTTGGATTATTTTAAAAAAGACATAAAATTGAAAACTATTTACTACTAAGGCGGAAAATGATAAATAACTATTAAAAAAAAACTTTCAGCAAACTAGGATGACAATTATACTCTTTTATTAAAATAATAGTAGTAATCTCCATCGTCTGCCCCCCCCCCCCCCCCCCCCCCCCCACACACACACACACACAGTTGACGTGTTCTCGATTCGAAATACCCTAAGGAGCTCCTTCAAGTATTTGTTGGTTCGGATTCTTGGAACGCTACAATGAAGGAAGAGTTCGTTCACGTCGTCGTCTCTCTCTCGCTCGCCGAGCGTCAAAGTGAAGTGAAGTGAAGCAGTGAAATTATGGGCTAGATGCAGTACTCTGAGAAGTACTTCGATGATAGCTAAGAGTACAGGCATGTTGTTCTCCCTCTGCTGCTTACGATGATAGCTACGAGTACAGGCATAATCTCTAAACATAGGCTTAGTTTGGGTAAGATGAATTATAGGATAGATTAATGTGATTTTGAAAAATAATCGGACCAGTTTGGCAAAGCTAGATAGATTCTGGATTTTGGTTAGTCACCCGGATCCGGCCATGTAGTCACCCGGACCCGGCTGTACTGTCACCCGGAACCGGTTAGTTAGTCACCCGGTGTAATACCCCGTTATTTAGAAACGGGTATTTTTAGATAATATTAAGTGTTAATATGTTGAAACGGTTATTTTATGAAATTATTGAGTGTAAATATAATATTATTATAAGTATTGGGTGTTAATATGCTACTATTTTATTTTATGATATTATTTGGTGTTAATATGACATTGCGTTAATTTTGGGTATTAGTTATTATTATTTAGAAAGTTAATTTTAATGTTATAAACTACCTAGGTGCTTTTATGTATTTTCCTATAACTATTATAGTGTCTTTTATATAACTAAAGGGGTGGTGGTTGTACTAAGCCTAAAGTTAGTGGGGTGAAAGTGTATTTAACCCTAAACTTAGTCATCTTCTTCCTCAAACTCTCCCATGGAGGAAGAAGACCATCTCCAACCCAAACACCACCATTACCACTCCGAATCTTCACCAAATTCGTTGATGTTTGTCCCAAATCACTCCCTATTCGATTTAATCTCATCAAAACTCGATACTTTAGCAAAAAGTAAACTAATTTCGCCAATTTTTGGTCCCAATTCGAAATCGAAAACTTGAAAGTGGGTTTCCTCATGGAGGTTAAATTCTTCACCTCTCTACTTATATAAACCCATCAATTCTCAGATTTTAGACCCACAATCTCAATCCCTCCAACCTCTCAATCTCTCCTTCAATCTCCCTCACCCTAGAGCTCTCTCTCTCTCTCTCTCTCTCTCTCTCTCTCCCCGGCGCCGCCATAGCCGCCAAAGGCCGCCGCGCCCCGCCTCGCCGTCGACGCCGCCGGCGTCCTCGCCCCTCGCCGCCGTCGTCACCGCGCCCAGCCGTCGGCCTCGCCACCACCATCCCGTCACTTCTCTTTTTCGGGTAAAACCCATTGTTTTGTTCTTCATCTTTATTGCCTTATCTTTTACTGATAGATAGTTAATGTGGTAGTTGGCAAGGAGATAACAAAGTGGTTGTTGGCCCAGTGGTTAAAGCATGTGCTAGTATTAGTGTTGGTCTTGGGTTCGAATCTCACAAGTGACAACTATTTTTTTTACTACTCTATACTCAAAATTTGAAAGAGAAGTTTTGAGGGTTTGAAAGCCTTATTAAAACACTTGTGAATTATTTATTTAGGAAGTTTATTTTCTTGTTTAAAGGTTAATCTTTTGAAGAATAATATTATTGGGTTATACTTTATAGTAGTAAAAATTAGATAATTATTTTTATACAAGTTTAAAGTAATCTTTTTGTACTCATCTTTACCCAAAAATAAAAGTATATTTTTCTTATAAGTTTATTACAAAATAGAATAAGTTATTTTCTTCAAATAAGTTTGTTATTTCTTTTAAATAAAAGTTAGTTAGTTTATAATTTATTCTCTACTAAGGCTTGTTTGGTTGGGAAAAACTACTATTTGAATTAAAAGTGTTTTGGGGGTAAAATTATATGCTTCTCTACCCTAAATAATAAAAGGGATATTTTATCTAATCTTATAAGTTATATTTATATAACTATAGCTATGTTTTTACAAATAATAAACGTTATAAAGCGTACTTTATTATAAAGGAGGTTGTTCACGTTAGCAAGGTTGGGGAGAGTTAGTAAGGGATTTATCTCATAGGACTTTTTGTGCAATATGTTGATTAGGATATTATTAAATTTGTAGGCAACGAATTCTCCAACAAAGAATACGTCGAATACTACGATTGATTTGCTGTGATTGCTATTTGTTGAGGTAAGTAAACATGCCAGGCCTAGCGCCCATATCTTCTTTCGTGTCTAAACTGCTTTTGTGATTTATTGTCTCAAAATTGGAATATCTACTTGAACTGTTTATTAAAAGTACTGATTTTACAAAGGTGACGATGTCACAACTATCACATGATAAATTAATAAGACGTAAAGACGTAAAGTGGAATAGTTGTACCGGGGATCAATATTTTGAGCTTTGGTCGATGTGGACTACGTCTCTCGACCCACTTTATTTTATTTGCTCGGTCGCAACCGCCCCGAGTTCGCTCCAGTACTTACCTCTCTGACCGCAAGAAGTCTTAGGGGGGTGTCGACACTTATGGTCTGGTAGCCAGTTATTAGTAGATCTTCCCCGTGTCAAGATGGTAATATATGTTTTTCTGAATGATGGACCTTTATGATTGAGAATTGGAAGTCCCGATTGGACAAGTAAGGAAGTTTGGGAATGTTTCCCCACGTGAAATGCTAAAGTGAAAAGAGTTTGGGAATGTTTCCCCACAAGTGAAGTGATAAAGGAAAAGATTTGTGAATTCTTATTTCATACTTATACTCTTACTCAAATTCTTTACTCTTCAAACTCATGTGTCGTTTTTAAACTGCTTCATAATCTGTTTACATGCTTGGGTGTTGCTTACTCAGTATTTTCAGCTGACTTTGGAAACTGTGGTGTTTCTTTTTGTTTCTGCACCACAGGTTTAGGTGGAAGCATGGCTTTTGGGGAAAATCGAGACACATCACTTTAGTAATTTAAATTTCACATCTAGAATTATTTCATTTAGTTGAATTTTAGATTGGAATAATGCCCATATTTGTGGCGAGACAAGTTTTAAAGTTTTAATTAATTATTTTTATGGATTTGGTTTGGATATTCTGTTATAAAATCTCCTTGTATCCGGGTTTAATCTCGGGTACGGAGTGACATCCCTGGGCTACCGGGTCGGCCTTTTCGGACTTCCGGCTTGGCGGTTTTGGGGGTGTTACAGTTGGTATCAGAGCCTGGCTATCCAAAAAGGAAATCTAAAACCTGTAGGGAAATCTAAAATTGACATAGGGAAATAATTTAAAATTTGACAAGCCGTTGGGAATTTGGGTAGTCTTGGATAGGGTTGTTATGTGAAACTAATTGTTTGATGATCAATGTGTGATATTACTTGATTAGCTGCTCTTTATATGTCATGTATTTTATTTCATTGTACTTTAGGGTATTGTATGGATGATACAATAGGTTATAGTGTAGGATTATGGCTAATAGACCACACCTTTGAGAGGCAACATGTGAAGCGAGGGATGGTATGAGGAAGAAGCGTCCTCACCGTTTTGACGAGATATTTTGAGTTCCGAGGACGTCACTTCTCTAAGGGGGGAAGGATGTAACCCTTCAGATTTTAAGTATGTCATTCTAGTACATCGTCATAGTTACTCATCGTGTGTGATATTAGGTTGCATTTGGTAGTCATACCCTAGAATGGAGACTCATAGTTGAGGGTCGTTTAGAATGTGGTTTCAACTTCGAGGACGAAGTTTTCTTTAAGTGGGGAAGGATGTAATACCCCGTTATTTAGAAACGGGTATTTTTAGATAATATTAAGTGTTAATATGTTGAAACGGTTATTTTATGAAATTATTGAGTGTAAATATAATATTATTATAAGTATTGGGTGTTAATATGCTACTATTTTATTTTATGATATTATTTGGTGTTAATATGACATTGCGTTAATTTTGGGTATTAGTTATTATTATTTAGAAAGTTAATTTTAATGTTATAAACTACCTAGGTGCTTTTATGTATTTTCCTATAACTATTATAGTGTCTTTTATATAACTAAAGGGGTGGTGGTTGTACTAAGCCTAAAGTTAGTGGGGTGAAAGTGTATTTAACCCTAAACTTAGTCATCTTCTTCCTCAAACTCTCCCATGGAGGAAGAAGACCATCTCCAACCCAAACACCACCATTACCACTCCGAATCTTCACCAAATTCGTTGATGTTTGTCCCAAATCACTCCCTATTCGATTTAATCTCATCAAAACTCGATACTTTAGCAAAAAGTAAACTAATTTCGCCAATTTTTGGTCCCAATTCGAAATCGAAAACTTGAAAGTGGGTTTCCTCATGGAGGTTAAATTCTTCACCTCTCTACTTATATAAACCCATCAATTCTCAGATTTTAGACCCACAATCTCAATCCCTCCAACCTCTCAATCTCTCCTTCAATCTCCCTCACCCTAGAGCTCTCTCTCTCTCTCTCTCTCTCTCTCTCTCTCCCCGGCGCCGCCATAGCCGCCAAAGGCCGCCGCGCCCCGCCTCGCCGTCGACGCCGCCGGCGTCCTCGCCCCTCGCCGCCGTCGTCACCGCGCCCAGCCGTCGGCCTCGCCACCACCATCCCGTCACTTCTCTTTTTCGGGTAAAACCCATTGTTTTGTTCTTCATCTTTATTGCCTTATCTTTTACTGATAGATAGTTAATGTGGTAGTTGGCAAGGAGATAACAAAGTGGTTGTTGGCCCAGTGGTTAAAGCATGTGCTAGTATTAGTGTTGGTCTTGGGTTCGAATCTCACAAGTGACAACTATTTTTTTTACTACTCTATACTCAAAATTTGAAAGAGAAGTTTTGAGGGTTTGAAAGCCTTATTAAAACACTTGTGAATTATTTATTTAGGAAGTTTATTTTCTTGTTTAAAGGTTAATCTTTTGAAGAATAATATTATTGGGTTATACTTTATAGTAGTAAAAATTAGATAATTATTTTTATACAAGTTTAAAGTAATCTTTTTGTACTCATCTTTACCCAAAAATAAAAGTATATTTTTCTTATAAGTTTATTACAAAATAGAATAAGTTATTTTCTTCAAATAAGTTTGTTATTTCTTTTAAATAAAAGTTAGTTAGTTTATAATTTATTCTCTACTAAGGCTTGTTTGGTTGGGAAAAACTACTATTTGAATTAAAAGTGTTTTGGGGGTAAAATTATATGCTTCTCTACCCTAAATAATAAAAGGGATATTTTATCTAATCTTATAAGTTATATTTATATAACTATAGCTATGTTTTTACAAATAATAAACGTTATAAAGCGTACTTTATTATAAAGGAGGTTGTTCACGTTAGCAAGGTTGGGGAGAGTTAGTAAGGGATTTATCTCATAGGACTTTTTGTGCAATATGTTGATTAGGATATTATTAAATTTGTAGGCAACGAATTCTCCAACAAAGAATACGTCGAATACTACGATTGATTTGCTGTGATTGCTATTTGTTGAGGTAAGTAAACATGCCAGGCCTAGCGCCCATATCTTCTTTCGTGTCTAAACTGCTTTTGTGATTTATTGTCTCAAAATTGGAATATCTACTTGAACTGTTTATTAAAAGTACTGATTTTACAAAGGTGACGATGTCACAACTATCACATGATAAATTAATAAGACGTAAAGACGTAAAGTGGAATAGTTGTACCGGGGATCAATATTTTGAGCTTTGGTCGATGTGGACTACGTCTCTCGACCCACTTTATTTTATTTGCTCGGTCGCAACCGCCCCGAGTTCGCTCCAGTACTTACCTCTCTGACCGCAAGAAGTCTTAGGGGGGTGTCGACACTTATGGTCTGGTAGCCAGTTATTAGTAGATCTTCCCCGTGTCAAGATGGTAATATATGTTTTTCTGAATGATGGACCTTTATGATTGAGAATTGGAAGTCCCGATTGGACAAGTAAGGAAGTTTGGGAATGTTTCCCCACGTGAAATGCTAAAGTGAAAAGAGTTTGGGAATGTTTCCCCACAAGTGAAGTGATAAAGGAAAAGATTTGTGAATTCTTATTTCATACTTATACTCTTACTCAAATTCTTTACTCTTCAAACTCATGTGTCGTTTTTAAACTGCTTCATAATCTGTTTACATGCTTGGGTGTTGCTTACTCAGTATTTTCAGCTGACTTTGGAAACTGTGGTGTTTCTTTTTGTTTCTGCACCACAGGTTTAGGTGGAAGCATGGCTTTTGGGGAAAATCGAGACACATCACTTTAGTAATTTAAATTTCACATCTAGAATTATTTCATTTAGTTGAATTTTAGATTGGAATAATGCCCATATTTGTGGCGAGACAAGTTTTAAAGTTTTAATTAATTATTTTTATGGATTTGGTTTGGATATTCTGTTATAAAATCTCCTTGTATCCGGGTTTAATCTCGGGTACGGAGTGACATCCCTGGGCTACCGGGTCGGCCTTTTCGGACTTCCGGCTTGGCGGTTTTGGGGGTGTTACACCCGGACCCAGTTAGCAACAATTAATTTCAAAGAACGTGCATTAATAACCGGACCCGGCTTGGAAAGCACCCGGATCCGTTTGTCACTTATCAGGATCCGGGTGTTTCTTTATTTGGGCTATAAATTGAGACCCGTCCTCATTCTTCCACTTGCCTCATCCACACGAGCAACTACACTCCCTATTCTGCAAAACTCCAACAGCAGTTGCACTAAAAATTTCAGGTGTTTACTTTCTCAAACTTCTCCTTCTTTTTTTACGACGGTGTTTGTTTGTTAGTAACTATTTATGACATTTTCATTCAATGCAGCATGCACGGCGGAGGAGGAACAAGTCTTGGTCGCCGTAACGCTCGCATGAGTGTCATAGAACACCCAAGAAATTGGAACGGCGATGACTGGCGGATATACATTCAGTTGCTTGGTGAACAGAAGGAAAGAGGACACATGCGTGGGTCTCATTTTACTCGTCAAGCATTCATTGCGATTGCTAGTGACATGTTACTTCGCACCGGTCGTTCCCACACGCCGGACCAATTGAGGCACCATGTGGACCGCCTCCGTGTTCCGTTTTTGAGATGGGTTAGGGAGCAACAACGTGGTCCGAATGAGAATCCGCCGAACGTGCCGGGTCTTCTTCGCCCGACTCGTCACCCTCTGCATATCACAGACAATTTGAGCGCACTTTGTCAGCTATTCGACATTCCGATGCCAACGAACATTGCTGCAGGAGACAATGGGCCTGTGTTCAATCCTGTTTTGGGTGTTGATGAATTGGAGGTGGTCGCTGATCACCCGTCCGATTCGGAATCTGCTTGATATGTAATAGTCGTGTGGTCATTATCTCCTTAATTTCCTATGTATTGGTCGAATGCTTTTGGTTATCGTGGATCGTGAATGAATGATTAGTGTTTCCTATTTCGGTTTAATAAATTGATCTGTTATTCAATGTCGCAAAAAATGTTTACGATTTTGCTTCTTTAGAAGTTGACATTTGCGTCTACAACTACAAAAAATTGTGAAACGAACATAACTAAATTGTTTATTCCAGTAGTTGATACGATGAAGTAATTTTAAACAATTGAAATCGAAGACAGAAATGTAACATTTTCAAGACTAACCTGTTAATTGACCTCACAACCATGGACTGATTAAAACAACGTTAATTGAAAACAACCACTTGGCAGATATAAAAGAAAAAAAAATGAAAAAAAACTTCGAAAAGAATTAAACCTTCAGTGGACGGGAGGAAGCCAGACCCGGATGGGCTTACCCGGATCCGGCTGGCTGTCATCCGGGTCCGGCTCTTTGAGGACAGGTTCCGGGTGGCTCACTTCGGGTGGCCTTTTTCAACCAGAAAAGAATTAAATAATAAGTTACCTTTTCAACGCACAGCTTCAGCGAATATATTCGTTTACAGAAGAATCGATTCCTTCGCAGCGAATGGTCAATCAACGGTACAGGAGAAAAATTTGTCCTCCCACTGAAGGGTCAATCAATGGCAGATGGTAAGTGGAATATATTCGCGCGAATATATTCTTTAGGTCAGGTATAGGTGTTGCTTTTTATATTCGGATTGGGACTGGTGGATGCAACACTTGATACTTATTTTTCAGTATAAGTAGCTCATTCATTTCGTCTTTTAGTTGTGCCATATCAACAGCTTCTGAAAATTTACCTTCTCAATTGTTTACAGCTTCATTTTGGAGAACAGTTTCCACAGGTTTGATGTACTTCAGATTTTCTGTTAGTTGTTGTCAATGTTTTTCTGATTCTTCGTAATTCTGATTTGTTTGCAATGTCATTTTTTGGCGTAGGAAAATGTCCACTTCTCAGGGGGGTAATCGCGCTCGCAACCATGGTACATCCCGCACTTCTAACACGTCTCATACCCCTGCTTCCCACACACCGGAAGGGGCAGTTTTTGTTGATAGGGTTGCATGGTCGGATGACAAAATTGAATTGTTGCTGAAATTAATAATTTCCGAAAAATCAAAGGGAAATTTTCGCGGTAAAGAACTTCATAAGTTAGGCTACAGTAACATCATATTAGCCATGTCAGAAAAATTTAATGTCATTTTAACTCAACAACAAATTAAAAATAAATTCGACCAGCTTAAGCGAGACTTCAAGTTATGGGTAAGAATCACTACGAAAGAGACTGGGTTGGGGTGGGATGAGGATAAGGGTACGTTCACGTTGTCGGCTCAAGGCTGGGCGAATCTTGTTGGGGTAAGGAGACCGACTGTTCTCTTGTAATCATTTATTGTGGTTTTATGCTTATTAACTTTTTGTACGTACCTACAGCGAGAGCCGGATGCGAGGAAGTTCATGACGAAGGGTCTCGTACACAAGGAATTGCAGTACGAGGCCTTTTCGAAAATTACTGAGACTGGGGAGTACTCATGGACGCCCTCTGCCGAGCCATCACCACACGAAAGAGCAGAAGCAAGCAGGTATCGTACCCCACCACGACCAGATCGCACCTCTGCTGACTTAGAGGACACCTCGAGCTCCCCGCTCCAGGCACCAAGTGACTGGGATACTACTCAGGGAAGCGGGTCTATGGACTCCAGGAAACGCAGACGCCGGGAGTACGGTAGCTCAAGCCGGCAGGAGGTGATGGTCAACTTGACAGAGGCCTTTCAGGCCCAGAAAATTACCCATCACCATGGGAACCTTGTTGTCACTCACACACATGTCCGTGTGGCGGAAGAAGAAAACATAAACTACGTCGGAAGGAAAGGTTACGCCACGCAAAATGTGCTTGCCATATGTGATTTTGATATGTGTTTCACGTATGTTTCAGCAGGCTGGGAAGTACCCTGTACAAGTAACGATTGTGGGTGTGACCATGGCGTTGCACAACTTTGTAAGAAGACAAGACCGAAGAGACGCGTGGTTCAGATTTGCCGACCGATACGGTGCAAGACATCGACAACAACAACAAACACATGTTAATGCTAGTGTCGAAACAAGTTCTAGCTTCAGAGTTTACGACCCAAATATGATGAACGATGACGCCACCATGCTTGCAATACGAGACCAAATAACATCTGTTGTGGTGGGTCCCAATGAATAAAGTTTGCGCACTTGTAGTTGTTTTTTCCTGCTGCTTTTTTCCATGTATTCGTAATTGTGGCAGACAATTATCAATGTATTTTTAATTATAAATTTAAATAGACTTTTGTGCAGTTAACAACCATGATGAATTTGTTGTAAAATAAATTTAAATCTTTCTTTCTCTCTCACACACAACGTCCTAGTACAACAAATTGCAAATCTCAAATATTTCTTGAAGAAGCAAGATTTATTAAACTAATACGCCTAAACATTGGATGCGAAGTGCTAACTTTGTGATTAAAAAAAAAACAAAAAAAAAAACAAAAAAAAACTTTTGTAATTTAGGTACTTGTGATTGAATGCTAAATTTCATCACCCACATTTGTTAAACTAATACGCCTAAAATTTTTTGCCTATTTGTTATAATGAAATTGTTGCTAATAAAGACAAACAAACATCTTTTTGTTACAAATCCAATAATTACTTAAAATTCGATTACAACAATACATTAAAATAAACATGATACGTTCACAGCCAAGCTACTAGACATTTCAGAAAACTACAAATGCAGTTACACTCGATAGAAAACATTGCCAGTGACTACAATGACGGGCTCGATGATGACGTAGGACGAGTAGAGTCGGGACTATCGGAAATCGTTGGTGAAGGTGGACGACGACCTTGAAACAGAGCAGTAATTTGGGCCTCCAGCTTCTTCATGCTTTTCTTAACAAACTTATGAAGTTTGCTAACTTTACGATCAACCCTGTTTACATTCTCATTAACCTCCGCTAAGGTCAACTGCTGCTCCCTCGAACTTGACGACCTTTGTGTGGTCTGGCTTACTGGCACTCTACGACGGGGAGCGTCGGATGTGCTTCGACGGCGTCCGGTAGATGGACCTGCGTCATCACCGCGTTCCTGCTGTCCCAAGAATCCCCTTATCTGGACTACCGCGGACCGATCAATGGGTCGCTCAGTAGCATCAAAGATGTCATCAAAATCTGGAATAATGTTAAAGTGCAACATGATTGTCGTAAAACTTGCACCGTAGGGGATGCATTGCAGCTTATTACCACCACCCACACACTTAAACATTACACGCTGCATTATGAAAGGTAAACACAATTGACGACGAATAGCAAAACAATGGATCATAAAGCCCAGAAATGTGTCTACCTCCTCGCCGTGACCCGTCCGCGGTAGTATAGTGTTTGCAAGAAAATGTTTTAGTAGGCGGTACTTCGGCTGGATGTCACTCGATTTTAGCGCCGTTGGAACGAGGTACCGTTCCGTGCAAAACGACCCATGGTAGTCCTCCATGGACATACCGACATATTTTGGGAGGTCCTCCAATTTGGTGAAGAAAATCTTGTCTCCCGAAGCCGAGATTCCTAATGCATTAGCTAATGCATCTATAGTTAAATTCAGAAACTGGCCCTTCAAGCACGCAGCTGGGTAGCTAGCACTCCCTGGAACTTCAACCACCGCCATGGTTGCGAAAATTATTCGCACCAACGTGGGATAAACCTTGGGATTAAGGTTAGCCATCGACTGCCAACCCATATCATCCAAGTGTTTCATAGCATATTCGTAATACTTTTCTTCCAAGGCTAGGCTACGACCGGAATAAACACTACGCAATGACAGCTCATCGAACCTCAACTTTTGGAGGTCCGAAAATAATGCTTGCCCGTAGCGTAATACCGATGGTGGGAGATTATTATGCGGGCGTCTGATATCGTCGAGAGGAAGATTATCATAGACGCTACGGGAAGCCATGGCTAATGTGTGAGGGTTGATGGAGAACTTGATGGAAAGAAGAAGTTCAAGAATTATGGTAGTTGGGGAGAAAAATGTTCACTGCCGGGTATGAATATTTGTAGCAAGGGGAAGGAATATGGGTATAATTGGAGGAGAAGTCACGGGTGAGTGGAGAAAATGGGTGGAGAAGTCACGGGTGTTTAAGGGGGTGTTTAAGGCTGATGAAGTACCGCGTGAAAACGAGGGGAATGTCGGGTGGAAGGATTCCCACGCGGCCGCACGGTCAACAGACCAGTCGGAGCTTGACACGTGTCAACAAATGCAGAAAATAAGAGCTTTTTTGTCAGCCGGGACCTGATAAAGAGGAGCAGGGTCCGGCTCCATTTCAGCCGGTCAACAAACCAAGGGTCGGAATAAGTGGAATGAATATAAGGTGGAATAAGTGGACAGAGCTTCTGATAGAGAGGACGGCTTTCAGATCTTTGAAAATGATTTTCGTTCTTTTCGGTTTCACTGAATGAAATGTTCCTCATTCAGGATTCATTAGCAATAATAGGACAAGAGAGTGGTGGAAGATTTGCAATAGAACAGACGTGTCATGGCAAGAGGTATTCGAGACAACAAACGTAAATTAGAACATTTTCATGTTTTGAAATGCCAAACTGAACTTGTCACGAACAAACAATGTAGAAAACGCGACACCACATCATGAATGAATCCTTATTATATGCAGCAGACATCGAGAGAAAAAGTAAAGAAACAAACTTGTTGTAATAGCGCTCTACGCTGTGAAATTTAAAAAGTTCCCTAAGGATGTTACAAATCTAGCAAATGATCTTTGCCCAAAATCAACCAAATCTTCCTGTTTTCTGTGATTGCCTCCCCCACAAAACAACTTCTGCTGAAAACCACCGATAGGAGAGATTTTCACGAATAGGAGGCCTTTAAGCAATGGGCTTGTAGTGCTTCTCCACCATCTTCCTGTATTCTGTAAATAGACCCACACAAAAAAAGGCCAGTGTTTAGTATACTTGGATCATGCAAGAAGCCAGAAGGAAATAAATATCCCAATGGAGATATTGTTCCAGTTTTTACCTTCTTGGTTGCTCCAAAGTGCTGCTGCTTGTGTATTTAGAGGCGAGCTCGTGTTTGGTTCTGATAAACAAATACAGTAGAAAATGAAGGTTAGTTTTGGGCAAATTGATCATTACAAATCAACCATAACTAAATCAGAGTAGACAAAGGATTTACCTCCAAGGAGACTCTGGATAGAAAGCAGAATCGTTCTCACATCATAAGCTGATGACCACTTATCCTACATAGACACAAAAACAACAGAAAGTTGATTATCAGATCACAAGCCGGCGACAATATTGTTAGGAGAAACCGAGGTAATTTGGATTTTTGAAGTTACCTGAAGTATGTCCAAGCATATGTTCCCATGTATATCTACATTGGGGTGAAAGCAGCCAGTCTCAAACTTCACAGTGGGTGGCTTAAATGGGTATTCGTTCGGAAAGGACAGCGAGAGCTTGTATTCTGTGCCTTCGAAGACGGTGTCTTTGCTTCCGGTGATAGTCCCTTTCCAGCAGAAAATGTTGTCTTCCTCAGGAAATGCTGATATCCCAGTCTCACCACTCATCTTCAAAATACACAGACACAGAGACATAACAATGTCAAAAAACAAAACTTTCTGAGATAGCTGACAAATCCTAGAAATATACGGTAACAGTTAGCAGCAGGTCTTACCATTAAAGCCATCAATTCAGACTGCAACCTGTCATAAGAAAAGAAAATTCAATATCAAAACAAAGCCAAAATAATCAGCATGGGACAATACTGCAACTGTGCAGCATACCTTGAGAGATAAAGTAGAACTAGAGTGAATGATATACCCGGGTTCTTATACTTTTTATAATTTATCTAAAAACATGACATGGTTTTATTAGTCAATGTGAATTCAGAAAGGTTGAAGATCATAATCATCGATTTTCGACATGGGTTCATGAACCTAAGATGCAATGCAACAGTGGAAGGCCTTGAAGTTTGGTGGCAACACATTTTAAATAACTGGAGCAATCGAGATGACGATCTTCTTCAATGTGACAAGACCCAAGATTGCACAAACTGAGCTCATGAAACCCTCAAATATCAACCATAGAAGGACAGCATGTATTGAAAAGCATAATGCAAGTGGTGAACCACTGAACTTTCTTTCAGGCATATCATCGAACACTACATGAGCAACCCATATAATGAGAAAAGACCTAACCAATTCTCCAAGAATGTTATACACCTCTGGTAAGATTAGGACCCAATCGCATTCAGAAAACTCGTGAGAACTCATGACAGAAGAAGAAGGAGAAGAAGCTAGATCAACGGTGTAGCACTTGAAGATTAATAATCAAAGCATGTATTGAAAAGCAAAAGCACTAAACTTTTCTGTCAGGCAAATCATCGAACAGAACAAGGGCGACCCAGATAATGAGAAAAACACAAACCGATCCCCTAAGAATTAGTAGACCTCTCACGATGTTTAATGAATGATTTTCAACGAGATCTCACAGAGTAAGATCCAACCAAAGTAATGACGTTACACAAAATCGGAGCAAACCAGACACAACACAAAAAAAACCTAATCAAGAAACCAACGAATTGAAGAAGACGCAACCGATCCAAACCAAACCTGGAGAACTAGATCACAGATTATCGAATTCCGACTGGAGAAAACAAAACCCTAATCATGGAATTTGGGCATACGACGATTACTAGTACGGATACACGATACGTACCTCTTGAGAACAGATTGGGTGTCGACAGTTCTTGGCGGCGGCGGTGGCTGCTTGGAGGGCGCCGTCGCTCTGGCTGGAGCCGGCGTGTTGGACTCTTGGTTGTTGGAGTTAGTCATCGTCGTCTTCTTGATCAATCAATTATATATCTCGGTAGAGAGACAGAGAAAACTCACAAAAAAAGACTACCTTTCTCTTTTTTGTTCGCAGAAAGAGAGAAATAGCAGAAAGATGGATGTGAAGAAGATGGATCTCTCTCGTCTCTCTTTCTACAGATGAAGGATTTGGAGAGACAAGAAGAGAAAGAGAAGAGAGACACAGCAGTGTAGTGAGAGAGATTTGAAATTTATAGGTTGATGAAACGTTAAAACAATTCTTTTCTTGTCGATTGGAAACACATTTTCGAACGTTACCATCAACCCCTCCAACGGCTAGTTAATTTCCTCTTGAAGAATTATTTATCACCTACTAAAATTGCAACTTTCGTAATGTATGACAGCTAATGCTGCCATGTGCTTGTTTAAAAAAAATTGTTTCCATGTTCTGGAAATTAATATTGACAAATGTAGGAGTCTAATTGGGGCAGGTATCCGCCTCCCTATAAGTCTTCAAACACTTAGTTAAAAAAATAATTTATTTTTCTTGAACTAGATATGTTTGTCATTTTAATTTTGAACTGATATAAAATTGTCTTGCATACAAAAAAGGAGCATAGTTAACAAATACATAAATATATACATTTTCAAAAATACACACACACACATATATATATAAATAATTCTAAACGGACATAATATATATTTATAATAGTTATTATATTTTCTTGATTGACTAATTAGCCAATTACGTATTCACATAGAAGGTGCATTTTAGGAGTGAAGAAAAATGTGTGAAACATAACATTTCTCTATAAAGTTTCACCGCATAGGAATATCATCACCTCTTTGCATGTCCAGGTGTGAGTCAATAACCAATTCTAATGAAAATAATTCACTAATTTTCCGATCTAAACTACTCATTTCTTTGTTTTCATATGAAATTATGAACTGAAATAAAACTGTTCCACACTACAAAAAAGTAAGCGGTGAAAACAATGACCACCGTGCCACATTTATGGAAGAGTGAAAATTTCATTCTGAAGAGGATCTGAAATCAAGACGTTTTGTAATACTCCATTAAAGCACCATGCGGGACTCTACTTCCAATTAAAGTGCACCACTTATACAAACTGTCAGTAGAGCCTATCATTTCTTAAGTGATCAACACACACTCATTAGTTGTAAAGTACATGATTCTCATATCGAGAGCAATAAGTGCTAGGCAGGAAGGTTTATTTAAATAATCCAGCTGCTCCCATCATACCTGATCATTTTTTAGAGAAAGTAGTTGGTGCTGAGCCATTTTGAATGAATGAGAGAAGAAAAACATGCTGTTTTGAGCAAGATATGATGAAGCTATAAGCCACAAGTAACCAGACATCTTTGGCTTCTATTTTTGTGTTTAGTGCCTGAGAGACTACATATAATCATATAGAAGAAAAAACATGCGTCCCCAACCAAAGAAAAAGTCACAAATGAAGAAAACTACTACTGTACAAAGACGCTGCGCCTGATTCTGTCTGCATTCTACAGTGCATAATAATGTTAGAGCTTTCCTCAAAAAAAAAAATGTTAGAGCTTTACAAGCCGTTTAACCACCTGCCAATCTGAAATGAAAAGACTCTACAATAAGCGATACAAAAGGGCTCAGAGATTCCAAGTGGCGAGGAGGATGATTTCTTTTTTATTTTTACTGGTGCAGTTTGATAACATGTGATATCCTCTCGAAGAAGAGAGGGCACATTCTCGTGCTAAACTTTAGAACCTCCCTCATCCACTCGGGTGCCACTCTCTCAAATGTACCCAACGACAGCACGCGATACACCACTTCATCTCCGCCAGCTTTGTCTACCCATGTCAGGCTGAATGAGTAACCTGTAAAACCATATCCCAATGCTTTTTAAGGGCCTGTTTAGTATCATCTAAAATCTGAAAAATTGGCTGAAAAAAAATCTGGGTGAAAAATCCAGCTGAACTGAATCAAATCCGTTTGGTATAAGCTGAAATTGTAAAATATTAATTTGATCAATTTGACAAAATTTAAAGAGATGTATAGTCAATTACTTAGATGAATTATGATCATGCTAGTGTCAAAAAACACATTAAAATTATTTTTTCTGAGATTTTCAAAATGTTGGAGATTCTACAATTGCACAGGGATTATTTTAATCTTCCGATTCTCAGCTTAAAATTTTGTGTGATAACAAAACGGAATTAAATTAAATGGACCGACTTTAATCAAAGATGATTACAATCAATGTTCCCAAACATGCACAAGTGTCCAGCAAAATCAGCCCTGCTTTAGCATCTCAAATTCTGAAGAAGTCCAAACAGATCAGTGTAGCCAGCCGTTGGAAACAACTGTTTACGTGTTACGGAACACTTTTCCTACCAACAAATGTTCATGGTAGCTCAAAGAAGATTCGCTGTATGATGATTTATTAGAGCATCTCCAACCATGTCGCATTTCCCCCTCCCCCCACCTCCCCCTCCCCCCACGGGCCCACCAATCTCCCCCTCCCCCTCCCCCTCCCCCTTCCCCAAACTACTACTAGTTCCGTTTCTTCTGAATCGTCTTAGTTTGACTTTTTAACTCGTAACTGGGTCACTTTGACTCGATGATTTAAATAGTAAAACGATATAATTTTTTGAATTTTTTTTCATTGTATTATAGAATAAAGTTTACTCTAGAAGACCTTGCAAAGATTATGAAATTCTTGTATCGTTTTGCTAATCAAATCACCGGATCAAAGTGACCCAGTGAATAGTGACAAAAAGTGAAGTAGGCTGAAACAGACGAAACAGAGGTAGTACTCATCTTCAACCATTCCCCTCCCCCCACCTAATTAGGTTTATTTTTAAAATATATTTGATGATTAAAAATAAATTATTTGATAAAAATAAATATGAAATAATATTAATATAAATATATACTCACAAAAATGATAAAATAATAATAATAATAATAGCAATAATAAAAATAATAATAACAATAGTAAACTTGGCATATTTTTAACCATGTTTTCAAAACAATAATAAATATAATTGCTATTATAAAAAATAATAATTAGATATATCAAATTGACAACAAAATAAAATAACGATAATTTTACGTAAATATTTTGTTCAATTATCGAAAAAATAAATTTATTTTGCTATAATAAAAATAATAATTAAAATATATTAATCATAATTAAAAATGCATATTATAATAATAAAATAGTAAGTGTAATTAACATATCCCTAAATTGGATTAATTAGCTATAATGGTGGGGGGAGGGGGAGGGGGATGTTAGAGGGGAAATGCACCCTAACCATCCCCCACCCATGCCTAAATTCTACCCCCACCTTCCCCCTCCCCCTCCCCCTCCCCCCTCATGGTTGGAGATGCTCTTACGATGCTGTGGCTTCTTTTCAATACTATCTAGTATCAACTATACCCATTCCCTAACTCCAGTTTCTAGATAAACCATCCTATTGTATGACAAGTTTCATGAAGGTGTGAGGTTTGCTCATTCCAACCTTTCATGAAATCACCTACATCAGAAGTAGTATGTATATACTACAATTCAATTGAAAAACATTGCATCAACTCTTCACTATTTCAATTCTGTTCCCAATCTTTCGATTTCTTGCACTAAACGTGGCCTCCGGAAGGACACTTTCAGATGGAATGGATTTATAACAGACACAATAGTTTCAATATCCCAGAAATAACTGAGTTAATCAAATGGTGAGCAATGCCCTACACTCATATCCATCTATATTTTACACTCATATCCATCTTATATTTTTATTGGATCCTTCATCGAGTTCAGTTTTATTCTAAACAACCAATTAACTGGTCTGAAAGACAAAATACAAAGAATTTATAACGACTGGTGAAGTTACTGGAACAAAAGGCTCGGCAACTTGCCCTCCCCCGACTTGACTACTCATTGCAGAGATGGAACCTTCAATTACGAGAAGTGGTCTATGGTCTAAGAGCTACAACAAAATAGTTTTTTTGTTTTTTGACAACCCTGGTGTCCGGGGCTGAGTCACCACAAGTCACTCATAAGTCATACCCTAGCGAATGGCGAATTGGACCGCTCATTGCAAAACATAGTACACTAGCTATCGGGAAAGTTTTACCATTATCACCTTAAGTATTGATAAAGGAAGGCATACTAAATTTAAATCTAGAGTTTTGATTAAAAAAATAATGCAGAAATGGGGTTGTTCAATTGTTTATAATTTCTGAAAATCATCTAGTTTCTATCAAATACTGGAAGAAGACTATCCCTAGCGAACCGAATTCCATGGGGCATAGCATTCAGAGTTTACCTTTCATGAACCATAACATTTCAAATTCTAGGTAACACAGGTCCGGGCCAGACTGCAAGCAACTCAATGAAACCAATGGGGCCCCACAAGAGCCATTCAATCCACAGTGGCCCCAAGGATTGTTAGCTTTTGTGGGGTTCAAATGAGCAAACCCTTGGACCCCAAGCGTCAACCACCAGGCCAAACCCCTTGGGGTTAACAAATCAGGTTTCATCTCAGCTACTTGATAGAAAAACTTCCAACACCTTATTTTGCATGAGCGTGCTTTTACAATCCCCCAAATGACTGTAATTATCTCGATTCGCATTTGGCTCTTTCATCAATAATTGATGGTAGTTTATGTCAGTAAAAATATTTGAAATTATTTCTGCTTCAGTATGATATTATGATTGGTTATTTTTCTGCACATTTAGCCCCCTTGTCGTTGTACATACTGCGCACCAATAACTGGATACTTCGAATCCAGTTTTCTTTTTTAAGGGTTAAAGACACTTTCCACCCTGTCTTTTGATCGAAATACACTTTGCTACCCTGACGTTCCAACAAAGACACTTTGGACCCCAATAACTGACAGACTCTAACGGCTGTAATGAAAAGACAATTCTACCCCTAACATTGGAACAAAATTACATGTATATACAATCCCATTCTTCACCCCCTCATTCTAACCGCAATCCCCATCCCCCCCTCTCTCTCTCTCTTCTTCTCTTTCTCTCACAGCCGCCTCCCTCCCTCTCACTTCCCTTCTTCCGATTCCCACTTCGAATCTCGTCCGATCAGACCCTAAATTTCACTCATTCGAACTCAAACCACCGCCGTCGTGTCTGTGCCCTCCAATGGGATGCACGCAATCCAAGATCGAGAACGAAGAAGCGGTCGCACGATGCAAGCACCGGAAGCAGTTCATGAAGCAAGCCGTCTCCTCCAGAAACACCTTCGCCGTTGCTCACTTCGCCTACGCCATGTCCCTCAAAAACACCGGCACCGCTCGACGGACTAACCGAATTGAGCGTCACAGTTGAACGGCAACTCCGAAACCCCAAATCCCATTTCCATGAATTAGGGTTCTCTCCTCATTCTCTTCTTGGTCTAGATGTGTTGATGGTTGGATTGATTCGGATCTCGATGGGTCCAGGTGTGTCGGTGCCTGGGTTCGATTCGGATCAAGGTTTAGGTCTCGTTCCAAGTTTTGATTTGGCTGGGTTACTGTGTTTTGTGTGGATCTCCTTCTTCGAAAGATAAAATCGATGATTTGGTTTCAGATAGGATCTCCATTTGGGTCTGTCTTCAAGCTACATCTTAGCTATGTTCGGATTTTTTGTGATATGGGGATGCAGGTTGGTTGAAGAATAAGAAGATGGTGAATTGAGTGTTGGGTTGGTGGTAGTGATGTAGGTTGTTGGAGGTTTCAATTGGGTCAGGAATCATGGGTCATTGAATCAGATGAACAAGAACTTCAATTTGGTTTGTTGTCAGTCGGAGCTCTTCCAATCGGAAACCAAAGACGTTTTTGTTGCTGGGTTTGTGTTGTTCTTCCCCAACTAGTCAAACTTCCAGTCTAAACCGGGGTTATACATGAACGATTTGTTCTTGAGGGAGTGATACAGGGGGAAAGGGTTTGGGAAGATGCTGTTTTCGGTGATGAATGTTTGGGTTAGTTTGATTTGTGTTCTTGTGTTCCTTCTTTCGGTTAATGGCTTTGATTTAGGTAGGGCTTCTGTAATCTGGGATCACAAAGCTTATGGAGTAGGGTGTTAGCACAATTCTTTTAGAAAATCTTATTGAATGATTCATTGAATAAGTGATGAAGATACTGATTTGGGGTTACTTTCATCTTTCTTGCTGTGTTCTTGGTGTTATTGACGATAAACATTAGCAAAAAAGTCCAAAAATATACACGGGTCGATATGGTCCGAAAAAATTCAATCACCCACTTTTCTAACGGAACATGATAGAAGAGGGCTAAGTGTCCACGAAATATTCCGTTACAGACGTGGAAAGTGTCTTTGATCAGACGTCCGGGCAGTAAAGTGTATTTCGATATAAAGTCAGGGGTGGAAAGTGTCTTTAACCCTTTTTATAAATAAAGTTGAAAGCTTTCACTTATACTGTGAGTGATATCATTCTGTGAATTTGGATTGTTCTCTTAGCTCTTTTGCAGGTCCGTCATCGCCTCTCCTCTTCCCTTTCTTTCACATTTACTCATGCTGAACTTAACCAGCACATACTAGATTCTTTTTATAGCTAAAGTAAGCTGCTAGACCCTGTTGTTATGCCTTGAGTACACTTTGGTCCCCTTGGACAAACTGGATTGCAAACTAATCCATTGACCCAAATAGTTCATGGGAGAAAATTGAGTTATTTGGGCCCTGGAGGATTAACAGGACGAACTGCAGGTTTTCGAATACGAGATATCCATCCTAGTCACTATGGACGTATTTTCCCAATTGACACATCCGAAAGAATCAATGTTTGACTTAGGTCATCCACAATGGGGAGGGCTTCCCCCAATCTCTAAACACCACCACCCCTTCTGATGTAGGAGGAGTAGCTTGAAATTTATCGAACTGTTTCCGGGGCTGTTAAGAGTACCAGTGAACAGAAGTAACTTTAGGGTTCGGGCTGAATCCTTGGTAAATGAAATCAGTTTACTAATAGCAAAACCAACTAGTCAAAGAAAGAATACAGAACAGAAGAGGAATGAGGATAGAACTAGAAGATATGGTTTGACATCGCACCTAGATATCGATAGGCATCGAACCTAGGGTTTGAAATGCATCACACAATCAAGTGAAGCTAAAAGCTCTCAATTCCTATTATAAAAATATGAATCAAAATCTGAATAATCTTACAGTGCTTTTATAGACCCATCGTATCTGACTTAATAGAACTTAGAACAGTAACCTATTACACAAGAAAACCTACGGGCTATAGCCCATCAACTAAATTCTGGAGAACTACCAAATTGCAATAATAATACTAGCCTAAAAACTAATATACTCCTTTCATGACCTGCATCAGCTTCACTTATTATTTACATAAGTGCCATATGGCCCCAAACAAGGGTTCCCCCTCCCTTTCAATTACTATTTATAATATTACTACATAAGTGCCATATTGCCATATGTCCAACATAAGTACAGTATCTCTTTTTTTGGTAACTAATTACATTACATATTCCTCTGTTCTAGTTATAGTAAAATAATATAAGTGATGCCAATTATTGTTAGGGTAAAAGACATTCTCCACCCTCCGAGTATGGAGAAAATACATTTTGCCCCCTGATTTATCGATAAATACATTTTACACCCGTCAGTGGATGGAGCTAACGGAATGGGCTACATGACATTTTTACCCTCACATTGAAGAAAATTTACACGGGTATATAAGTCCTTATTCTCTCCTCCTTCTCATTTCTTCTAACCCTAACACCTTTTTTTCTCTCTCTCTCTCCTCCGCCTACTCTCTCCACCGCCGCCTCCTCCTCCCTTCACAGCAGCAGCAACAACCCTCATCCATGGATTCCGACTAAGATTTCTCGAATCAACTGAGATTTCGCTCGAATCAAAACCCAAAACCTCTGCCTAGCAGCATCATCTCTCTCTCTCTCTCTCTCTCTCTCTCTCTCTCTCTCTCTCTCTCTCTCTCTCTCTCTCTCTCTCTCTCTCTCTCTCTCTCTTTCTCTCGATGTTCTTGCTGTTTCTTCGCCGGAAAGATGGAATCAGAGAGAGGCGGTGTTGGAGAGATGGTGGGGGGAGACGGAGATGAGCTGTGGTTAATTCGAAGTGGGTAGCGAGGTTTGGCGTCGAGAATTGAAGAAAGAGAAGTGATTTCCCTAATTCGTTGCGTTTGAAGACGAGGTAAGCGAATGCCACAGAAAAAATCGATTATTGTCTGAAATTTGTTGTTTGATTTATATGAATTTGAAAAATTAGGGCTTTTTTCTTCTTCTTCTTCTTCCTATTTGATTAGTCAGGCTTGTTGATCCTGGAAATTGGCGCCGTTATGGTAACGATTGTAGCAAGAACTGGTCGACTCAGGCAGAGATACGAGAAGTGGGGGAGAGGGAGAGAGATACGGATGTGGCAGCCATTTTTCATCTGTGGAGAAAGGCATTTTCCATTCTCACAATAGGCTTAGGTGAGTCAGTGTTCAAAGGTGGGTGTGGGTTGTGGTGGCCGTTCGAGACAGAGAGGAATAGCTGTAGCGAGAACTTGTTCTTCCTGTTCTATATCAAAGATTCAAGAGAAAGAATTATTCACGTGTTCTTCAGGAGGCCTAATTCTGATTTCATGTTTGCATTTCTGTTTCATCTAGTTTCAAGTTATTGTTTTTTTCAGAATTTCATCTGGATCTGATTCTGAATTCATTTTGATTCAAAGAATTAAGGTTTTGATTTGAAATCTGATCGTATCCTTCATCGTGATATTCTTCACTGAATTGTTTTGTTGTTGTTGTGGTGGTGGTGCTGCTGGTGGAGGTGGGGATGTGGTGGTAGTGGTGGTGTTGCTGGTGGTATTGGTGGTGAGGATATGGTGGTAGTTGAGGTGGTGCTCAAGAACATGATGAATTCAATAATAAACAAAAAAGGGTGTTATTTGTCCACAATTTGTAAGGGTAAAATGGTCACAAAAAGTCAGTTTGCACTTCTCCACTAACGGATTGTAACAGAAGGGTGGTATGTGTCCACCCTCCATCCACTGACAGGGGTGCAAAAAGTATTTATCGACAAATCAGGGGGCAAAATGTATTTTCTCCATACTCGGAGGGTGGAAAATGTCTTTTAACCTTTAAAAAAAAACAATAAGAGCAAGTAACGAACAGAGGTGAGAGAAATACAATACATATATTCCTATCTTCTAGTTAAAGCAAACTATAAGAACCAGAAAGATAATACAAGCGAGAGAAAAAAGCGAATTAAGGAGGAAAGTAATGTGAGAAGGAAGGAGAAGTGGAGCCCCTGGGTTGGTGCTGTGCATTAACCCCACCCTACAAAATCCCCTCCCCCTTCCTCATGGAACTACTAATCCGGAGCTGGCCTCCCCGCCCCCTACCATTGTGGTTGACCTAACAATATTCTGCAAACCTCTTTACTTTATTATGTCTCTCAGGGCTTGGGCAGTGGAAACTTTTGCTTTAGTTTAAGTAAACTTACTATCCCTGTTCTAAAGAATAATTGACAGATCGTAGCCATATGCGCCCCATAAGTTATAAAAAACAAGAAAATGTGAACTGAATAGTTGCACCTAGATTTTCCTTCCAGATTAAAAATATATGGGTGCCCGTTCCAAGGACACGAGAACATATCAATATCAGAAACAGCTCAAGCCTTACGATTTGGTTTGAAATTCATATGCATGATCATGAGGGAGTATAAGAAACATCATGTATAGAGAGGGACGATGAAGCTAGAAACTTTTACACAGTAGAAGTAAAGGGTAGTAAGAGTTTACCACTTGATTGATGAACTGCTGACACACTTGTACCATCTGACTGAGAAACAGTTTGCACTTTCATGCCCAGTAAGCACTCAACAAGATCTTGAAACATGCAGTGGACAGGTCCAGTATCATTCGCACCACTACCTAAAAACCTCAATATGTCGAATGGTTAGACTTGAGAAATCATGTCCAGTAAACTGAGTAAATATTTGATCCTGAAGAATTACCTGAAAGGTCCAGCTTTCTTCTACAGCATTGGGGCTGAATTTTACATGTTTTGTGAGTAAGAAAAGTGGGGAAGGGAAGAGGTCAAGCACCAATATGTTCTGATTAAAAGATGGGGAATATCACCTGATCAGTATTTGCCAGACCTCTAGTTGGAACACTTTGTTTGGATATGTCATACTCTGATTCTCTTATTGGGAAACACTCAAGTTGATTGCTTGCATGGGTTGTAAGTTCTGCACCAGCATCATCAACCCTGGCTCGTTTTTTTGGGACACCCACATCCATGCCATTAACTACATCTGTTTCAACTAGAGAGCTTCGTCGTGTACTAGGTTGTCTATAGTCACCCTCATCTCCCTTTTTGCTGTAGCAAAGTCCCCTACGTTGAAGATTTTGAAGTCTCTCAATTTCTTCTGCGAGCTTAACATCTGCAACATATTTGAGCTCCTCAACCATAAAAACTTAACTAAATACATTGTTGCTTTGAAGTTCAATGAATATCCTAAAAATCGAGCAATCAGTTCACGCAGTTAATGGATTTCAACAACCACATTTTCTTTACTCAACAGTCTGTATTGATATCTCTACCTTAGCATCTAAAATATGAGGGCTTCACAGATTTTGAATTTCAAAGACTTGGGTTTGATGGAGAGTCAAACTTTGCCTGTGCTACTCCTACCAACCACCACTATTAACAAAGTGTTGTTCCTCTTAAAATCACAAAACTAATTATACTACATCTAATAATAAATGAACTTTCTGAAATTCCCCTCTATATTATCTCGACAATGTGATTTCCTTATAAGAGTGGCTTTAGCCATGGGTTATCCGCTTGTCAATATATAAAAGCAGGAAGCACAGAAGTCCCTGCAAGCTGATGCCCCAATGGGCGGCTTTCAGACCATCAACTAGCATTGCTCCCATTACTTTGAGTTTTAAAATCAGTTTCAGAATAGGGGCTATAAAGGTACCGAATTACCGATGTTTAGCTGATTGTACTAAATAGGATATTATTTCAAGACATCAAACGTAAATACTAGATGTGTGCAAATGCCAGAAAGAAGTTCTCAAAATAGAAAAAAGACGGAAGAAATGCCAAAACGTTACAAACTTCCCCTCAACTTAACCATGCTACTAACTATCAAAATCAAGAAGATACCGCCTAAATTTGTTACCAGTCTAAAGATTGCGTCTCTTACCATTTAGAAAATACAATGAGAGTCAAAATTTGCTAGGCCCATGGCCAAATGATTGCATATGAGCAAACAATTCTTAACTCTAACCAACCATAGTTACAAGTCTATAACTGAAACCTAGAAAGGCATCGTATTGCTTGTTGGAATTTATCTCTCTGTCAGGGTTCAGTGTTTGCATCAGACCTGGAAACTAAATAAGTAAAGTGTCTTGGGCCAACGCCCGCACGAACTAATGGTGTCCATGCCCAGACTTTCAAAATAATTACTAAGGAAAAACATTCCTCATAAATTTCACATTAAATCATGGTGACAAACTTTCTAGACAGAAACAACGAACTCCTAGTAGTATGTTCTCAACTGCATAAAACATGGAGAAGAATAAGTCCATGCTTTTCTTGAAGTGTTGTGGGCTAAAGTAATAAACATAACAAGATGATATGGATTGTTATACTTAGTAACAGTTCTAAAAAACGTGGAAGAAAGAGTGAAAGGAAGCAATGATTTCCATGTGAAATTAACTTTATAACTTGTAAATAATAGTACGAGAGGCATGAAGGAAAACAACAATCCTCATACAGGTTTCTACGTCAAATCAAAGTGACGAAATTTCTAGATAGGAATGTGTTTCTAGTACTAGCTTCTAAGAGCTGCATATGAAACGATGAAGAATAAGCCAATGATTTGACCTAAATTGTCGTGGGAAAAAATATATGTACAAAGTTACTAACAAGATGGTACATATTGTGATATATAATGACAGTTTTATCAAAACGTGAAAGGAAGCATTTGTGTGTTAAGTTACTTGATTGTCTAAGTACTGCCAATATCAGTAAAATCTATTTTATATGTGTCCTAAATTGCACAGAATTCTTTTCCCTGAATTAAATCGATCACTTGATAACATAAATGATATCTTTACATATTCAAAAAAGTGTTGTAACTGTAATTCACAAAGGCAATTAGGCACTGTAGTTATAGGAAGCCATTATACCATTAAACAGAGCAACACATTAGAATTTGACTTGAGATTAGTATGTATTGAGAGGAACATTTCAGGCAGCATCGAAAAAATAGGGAAAGTCCATATCAGATTATGAAACTATATTAATAACATGTCAGGTTAAAGATGCTAATTATAACAATATTAAAAGAATATTGCTGTGAACAGGCATTGATTTTAGAATACGAGCAACTACGAGGTACAAGATTTAAGGAACCAAAGAGAAAACATGAAGTTTTCTTTGAGTGGCACTTGTGGACAGAGTACAGACAACAGGATCCATCGGCATCCCAGCACTCCATTTTTTCTGAATACCACTAAAATGTCATTGTGCTTTGGAGCAAGAATTATATTTTTCAAAATAAACAGAGGTCGAGCAAACCTCTTCAACAGATTCTGTAAGGTTTAATCTTACCTTCTTCAAATTTTATGTTGGCAGTGGTTTAGTGCAGAGTGACTTTAAGAGTCTTTAACACAGTTCATTCATGGGGGAAAGGTAGTATTCTAGTCATCTAACCACAGTAAAAATAAATAAGACTACGTTTTTTTTAAAGACACTGCACATTAGCACAGGGCAATGAAAAGTTCAGTTATAATGATGTGTACAAAACCCGGTGAATTTACTCTGGTAACCTTTTTACTTTTGTACAAACTGATCATGAAGTTTAGACTTCTAGATCATTCAAACCTTTGAAATTCCAGTTTTAAAATGGAGAAATTCCATTCACATGATTGATATCTGGTACCAGTATATATTTTAGACAGAATGAAGAACGCACAAACCTGCAAAACTTACGGTCTACCAACACCATTTAACTACTTCAGAATATTCTTGAATGTGGATTAATTCAATCACACTTTATGTTTTGGCTTCAAACGGATTTGATCTTCTATGAAGTATAGCTGGTCAGTGAAGCATACATATTTTGAACATACTATCGATGCCTTTGCAATTTGGTAAAGCAAGGTGGGCTCCTAAAGGCTGCTTTTCTTTGAAATACTTATGATTGCATTTTCGGGATGGGTACTTTATTTGGGAATCAATCATGACGAAGTGAGGTTTCTTCAGGTGTTATAATCTCAATTCTTCTGCAGGTCATAGATAGAGAATCCTCAGAGCAAGATTGAGTCGGGTTACGCCAGGTAGTCTATCATTTTAAGGACAATTTTCTGCAGAATCCATATCATTTGGCAAAAGGGAATAGCTCCTAGGTTTTTTTTTTTGCGTCTTCTAGTGCAGAGTAGCCTTGGCATGATCACATTTGTATCAAGTATCAATGCTACATTCCCGCTATTGACAAACACCAGATCTGCTTACTGGTCAAGGATTGACCTTTGCTTAGAAAGTGGTCAGATTGTTTAAAACCTTGGGACAATATGCTATAACACCTTCTACTTCTTTCAAATTGTTTTCCAACATCCCTAGTTCTGCTTCACACTAGAATTCTAAGATGCCATTTTATTAATTGTACAGATTCAACCAACATCCCCTGAGAATTAACCTGTGTTTGCAGTTTTTCGAACAGTGCTTTTAACCCACATTAATAAACTCCTTTATCTGTCAGGAACTCAGTATTCCTTGTAAGGGTTTCATAAGCACAAGAGCTCATCCACATTTTCTCTTATGTGCTCTTATTCTTCTCTTGTTAGCTATATGTCTCAAGGTAACATTGCCAAAAGTTGTCACAACAATCCGGACTAAGAGAACAACAAATACAAGTACTGAAGAGATGATAGCTGAACAATTAATGCTTCGTATACAAGAATTTATCAAACAATCAATATTCTTACTCTTTTGGTTCTCTTCCAATAAGAGCCTCTGATTCACCATATGTTGTTCATCCTTTGCAGATCTGCAGGAAAAGTTAAATACGCTTTTAACGTCAGTTCTTTCGAAAGCTTAATTTAACAAATTCACCATTTTGAATATCTGCAACAACGAACCGGCTCTCTTTGAGAGAAGCTTACCTCACTGAAGCCACTTCACCCCTCAAGTCATCGATCTTTTCTCGTAACTTAGTGTTTTCGTTTCTCAGGTGATCTATAAACTCATCAGCAGCTGCAACAATATGTGAAGAGAGCGTGGCGTGACGATTTATAGCTTAACCTAGTGACCCGAAACTAGGCAATGACTAAAAGAATCCAACGAAAACTAGTGACCCAAGAAGAGAAAAAAGGAAATACATGAAGCTGAAGGTGAAAATGAAGAAGAGGTAGAGATGATTACCAGATAAATAGTTCATGAATTTCTCTTCCTGATCATGGTTGATTTTGTCAACCTCGGACTCCTTGTTTGTCTATGAAGAAAAGCACATCCCACAAAATTATTCAATGGAAGAAGAATTTCTACGATTGAACATTTCTATGGAGCTATTAAAAAGCAGATGTACAAGAAGAGATGAAGAAATGAGAACCTTGAGTTTGGTGTACTTATCATAGAGCTTTGAGTACAACGCCTCCATCGCCGGTGAAAGATGGAGCAGGCAGGGACGGCGTAAAGCAGAGCAGGAGACCAAAAGAAACCCTAGATCTTGTTGCTACCTGAACTCAATTCAGAGACGGAAAAGGGGTTTGAACTTTGAAGACGATCTGGTAAGCAGGCGGGAAATCGTCGGAATTCAAAAGACACCCTCCAATGCTGATTTCTTAACTCGTCGTCGAGAGAGAGAGGAGCTGCAGATTCCGTGATGGATATGTATGTATGTATTGGGGTTATTTTGTAGTACTAAAAGGATTTGTGGTCCATTTTCAAGTTAAAAAATTAGCCAAGAAACCACGCCAACAATGGCTCCTTGACATATACCCCTAAATTGACTTTGGTTTAAAATTTGACTTCATTGCGTTGAGGTGAAAATAAATTAAAGTTTGATAATAAATTTCGGTAATTAATAGGGTGTATGCCTTTAAAAAAATCTCTCTCTCTCCACCCACCCATTCTACTGGAGTTTTTCACAAAACTGGCCGTGTTGGGGCCGACAAAAACTGATGAAACCCCCACTAGGGAAGAAATACGAATCTAGTCGGTTCATGGGAAAGAAACCGATAGTACCACCGTCGGTTTTAACTTTTTCCAACCCTTTTGGAAACCGACAGTTGCAGTATCGGTTATGAAAAACTGATTGTACTAAGCTCGGCTCTTTTGCATTAAAAGCGATTGTTCTAACATGTAAACTCACTCTCTGTGCTTGGGCAATGCAATACAGTGTCACGGTGAGGGAGAGAGAGAGAGAGGGATGGAGGAAGAGAACTTACCGGTGAGAGAGAGAGAGGAAGAGGGAGCGCCGACGAGGTCACCGAAATTGGTTGCGCAGTGTTCGGCGTCCGTCGCTGGCTCTGATGTCGTTGTCTGGTTTGTTCGTTCGTTGCCGCACAGAGAGGGGAAGAAGAAAGAAACGTGAGGTAGAGAAGAATAGACGAAGAAGGGTTTTCAAAAAGTCTAAGAACAAAACTGATGGTACAAAACTCAGTTATGTCGGTATAAAACCAACTTTAGCACAGTCGGTTATAAAGAATCGATATTCTGACAACCGGTTTAGAACATTCTCTAAACCACTGATGCAGAAATCAGTGGTTTGAATTTTGACAATCGGTTTAGAACGATGCTGATTTCTGTACTCGTCGTCGGAATTCAAAAGACATCCTCCAGTAGGACATTCTGTCTCTCATATCTTTTTCTCAAAATAAAAAAAGTTTTTGTGATGTCTCCTACGAAGGACTCCAAACTTCTTCCACTAAAGAATGGAGACAACAACCTTCCACTTCAAAAACAAACTCCGGAATACAAATCACCAGTCCATGTTTCTAGCAAAATCCGGAACAAAAATCACAAATATAAGGTTTAGTAAAGAAGCGCTCTTTGATTTAATCAAAAAAAAAAAAATGTATGCAATTATACATAAAAACTCAAACGTAAATATGTAAAAAACTAACACTACGGGAAAATAATTGCTTGCAATTAACAATAAATCATTTACTAATAATTGAGAAATGTAACTTGAACATTTGGAAAATTAGTGCAATTCAACTGACAGTAAAAGACATGAACCTCTCGTACATTTTCAGGAACTACAAACAGCACCCCAACATGTCATATAACTAAAGAGAATATGATTCACTAATACCCTTGGGTAAATACTCCTAGCTCCCTCCAAATTTCATATAACGCATGAGCAACCCCCAAAAGCAATTAAACTTTTCAACTGTACCATATTCTTCACATGTAATTCGACCCAACATGAATTCTAGCCATCAATACTTGATTTTAATATTCAAAAATGAACCAGGAGGGGATTTAAAGTGCACCACACTAAGAACGGTGAAGAACGGTCGAGAAATTGGGTGAGTCAAGCTAGTTGTTGGTAAGCTCGATGAAGGTTGTCGACGGGGCTGCTCCGACTACTTCCAATCGCGACGGAGGGACCCTTCGTAATCCTTGGGCTCTCAGGAATGCAACGAAACACCGAGTGGAGGATGGGTATCACGGGTAGCTCGACATGAAGCAAGATCCCGGTTGGCGGTGTGGTTGGGTTACGACTACGGGTGTTGTTGCTGCTTCTGCTTCTGCTTCTCCTATCCATCATAGAGAGAGGGAGAGTAGACCCGAGGGGTAGAGATATCAGAGAGTCTTGGTGGTTCTTAGTGGTGTTCCAGTCGGTTCCTGCGGCATGGGTTCGACATGGATAACCCGAGAGGGAGAGATGAGGAGATGGGGTGGTGGTGATGTCACGACATAAAAGGAAGGAGAAGAAGATATGTGGTGGCGGCGGCTGGTGATTGTGGTGTCTGTGTAGTGAAGAAGAAGAAATAGAGAAGACGAAGAAGAAGATGCGTTATAGAGGAGGAGAAAATTGTTCAGGAGGTTGGCGAGAGTGAGAGGTACTGTTATTTTAAAAATATATTTATTTTATTTATTTTGCACCCCCTAGTTCATTAATTCGTCAAACTACACTCACAACCCACAAATAAATTATGAATTTTAATAAAATGTCCCCCAATCTGAATAAAATGGCTCAAGTACCCTCAAATACACAAGCGAGTTATAATTTGGGAGATCGTATTCGATATTTTGAAAATTGTAATTTGAAAATATTTGAAACGGGTTAAAAGAGTTTACAAAATTATAATTACCAAATAGGCCTATGTACCTCATAACCCTACATGAAAATACGGGGTGTATTATAACAAATTAAAAGTGTTGAAGATTTATTGTCACTAGGGGCATATTGTGAGTATGTTTAGTGTCAATGACCTTTTAAACAAATAAATTAGCTGAATACTCTCAAATAAAAGAAGATTCAATCAAAGATTTAATGTGTCGATTTCATGAGTAAATCATGTTGAATTAGATGCCCTGGAGGCAATCTATATTTAGTATGAACATTGTTTTGGCTAGAATATTCATTTATTATTTTATAGAGATATAATATAATGAAGTCCTTAGACTGCAATTGTTGTTTATCTTAAATATCACTAGTCCATTATATTGATTAATAGGACGATCACATAGACTAGTATGTGGGTAGATTGATATGGGGATATCAAGTCTAACACATGGGTATGCATTAGACTAGTATGTGGGTAGATTGATATGGGGATATCAAGTCTAACACATGGGTATGCATTAGGAGTAATGGCATACTAGATTGACCCACAACGAAAAGGCCACATATGTTATGTTAACGTCACAAGAGCTTCTCGTAGTGACGACGGTGTTGTAATCCTTACACTTAAGTCACTAGATATTCTAGTTGTGAAATATCATGTTTTAATATTATCAAATAGTACGCCGTAACTGGGTAACTATAAAGATAGTAATCGGGCATGATAGGAAGCAAGCTGAGAGATGGTAGTGATGTAGAGATGATTTGTCCCTCCTGCCTAATGGGAAGTATCCACGACACTCGAGGGGTAGTGCTTCTGGAATGTCTGGCCAGACTCAGATAAATCAATATGGGATATTGATGTTATTTGTTTAGATAAGCCTATTCCTAGGTTCGAGAAATCATGGAATGGATATACGAGTGTGACAATTATGCCTCGTGTCCAATCCGGATATAGAGACAAAGGGATAGATACAACACGGTAACATTGGGAACAAAGTTTGTCGGATCACTGACTATTTTTGTTAGTTGGGTGGCATAGATGTGTTGCTAGACACCTCTCTATGTTTGTAATTGTTACTACCAACTACGTAGAAACCTATGGGGTCACACACCTATGGATTAAAATGGATATGGATATTAATTAGTTTGACTAATTAATTAAAAGGATCAAAACACAACCACAAGCAACATTAGTAGAACTAATTTGCAAGGTACAATAATCCGTGTATGGAGAGGATTAGTATTGGGGCAAATATGTAGTTAATAAGGAGTTATTAACTATATAAGGGAAACCTAGCTTATTATTTCTCAACACAAGAGTCAATATTGTTAGAAATAACAAAGCAAGGAGAGAGAGACAAGGAAGGGTCGAACCCTACCCGTCCGACCCCCTCACTGCTGTCAGCCACCTTGTGGCGCACGACCCTGTGCCTCGTTTTGCATGATCTCTTTCTGTCTCATTCTTCCCGTAGCTAGAACTAAGACGTGAAGATGATTCTAGCATACAATCCTAGGTGTGGGTACTCGTAGAGACGTGGACATCATTATGCGTTGTGATCATTCAGACAAACAAGGTACACAATTGTTTATCTATTATCACGTAATGAATGCTTCCCTGCGACCTGTAGAGAGCTTTGATAATGAATTTATTATTGTTATTCTGTAGCGTTACCTGCTTTAAAATCCTACGGTGGTATCAGAGCCACAATTTGTAGTGCATAACGTGATTTATGTGTTACCGTTTTATCAATTTTACACATGTACCATCAATTTTAGCAAAAAGATGATATTGGCATAATGATGAAAATTGAATATGATTCAATAGAGGATGAGCCAATTTACACATCGTATAAAGTTTGGCAAATTCGTTCACATAAGATGTGAGTTTTGGGGTTTTGAAAAGTTAGGGTTTGGACACAACTTAGGGAAAAGGGGGTTTTTCTCTATAATCTGGTTATGTGCCGACAAGGGAAGGGAAAAAGTTTTGGAAACTACCCCTATGGGGTTCAGCCATGTTGACCACCCCTCCCCTTGGCGCGTGGGCTCAGGTCGACCGCCCCACCGGGTCGGCCAAGGGTTGGTCCGACTGGTGTGGGCTCGGTCCGGTGGGTCTTCGTGGTTCGGCCAATAGGATTGGCGCGCCACTTGGACTGTTTTGACCCTAGAAAATCCCAAATTCAATTAAAATTGACCTAGCACGTCAAGATTATATTTTAACTATTTTATGTGATTTGTCGCATGGTGGTTGGATATGACCTATGTTGTGGATGTTTAAGATTTTTCAGTTTGGTTTGTTTTGGTTTATGTAATTAATGTAATTAATTAATTTACGGCTTGTGTGTCGTCTTCTCCTCAACTTGCTAGGTGTCTCTATTTAGTATAGATGCTAGCTAGTATTAGAAAGATAGATAGGCAAGGCATGGAAAATAAGATCAAAGACTAAAGAAGCCACAAGACGATGGAGGCCCACAAGCTAGGACACGTGGACTAAAGATAGAGGCACATGGAGATGAGCTTGTCACTTTAGGACTTATAGATATTCTCATTGGCTTGGGAATATCTTAGTCTTAGGGGTCATACCCATACCACATTTAATTTTCTTGTTTATTTATTGTCTTGTTATTTATTTTTGGTGTATGGTTGATGCATGCAAAACGTAAAAAGATAATTATAAACAAGTTGGATCTTTTTTATTTGGGATTGCCCGATTCAGATAAGTAGATCTAGTTGATTGGATCAACAAAATAATTAATAATGACAAGGAAATCCCTCAAGCGATAAATATTGTGTCTTGCCTTCTCTTACGTAACACCCATCATGATGAGGGTCTATTAAATTCGGGCTTGCCAAAGCAAGGCCATTGATCATCATGGTGTGATGTGGCGGCACAAGCAAGTAATGTGTGATTGTTGAAGTAAGAGGTTGAACGGAACTAGGTTGTTTCAATAGGATTGAAAAACTTAGAGGCAAGGAAACTAGGAGTTATCTATGGGATAGATAAAGAATAAAGAGTTATTCACCTAATTGAAACAAGAGTTGCATAGGATGCAATTACTGTTCCTACCTAAATAACTGACATTTAGGTGACTTTCCAAAGCAAAGTCAAAGAGGAAGTGAAATATGGATCTTCGCCCACAAGAAAGTTGTAGATGGTGCATTCCAGACAGATAGAGCATTGCCACGTGGCGGCCATCCAGTACATCTGACTGTGCTCCGCATACCCGGATCATTGATCATACTTATCCACTGGGGGCTTCCAGACAGGGCTACCTGCGATTCTCACCACACGGGACTTGTAGGGACTTAGTGGTTTGGAGGCTAGAGTAAGGTCTGTCGCGTGCGAACGACAACCAAGCTCTCGCGCGACCCTCTGTAACTGACTTTGAGAGACTTAATGACCATGTCCTATAAACTCGATCGATCTCATAATGGTCTCCGGTATATGCGGACAGGTGCGTAACGTTCCCTATATATACGGTCAAACGTGCCGTTACGAGGCTATCATTAAGCCGTGATAACTCCCCACAAGGGGTTATCTTTTAGCCCAGAATGATGTGCGTTTGTGTCAGGAAAGCCGTGTTTTAGCCAGAATTCACCCTTAGAAAGCCTCGGAAGTGAGAACGAGAAGTTCATAAGCTCTTCATGAATTTCTGCTTATTTTGCGCATTTCGAGATATGATCACAGGTTTTTGTTCGTGTTGTCTACTCAAGGACAAGACTTGTGCAGGAGCCGGGAATGAAGCAGGATTGCAGGGCGAGAGCCCAGGAAGCTGAAAACACCAGAACCGAGAATGGCCAGGATACGCTCGGTTGACAATATCTTGAGCTCTACTTGGAATTTTGGAGTGAAACCAGGGGCAAAAGAACGAAGATGTCAAGGGATTTCCGAAAACAGGTTATTATGCTGAAACAGAGTTCGGCCAAAAAACCGACTCCCGCCAAGTGTGGGTCCCAGACAGGCATGCCCAAGTAGGAGTCTCGAGGCCCGGTGTCCGGATTCGTGATCAACTATTTTATGTTCAGGACAATTTTTCGGGACAGTTTTGAACCAGGGGTATTTTGGTAATTTTGACAAGTTTCAGGTCAAAAAGCAGCCCGAGCAGAAAGGGTGCGGGAACATGCCTGAATTAAGGCAGGAAGCTGAAATACGTACAGGAAGCTGAAATACGCACAAGACAATGTGAAATACGCACACAGCAGGAAGCCATGACAAGATCTGCAGGCACTGTGTGCGTATTTCAGGCAGAATACGTACAGGCTGTGCGTATTTCAGACAGAATACGCACACAGAGAAGGAAAACTGACTGAAAACTAAAGAACTGCAGGCACTGTGTGCGTATGTCAGGTAGAATACACACATGAAATTTAGAATAGGCACAGGAATTCTAGAATACGCACACAAGAGAAGAAACTGAGAAGTCCAGAAAGGTGCTGTGTGCGTATTTCAGGCCTAATACGCACAAGTTGTGCGTATTTCAGGCAAAGTACGTACACAGTTTGAGGCGGTGAAGCTGGGGGCAGTTTTGTAATTTCAGGCAGTCATTTGGAAAGCATTTCAGCACTATATAAAGACATGTCCAGAACTCGTTTTTGAGACAACAACACATCCACGGAAAAGTCTTAGAATCCCCGGAGAGCACGAAAGCGCGAATACAGATCCGAAGACTTAGTTTGATCTTATTCTCTCTCTCATTCAAAAACTGTGTTATGTACGTTATGAATTTCAGTAGCTAAACTTTTACCTAGGTTCTCGGTGAACCTAGGGTTTCGTACTCAGAGATTAGTTCTATGTTTTGACTTTGAATTCATGATTACAGTATCTTAATATCAGCTGCTTTATTCGTTATTTTGTCTTTGAATTTTACTGTTCATGCATGCTCAGCTTTATCACCCAGAATTGCTATGGACCCGAGCCGGTAGGCGAAAACGTCCGGTTAGGGTTAGGAAGAGAAGACAGAATTTAGCACCTTACCCCGATGGGCCGACCAGAGAAGGGGAGTTAGGACTAGCCTGAAATCGTTTGACCAACTGTTAGAGAATCTGACCTGGGGCTTTAGGAACATGTTAGAAACCCTAGCAGACTTAGAACGAGAACACAGACTTTGGCAGCTTAACAGGAATCCGAATGTCTGCAGAATCGTGATAACGTGCAGGAAAAGAAAAGATATTGCACAACTGGTACGTGGCACGGATAAATAACTTCTGTGTGTTTTCATATCAAACTAGAAAGAAAATCTGAAGAGACCCTAGGGGACCCTGGAATCTAGTATCTCGAACCCTAGTTTTACAACCTTAAGATTATTCAGAAAATTCTCACAAAAAGATTTACGTTTCAGTTATTTACTTTCAGTACTTAGTTAGTGAGCAAACTCTCAAAATATTCATCCTTTTTACACTCTGCTCATTAAAACTGATTACTAGAAAAACCTGCAAAGTCCCTGTGGGATCAATAATTCGAGTTGAAAATACTCTCTATATTACTTGATTCGTATACTTGCGAATAGTACACCAAAAAGCGCATCAAGCCGCCATTTATGGGTGCATTAACACCCCAAAACGGTCACTTCCCCACTATATATAGGAATGTTAGCCCTCCATGAAAAGGGTTCTGCTTCTAAGCTCCCTTGCTGTCATTAAGTTGTCTGTCTCTCTCTCACATTTACCATTGCTTACTATCTCCCTACACACACCCTCCATCTTTCGGTGGCCATATTATCATCCTCGAATTGAGGTGTACACTTGGATCTCTTCCGAGGATTTCCTTGTACACAATTTGGTGAAACCGACGTGAATCCATCCACCTTCAAAGCTTCAACCAATCAAGTTAACAGCCATGTCTCTTGAGGGTAACTTTCGTGATGGTGACCAATTTCCTTTGAGGGGAGAAACCCCGAGAGAGGAGATCCCCAACACCAACACAAACACTAGCACCCAGACAGCTACTGTGAGCAATCCCTCTCTAGATATGCTACATGCCACAATCCAAAGCCAGGCCAAGGCCATGCAAGTCAGTTCGTCCAGATCGCCCAGATCATGGCGATTCTGGGAGGATTTGTTCAGAACACTGCTCAGGGGGATTTAGCCCCACCACTAGTGACCCAGCTGCCTCCACCAGGGGTAACCCCAACCTCTATGGTGCACACACCTGTCCAGCAATCTTCTCTCCCCAATGGTCCTGCACCTCAGGCACCAAGGCTCCAATCAGGGTCGTCACTGATACCTGTCGGGAATCCCTCTCCATACTCCGTGTTGCCTGCACACGCGAACGGGGCCCAAGGGAGTTATGCACCTCCATCCCCTACGATCCTAATATGCCCTATATTCCAGGTTTTGCTGCGACACCGTCGTCAACCCCTGGGGGAGTACGCCTGCTAACGTCGCGACCCTGGAACAACGTTTAGACAGCATCATCTTAAATTAGAGTTTTGCAGATACTGTCATCCCAAAAGTTGACATTGCAGCTCCTATCCTGCGGGACATATTTGATTCCCAATCCTTCCGGGTACAAGGCGCCCAAATTGGAAAAGTCCGGCAAGGTCAGCGGGAATGCGCATGAACACGTCATGAGATTCGTTGATCTAATGGGCCCGCATGGAGTCGATACTAGGCTGCTTATGCGCGAATTCCCTAAACCTCTGGGGACTGTCGCGTATAAATGGTACATGACCCTTGTAGATACTGCTTTCTGACATGACAGATCTTGGCCACGTGGCAGCCATCCAGCACACCATATTGTGCTCCATACACACTGGATCACCAGCCGAGCTGATCCATGTGGGGGCTGCGAGACAGAGCCCTCGCATACCACCGCACGGGACTTGTAGGGACTTAGTGGTTTGGAGGCTAGAGTAAGCCCTGTCGCGTGCGAGCCAAGCCCCACGCGACCTTTAGTAACTGTTTTGAGAGATCTATGGCACGAGCTCCCTAGACCCGGTCAAACCCGGTCAACCTCGTAACGGTTCCGGTATTCGCGCACCACGTGCTCTAACGGTCCCTATATACTCGGACGAACGTGCCGTTATGGTTAAGCTAATTAAGCCGCCATTAATGGGAGCATTAACCACACTACAACGGTCACGTTCTCCAGTATATATAGATCGTCAACCTTTCCATACAAAGGAGAACACACTGCCATACGCGGAAGCTCTGCCAAACCTCTGTCTCTCTCTCAGACATTGCTACTGACTTACTCTCTCCCTACACACACCCCTACTCTTCCTGTGCGATCCTTGATCCACTGCACACGGTGCACACGGAGGTCTCCCTGCCGGAATCTCTTGTGCACATTTTGGTGAACCCGACGTGAAACTTACCGGCAAAAGCAACCATGTCTCAGGAGGATGATGTCAGCAACCGATCGCCTTCCACCGAAACTCCCTCGGGAGACGAGACCCGCCGTACTCCGACGACTCCCGGCGAAGCACCGACGTTAGAGTCTTTGGACGCCACCGTCCAAAGTCAGGCGAAAGCTCTCAAGTCTCAATCCGCGCAATTAGAACAAATCTTGGCTGTTCTGGGCACCCTTGCGCCAAATCCTCCGCCAGCCACCGCTATCCCTCAGGGAGGAGGAACCCCTACTGCTCCAGGATTGGGAGTGCCAGCCACACCTCCCAACCCTCATCTGCAGACTCCACCGTCGGCTGCGCAACTGCCTTCGGTTCAAGGATCAACGGCACAAATGCTGCCTCCTGCTGCTCACGCTCCTCAGCCCTCGGCTTTGGCGTCCAACCCAACTTTGCAGTACCCTTTGCCTCCCCCAACGATGATCTGGGGAAACGCGGGTACTCAGTATGCTCCCAATCCTCCGGCGGCATATGTGTCGCCACCGCCTACGGCAACCCCTCCGGCGACTACCGAGGGAAGCATTCCAGAATGCATGACGTCTTTGCAAAAGCGCGTGGACACCATCCTGGCTCATCAGTCATTCGCGGATACCATTATCCCGAAGTTAGACAATGATCCACCTATTCCACGAGAGATCTATCTCATGCCTAACCCGGCGGGGTACAAGGCTCCCAAATGGAATAAGTTCGAGGATGTCAATGGAAACGCTCATGAGCATGTCATGCGTTTCATTGATGTCATGGGTCCGTACGGAGCCGATCCCAAGCTGCTGATGCGAGAGTTCCCAAAATCTCTTGGGAACGTAGCATACAAATGGTACCGGACATTGGAGGCCGGATCCGTGAAGACTTGGGACGACATGGTCCAAAAGTTCTATACCAAGTTCTTTCAAATGGAGGAAAAGGTGACAATGATCCATCTCTCGCGGATGTATCAGAAGCGCGAGGAGGATGGGATCACCTTCATCAAGAAATTCCGGGCGAAATCCTTGGAGTGCAAAGATCCAATGCCCGAAAGCCGGCTCGTGGAGATATGCCTACAGTGCATGCGAGATGAATACAAAGGTATGCTCATCAATTTGCAAACACCTACGTTTTCAAAACTAATCGAATGCACGAAGAACATCGAGCCCATAGTCGAGAGACAGAAAAAGAAGAACGCTCCAGAGGGACCTGCGAGCGGCACCACTTACAAGATCGGAAGGTTCAGCTACAAGCGGGGACGCGAAGCTGAGGTCAACACAGTTTCGCCCCAGAAACAAGCGAAGGTTGTGAACTTCGATGTACCGCCTCTGCCATGCTCGGTAGAGGAAGCGAGTGACCTCTGCAAACAGTGGCGCAAGGACGGCGTCCTGCCACCGCTCGAGAAAACACCCTCCAAGGAGATGGTGAGGGACCCTAAGTGGTGCGAGTATCACGGCAAGATCATGCATCCCACCGCCGAGTGCAAGAAACTCAGGTTCGCGTTCGATCAGAAGATGAAGAACGGCGAGCTAATCGTCAGCAACAACAGGAAGGACGTGCGCAACAACCCACTTCCTGCCCATACAGAGTCAGGTTCGAAAGGCAAAGAGGTCGCCATGATCTCGATCGTAGACTTGGAGGAAGTCGCAGAGGATGGTCTACCCATCATTGCTGAGGTCCATCAAGACGAAGATTATAGCATGGACACGGAGGATGAACGTGCCGACCGCATGAAAGGGTCGCACGGCTTCAACAAATTCTTCGACGAGATGAATTTCTCCGAGAGGTGCCGGACTGATATGACAAAAGCAATCTTAAGGATAGCGGAGGACTACGAGGAGGACCTCGTGGTCTCCAACGGGAAAGTCATCAGGGCGTCTCGTTCCACAGAAAAGATCATGACCTTTTCTGCCAGCGACAAGAAGACGGATGCGAGTCACCAGAGGCCTCTGTACGTGACCGCCATCATCAATGGCGTCGAATTCAAGCGAGCATTCGTCGATGGCGGAGCAGCGGTCAACGTTGTTCCACTCCACACACTGAAGCTAGCAGGGATCCCCGAGCACAAGGTAGTCAAACGTCCATCTCCACTGGTGGGATTCGGAAGCGACTCTAGAATGACGATCGGATGGATCCGCCTGGGCGTCCAGATTGGCAAGATCAAGTGCTCGGCGAAGTTCTATGTCATAGACGCGAACACCACATACCACATGATTATAGGTCGAGCCTGGATTCATCGCTTCGACGCAGTCCCTTCGACGGCTCACCAGGTTATGAAAGCTATCTGGAACGATAGAATAGTCGAGATACCGGCTTCGACTAACCCGTTCAACTTGGACGAAGCACATCTCAGCGAGGCGGTGTGGTTCACTGAGATGGCGGACGAGCAAACACCCGGGCCTTTCAACCCTACTCCTTTGCCTCTCTGGGAGGACATCAAGGACCAGTCACCTGCGGGCGTGATGGTGACAAGGGAAGATGCCAAGGAAAAGCCGCCTACACGCGAAGAGGCGCCACATATCGCATATCATCGAAAGAATGTGTACACCTTGAAGAGGATCGCAAAGCATGACCCCGAGGGCAAGGAGATAGAGAGCTTCTACGCCAATGGGAAGAAATGCTATCGCATATGAAGGTGCGCGGGGATGTCCTCACGCGAGCATGGGGATATCCCTGGGCAAATCAATCAAATCGAGCAAGTTGCGCTGACAAAAGAGCCAACACAGGGTGCTCCAGACGAGAAACTCAAAGAAGCGCCTGAATGCATGGAAGACAGGCCAAGACCACAAAAGCAAGAACTAAAGGAAGTGTTCCTCAGCCCGAACGAGGAAAAGAAAAGGCCAGTCTTCCTGAGTGCGGACCTCACAAGCGAAGAGGAACAAGGACTGCTGCAGCTCCTAACTGAGTACAAGGACGTGTTCGCATGGGAATATGATGAGATGCCAGGTCTGGATACAAGCATCACCATGCACCGTTTAGACATCATCCCAGGGTCTAAACCGGTCAAGCAAAGCACCAGAAGCTTCAGGCCAGAACTCAACGTGAAGATCAAGCAGGAGATTGTCAAACTCCTAGATGCCAAGTTCATAGAGCCAAATCATCATCCCACATGGCTGGCCAACATCGTGCCGGTGGTGAAGAAGAACGGACAACTTCGCATCTGCGTGGACTTCCGAGATCTCAATCGCTTCTGCCCTAAGGACGATTTCCCACTGCCCAACATCGATTTGCTTATCGATTCAACAGCAGGCCATCGCATGTTCAGTTTCATGGACGGTTTCAGCGGATACAATCAAATCAAGATGGATCCCGATGATGCGCGGAAAACTGCATTTATCACTCCCGTGGGGGTATTCAACTACACGGTAATGCCGTTCGGTCTTAAGAATGCGGGCGCAACCTATCAGCGGGCCATGATGGCTCTATTCCACGACATGATGCACAAAGAGGTGGAATTCTATGTGGATGACCTGGTGGTTAAATCCAAGCACGAAGCGGATCACCTTGCAGACCTGCGAAAGGTGTTTAACAGATGCAGGAGCTTTCAACTGAAAATGAACCCCATGAAATGCGCGTTCGGCGTGACCTCGGGGAAGTTCTTGGGATGTGTAGTCCATCGCCAAGGGATCGAGCCTGACCCTGCGAAAGTGTCAGCCATCACCAGCATGACGCCTCCCCATAATCCAAGTACCTTGAAGACATTCTTGGGAAAACTGTCATATCTGCGGAGATTCATCCCAGCGATTGCAGAAATCACATGCTGTTTTAGCACTCTCCTCAAGAAGGACGCCGCGTACAACTGGGCTCCGGACCACGAAGCTGCATTCGAAAAGCTGAAAGAGCTACTCACGTCCTCAAAGATAATGATCGCGCCTCAACTGGGATCACCGCTTCTGCTATATCTTACATCAACAAAGAGATCTATAGGAGCACACTTGGCTCAGGAGTATGAAGGCCAAGAGAGGCCCATCTACTATATCTCTCGCATTGTGCAGCCTGCTGAATCAAGTAGTGGTGGTTACCAAGAGCTACCCCATAAGATATTTGCTAACTCACACTACTCCGGGCGGGAGATTGGCAAAATGGTACATGACCATCTCTCAATACGATATCACATGCGTGAAACCAAGAGCGATCAAGTCGCAGGCAGTAGCGGATCTGTTGGCACAGTTTCTCGACAACAGCCACGAGCCCGTGATCGAAGAAGAGCTCGAAGGCCCTGAAATCTACGCAATCGACGTGCCCTATTGGACCCTCCACTTCGACGGTTCGTCAACCAGGAAAGGCGGAGGCATTGGGATAGTCTTGACAAAGCCAGACGGGGAAGTCATACAGATGTCCGCAAAGCTCAACTTCGCTGTCACAAACAACGAAGCAGAATACGAGGCTCTCATTGTGGGGCTCTGTGCGGCGAAAGCCTGGGAAGTGAGCAACCTAACAGTCATGGGAGATTCCAAGCTGATTGTTAAGCAAGCCTCAGGCGAATATGGTTTGAAGGAGATCAACCTCCTGTCTTATCGTACCCTAGTACAGAAACTGATGCAACAATTCTGCGATGTGAAGTACGAGCACAAGCCCCGAGCAGACAACAGGCACGCAGACGCCTTAGCAACTCTGGGATCTAAGGTCAGCATAGACAAATGCCCCGCAAGGATTTCCATTGAAGTACGAACCTCGTCGGCATTAACAGAGGATGCGTGCGACGACGAACACATGGATGACGCAGACTGGCGGAAAGCAATCCTGCAAGCTATTGCAAAAGGCACCAGCAGCGAAAGCTGGGCACTCACAAAAGGATACTGCATCCACGACAACACCCTTTACTACAAGGGTCCTGGAGGAATACTCATGCGGTCCGAGCAAGAGGGACAACAGCTGTTAGAAAAGATTCACCAACACGCTTGCGGAGAAAGCGAGGTGTCAATCTACAGAAAGGCTCAGAGATATGGCATTCATTGGCCAGGCATGTCAACAGCTGCAGCCCTAATACAAGGGAAGTGCGAATGTTGCGCGCTAATCACAGACTCCCTACTCGTCGCCCTAACCGATGACGACACGGACTGGAGGAAGCCACTGTTTGATTTCCTCACCCAGGGCACCATGCCCGAATCGAGAAAAGAAGCCGAAAAATTGAAAAGGAAAGCGTCTCGATACGTGGTACAGGAAAACCTGCTTTGGCGAAGAGGTCACGAGGGCAACTTGCTGCGATGTCTAGACGGTAGAGAAGCACAAGAAGTCATGGACCTTTCTCATCAGGTGGAGCATCAAGGAGGTGCGAAATTATGCAGACAGCTCCTCTCAATCGGATATTTCTGGCCCACGATGGAAGTCGATTGCCGTACCAAAGTGCGACGCTGCCAGGAATGCCAATTCAAAGGGAACCTAGTGCACGCTCCTGCTGTGGATCTACATGCACTAGGGACGCCATGGCCATTTCACACATGGGCTCTGGACTTCATCGGTCCCATCCGGCCAACGTCGCACGGGAATCATTTCATTCTCACCGCAACTGAGCTGTTCACCAAGTGGGTGGAAGCAATACCACTAAAGACGGCAAATGCGCTGGCCGTGGTCAACTTTATCCAAGAAAGCATCGTATGCAGGTTCGGAATCCCAAACACCATTCTTTCAGATAACGGTACTCCTTTTGTTAATCGCCAGGTAGCTGCGAAATTAGCGGAGTACAATATCAGGCAGATATGTTCTACCCCTTACTACCCAAAGGGAAACGGACAAGCCGAAGCGACTAACAAGACGCTGTTGAGAATATTGAGCAAAATGGTCGCAGACGACCACAAGAAGTGGGCCGACTCTCTAAGCATAGCTCTGTGGGCCTACAGAACTTCTCCAAGGACACCCACAGGGGCCTCGCCATTTCTACTGTGTTATGGGGCCGAAGCTGTGGTACCTGCGGAGGTTAGAGTCAATTCGGCAAGGCTGGCCTTCCATGCACTCTATGAAAATCAACGCGATCATGACTTAATCTTGCTGGAAGAAAAGCGAGAACAAGCCAAAAGGACTAACAAGCGGTACCAGGAAAGAATCGCTCGCGCCTACAACAAGACAGTCCAGCGAAGGGATTTCGCGGTCGGAGACTTGGTCTTGCGCGCATCTGACCACTGCATGCGAGAAGCAACTCACCCAAAGTTCGCAGCTAATTGGGAAGGACCCTTCGAAGTCACAGAAGTCTTCGATAGTGGCTACTGCAGCATACGAAGGTTGCACGGTACAACCTCAACTCCCAGTTCAATCAACATGCGCTGGATCAAGAAGTACTATCCCTGACTTCTCTCATTTCATACGTTTTATGATAACGTGCTTAATGTATCATGTGGCTATGATTTACGCAATCTCCTCTCCCATATGAGAGGATTGTAATCCCATCTCTCCCATATGAGAGCGTTATAATAAAAGAATTCTCCCAAATGAGAAGTTCATATTTCTAGCTGTTTATGTTGCTCTATTTAATTTGTTATTACTGTTAACAATGGTTTATTCGCTGCAATAGCAATCCATACAAACTGCGATCTTAATTGATCATATAAGCCTATCTCTTTACGATAGCAGCCAATGCAATGCGATCTTAAGTGATCATCTAAAGCCTATCTCTCACGATAGCAGCCAATGCAATGCGATCTTAAGTGATCATCTAAGCCTATCTCTACGATAGCAGCTAATGCAAACGCGATCTTAAGTGATCATCTAAGCCTATCTCTACGATAGCAGCTAATGCAAACGCGATCTTAAGTGATCATCTAAGCCTATCTCTTTACGATAGCAGCCAATGCAATGCGATCTTAAGTGATCATCTAAAGCCTATCTCTCACGATAGCAGCCAATGCAATGCGATCTTAAGTGATCATCTAAGCCTATCTCTACGATAGCAGCTAATGCAAACGCGATCTTAAGTGATCATTTAAGCCTATCTCTACGATAGCAGCTAATGCAAACGCGATCTTAAGTGATCATCTAAGCCTATCTCTTACGATAGCAGCCAATGCAATACGATCTTAAGTGATCATCTAAAGCCTATCTCTCATGATAGCAGCCAATGCAATGCGATCTTAAGTGATCATCTAAGCCTATCTCTCACGATAGCAGCTAACGCAAATGCGATCTTAAGAGATCATCTAAGCCTATCTCTCACGATAGCAGCCAATGCAAATGCGATCTTAAGTGATCATCTAAGCCTATCTCTCACGATAGCAGCCAACACAAATGCGATCTTAATTGATCATCTAAAGCCTATCTCTTACGATAGCAGCCAAACGCAAATGCGATCTTAATTGATCATGTAAAGCCTATCCCTTACGATAGCAGCCAAGCGCAAATGCGATCTTAATTGATCATGTAAAGCCTATCTCTTACGATAGCAGCCAAACGCAAATGCGATCTCAATTGATCATCTAAGCCTATCTCTCACGATAGCGGTCTATACAAGTGCGGTCTCAAGCCTATCTGTTACGATAGCAACTTATACACAAAACGATTTTACCTGATCTTCTCAAGCCTATCTGTTACGATAGCAACTTATATGCAAAGTGATTTTAGTTGATCACCCAAGCCTCTGTTACGATGGCAACGCATGCGCAAGATGATCTTACTGGATCTTCTAAAAGTCTATCTGTTGCGATAGCAATTTATGCGAGAAACGATCTCAAGCAGTTCGCTAATAAAGCCTATCTTTTGTGATAGCAGTTCGCACCACTTAATGATCTTAATTGATCTGCTAAAGACTATCTGTTACGATAGCAATGTTGTGAACATGATCTTAAATGATTTGCAACGGCCAACTGCAAGCCCATCCGCCGAGATGGCACAGCTGCGAAGATACGATCTCGAACGATCTAGCGAAACACCCGCGAATCAATATATCGCAGATGCGAAACAATTACATAGCATTATGCAAGGCGAAATATGCCGAAACGCATGCGAAATTGTATTCTGTTGTAAAGAGACAGCAGATAATACAGAAAGCTATTTATCATTACGAGTCAAATGACTTACAATTTATCTGTCTAGATAGCAGCTTACAAGCGAAAAGCTCGAATCTAACTACGCAGCCAACATGGCTTACAATACATTCGAAAAGTGGCTGGTAAGCCAGCAGAGACACAGTACGGAAACCCGGACTGCAAAGGATGAACCCACCGGTTTCAAACACCGGCTACGCAACGCCCAGATCTGCGGGTGAACATCTGTAGCAGGGGGGATCTTGCTCTAAAAGAGCCACATGAAGCCATACGTTCGAGATCCCGCTATCCGACAAGACCGTTGTCAGATATGCACCCCATAACATTTGCCCAAGGAACCACCGGTTCCGGCGATCCGCAGGCAAGCAGAAGCTCCAAAGGGCAAGGGCTCCTTGTAGACGGGGATGAACGCGACGATTCGTCATCCCGAGCTCACAAACGTGAAGGTGACGGATTCTTCTTCGGAGATGCTGAAGAAGAATTCCGCCGTTCATTACGAGACGGTAGCACGGTCACTTCGGCGCTGCACCTCGCCACGAGGCGGCCGGAAACACGACCTGCACACATAATACACGAAGAAATTTCTTCGAACACGCATGAGATATTATCTGCATCTTCTTTATGATGGTTATAAAGAGCAATAAGCCTCATAAAGTGGATCTTGGAAACTATTTCTATAGCACAAAGCGCAAACTCAGGATTCAAAACTTGAAGTTGCCATGAATCAACGAAAAACAAGCGTTGAAGCCAGCAGTCGTAAGGACTCACGGCAAAGCACATGTTTGGGATAAAGAACCCAAATAGCAAAGACAGGGTTTATATAGACCCTGTACAGACTCTTCGGTTGCCTAAGATGAGTCAGCAAAATTCAAAAAGAGGGTAAGTTCAATCACTTACGCCTTGAAAAGCGGTAACAATCAATTACCCTACTAAAGGCTACGACGATTCAGTTGCGTATCCTAATAAATGACGGATAGTCATGATTCGGATGGACTTCCCAACGGAAGCGTGCTTATCTGCCGAGAAATTAGCGCAAAAATCAAGCAGAGAATCAATTGCTGATGTCATAATTGGATATGCACAGAAATGTCCAATCAAATCCCGGAAAAGGGCAAAACGGGAAAATTCATTGTTCTTGTTAAAAAAAAGGGGGGGGGGGAGAAACCCTAGCAACATTACATTAATGTTCAAGACATTACATTAATGTTTCATCTATTTTTCTTGCTATTTTTGCAAAATTCGAAAAATCAAAGCAAATTCTTGATTAAAGAGTCTTGGGGCTCGAACTGCTCGCTCAGCTTCTCCACCTGTTCCACTTCTTGCTTCAGTAGCTCGCATCTAGCATTCATCTCATGATACAGCTTTAGAGCTTCATCAACCCTTTGCTTCTGCTGCTCCACCTTCTGCATCTCAGCTGCGAGATTCTGGTGACCGAGTTTCAAAGTTACAGCTGCGCGAATCAGCGTGACTCTGTCCTTAAGAAACTTGAAGCCCATTCTGCCTTGAACTTTGGTCACGAGGTTTTGGCACATGCCGCATAACAATTCAGCACTCTGGACCGAAATGGTCGCGGGCGTAGCCGCAGATAGCTGCTCCAAAATCCAAATGGCTTCAGTAAGGAACAGCCTCCTGTCAAAAGGACCGATCTCCAGAGATCTCACAAACGAGCGGGGGTACCTGAGACGCATTCGAACCACCCAGTCTACATCGGTTTGCTTCAAACCTGAGGAGACGTCAAAATAAGTTATGATGTCAAAACTTGCAAGCAAATAATGCGACGTGCGAACAGTAAAGCTATACTTACCAGTTCCTTCCAGAATCTCATGAAGAGAAGGAATGCGGGCTGCCGGGTTATTCGAAGATTGCCCTCGCTCCATAGCTCTCCTATCAGCTGCGAGCTCCAATCTCTCGTAGTCGGGAGGAAGAGTGTAGGCCGCACCAGCTGCGACTGCATTCCCAACCTGCGAGCCCCATATGCTCCACGCAGGAATAGGTGCCTCGGGCTCAGTCGTCGCCGGAGGCGAAGGGACAGCCGAAGTCGCTTGGCGAAGGACACTCTCAGATGCGGAAGCATTAGCAGCAGTTGTCCTTATCTCTTCAGCACTAGCATGGACATCTTCATCCATCAACACAGTGTCAGCTCCAGCATCGTCGGAAAGCTCGATGATGTCCTCACGTAGCTCACCCGTGTGGTCAGCAGCTGCGACGGGCTTTTCGGTATGGGAGCTCGGAATTGGAACATAGGATGCAGAAGGCTGACTTCTCTGCTCCAGCTCAGGTTCCTCAGCATGACCTGCGACATTAAATGCGATGATATGAGGTAACTTGCGCTATAAGTTATTTTGCTATCTCTACTAAAGCTAAGAATAAGCACCTCCACGCGAAGGTGGGATTGAGGTATCTTCATCATACACTAAGGACGTGGAACCATGCCCTATCAGTGTGTCCTCACTAAGCAAGTCTGTAAGAGGAGCGTGACCTGGGATGCGAATAAACCAGTCATGATTTTGCCTCAAGTTGCTAAAGCCTAGTACATGCGTGTCGCTCAAATACTTACCTGAAGGTTCTCCGCATTTGTCTACTAACCAACGGCGAATGTCAGCCTTTGACACGCCATGCTTTAACGCACCCACGATAACATCTCTATAAGTTACTGCGAGATTGAAGATCTCACCTTTATCGCCGCCTGCGATTTCCTCAAAATCCGCTTGGACTTGCTCCAAGGCTGCTGCATCCTCTCCGAGAACCTCATCTTCCTCCTCCGCATGAGGAGCTACTTCTTCGGGAAGCTCGTCTTCCTCTACAGTTGGACGCGCTAAGTCATCAACATGCCGCTCTTCGAGGCTCCGCTGCTTCACACGCTCAAGCTCCTCTTCTTCCCGACGCCTTCTTCTCTCAACAGCCTCCGCGGCTGTCTTCCGGGACTCAGACAGAATGTCCTCGCTTATGGGATCATCTGGGATGCCAGAATGGGCATCTCTCTTTTGCCTCTTGGCCGCGAGGCCACCAGTGGTCTCATCATCATCATCTGCGAATACACGAATGGTTTAAAGAAAAGAAGTGCAAAGAAGTTACGATGACGGGAAAGGAAATGCGACGGAGGTACCTCCTGATTCTTCCTCATGCATCACAACTGTTGCTTCTTCTTCTTCATCACCTGCTTGGGGCTCCTGCCTCTCTTCCTCTTCCTCTTGGTTGAATGGAACAAAAGTCTCAAATGCGAGATCTTTTCGCACTTTGCTGGGCATGCGACCTTTGCCTTTGTCCTTGATAGAAAGGGACCTCACTGGGGGAGAAGCTGGAGCACTTCTAGGGGAAGAAATCGTAATTCCCTTTTGCCTAGGTCTCTTCGCTCTCGGCGCTGCAGTCGCTGGAGGGGACGGGTCATCTCTAGGAGGAGACGGAGCCGGAGGATTGTCTATCAGCGAGTCGGCAAAAGCCTTCATGACTGCGCGAACCTTTGTTTCGATCTCGGCGTCCATCCTCCGTGCTAGCCGGAACGACTCCCCTTGCCTTCTGGTGGCAACAATGGTGTTAACCAACGATTTGGAGCGATCACCAGCTGCGAACCTCCGCACATGACGCTAAAACAGCACAGAATGAAAGTATCAGCGTAAGAAAATCAAAAAGCTTAACGCACGCGAAGAAGTTGCTTACCTCAGCAAACGCCTTGCTATATCTGATGACATACGTGTCGCCCTTCTTCATTGCGGCGACTTGCTCCTTCAGAATGAAATCAGGGTACAAATGGTTCTCACGGTCCCACAGTGAGTAGCAACCATACTCAGACTCGCTCAAACTGCAATTGGGGCGAAACGGAAAAGAGTTTCTTTTGAGCAAGGGGGCCCTACCTGGCTGCGCCGCCGCCTCCGTCTCAATCCTCGTTTGCTGGGCAAACCAGTATGCGAGCCAGTTCTGGGAACAACCACCCTCGCGAGTTCCCGCAGGCTGCTCAAAGGGAAGATTGCTCATGAAGACCGTCTTGCACTCCTTTGTCAGCAAGCGCTTGTAGCATCCTCTGATAATAGACTGGGGCCAGATTGATGGGGCCACCGCATCAAAACCAAACTGAGGAGAAACCCGAGTGGGGTCAACATCCACTGTAAGCTTTTCATACCTTGGCGCGAGCTCACGAATATGCTCTGCAAGGGCAGGAAGGGAGCCTCGCAGACACCAGCAAAAGAACTCGCGATAGCGCTCGTGGAAATGCGGTCCCTTCTCAAAGAGAAGTTCTTCTGAGAAGACCATACCTTGGGGGGGGGGGTATAGCTTTGGAAACCATCGTACATTCTCGATACGCGTGGCATAGGGCCTGGCAGTAAACTCCTTCCGTTTGTCGCATATCAAACTCCAAGCGCACTTGGTGTTGCTTGCTCCAAACCATCTCGCAGCTCTTCCGCTGTTGCGTGCTTCTGTCTCGCCTGGGGGACACCACTTATCAAGTTGAAGAGCAGTTGGAGCATAAGACGGCCAGCGCTCGAAAACCCACATTGTCAAAAAGGAAATATTGACAAAGGTCAGGACATCGAGGCGGCCACGCGACTCCCTCATAGCCAGAACCAGCTGATCGAGCCTATAATACAGCGTGCCCAAAACCAAGGGTCCGAGTGCGACTCTCTGGCCAAGAGCGAGCCTCACAGCAAGTGGCAGCACATGGTAGAAGACTCCGTCACGGGGGTGACCATCAATCAGGTACCTCGACAGCCAGGCACAGAGAAAAGCACAAAGGGTCAAATGATAGCCCTTGCCCTCTACGTAATTCTCGGCCTCCGGGTCCTCACTCAGAAGTTTCTTGGTAATACCGCTGTTCGCATAGTCTCGGAAGAAGTACTGCAACCATTTGTTCCAGGTATTCTTCGCAGACGTATCAACCAGCTGCCAGTTCGGAAGGGGCTTTGTAGTGGTCCACCGAGTGGAGATTTTCTTCACCTCTGCTAGGCATTCCTCCATCTGCGTAAACAAGGCAATTTCCGCAGATGTCCTCAAAGGACTCAAAGGGTCCACTTCACCCATGGGGGAAAGCTCGTACAGCATTTTCACGTCCTCGAGCGTGGGGGCAGCCTCGAACTCAGCAAAATGGAACGTGTGGGTCGCAGGCGAGTAACGGGACAGAAGGTCTAGAAGCATGGATTGATCCAGCTTCACGGCAGCACCCTTCATAGCACGGATAGCAAAGTATACGCCGGCTTCATTAAGAGTCTCGGCGTGATGATCCAACACGTGGTCAATCCACTCATCCATATAGTCCAATTTCTGGACGAACGCCTGAGTAGAAATCGCAGTATATGGGAAGTGCCCGTTCTCGATCCCCAATCGAACTACATCCTCGGAACCAACCAACTCGAGCAAGGCTGAGTTAACTGGGCGAGTCAGCGTCAGCAATCGTTCAACTGGAACAGGATCAGGCATCCTCTTCGCCTTTACCCTCGCATGGTAGAAATCTTTGCCGCCTAAAAAGGGGGCTTTTCGCCACAAGGCCTGCGGAAGGTCGGGTATCTCTTCATCTTCCTTGACGGGTCTGGTTACTCTTGTCTTGGCCATTCCTGCGAAAGAGCAAGAAAAAAGGGGGGAGAAATACCACACTTCAGTTTGAATTTTGGAATTCAAGATCTATGCGAAGGAAAACGAACAGTTCCGGTACCGATTGCAGAAATTGGGGAGTTGCAAGATCCAATATTGTTGAAAGATTAAAACGAAGCAGGTTCAAAGATCAAAACCTTTTCACCAATTCCATGGGTTTACAGATTCAACGCAGTTCAAGGCAAACACTGGTATCTTAAATCAAAGGTAAACGAGGCCAACCTTGTTTTCTTGAAGCCTGCTTGGATATGCACAATTGAAGAATACGATTTGCAGTTCTGAACTGGTGATTGATTATCTGGATCTGCTCTCAAAGATCTCCGGGTACCATTCACTTTAAGAGAAAGAAGTGATGCTTTGCAATAATGGGGGATACAAGGTATTTATCCAAAAACAATGAAGGGTTGCGTCCTTTCGATAGTCGAATCGCAACCGTCATCGTCGCATCGCGCAATCACAGGACAAGCTGACGTCATGCCTAAAACCCTAAAGGTCAGACGGCACGACTCTAGGGGTTTTAGGTCATAATGACACGCACGGGGGCTGAACTTACCCGTATTTGAATTGGTGCGTGGCGGCGACGCGTATGTTGGTTTCCGCGCATGGAAGTCTATACGGCTATGAGTCTTCACGCGCAGAAAGTGGGCTAATGTAGATACTGCTTTCTGACATGACAGATCTTGGCCACGTGGCAGCCATCCAGCACACCATATTGTGCTCCATACACACTGGATCACCAGCCGAGCTGATCCATGTGGGGGATGCGAGACAGAGCCCTCGCATACCACCGCACGGGACTTGTAGGGACTTAGTGGTTTGGAGGCTAGAGTAAGCCCTGTCGCGTGCGAGCCAAGCCCGCACGCGACCTTTAGTAACTGTTTTGAGAGATCTATGGCACGAGCTCCCTAGACCCGGTCAATCCGGTCAAACCCGGTCAACCTCGTAACGGTTCCGGTATTCGCGCACCACGTGCTCTAACGGTCCCTATATACTCGGACGAACGTGCCGTTATGGTTAAGCTAATTAAGCCGCCATTAATGGGCGCATTAACCACACTACAACGGTCACGTTCTCCAGTATATATAGATCGTCAACCTTTCCATACAAAGGAGGACACACTGCCATACGCGGAAGCTCTGCCAAACCTCTGTCTCTCTCTCAGACATTGCTACTGACTTACTCTCTCCCTACACACACCCCTACTCTTCCTGTGCGATCCTTGATCCACTGCACACGGTGCACACGGAGGTCTCCCTGCCGGAATCTCTTGTGCACAACCCTTTAAGCAGGTTATGTCAACACATGGGAGGACATGGTGAAGAAATTCTACACCAAATTCTTCCAAGTTGAGGAGAATGTTACCACTATCCATCTCTCTCGTATGCACTAGAAACATGATGAGTAGGGAGTCCCTGGAATGCATCGATGAAGTCTCAGAAGGCCTCCTGGTGGAAATATGCCTACAAGGCATGCGTGACGAGTACAAATGTATGTTAATCAATTTGAATATGCCTACCTTTTAAAAATTTATTGACTGCACCAGGAACATTGAGCCACTGGTGGAAAAGATGAAGAAGAGATATGTTAATGATCGCCGCCAGCAAGCTCTGGGTTTAAGATTGGAAGATTCAGCTACAAGCGTGGACGGGATGTCGAGGTAAATGCGGTGACGTCCCCTCATAAGCAACAGCGACCCGCGCCTCGGGAGGCATCACCCTGCCTTGTTCGATCGAAGACATAATAGACCTTTGTAAGAGGTGGGTGAAAGATGGAATTTTACTAGCACTGGAGCATAAACCATCTGGAGACCAATTGCGAGATCCAAGATGGTGTGAATGTCGTGGGCAGGTCATGCACCCAACAAATGAATGCAAGAAGCTCAGATGGCTGGTGGACAGAAAGATCAAGGAGGGACAGTTGGTTGTCGATGAACCGGCTAAGGATGTACGCAGCAATCCTTTGGCGTCCCATACGCGACAGGAGCCCTAAGGAAAGGAGATAGCTATGATTTCGATCATGTACCTTGAAGAATTCGCGGATGCAGGAGTCCTAGTGATTGCCAAAATCTGCGAAGATGAAGACTATGGCGTGGACACAGAAGATTCACGCGCTGAGCGGATGAAGGATTCCAACAAGTTTGGGCAGTTCTTTGATGACATGAACTTCTCTATCACCTGCAGACATGAGATGATAAAGGCCATTTTAAGGGTGGCGGAAGACTATAGAGAGGAACTTGTCACCTCGAACGATAAAGTTATCAGGGTCTCGCGATCGAATGGCCTAGTCATGACGTTGGATGAGTTGGACAAGAGGGCAGACGCGAATCACCAGAGGCCGCTGTATGTGACTGCTGTTATCAATGACATCGATTTCAAAAGAGCTTTCGTTGACGGAGGAGCTGCAGTAAATGTGATTCCACTCATCACCCTAGAGTTAGCTAGAATCCCACAAAGCAAGATTGTTAAGATGCCATAACCATTGATAGGTTTCGGAAGCAACTCCAGAATGACTGTGGGATGGATTCGCCTGGGAATCCAGATTGGACAGATTAAGTGTTCTGCTAAGTTCCATGTCATTGACGCCAACACCACTTATCATATGATCATTGTTCGAGCATGAATCCATGTTAATGAATTAGAATTGCATGTTTTAGTATGTTAATGAACTCTTCATAACTTGCTATTATGTGTAATTTAGATATTTTATCTCTCTTTCTAGACCTATGCTTGTTTTCGAAGTTTTGGTTCCTTTATCTTGTTTTGTAGGCAAAGACAAGTTTTGGAATACTAGAGGCTAGCTTGGGAGAGTTTAAATAATGAAGTAAAGAGAGTTGGAGGGCCAAGAGACACGAAGAAGGAATTAGAAGCGCCTAATTTGAAGACTTAAGGGCCTAAAGTGAGAAGAAAAATGGAAGTTAGAGGCCAAGGGTGAAGACAAACCAAGTTAGAAGGCCAAAGTTACATCAAGGGGCTTGCTTGAAGTCATTTTAACGAAATTGGGGGCGTAATTGGAGTTTTGAAAAGTTATAAAGAGCTATTTTGAAGGTTTCCTAGCGGCTGGGGGGTCCTCATGCCTTTTAACTACATGAATGGGGGTATTTTAAAGCCCCCAACAAACAAGTGGGGGCCAAAGTGAAATTTCGGACAAAGTGGAGCGCTATCACGCATCTTCTTTCTCTCTACCGACAGGAACAAGAGAAATCCACGTTCCTCCATTGTTGCTTCACCCAAGCTCCTTCCAAAGCTCACCCGACCTCAATTCTCCACCAAATTGGCTCAAATTGGTCCCAAACGCTCCCAAGACCGAGATCTACCTATATATTCTCTCAATTCGGTCCACGAAACAAAAAAAATGAAAAGCCCTAATTTGACATAGGGTTCATGAAGGTTCTAAAAATCAATGATAGAGATGGATTGGGATGAATTGGAGGGTGGAGATCACTCCTTGGACACCAAGAAACCCTTCCCCGTTGCCTATAAAAGCCAAGTTGAAGATTGAAGAAGCTCTCTCTCTCTCTCTCTCTCTCTCTCTCTCTCTCTTTGCTCCCCTCTTGAAGGAGGCCGAAAATTCACTTTCCCTCTCTATCCTTCTCGGCTTTGGCCAATTTTTGAGTTGTTCTTGAGTCTCAAAGTATTGGGTAGGAACCAAGAACAACAAAGGTGGAAGAGATAACGAATTTGAGCCAAGTTTCATTGTTCTTCATTGATACTCATAGTGTTCTCCATAGTGTTCTTGATAGTTGGATAGTTTGTTGTCTCTTTCTTGTTTAAGAGCTTGAATTCTCAATATTACTTGTGTTTGGGGTTGAATTGGAGAATCATTGAGCTATATCATCACCTCTATTCATTTCTAGTCATGAATTTGTTGAACATGCTTGATTTTTTCTTTGTTCTACTCATGAACATGAGTAGCTAAACATGTTGTTGGATTAGTTGTTGATCCTAGTTGGTTCTTGAGATTTGAATGCACTTGTGCTTCGTGTTTTGATGTTTTAGTGATTGAATTCATGGGTTCTATGAGTTGAAGTAGGAATCTCTATTGTGATTTGATTGAGTATGTGGATTTCATGTGAAATAGGCATACTCAATGCTTGAGGCAACAATGATTTGGATTTCTCCATTTGAACTCATGAATTGAACTCTTGAGAAAATGATTTAGGTTATGGATTCGAGTCCCATGAACCACTAGAGGATACAATTGATCCAACTCTTCTCTTATCAACTCTCCAAACTCTTTTGCAATTTTTTTAATTACTTAGTTTAAATTGTTTCACAAAACTCCTTGCTCCATCAAGTTTCACTTGGTGGATTTTGAAGCTTGGCTAGCTAAAAAGCCTTTGAGAAATTTACTTTCATTGCACTAGTTAGATTTAGTTTAGCTTGTTTCTTCATAATCAAGTGTGAGATCTCTCTTTCCCAATCCTTGTGGATTCGATTCCTGTCTTACCGGATTACTACTTGTAGCGATATTCTATACTTGGGATTTCAGACACACAAGTTTTTGGCGCCGTTGTCGGGGATTGGTGCTAAGAAGATTTACTGTTTAGTTACTTGCTTGTTTTGCTTGTTTTCATTTTTTAGATACGCTTGAAGAAAACATCGGGTTCATATTTGAGGTTTGGAAAAAAAAAGGCAAAAAGTAAAAATCACAAAAACATACTCTTAGTTTGTGTTCATATATTAGTGGTAGAATTAGCCTAGCCATTTCCATTGAAGCTCTCTTAATAGGTTTGAAATCACAGATGGAGATGATAGGCATAGTAGCAACAACGAAATGATGTCATTTCGTACACTTAGAGATTTGATGCATCCATCTAGGCAAAGTTCACCTTCTTGATTTATGGTTCCTTTGAATGAAAAAAAATTTTAAGTTAAACTCGGTACAATCCAACTCTTACCCAAGTATCATGGCTTAGAGGCCGAGAGTGCCTACTCTCATCTTAAAGATTTTTGTGACATTGCCTCAAAGGTTTATTGTAATGGTGTTTCTAGCAACAGTATCAAACTTAGGTTGTTTCCTTTCTCTTTGAAGGATAAAGCCAAATCATGGCTTCACTCCTTGAGACCTAGGACGATAGGCACTTGGGAAGAATTGGAGAAAGAATTTCTCAAGAAATTTTTCCCCACTTACAAGACTAATGCCATAAAAAGGAAAATTGTGAACTTTTGTGTTAAGGAGGGAGAGCCTCTTCCCCAAGCTTGGGAACGCTTCAAGGATCCCCTCATTGCTTGTCCTCATCATGGATTTGAAACTTGGAGATTGATTAGCTCCTTTTATGAGGGTTTGACATCCCACTACAAGCACACATTCGAGTCCATGAGTGGGGGACATTTATTTTTAAAAGGTGAAGATGAAGGGTGGGATTGCTTCGATGAGATTTGTGAAAAAGTCCAATATTGGGACATGAATGAGCCTTCAAAAGAATTGTCTTCTAATCCTAAAGGTAGCATGCATTACCTTAGGTCTAAGAATGAGGCATTGTGCTCTTTTTGTAGTGATTATCATGAGTTAGGAGATTTTCTCAACTTCCTAAGAGCCCAAGAGCTCATGGGTGAGCAAGTGAATGTTCTCAATTCCAACAATTTTGGGAAGTCATATGACAACTCGCCTTACTCGACCACATATAACCCCAATTGGAAGAGTCATCATAATTTTATATGGAAACATGGCCAAGAGACACAAGTGAACCCCTCATGTTCCACTTATGTCCCTCCCAAAAATAGTGTTTTAGAAGACACCATAGAAAGGTTCATAGCTAGGCAAAACCAAACCGATCAAGAGTGGAGAGATTCTCATGAATAATTGAGAAATTCCAACCAAGAGTTGAGAAACTCAAACCACGAGTTAAAAAATGCGTTGGCTAGGTTGGAGTCTACCATAAATGCTCAAGAGAAGAGAAAATTCCCATCTCAACCTCAACAAAACCCAAGGGGCCAAAGCTTCAACCATGTGGAGCATGCTAAGGCCATCACCGCTTTAAGAAACGGGAAGGTTGTTGACAAGGGACTTCCAAGTGGGGAGTCCAATAAAAATGACAAAGAAAAAGAGTGCGAGTAGAGTGATGACCAAGAGAGATTTGGCGACTTGCAAGAGTCTAAGGAGAGTCTTGACAAAGGGAAACAAGTGGTTGATGATAATGAAGAAATTAGGATTGTTCCACCATTTCCCTAATGGCTAGTGGTCAATAAGATGAAAGCAAGTCACCAAGACATCCTTGAGACATTCCAAAATGTCAAAATAAATATTCCTCTCTTGGATGCTATAACGCAAATTCCGGTCTATGCCAAGTTTCTCAAGGATTTATGCACTTTCAAGAGAACTCTTCAAGTGAGAAATAAGACATTTCTCACCGAGCAAGTGAGCTCAATTCTCCAACATAACCTCCCCTTAAAGTATAGAGATCCGGTTTCACCAACTATTACTTGCACAATTGGGAGTCATAAGATTGCTAACGCTTTGCTAGATTTGGGTACAAGTGTAAACCTTCTTCCATACTAGGTGTATGAGAAGTTGGGGTTGGGTGAGTTGAAACCCACCAGAGTGACTCTTCAATTAGCGGATAGGTTCACTAGATTTCCTAGAGGCGTCATTGAGGATGTGTTGGTTCAAGTGAACCAATGTTATTTTCCGGTGGATTTCATAGTTTTAGATAATACCCCGTAGTCTAGTGGAACTTCTCCCATTCCTGTCATTCTAGGAAGATTATTTCGTGCTACTTCTAATGCAATTATAAATTTTAGGAATGGTGTGATGAACATTACATTTGGAAATATGACGTTGGAACTCAATATCTTCAACACAAGTAATGAATCAAATTCAAAAGATGATGATGACACATGTGGGATTAGATGGATTGATTCTTATGTTGAAGTGATTGAGGATCCTACTACATGTTCCAATGGAATAAATGATCTTATTTTACAAGATTTGGAATTTTTATGTGAAGAAAATAGTATTTTCTCATCATTGCTCATAAGTGAGGAATTTAATGTGGATGATTAGGTTAGTCTTGTTAGTCAACTTGAACTTGTGAAGCCTCATATAGAATCTACCCATGGGAATTCTTGTAGTGATATTGAATTACATGAGAAAATGAAGTTACCTTCCATAGTAAGGGAACCTCCTACTTATGATTTGAAACCTCCTCAATTGGAATTGAAAGATGCATGTTTAGGGGTTGATGATAATCTCATTTGCATGGCTAGTGACCATAAGTTGTTTTGTGATGACTTAGAGGACATTCAAGGAGAACCCCCACCACTAGAGATTGTGGATGGACTTTGAAGTAAGTTGGGGGTTCAAGTGTTGTGAAAATTTTAAAATCTTCTTTCATATTTCTCTTATTGATCATGATGAAAATAATTTCCTGTTTTGAAAGAGAAGTGGGGTAGAATCTTGGATGAAAGTGTGAAATTAAAGAGTGAGAAATTTCGTGTTCATATTTTAGAAAAGGATCATAAGCTAGATTTTTGTAGTGAAAATGTTCATCTCATTGAAGCTATCATGTTAACTAGTGGCAAAGATCCTCCTCTTGAATTTTCTCATTACTCTTTTATCATTTTAAATTCACAAGATGAGTCAAGTTTTTCTATCAAAATGTGTGATGTCTCTTGTACTTTCTTTGAAATGAGCATTTTGAAAAACTTATTTGGAAAACAAGAGAGTTCTATTTTTATCAAGAAAGGAACACTCAAATCCTTACATTTCGATTTACTTGATCTGGGTATTAGCTACCCAATTTTTGTGCTAGAGACATTGAAGAATTTGAAAGGAAAGTTGAGAAGGCATAGAATGAAAGAGGGTTACCTTGACCCAACTCATGCTCATAGTCATAGGCAAGCTTGCCTTGACTACAAGAAATTATTGCATGAATTGACTTCTCCCATATAGGAGTCGCATGTTGTACATAAATAAATTAGTTTATCTCTATTTCTTGTATTTTTTTATTTAAATTTTGTAGGTTTCTCTTGGAGGAGGATTGATGGTGCTTGGTGGCCAAGAAAGCTAAAATGAGGTCCTTCTATCCCTTATCTCTTGCTAGAATTTACATGCTCTTCCACTGTTCTCACACATTGAGGACAATGTGATATTTAAGTTGGGGGGGGGGGGGGTGGGAAGGGGCTGTGGAGTAGACTTATTTCTTGGTTAAATGGTCACTTGCATTATTATTCTTTCATTAGTGATTTACATGAGAAAAACGAAAAAAGTGAAAAAAATTTTAAAAAAAAATGAAAATAAAATAAAATGAAATGTGTGTGAACCTTTCATGAGAAGCATCACTTTTTTCCCGTGTCAAACCATAGATTTTTATTCTCTTTCTTTGATAGTTTTATTTATTTTAACCTTTCATCTTGAGTCTAGATTTTATTTTATTCTTTCACAGACTTATTGAGTCTTAGAAAGTTGTAATTGAGTCATTTGTTAAAAAAAAATGAGAAAAAGTGAAAAAGAGAAATTTTGGAAAGCTAGATGTTTTCAAATAATGAAATCTCTTAGTCCATGTTCTTTTGATTTTTATTTTTAATAAGGAATTCTTTGCTTATACTCAATACATCTACACCAATATTACACGTTCCGCGATCTCAAGCGTTCTGACAAAGCGTCACACTAAACTTAGGTTTCATGTTTAAGTCCTTCAAGCTAAGTTGATCACATAAAATTTGACGTCTTCTACTTTTGAGAAAGGGTGCACTCTCTAAAGCTATTTGAAATCTAAAAAAGGATTTTATTCTCATTGTTTTTGGTGGTGGAAACTTGTAGCCCATTGGGGTGGTGGTGACCATGACACCCTATGCGATGCCTAAGAAATAGAGGGGTTATCGGGGATTAATGTCATGCCACCACCTAGATAGCGCCCTTGGTTTAGCTTAAAAATCCCACTCGCTTGTATATTCCTCTATTTTGTTGTGGGTCTTGGAGAACCTTGGATTAGAGGTGGACATATGTGGAAAAAAAATGTTTAATGCTAAAACCTCCAAAAATGAGAAAAAAAAATTGCACCACCTCACAAAAAATCCACAAAAGGATCATACAACCCCACAACCACATCCCCCATTCTAAAACTCGTTTTTGTTCAAAGCTTTGGAGGTCCATCCTACATGGGTGCTTTTGAATAAGTATGAGAATGACTAGTTTCATGTGATCCTTATTTTTGAAGGCATACTTTCTTACAAATTAGACTTAATTAACAAGTTTTGTGGACTGCATGAGTCACCTTCTACCAAACACCGCCCACATTTGTATGAGTATATGCTTAGACGTCCATAGAATTCTTTATTCATCTTTGTGGACTTTGAGAATTTATTTGAGGAGACATTTGTGCATTCTTCTTTTTCCCTCACCAAAAAAAATAAATAAAATTAGCTAGTAATCTTTATGATTTTATTTTCTTTGGTTTCTCACTTAGAATAGATAATGTGTGAGTTTGTTAGTTTAGAATTGAGTCTAGTTTAGAATTGAGTCAACCTTTGTCTAGTTGAGTGTGTGTCTCTCATGATTGGTTCTTCACTAGTTTACTACTTATATCGCTCTCTTTGCTCGAGGACGAACAAAAGGTTAGTTGGGGGGGGGGGGTGTTAATGACTTAGAATTGCATGTTTTAGTATGTTAATGAACTCTTCATAACTTTCTAAAATGTGTAATTTAGCTATTTTATCTCTCTTTCTAGACTTATGCTTGTTTTCGTAGTTTTGGATCCTTTTATCTTGTTTTCTAGGAAAAGACATGTTTTGGAATACTGGAGGCTAGCTTGGGAGAGTTTAAATGACGAAGTAAAGAGAGTTGGAGGGCCAAGAGACATGAAGAAGGATTTAGAAGCGCCTAATTTCAACACTTAAGGGCCAAAAGTGAGAAGAAAATGAAAGTTAGAGGCCAAGAGTGAAGACAAACCAAGTTGGAAGGCCAAAGTTACATCAAGCGGCTTGCTAAAAGTCATTTTAACGGAATTGGGTGCGTAATTGGAGTTATGCAAAGTTATAAAGAGCTATTTTGAAGGTTTCCTAGCGGTTGGGGGGTCCTTATACCTTAAAACTACATGAACGGGGGTATTTTAAAGCCCCCAACAAACAAGTGGCGGCCAAAGTAAAATTTCGGACAAAGTGGAGCACTATCACGCGTCTTCTTTCTCTCTACCGACGGGAACAAGAGAAATCCACGTTCCTCCATTGTTGCTTCACCCAAGCTCCTTAAAAAGCTCACCCCGGCCTTAATTGTCCACCAAATTGGCTCAAATTGGTCCCAAAACGCTCCGAAGACCGAGCTCGACCTAGATATTCTCTCAATTTGGTCCACAAAACAAAAAAAATCAAAAAGCCCCAATTTGACATAGGGTTCATGAAGGTTCCAGAAATCAATGATAGAGATGTATTGGGATGAATTGGAGGGTGGAGATCACTCCTTGGACACCAAGAAACCCTTCCCCACTGCCTATAAAAGCCAAGTCGAAGATTGAAGAAGCTCTCTCTCTCTCTCTCTCTCTCTGTCTCTCTCTCTCTCTCTCTCTCTTTTTGCTCCCCTCTTGAAGGAGGGCGAAAATTCACTTTCTCTCTCTATCCCTCTCGTTTTTAGCCGATTTTTTAGTTGTTCTTGAGTCTCTAAGCCTTGGGTAGGAGCCAAGAACAACCAAGGAGGAAGAGAGAATGAATTTGAGCCAAGTTTCATTGTTCTTCCTTGATACTCATAGTGTTTTTTATAGTTGGATAGTTAGTTGTCTCTTTCTTGTTTTAGAGTTTGAATTCTCAATATTACTTATGTTTGGGGTTGATTGGAGAATCATTAAGCTATATCATCACCTCTATTCATTTCTAGTCATGAAGTTGTTGAACATGCTTGATTTCTTCTTTGTTCTACTCTTCAACATGAGTAGCTAAACATGTTGGATTAGTTGTTGATCCTTGTTGGTTCTTGAGATTTGAATGGACTTCTGCTTCACGTTTTGATGTTTGAGTTATTGAATTCATGGGTTCTATGAGTTGAAGTAGGAATCTCTATTGTGATTTGATTTGAGTATGTGGATTTCATGTGATATAGGCATACTTAATGCTTGAGGCAACATTGATTTGGATTTCTCCATTGGAACTCATGAATTGAACTCTTGAGCAAATGATTTGGTTGTTGGATTCAAGTCCCATGAACCACTAGAGGATATAATTGATCCAACTCTTCTCTTATCAATTCTCCAAACTCTTTTGCAATTTTTCTTTTTAATTACTTAGTTTAAATTGTTTCACAAAACTCCTTGCTCCATCAAGTTCCACTTGGTGGATTTTGAAGCTTGGCTAGCTAAAAAGCCTTTGAGAAATTTACTTTCATTGCACCAGTTAGACTTATTTTAGCTTGTTTCTTCATAATCAAGTGTGAGATATCTCTTTCCCAATCCTTGTGGATTCAATTCCGGTCTTACCGGATTATTACTTGTAGCGATATCCTATACTTGGGATTTTGAACAAACAATCCACCGTTTCGACGCTATGCCTTCCACGGCTCATCAAGTGATGAAGGCCCTTTGGAGAGACAGAGTGCTTGTCATACCCGCCTCTGTGAATCCTTTTAATTTGGAGGAGGCACACTTGTCTGAAGTAGTGTGGTTTACAGAGATGGAAGAAGAAGTGCAACCCTATTTCAGCCGACTCCCTTACCCAAATGGGAGGACATCAAGGACCAGTCACCAGCTGGGGTGAAGGTGATGCGAGAAGCGCCGAAAGATAAGCATCCTGTGCGGGAGGAAGCATCCAAAATAACTTACAAAAAGTAGAACGTCTACACCCCGAAGAGGGTTGTCGAATATAACAAGGAAGGTAAGCAGGTAGGCAGCTTCTACTCCAATGGGAAAAAGTGCTATGGCATCTGAAGGTGCGCGAGGTCATCTTCAACCCGTCCATCGAAGGTTTCCCAGAGCAAATTTGTGAGCTAGAAGACACTCCAGGCGAAGATAAGGGAAATACATTGCTGGAAGAACTGAAGGAGGCTCCCGAATGCATGGAGGACCGCCCAAAACCTCAGAAGCAAGAATTGAAGGAGGTATCCCTGTGCCCAACTGAGGAAAAGAAGAGACCGGTCTTCTTAAGTGCATATCTTAGCAACGAGGAGGAGCGATAATTGCTCAATCTGCTGAAGGAGTACATAGATGTTTTCGCGTGGGACTACGAAGGAATGCCAGGGCTAGATTAAGACATCACCATGCCCAGACTGGATATTATTCCAGGGTCGAAGCCAGTAAAACAAGGCGCGAGGAACTTTCGTCATGAATTTAATGTCAAGATAAAGGAGGAGATAGTGAAATTGCTAAACGCAAAATTCATCGAGCCCAATCACCATCCCACTTGGCTTGCTGAAAAGAATGGGAGTCTTCGCGTTTGTGTCGACTTTAGAGATCTGAACAAGTTCTGCCCAAAGGACGATTTCGTTGCCAAACATAAATCTCCTGATCGAATCTACTGCAGGTCATGAAATGTTCAGCTTCATGGACGGATTTAGCGGCTATAATCGGATCAAAATGGACCCAGAAGATGCGAAGAAGACAGCGTTCATTACACCCGTAGGGGTCTTAAACTACACGGTTATGCCTTTTGGTATAAAGAATGCAGGATCTATTTATCAACGCGCGATGATGGCACTGTTTCATGATATGATGCATCACGAAGCTGAGTTCTATGTGGACAATTTGGTAGTTAAGTCAAGACAGAAGAAGGACCACTGGAAAGATTTAAGGAAAGTCTTTGAAAGGTGTCGAGCTTTCTGAAGATGAACCCCATGAAATTTGCATTCGGGGTAACTTCATGAAAATTCTTGGGCTATGTAATTCACCGGCATAGAATCGAGCCCGATCCCGCGAAGATCTCGACAATCACCAGTTTACCTACGCCACAGTCTCAGAGTACATTGAAAATGTTTCTGGGAAAGCTATCATACCTAAGGAGATTTATACCAGCTATTGCAGAGCTGACCTTTTGCTTCGGTAACTTGCTAAAAAAGAACGCGACGTTCTTGTGGACAGAGGAACATCAAGTCGCGTTTGAGTGACTGAAGAAGTTATTAGCATCTCTGAGAGTTATGATCGCACCTCAACTGGGGTCGTCTATGCTACTTTACCTAACCTCAACAAAAAGATCTATCTGAGCGTTGCTGGCACAGGAATTTGAGGGACAAGAAAGGCCGATGTACATCTCGCGTATAATCCAGTCTGCGGAATCTAGGTACACGGATATCGAACGCCACTGCCTCGCTTTATTTTTCTCCATTGAAAAGTTAAAAGCATTATTTTTCCTCCCACAAAGTTGTCATCATAACAAAGAACGATCCTATACGTTATTTGTTGGGAAACTCGCCCCCTTGCGGGAGACTGGAAAAATGGTACAACCATTTCACAGTACGACATAGTCTGTCGCGACCAAAGGCCATCAAATGCCCAAGCACTGGAAGACTTTTTGGCACAGTTCCCGGATGAGAATTGTGAGCCGTTAGTGGAAGAGGAACTTGAAGGGCTAGAGATATACGCGATAAACCACCTTTATTGGAAGTTGCACTTTGATGGATCATCCACAAGGTCTGGGGGTGGAATTGGAGTATTGTTGATTAAGTCTGATCAGGAGGTCATTCAGATGTCGACCAAGTTAGACTTTGCGGTGACCAACAATGAGGCTGAATACGAAGCTCTTATCGCAGGGTTACTTGCAGCCAAGGCCTTGGAAGTTCATAATCTTATTGTAATGGGAGATTCTAAGCTAATAGTGAAGCAAGCTTCAGGAGAGTACGTATTGAAGGAGATCAATTTGCTAAACTACAGATCCATAGTGCAGAAGCTAATTCGGAAATTTTATTCCATCAAGTATGAGGACACTCCCATATCTGATAACCGACATGTGGATGCATTGGCTACCTTGGGGTCGAAGATAAGCTCAGATAAATGCCCAGCAAAAATCTCAATTGAGGTTAAGACAACTCCATCCCTGGTCAAAGACTTGTGCGAAGACGAGTATAAAGAAGAGACGGATTGGAGAAAACCCATCATGCACGCAATGGCCGAAGGAACAAGCAAGTAAAGCTGCGTTTCCACAAAAGGGTTTTGCATGCACGATAGCTTGTTGTACTACAAGGGACCTGGGGGAATTCTGATGCGATGCGTGAAGGAGGAGGAAGGTCGAGTAGTCTTGGAGAAAATCCATCAGCATTCCTGCGGAGAAAATGAGATTTCCATCTACATAATGGCACAGAGATATGGAATTCACTGGCTGCAGATGGCATATTTTGCTGCTATCATACAAAGCAACTGCGAAAAGTGCGCACTGATAAAATATTCCCTGGAGGTTGCGGCGATTGAAGATGAGGATTGGCGGAGACCTATAATCGATTATCTTCATGGTGGAATTGTGCCGAGCGACAGGAAGGAAGCTGATAAACTTATGAGGAAAGCAGCCAGATACATCTTGCAAGAAAATTTGCTCTGGAGGAAAGGACACAATGAGAACTTGCTCAGGTGTCTAAAGTGTCAAGAAATCCAGGAGTTCATGGAAATGTCTCATCAAGTAAAGCATATGCAGACAGCTCTTAACTGTTGGTTGCTTCTGGCCAACCATGGAAGCTGATTGTCGCGCGAAGGTCAGGAGATGCCAGCAATGCCAATTCCACGGTAATCAAGTTCATGCCCCGACCATTGATTTGCACGCGTTAGGAACTCCCTGGCCATTCCACACTTGGTCCTTGGATTTCATTGGTCAATTCCGACCCCCGTCGCGAGGGAACCAATTCATCCTTACCGGAACAGAGCAATTTACCAAGTGGGTTGAGGCGGTCCCGCTCAAAACGAAAAATGTAGCAGCTGTGGTTAAGTTCATACAGGAGAACATTATCTACCGCTTTGGGATTCCCAACACTATCCTGTCCGACAATGGAACTCCCTTTGTCAATCGACAAGTGGCTTCGAAACTAATGGAGTACAATGTAAGGCAGGTGTGCTCGACTCCTTACTACCCGAAAGGAAATGGACAAGCGGAAGCCACAAACAAGACGCTGCTCGGAATCCTAAGTAAGATGGTCACAGATGATCATAAAAAGTGGGAAGATTCTCTGGGTACGGCGCTTTGGGCGTATCGCACATCACCAAGGAATCCTACAGGGACTTCTCCGTTTTTACTGTGCTATGGGGCCGAAGCAGTGGTCCCTGCTGAGGTCAAGATAAACTCCGCAAGACTATCCTTCAGTGCCTTGTATGAGAATGAGCGCGACCATGATCTCGTTTTGCTCGAAGAAAATCGCGAGCATGCCAAGAGGACAAATACCAAGTACAAGGAGAGGATCTCGCGGGCCTACAATAAGACTGGCCAGCACCGGGACTTGGCAGTGGGAGACTTGGTCCTGCGGTCCTCCGACCACTGTATGCGCAAAGCAGCTCATCCCAAGTTTGTTGCCAACTGGGAAGGACCTTTTGAGGTAAAGGAAGTCTTTGACAGTGGCTATTGCACTATTCTACGATGCCATGGGACTGCTGCAACTCCCACTCCCGTCAACTTGCGATGGCTTAAGAAGTATTATCCCTAACTCTACTTTTCACCTACATTGTATGCTTTTTTTATCTCCCATATGAGGATCCAATTAATGATAACTCTACCATATGAGAGTCCTTTTTATTAACTGTTGTTTATGCCATACTTTGCATGATGGTCAAAATTGTTAAATCTCACAAACTAATCCCCTGTTTAGGATGATAATCAAAGGCGAATTCAAAGGCCTATCTGCCTAGATGGCAATCTATCTTAAGCCTACCTGTCTAGGTAGAAGCAATATGCGAGCGTAAGCCTATCTGTTTAGATAGCAGCCAATTGCGATTTAAAGCCTATCTGTTTAGATAGCAGCTAAATGCGATTTAAAGTCTATCTGTTTAGATAGCAGCTAAATGCGATTCAAAGCCTATCTGTCTAGATAGCATCCAAATGCGAGTCTAAGCCTATCTGTCTAGATAGCAGCAAAAACTTATCCTATATATTTGATAGCATCATCATGTGAAGAAGCACTGGCTTGCTCGTACGTCTATTATGGCAAATACACGCAATATTTGCAAATCATGAGTCTATCAACCTCGTTCGCAAAATAGAAATCAATGTTCATGAAGCAAAAGCGAAAAAGGCAATTTTATATAAGCAAAACTTGGAAACAGAGAGTCCATACATCAAAAGCGTTCTCAAAGAACATCCACGACTTCTACATAAAACTTGTAAACTACAGAAATAACTACGACTGACTCGTTGTCATCGTCGGCGTCCTCGATCAAAACAGAGCTCTTGTCGATGCCCCTTACATGGTGAGATGCTAGATGAACTTCAAACAACGGAGGCTGCTGATGTGAAGAACAAATGGGAGAACAGCCCATGGGACAGGAAGCTAATTGTGCATAAGAAAGTTACACCCCAATCATCACTCTCTGGTTCAGGCACTAGTTGTAGAATGTCTTCCGTCAGAGGTCCTTTGTGGATAGCTTCCTCAAACATGACTAGGGACAAGACATCTCCACTCTGATAATAGAATTTACACCACATGTCTTTGGAAAGTTCGGGCAAATCGACGGCCTCCTTCGTGAATTCCTTGGAACCCATTTCTATAAACACAGATTCCAAGCAAGATTATGATGAAGAATGAACATGAACATCAAACCTAGATCGGGGTCCCATGCAAAAGTAAGAGAATCTGCTAGTCTGATTTCAAAGTCACAATTGAAAGGGGAAAGAATCACTAACCTTGTTGAGGTTTGGGTGCCTGAACTGCTTGAGAGACTTTGTCGAGATTTTGATCGAAGGTCTCGGCTTCTTGCCGAAAACTCTCTCTCTGATTCATAAAATTCTAGAAACAATGACGGTGAAAAAGTTCTAACTAAAGGGGGAGAAGGGTTTAAATAGCCCTCAAGACTGAAGAGTCGCGACTGCTGACAATCGCTGAGTCAGCACCGTTTCGATAACCGGCGAAATTGGTGACCTATCAGATCATTCTGAGTTATTCTTTCCTCGAAAGCAGGCAAAAATCTATAGATGGCGTCTGGTTAACCTCGAAATGGCCACGCCTGATCAAAGTCTATACGGCGTCTCGAAACTCTAGGCAATCATGGCTATATCAGGGGGCTAGGGATTCATATTTTATTCAAAATAATACAAGGATCTGCATGGGGACCACGCACGACTGATTTTGCACGACCACACAGCAAACGCGCGCGTTACATTCGCGCAAAAGGGGGATAATGTAGATGGTGCATTCCAGACCAATAGAGCATTGCCACGTGGTATGCATCCAGCACATCTGACTATGCTCCGCATACACCGGATCATTGATCATATTATCCACTGGGGGCTGCGAGACAGAGCTACCCGCGATTCTCACCACACGGTACTTGTCAGTACTTAGTGGTTTGGAGGCTAGAGTAACGTCCGTCGCGAGCGAACGACAACCAAGCTCGCGCGCGACCCTTTGTAACTGACTTTGAGAGACTTAACGACCATGTCCTATAAACCCGGTCAATCTCATAACGGTATCCGGTATCTGCGGACAGGTGCGTAACGTTCCCTATATATACGGTCGAACGTGCCGTTACGAGGCTATCATTAAGCAGCCATTTATGGGCGCATTAACACCCACAACGATCACTTCCCCACTATATATAGGAATGTTAGCCCTCCATGAAAAGGGTTCTGCTTCTAAGCTCCCTTGCTGTCATTAAGCTGTCTCTCTCTCTCTCTCACACACAGTTACCATTGTTTACTCTCTCCCTACTCACACCCTCCATCTCTCTGTGTCCATATTATCATCCTCTACGTGAGGTGTACACTTGGATCTCTCCCGAGGATTTCCTTGTACACAGAAGTATGTGATATTTTCCGCATTAATGGTGAGGGCTATTAATCCAAGAAAAATAGTGGGAGCTATATTTAATAATCTTGCCATCGTTAAATGTAGTTAATTTTTCAAAATACTAAAATTGCATATTTCTCATTTTTGTGAAATTCCAATGACAAACAATAAACAAACATTGACACCATCCATGCATTCTGTTCTTGAGAAGGACAAGTTGTCTGGAACCAATTTTCTAGACTGGTATAAAAACTTGAGAGTAGCTGTCAAGAAAGAAAAGAAGTTGTACATCTTAGACTCTCTTATTCCAGCACCACCGGCTGAGGATGTTGTTCTAGATACCGTGAGGGATCATCAAAAGACTGTTGATGACAATAATGATGTGACTTGTCTCATGCTTTACACCATGAACTCTGAGCTTCAGAAGCAACATGATAACATGGAGGCGTACAATATGATCGTACATTTGAAGCAGCTCTTTCAGGAGCACGCGAGGCATGAGCGGTATGAAGTATCCAAAACACTGTTCAAGTGTAGTCTGTTAGAGGGGAACCCAGTCGGGCCTCCTGTGCTCCGTATGACCAGATACATGTAGAATCTCGAGAGGTTAGGCTTCCCGTTTGGTCAAGAGTTGGCCAATGATGTCGGATAGTTATAGCCAGTTCATCATGAACTATAACATGAATGAGATCAACAAAACTCTTCCAAACTTTCTCAATATGTTGAGGACCACTGAACAGAGCATTAACAAAGGCAAATGCAAGAATATAATGATGGTCAATAAAGGGAAGAGAAAGCAAGTTGCTTCTACCTCCAAAAGAAAGATCAATCAAGTTGCGAAATCCAAGTAAACTGCCTCAAAGCCTGCTAGTGGCGTCTCTAAGGGAGCATGTCACTATTGTAGTCAGATTGGCCACTGGAAGAGGAACTGCCCTAAGTACCTGGAGGATAGAAGGCTTGGAATAGTGATTCCATCACCACCAAGTATTTTTATTACATATGTCAATTTGTCTATCTCTTCATCTTGGATATTGGATACTGGATGTGGATCTCACATTTGTCTAAATGTGCAGGATGTAAAGACAAGTAGACGAATGGCTAAAGGGGATATAGAATTGCACGTGGGGAATGGAGAAAGAGTTGTTGCATTAGCCGTAGGCGTTTATGAGTTATCTTTGCCTTCATGACTTATTTTAAAATTAACAATTGCTATTATGTGCCTGCTATGAGCAGAAATATTATTTCTGTTTCTAGTTTGGACGAGAAATGTTCTTCTATTAAAATAAAGGAAAAGTGTTGCTCAATTTATTTTTATAGTATGCACTATTGTAGTTTGCATTTGTCAAATGGATTATATATCCTTGATTTAAATAATTCCATCTATAACATGAATACCAAGACAATTAAAATTAACGATTTAAATCATACTTATCTATGGAACTGTTGTTTAGGCCATATAAGCGAGAAAAACATTTCTAGACTCCATGAGGATGTATTTCTAGACTCATTTGATTATGAATCACATGAGACGTGTGAACCTTGTTTATTCGGAAAAATGATAAAGTCCCCTTTGAATAACAAAGATGAGAGGACTAGTGAGTTATTGGCACTCATACATACTGATGTGTGTGGTCCGTTTCCCACGCTTGCTAGAGGTGGTTATCTTTATTTCATTACATTACATGAGTTATTGGCACTTATACATATTGAAGACACTAAGTGTCGCACGGGAAGGTCGTGAAAAGCAACCCGTGACAAGTGGTATCAGAGCCAGGTCAATGGAGGGAGACGATAGAAATTTCACCAACGCGGGAGCCAAGAGCACTCGTGGCAAGTCGAAGGATCAAATAGCCGGCTTGGAGGCTCGCATGGTTCGTGTGGAGAAGAATTGGGTGTCGTTCCTCAAAAGGGTGGAGGAAGACTTTCCAACCAACGAGACCGTGGAGGAGCTAAGGGGAGAAGTGAAAAGACTTCTCAAGCCTCGTTGGCTACTTTGAAGGAGGACTTGGAGGCTCAACTCGGTAGCGTGATGGCCGAGATGGAGGCTCTCAAGGAGGAGATGAAGTCCATAAAGGGGGATTGGACTTTATGCAAGGAGGAGGTGTGAACCGTTCCCTTGGCACGATGGCGGTCCCAAAGATCGACGTCCCTAAGCCGAAGACCTATGGAGGTAAGAAGGATGTGAAGGAGATTGACTCGTTATTGTGGAGCGTGGAGCGGTATCTACAACACCTAAAGATCGAGGACGAGCAAGCTAAGATCGACGCGACAACGATGTTCTTCATGGAGAATGCTTTGGCATGGTGGAGACTAAGGAGTGGCGAAATCCAATGAGGTACTATCGTTCTTAATACTTGGGATGATTTTAAAGCTGATTTCAAACGTCACTTCTATCCTGAAAATGCTAAATATGAAGCACGAAAAAAGTTGAGGTATCTTAAGCAAATCGGTAGCATTAAGGAGTATGTTTCGGCTTATACTAATCTATTGTTTGAGATACCAGATATGAATGAGGACGACAAGATCTTCAACTTCCTAAGCGGGTTGCAACCGTGGGTGAAGCAAGAGCTTGATTGTCGTGGGGTAACAACGCTTACTCAAGCTATTGCCGTGGCGGAGACATTGATCGAGTTTCAGAAGGGTGGCTCGGAGGCACGTCCAAAGCCTTCGAATCCAGACCATGCCAAAGGTGGGGGATACAAAGCGAAGGACAAAGGAAAGGAGGTTCTAGGATCCAAGCTGCCGATCAAGAAGGACCAAGGGAACAAGTTGAGTGGTCCTAGTGGATGCTATTGGTGCAAGGGGACGCAACGCATAAGGGATTTACCTAAAATTTCCAAGCTCAAATCACTCTATTCAGAGGTGGAGGCACGAGGTCACGAGGCACGGGAGATGGAGGAGGACGGCAAGGTTGGGTCATTGCAACTTGTCAACTCCGTGCATACTAAGGTGGAGGCCAAGACCAAGGACAAGGGGTTGATGTATGTGGAGGTGAAGGTAAATGGGAAAACATCTAAGGCGTTGGTGGACACGGGGGCTACCAACAACTTCTTGTCTAAGGAGGAAGCTAAACGGTTGGGCTTCTCCGGGGCCAAGACAGAGGGAAGTGTCAAGGCGGTGAACTCGGCGGCCAAACCAAGGGAGGGCGTTGTTCGAGGCGTGCCGGTGCAACTCGAGTCATGGAAGGGAGCCGTGGATTTCTCGGTAATCTCGATGGACGACTATGCCATGGTGCTAGGCGTAAAATTCATGGATAAGGTACGTGCTATCCCGATGCCACAATTCAATACTATGTGTATTATTGGAGATGGATCGTCTCGCTTGGTGCCAATGACTAGGGAATGCACGGGGAAGAATAGTGGAGCATTGTCGGCGCTACAACTCTCCAAGGGGTTCAAGAAGCGGGAGGCTACCTTCATTTCTACGATGAAGGAGGATGCTAAAGATGTCCCTAAGGAGGAGGTTTCGACTTGCATTGAGAAGATGCTAGAGGAGTTTGCCGATGTGATGCCGAAGGAGTTGCCTAAGCGGCTACCACCAAGGAGGGAGGTGGATCATGCCATAGAGATGGAGCCAGGAAGCAAGCCGCCGGCTAAGGCGCCATATCGGATGTCCCCACCGGAGCTCGAGGAGCTAAGGAAGCAATTGAAGGAGTTGTTGGATGCGGGCTACATTCAATTGTCGAAGGCACCGTATGGGGGCACCGATGCTATTTCAAAAGAAGAATGATGGCTCACTTCGTCTATGCATTGACCATCGGGCACTCAACAAGGTGACGGTGAAGAACAAGTACCCGATCCCGCTCATAGACGACTTGTTCGATCGATTGGGTGGTGCGCGGTACTTCTCGAAGCTAGACCTTCGTTCGGGCTACTACCAAGTTCGCATAGCGGAGGGGGACGAGCTAGAGACAACATGTGTCACGAGGTATGGGGCTTAAGAGTTTTTAGTTATGCCTTTTGATCTAACAAATGCTCCCGCTACTTTTTGCACTTTGATGAATAGGGTATTCCATCCCTACTTGGAAAAGTTTGTGGTGGTGTACTTGGACAACATTGTGGTCTATGGCTTGACCATGGAGGATCATGTGGAGCATTTGCAGACGGTGTTCACGGTGCTCAAGGAGAACGAGCTCTATGTCAAGAAGGAGAAGTGCTCGTTCGCATTGGAGGACGTCAAGTTCCTAGGCCACAGGATCTCTAAGGGGAGCTTGATGATGGATGAGGCTAAGGTACGAGCTATATCGGAGTGGGAAGCCCCTACCAAAGTGACGGAGCTACGGTCTTTCTTGGGGTTGGTTAGCTACTATCGCCGCTTCATCAAAGGTTACTTGGCGAAGGCGGCACCATTGACGAACCTCCTTAAGAAGGGAAAGGCATGGGAGTGGTCTCCTAAGTGCGAGGGGGATTTTGCGGATATGAAGAAGGCGGTAACGGAGGAGCCGATCCTCAAGTTGCCGAACTTGAGACTGCCGTTCGAGGTGAACACGGACGCGTCAGACTTTTCCATCGGATGGGTGTTGATGCAGGAAGGACACCCCATAGCATTCGAGAGCCGCAAGCTCAACGACACGGAGAGGCAGTACACGGTCCAAGAGAAGGAGATGACGGCCGTGGTCCATTGCTTGCGGACTTGGAAGCACTATTTACTTGGCTCTAGGTTTGTGGTGAAGACGGATAACGTGGCCACCAGCTATTTCCAGACGCAGCCGAAGCTAAGCCCAAAACGAGCACGGTGGCAGGACTTCCTTGCCGAGTTTGATTTCAGCCTATAGTACAAGCCAGGAAAAGGCAACATGCTTGCCGACGCTTTGAGCAGGAAGGCGGAGTTGGCCAGCATAAATCAAGCCACTAGCACGGTGATTGGTTGAGTTAAGGAGGGATTGGTCCAAGACCCAGTAGTACGGAGCCTTGTGTAGATGGATAAGTAAGGGAAGACAAAGAGGTTTTGGGTGCAGGACGGTCTTCTCTACGCTAAGGGAGGACGCATCTACGTGCCTAAGTTGGACAGGCTACGGCGGGACATCCTCAAGGAGTGCCACGACTCTCGGTGGGCTGGACATCCTGGGATGCATCGTAAACTGGCCTTGGTGTAGGAGAAGTACTATTGGCCCTAGCTCTGCGACGACATCGAGGGATACATGAAGACTTGTCTTGTGTGCCAGCAAGACTGGATAGAGCAGAAGCAGCCGGGAGGATTCTTGGAGCCGTTACCGATACCGGAGAGGCCTTGGGAAAGCGTCTCCATGGACTTTATCACGTGTCTACGTAATTCGGAGGGGTATGACACGATTATGGTGGTGGTGGACCGATTCACCAAGTATGCGACTTTTGCTGCAGCCACACCAGGGTGCACGTCAACGGAAGCAGCCACACTCTTCTTCCGGAATGTGGTCAAGTATTCAGGAGTTACAAGGAGCATAGTGAGCGACCGGGACGCACGCTTCACCGGAAAATTTTGGACGAAGCTCTTCAAACTACTTGGCACGGAGCTGAAATTCTCAACAAGTTTTCACCCACAGATGGATGGCCAAACAGAACGGCTGAATTCCTTGTTGGAGTTGTACTTGAGGCACTACGTGAGTGCCAACCAGAAGGACTGCGCAAAGCTCCTGGACATAGCCTAGTCTTCCTATAACTTGCAGCGGTCAGAGGCGACGGGACAACAGCCTTTGACGCCGAGTACACTCGTAGCTTCTTATGCAGGTTCTAGTCCGGGGTCGTATCGGATGGCTAAGGATTGGCAGGAGCAGCGAGACTTGGCTCACTCCTATCTCCAGAAGGCCGTGAAGAGGACGAAGAAGTGGGCGGACAAGAAGAGGCGACGAGTGGAGTTCTAGGTAGACAACATGGTCTTTGTGAAGTTCTTGCCGCAGCAGTTTAAGCATACACGACCGTTGCATAAGGGTTTGCTAAGGAGGTACGAGGGACCGTTTCGGGTGACGGCCAAGGTCGGCAAGGCTTCATACCGGTTGGAATTACCTCCCAAGTTCAAAATTCATCCGGTCTTTCACGTGAGTGAGCTGAAGCCGTATCACGAGGATAAGGAAGATCCGGACAGTGGGGAGTCGAGGCGAGCACCACTGATTATAGCCACTTCGTTTGACAAGGAAGTGGACTAGATTCTCAAGGAGCAGACGATAACTCCATAATTGGAGTTATATTCTTATGTGATTACTTATCTTTTTGCATGTTTCTGATGCATTTTTAGAAGTTTTAGACCAAATCTTGCGAAAATAAGCATGTTTGAGCTTTTGAACGCCATTGTCGAGTCCGAGCACTTTTTGCATTGATTTTATGATATTTTATCACGTTTGATCTTCCGGTATGTTTTTCGTGTTTTGGTTTTCAAGAATCGGGAGTTCAGGACGTTGCGTTGGAGCAAAAGTGAACTTCGGAAAAGTAGGAGGCTCAAAGGAATGCTCGGGAGTTGTATAGGAAGAGGAAAAAGAGAAAGAAGGTGAAGGGAAAAGTGGCAGCTCAGATTGTGATCTTACAAAGTGATCTTACACTGTGATCTTACACTTGGCCAAAAAGTGATCTTACGAAGTGATCGTACGATCACCTTACACTTAGCGAAAATCTCAGCATCAAGTGATCTTACAAAGTGATCTTACGAGTAATCGTACGATCACCCTATTTAATAGATTCATAATTTTGGGGTTTTGGTGCTATTTTGTAATAGTTATGATTAAAAAATTGTTTCCTAAACTATTAGAGAGAGTTAGGAACGGTGCTAGAGGGGGAGACGAATCTATTCAGAACGCACGTTGGCTTTGGGAGAGTTTGGAGATTGTGCTTGGAGCTTTGGACCATTCGTTTGGGTTCTCTACTCTTTTTTTCTTTAGTTTTGCTTATGATAAACTTGAACTTTGTTATTTTGATCATGAGTAAGCGTAGCTAAGTCTTTTATTCAGGATATCTCGTAGGGAGTTACGGTTTGACACCACATTTTGGTGATTTATGGATTTGGTTTCATGCTACTAATCTTAATTGAATGTGTTTTGTTTAGTTATGTGCGATTTATGGTTTTAATCCTTCTTTCTTATTGTTAGACATAGCAATAGGATTGATTTAGGTAATGAACATTAGAGGAATCAATATTCGTTTCCGGAACTTGAATGGTTTACTAGCTGTATCTGGGGTTGAGAAATCTTGCTAGTTTGCTAAGAACTAAGAGTAGAACACAAGAGCTTAACGCATATTTAAACTTGAGTAGGCTAGAGGAATCAGAACGAGTGTTTAAATAGTCTTTGGTTGAGGAATCTTCAAAGTAATTGTACTCGTTTGGCTAAATAGAACACATTCGTGTTACTAAAACATAAATCCTAAGTGGTGTGAATTATCTAGTGTACCTGTAGAGATATCATGACTTGTCCACTTGTTAAGTAATTCTTAAAAATCATTCTTCGTTAATCATGAAGTCATTCACCTGATTAATTGAGATCTTTGTCTTTTATTTTTAGTAGGATTTAGCAAACAAAATCAATGCGCTTTGCCCACACAAGGTTAAGAAAAATAACTAGTTTACAAGAAGTCTCTTGGGGTTCTATAAACCTGAATTTCCGGATATTACTACACACGACGGCTGTACACTTGCAGTTGATTCATGTCAGCGGAGCGTTAGTCGCAAGGGCGTGCCGAAGCACAAGGAGTACTTCGTAAAATGGAAGGGAATGCCCGTGGAGGAAGGAACGTGGGAAAGCGAGGAATTGTTGTGGCAGTTCCGGGACAAGATCGAGCAATTACGAGCTGACGACGCGACGAGGACGCCGCATCATTAGGTGGGGGAGAATGTCATGGGCCGCATTATTTACTCGATAATTTTTAGACTTGATCTTGCCCATGACATCTTTAGCCCACATGGAGTTAGGCTAGTTTGGGCCTAGGGGATGTCCTTGCCCACTTTAGCCCATTAGTTAGTTCATATTCTAGAAGCTTCCCAAGTTGTATGGATGTAACCTTGTGTAGGAGGCTCTAGAATCATCCATTGTAAATATCTTAGGCTAGAACATGTAGGAAGGTTCTAGGCCAATTGATCATAGCCGTTAGATCGATAGATCTCTAGATCCTTCCAAGGGGGAAGGACTTGTATAAATAGAGAGGGGCTCATTTGCTCCAAATCATCCAAGAATTGTAAGCTCCCTACTTCTATAAATCAATACAAAGCTCTTTATTCATGGCTCTCTTTAGGTGTTCTTAATCTTCCGCATAAGCGTTCAAGTGAGAGGCTGACTTAGTGTTTTTAGAGGGAATTGAAGACACTAAGTGCGGCACGAGAAGGTCGTGAAAAGCAGCCCGTGAAAATATGCTTATTATCACAATTGCATAGAGGCATCTAGTAATCTACAAATCCCAATCATATAAGTTGAGAAAACCTATATGCCAATTGCACATATTCTCATACCAAATTTTTCATCTGTTAGCCATACAAGCAAGCAACATTATAGGAGTCATAGCCTTTTCAAGAAATTTGATATAGAAACCACATTAAATTCAACGTTCATTGTTAGCCCAATCAAATTGATGGGATATACAAGACTATCAAAATAAGGACGTGAAATGATTGAAACCAGAAAATCAGTGGAATATGCGCAAAGTAACTATGTGGTAAGCAATTCCTCCTTTCCAACTCCTCCCTGCTCTCAATAAATGGAGTCGCAGAAGCACAAATGATGGAATTCCACAACAATCAACACACTACAGAGTTTCAGCATACCCGTCTCAGTGAAGGTGGAGCCTCTGAAGCACTCAACCTCTTTTCGATCCACAGATTCCTGCTCCTACAGTACACCAGGGTTTATGCAACCGTAAGGACAAATTCGCCTGACAAAACGGAGATTCGACCCATGCTGGTTCACAACATACCTGAAGAAACCTCCTAGTAGCTTCGCCGAAACTTTCCATTGCTTCGAAATTATGTATGGTCCTTAGGGTTCTCTTATGCTCTCCGATGAAAAGTAACGGAGATAGAGAGTGACTGTGTGAGCAGTGCTTTAAAGGAAAAACTTAAAACTATTACTGTTTCCTCCCCCATTTGTTTAGAAAATTGGGGCACTACCCATATCGCAAATTGGTCTTTGTAACAGTACCCTCTATTGACTTATATACACCTGTTGACCTCACTTGAGGTTAAAAAGTGTAATTAATTAAAATGATTGTACTTAATCAGACCAGTTTAGAAAAATATCTGAACAGTTGTCCTTTTTCCACTTTTCATTTCGCACTCTTACTCTCTCTCTCCTCTGCAAATGCAACCAAAGTTTTAAAAACCGGAACGACCATTGAATCACTGAGGCATACGGTCGGACCGGTGGTTCAACCGGTTTGACTGCATTTTTTTTGAGTAAAGACTGCAGATTTTTTTTAATTATATATAATAACTTTTTCTATATTAAATATATAAACAATGTTATTAAAATTGATTGAATAACTTAAGTATGTTCGAAATATAGGCCAAATGCATGACGGTAACTTAATCTAAACTCATTTTCATAACAATAACAGAGTCTAAGTTCATGAAATAACGTTAACATTATTACTAGTATGTGAATTAAAAGTATTTTCAACTTAATATATGTTTTATATAAATTTTAATTAAAAATAGTAATATATACTCTTTCCAATGTGATGGGTTAAATCTTAAATTGTATTCATTATATAACGTTGAAACAATTTTAGATAAGATTTTAGAAAAGATGTGATGGTGGAATGCAATTAAATCTAAACAGTCGGTATATAGGATTTTATTTGCGCTTAAAAAAAAAATCAGTGTTGGACTAGTGGTTAAGATTCTACATAACCAAACACAAGGTCAGGGGTTCAATTACCCTCGACCTCAACCATTTTTCAAAATAAAATAAATTGATCATTTGAACTGGTCAAACCGGTTCACTGGTCCACGCACGAACTGGCCAGTTTTGACTAATTCTCGGACCAGTTCTTGCATGGGCGGTCCAACTAGAGCACCGGACCAGTCATGGACCGGTTTATCGGTTCAACCGGTCAAATCGGTTGGTCCGGTTCGGTTTTCAAAACTATGACTGCAAATGCTCCTCTTCTCTTCCTGGCGTCCTCTGCTACTTCCTCTTTTTCTTCCGCTCCGGCCTCCAATGCATCCCATCCCAGCCCCGTTGTCACTGTCACGGAGTCCGGCCTACCCACCTTCGAACAACAAGTTGGGTTTGTGAAATACCCTCACTCTCAATTCTTCTATTCTGTAACTTGATGATGCATGCTAATGTATGAAAATTATGTTTGAAAATATTGTGTGTCTCTGAAATTTGATCATATAATGTTCGAATCCCACCAAACCAAGAACTCCGACGAGAATGAGATCTAGAACTGAAACGATGACCTGTTTAACATCTGGAACTAGGAAAAGCAGTTCTAGTCTCAAGAAAACCATATTAATACTGAGACGAGAACAAATAAAAGTGGGACGAGGCTAAAGTATGACTTGAAAGACGAGCATTTTGGTCGTCTGGCATTATACTGCAATGTACTGAGACGAGCACTTCACTCGTCTCAGTATAAATTTATACTAAACTGGTTTATACTGAGACGGGCATTTTACTCATCTCAGTACATTGCTCGTCTCAGCACATTGCACTGCAACGTACTGAGACGAGTAAAATGCTCGTGTCTGCAGTTAGAAAAAAATCATTGATTCCAGACTTAGAAGAATTCTGAAACTTTAACACTTCAAATTTGACTAGTGTGTAGACTTGAACACTTAAAATTTGACCAGCAACACTACATTGAAAATAAAAATAATTTGAATGAAATTTAGCCAAATGTGACACAGTGAAAGTCGAACACTTAATTTAAATTCAGTAACACTGAACACTTATAATAATTCATGAAATTTAAACAATAACACACAATTTTAAAATACTCGGAGTATTTCATTATCAATTTGACATTACTAATGAATTTTTAATTTTAATTTTAAATGCAAATAATTAAGGTTTCGGAGTTCGATCAGAAGTTAGGAGATGTACCGCTTTCATTGTGCCTGGTTAACATGGAGAGAGGAAACATCACTACCGGGGTAGCTTTGCAAGGATACAAGCGAAGTTTTAAATACGTTTGCGGTGATGTGAAGGTCTTGATCGAGGAAAGGCTCCCCAACTGAAGTTTTTGTTGGACCTCCATTGCAGCAACTTTACTTTTCCCAGTCAGCTTGTGAATCTTGTCATGCACGCAAAGTTGAAAGCGGGAATAATGAGCATGAGTTTAATTGGTTCTACATTAAGAACATGCCAGTACGGTTTAGAATGCAGGAGTTTTGTGTGGTTTCAAGCCTGAGCTTCAACCAAACTGCTGGGGTAGCCGAGAAAGAGCGTGCATACGGTTGGGCTTCAAAGTATCTCCCCGACCACAAGCTTGGTAACAACATCGACGTACCAAAATTCGAAAAGGTTTTGGCTAAGTTGGAGCCCAAAAAAGAGTTGAGCGAGTAGGAGAAATTTGATTATGCGAGACTGCTTATGGTATGCTGATTGGGCGAATGATGTCTGTGAAAACCAATAAGGACAAAATATCCATGGCACCGTTTTACCTGATTTCAGAGTTTGAATGGGCAAAAATTTTTTGGATGGGGCAGGTACTTGTGGCCACATTGCGTTGAGAAAGTGGGTGAGAAAGCTTGGTAGAAAAATATGGATCACCTCGGTCGCCGAAAGTAAAACATGACTTGGTTTCCACACTTCTTTTGGGCCTGAATTTGTGAGGCCATACCCCATTTTGGTGAGCTGCTGAAAAAAGAGGAAAGTTGAGGAAATGATGTTGCCGCGCTTGGATAATTGGACGTGGTGAACATGCAACTTGTGGTCGGAAGAAGCACCCCAACACTGGAGCGCGAGAAAGATTGTTCATCCTACACTCGTTTTAATGGAGGAAGAAAAACAAAAAGACTAATGGATTAGCTTCATGGAATACAAGTGGACTCACCCTGACCAGCCAATTCACCCTACGTGAACTGAACTGTTTTAGAAGAGAACAACGCTTAGGGATGACATGAGTGCTAATCAAAAGTTTGAACCAAGTTACAACTTTGACGAAGTGGTACGTACTGAAGAGGCACTGGCTACGGATATGGCTGGGAAGAGGAAGAAGAATACTGTTGGCAGGGATGATGGGGCCGGATCACATAAGAATACGCAGAAGAAAGCTGCTAATGACAAAGAGACTGACCCACAGTCTAAGAGCAACATGTCGAAGAAGCGCAAGAGAGTTGCTCTTGTGGATGAAGAAGTAGAATAAGAGGAGGAGGATGTCAACCTGGCCCTTAGACCACGAGGAATACACTTATGATTGACTAGGATCCACCTCCACCTCCACCTCCATCTCCACCAAGTCCGAGAACCCAACCTTCTGAACCTGCGACACATCCAGCCACCGGTGGACCAGAAGCTGCAAGAACTTACATAGACAGAGATGCCTTTGAAGACTTCAAAGTATCAGTGTTGAAAGATCTTGCGGACGGGTTGTAACCTAATAGAGATGATGTGAAAGAAGTGTCACAGAAAGTGTAAGGTTTGGGAGAGATGGTGAGACGGGTGGAGAGTTCACTAAAAAACTCGAGACATGATATTGATCACGGTGACGGTGTGGTAAATAATTTAATCAAGAAGCACGAAAAGAACGATATCCGGCGACAGAACCAGCTTGGGGTCTGGCTATGCCAATGCACGATATGATAAAAGCGATGTACGGGGGGTGGAAAGAAGTGAGAGAAGATCCAACAGCCGAAATCAAGTTCTTTAGTGAGGTATACCTATTCATCTGATTTAGGGTGTTTGTCTTTTGTTATTAGATATAGTATGCCCTTAAAAATATGTCCTAATTATTGTTAGAACCCAGAGAAAGAAGCGAGAAATGGGTATACCGGAGGAACAGAGACATGGGGGTCAGGCCAATCGATGCAATTGGAGAAACAGAGACCGGGGGTGGGGGTCAAGGCCAATCGAAGCAACCCCAGCAACAGAAACAAAAGTAGGCAATGGCTCCATTCCAATTGAGACTAGCCCCACAAGAGAAAAAAAAGCAGGGGGGGGGGGAGTCCAGTCGAATGGAGGCTAGCCCCAAAAGAGATACAGAAGCAGGGGGTCCAAGCCAATCGAGGAAACCCCCACAAGAGAAACAGAAGCAGGTCCGTCGGGTTGCAACCAACCCGTGACAGCCAGAGGCGAAGGAGCAAGGGAAAACTCATCCAATTCAGAATTAGATGAATGGTTTGGATATGATTACGAGAATTTCCCTGCAAAATTAGATACAGAGCCTGAAGCGATTCAAACTGATCAGCTTGGATATGCGGATTGGGTTCCGTATTTTGAAACCGAGGAACATACAAGATTGGAGAGTGCTGGACTCCCCACTCGCTTTACGATTAGGATAGGGGGGATTCCTTTGGTAGAATATATGGCCGAGATGAGATGAAAATTGTTCGGGACACACAAAGTAAGGAACATTACTGGCGTCGTAATTGTGCTAAAATTGATTGGGAGAATACCAAGTATGGGGTTGCATTGGCACAACAAGGTTGTCATCCTACGAAGTTTCTATTCAATGTGACTGTTCCATATCCGACATTTAGGAATCTAGTGAGGTCGGATGATGATTTGTATAGGGCATTCAATGCTTGGCTGAACGATCCTGATAACGAATACACAGGGATAAACTGTGGATGCAAGGTACTTGGATGAGAATTCTTCCAGTACATTCTCTTGGATAAAAGTGCTTTGGCATGGATCACATGGACAAGATTACCTATGTGCAAATACGGTTGTACTCGAAGATTCGACAAGAAGCCTGGACATACATAGTCATTACTGACAATGAGTGGTATCTTGCATGGACGAATAATTTCTTGAATTACGAAGCGTGAATAAGAGGTTGGATCTACACTTTGAGGCCAATAAGCCGTTCCGTGGCATAGAGATTGCCAAAGCACGTAAGTGGCTCATGCCATGGATTTCCGAAAAGCTAGTGGATGGGAGCGCAGGGCATTGGTTGCTCCTTCACATTAACGCCAATGATATGGTGGTACATGTCTTCGATCCATTGAAATACTCGGGCAAAAATAAAAGGGATATTGATTCATTTTTCACCGAATTCTACGGAATGCTGAAAGAATCCGGTGTATGCGAAGCGAGAAACTAGTTGCTAACGAGGCGTTTGGACATGGATCACTACTTCAAGCCTACCGATAAATGGAAGTATAAAACATATAAAAAGTGAGAAACGTGCTTCTATGTCGTGAGAATGATTGTGTAACACCCATCGATTCCAAAGCTTTCCGTTCCGGACCGGAGAGCCTAGGAGGGTGCTACTCAAAATGAAGCAGTGGAAATCAAGAACAACTCATCCGATTAAATATATATTACAAACTTAGAATTTGTCTCCAACACGATATTTACATACTAATACACATGATGAACATTGTTTAGGTGTTCAATTTGTTTCAAGATACTAACACAACTAGATGAGTCTGCGAACCCCTTAAGCCGAGCTCCCATCACCTATACCTTCGGGGGAAATAAACAAAGACCGCAGTTTTTTCAAAGTCAGCAAGAAATGCTGAGTAAGTAAACACCCCAACGTGTAAGCAGATAAGAGGCATGCTTTTCTTTAAAGAACACGAATGATAATAAGAAACCATATATAGTAGTGAAAATGTCCAAGTATGAGATGATATAAATTTTTCAACATTCTCAAAACATTACCGTTTATAATTCCAATGGAATATTTTCAAACCGTAATACTGCCCCAACTAGGGAGATAATCTCGTAATGCTGTCCCAGTTAGGGAGATAATTCTCAAGTATAGAAACTTCTTTCATTTTCTCATGAAAATCCACCTTCATTAATTAGTTGTAGCGGGGAACGAACCAATCCATCACAATATCCCACCACAGTATCTCATATCAAAACCAACGATATACCATGCATCCAAGACCTTAAGTGCCGACACCCCTCTAAGACTCCTTGCGGCCAGAGAGGTGAGTACGTGTAGCAGCCCGGGGCTAATTGCGACCGAGCAAAATATCATAATCACAATATGTAAGAATCCAAATATGGTTCCACCGCAGAACTGTTTTCACTTTACGTTATTACGCATTATTAATTTCCATGTGATGATTTTGAAAGAATTATTTGGACAGGTAATTGAAATCTCAATTCAAACACGTATATCACAAATCACATTTTGAGACATAAAATCATAAAAATTTTTGGACATGAAAGGAAGACGACACTCTATGTTAGGCATGTTTACTGACCTCAATCGATAGCAAATATCACATTCTAGTTGTTACACATAGATATTGCTCTTGACCACCAAAATCATCTCCTACACAATTATGTTTCTAAATTAACACAAGTTCAACTATGCAAGTACGTCACTACAAATTTCTAGTCGATGTCCTACTCGGTTTGAGGTTAACCCGTTTTCCTCTTATTAGACAGTGACACTCTTAGTTTATTTTCTACAGAATTTTCGAATACAAAAACATATTTATAAACACTTTCGTTAGAATATAAAATGAAACATTTGTCCTTTAAATACTTCTCAACTTAATATTTCTAAAAGTGACTATTTCTTAGAGAAGTTTTTCATATTAAGAGAACATGCAATAATAGTGAAATCGAATATTAACTTATATTTATGAAAATTAAGTGAAAGAAATAGTTATTGCGATTATAAATACTAAATGATATTTAAGAGTACGGAATTTCTAAGAAAATTACTTCTAAATATAATATATAATGTTAACATGGTTAATAAACTAACAAATATCGTTTTACAAGTATTTAAACAACCCGGATTGAAAGTTAAGTAACTAAACACAACATTTGTTTAGTTTTTGATAAAATATTTCTAGTTTAATTTCTAGATAGACATTCTAAGCATTATTTCAATACGGTTTACACTTCTGGAACGAGGACAAAAACTAGTATTTTCAGAAAATATTTTGAATCCAACATTTTCATTTTTATTTTTACGTAAAATGTATCGTATGTTAACAACAAGCAGCTTCCCCTATGTTATATTAAAATACTTTCAATACCCCCTCCTACTCACTATACATATTACGTAAAAGACACTTTAACCCCCCTAAATTTTATGAAACAACACTTTTCCCCTTACACCTGGTTTATGTAAAAGACACTATCACCCCCTTTCATGAACTATCAAATTAATCGATCTAAGCATGAATTCAAGACTCAAGTTGCGATTTTGATGAATTAAAACATAAAATTAGGTGATTTATGAGTTTACCCAAGCCAAAAAGCGTGAAAAATAGTCGAGAAACGAGGCCGTTCAAGTTCGTTGCTGATGGTGATCGCGGTGGAGTTCCTCGCCGGTGAATCCGGCGTCTTTGGCTCTGTTGGTTGGTGATTCTAGACTCCTTGGATCTCCAGGTGTTGATTGATACCAAAATCGGAGGGTGGGTCACTCCGGTTAGCTCGGTGGAGCTTCTCGCCGGAAAACATGGTGTCGTCAGCGGTGGTGGTGGTTCTGGGTCGTCTCTACTGCTAGCTGCTGCTGCTGTTTCTCCTCCTTGGCTTGAAACAAAGAGGGGAGGAGAGATATAAAGTCAAAGGAAAGAAAGAGAGAGATGCAGGTGGTTGGTGGCGGTGGTTCCCGTCGGGGAAGTGGCGACCATCGTTGTCGCCGCCGTTGCTGCAATGGTTAATAGAATTGGCGGAGAACAAAAAAAATATAATCCACAACACATATTTATAACATTAAAAAACTATATTAAACTTTAAGTCTTACACACTAGCTGATTACTATTACACACTAATTAACTAACATTTCTATATCAACTAATGTTGGCGTTCATATTCTAAGTGAGTCTCGCGCCCCTTCTATTCCAAGATACTCAACTCGTGGACCTGCGGTGGGAAGGAAAACAAACATCGCAGTTTTTGAAAGTCAGCAAAAAAATACTGAGCGAGAAACACCTTAGCATGTAAAAAAAGAAAGCTGAGAGTTGATGCGGGATTACGAGTTAAGTAAAATATATATAGCAGATTATAAGTAAAATAATATAAGAGTTTGCAGCGGTGATAACAAATTATGAATGTCGCAAGAGTAAATCCACTTATTTAGATTCCAAACCGTCTTACTATTCCAACATTGGGGCAAAGAAGTTCACTATGTCGCGCTGTAACCCGGGTAGACCAGAACAAAGTAAAAGATGGTACTGGTGTATAGGGGGTTCAAGAACCCAAAATTCTCTACCAAGCGTCGTGGATCGCATCCCACGTCCTGCTAGCCATCATGACCACATCAGACATTCTAGACCTTAAGTGTTGCAACACCCTCCTAAGAGCGTCAATCGAAGGAGTGGTATCTAGAAGCAGTAATCCAGCCTACGACGAAAGGAGTTGGGCGCACATGGAGTCCCACATTTTAGGGGCTAAAACCCAAGGGATCGAAACCCGAGATAAGTAACATAACAGGTTTCTGTACAGGCGAATTCTTCCACTTCAAGTTATTAACGATTCTTATTCATCGTGTGACAGTTTGAAAGTAACCGTTTCAAAACGTAACCAATCTCAGGCAAAGCATATGAATCACAAAACATATTTAGAGACAAGTTATAAAATCAAATTTGGACACGAAAGAAGCTAGGCACACAAGACTAAGCATGTAACTCACAAGTACATTTTGAGACAAGAAATAAAATCATGTTTTGACACAAAGGAATCAAGGTACACGAGGCTAAGCATGTAATCTCACAAGTACATTTTGAGACAAGACATAAAATCATGTTTTAACACGACGAAAGCAAGGCACACGAGGCTAGGCATACAAACTCACCTTACACCGAAATAGCGATTCGCAATCTTCATGGTAGTTGATGTAGCCTATGTCTACAAATCCGTATTAAATGTCTATAGTCTAAATGATGTTACTTCCTAATAAACAAATGCACGGATGTTTGTCTAGGTCGGGTACTAAGTCAATCCCAATAATCCTAATAAACAGGTTTCAAGTGGTATACTCTCGTGTCGAATACAAGATCTACATGAATACCATTCTAAATGTCACCAATGCACATATAATTATGCTAACATATCAAAATAAGTCCAACAAAACATTTAAAACTTCAAAAATTAAAATTTTCTAAAACATGTGAAACTACAATTCTGGACAGAATTGTAACTCTGACTTTAGAGTCACAAATACCATATCAAAAAATCTCCTAAACTCATGAAAAACATGTGAAACTACGATTCTGGACAGAATTGTAGCTCTGACTTTAGAGTCACAAATACCATATCAAAGAATCTCCTAAAATCATGAAATTAATTTAGGATCAACTTACATGTGTCTAATTTCATAAACATTAAGAAGATCATGCATAGCTATTATAAAACTCAAGTTACACAAATAACAAACACTGATTTGTAAAGAAGTGTTTAGCAGAAACTTTCAAATTTGAAGGACAATTACTACAACTTGGAGAATCGCAATGATTCTCATCTTCTCCATAATTAACCCTAAATATGTCTAGTTACAACAAAAGAAAGATGAGATTCCAATAGTTTCGGAAAAGTGGGATTTTAGTAAAAATGGCAAAATAGGTCCAGAAACAGAGTTTCAGAAAACATGCAACTTTGAATGAGCTTATCTCCCTAACCACAAAGGATATTCAGTTGATTTTTTCCTCAAAATGACCCTCTCTGAGTCTACTTTTAAAATATTCCAGACTTGAAACTTTCACAGAGACAAATTTGGAGATAATCCACATTTTGAAAACTGGTCAGATTGTAACAACATGTAATTTTACCTAGACCACTCAAAACATGATCAAATTAATTCCGTGATACATGCAACTAAAATAACTTTAAATATACCTAGATACTACCAAGTGGACATGCAATAAGAGTTTCACCTCAAGGATTTGAAAAATCATTTGAAGGATTTGAGGAGTTCATGCTCAAAAGTTACAATTCAAGACCTAAAACACACATGCAACCAAAGATCAAGCAATTTTCTATCATGTTGATTAAACTAACATCAAAATGCACAAATGAAAAGAGAAGGCGGATGCTTAAAAGACCTTAAAGAGCTTAAATCATGAAAAATATGAAGGAAATGGCTCCCCCATGCATAGCATGACCTTGGACTTGAGTTTTTCATGAGTTTGAAGGTGAAAATTGAAGTTTTTGGAGGTCTTTTCGTGAGGTCAAAACTCCAATCTGGGAATGGAGGTTTTGGAGAGAGTATTGAGCTATTCTAGTGTTCTTCAATGGAGGAAAAAGTGAAAAAGAATAGATGATGATGATGCATAAAGAGTGGGTGGTTGTGTGTGTACAATCACATACATTATATTACTATGGTTGACTTAGATAGTGGGCAACGGGCTTATGAGAAATCATAATTCTCCCAAAAAGTTGATTGGGAAAAAAATGGTAGAAGCCAAAAGTTGAGGGGTGGGAAAATAAATTCCCAATTACTAGCTAACACATAAAATATCAAAAAAGAATACCAAATAATTCCAAATAAAATACTATGTATTTAAATGTAAAAAATGCATATTTAAAAAACTAAAGAAAATAAATCAAGATTAAGCTTGCAATGATAATAGTTAATTTTTATTTGAAACTCAAGTATTTATTTTATCGAAATTACAAAATAACCCTTAGCTAAAATACGGGGTATTGCAGTTGCTGCTTCTTCGCCTAAGAGAACAGAGAGAAGAGAGGGGAAAGAGAGGTAGGGAGAGATGAGAGAGATATGATTGTGGTGGAGGAGTTGGTGGCTGTGGTGTTGGTGTTGGTGGTGTCGGACGAAGAAGATGAAGAAGAAGAAGAAGCTTAAATAGAAAAAGAAGGAGTAGAAAATACACCGAGAGTTGTGTGGTGTTGGGGGATTGTGTAAAAAAGTCATTTATTTTTGTTCATTTAATTTCTTTTTGTTTAATTTCTCACAAGGTTTTGAAGCCTTTACAAAGTACACTTTCACCCCAACTATTAGTTAGTTTATAACATACAAAATTACAAATACCTCCCACACGGCGTGTATTTTGAAAATAACCGCTTAAATTTACGAAAAAGTCATTAATTTCCCCTATAATGAAAATGGGGTATTACATCCTCCCTTTCCCCTTAAAGAGAGTTTCGTCCTCAAAGCTTTAATCAACAATCAAGTTATTTTCCATGTAGTGCAAAGGGACGCATAATACCACATAGTGCATATCTGGATGCAAACGCAAAGTCAAGTAAGGTCGTAGGCTCATTTGGCTACTAAGTGTCTGTGCTTGGCACGTTCGGAATGGTACTAAGTACATAACACACTGAACGAAGGGTTACAGATTGAGAACCTTATGGAATTTAATCCCATTTGGAATTAGAATGAACTAAGCCAAGAAGCTCTTATGAGACAGAAGTTTAATTATTCTACCTTAATTCGGACGACTGCTTTTCACTTCCCGATTCTCGATGGAAGAGGCAATAGGATGGACATCATGGAGCATTAGGTCGACCTGGTGTAGTTACTTGTAATGAGATCAATTTAGCTTTTTATTTTTCAAATTTTGTTCTATTACTAATAATCGATAACAAACGAATGCACGAACAAAGAAACAGCGACTACTAATTACAAACACACGATCACATAGTACATCATGATTAGATAGCAAAAACAGAAGCCAACAATGAAACCAATAATGAAAACAAGGAGCGAGTTCGCTTTTGGAGGCATATGAGCAACTAATTCTAAAGAAGGGGATGGACCGGCATGGACATTTTCCTAGTAAGAAGGTGTTCCGGTACGATCATTTTCCTGGCGGCATTACTGGTCCTCAAAGAAAGCATTCAAAACCTCTGCATATGTTGCTAACTTACTATAAAGAGCATCCTTATATCCTGTAGTTTGATCCTGACATGCTTCCTAAGAAGTATATATGCCGATTCGTCGACCCACAAATACGACGTAATAAGGCTCCTAAAATTTATCATTACTATGTTAGATGATCTAAGATTTAGGGGGTTAACATGATGGAATAATTTTCTTAATAACCCTACTTAGTTTTGTTTTGGTGATGTATAGTTGTTGTGTTATAGTTGTTGAATGTTGATATCGAATAAATGTTCTTATTTTTTGTTTTTCATGTGTTGTGGTTGATTTAATGCTGTTACTGGTATTTCTGTGCTGCTTTTTTTATATTAGCCATTGCTCAGCAATGATGTCGGACAAGCCTGCAAAACGACATAAGGTTGAGTGCTTCAATGTGAGGCGCTCCGGTCGTGGTGTTCGCAATTGTTTTGTTGCTGACAGATTGCTCATTCTGTTGGTGCGGTTTCTCTGGTGAGTTATACCGCTCGAACACCATTAAACGTCCCCCTTAACTTCCTGTGTATAATTCGCCTGCTTCTGATGTACTTTTTGCACAACGTGGTATTATTAGATATGTACAATGTTGTAGGGTTAGATTCCATAGCTAATTTAGATTTGCTAAGACCTAGGCCTAATTCCCCTTTTAGTGCTGTTGCTTCATGATTACGATTATCCATCCCGCGCCGATATATCCAACCTGCAGGGTTTGTCTTCTGCGGTGCTCTGTAATGGTTTGGGTTGTGTACCTATTGTTTCTCCTTCCTCAGTGCCAATGCGGCATGGTTACGATATTTGCTCGCATGTCAATTCATCAAGTGTGTAGGGTTCATCTTTCCTGGAGCCGTGCAGTGTTCTAAGTTCCGTATGTGTGATTTCCCCTTCTTTAGTGCGAACGTGTATTCTTGCGATTTTCGTTTAGTGCTGCTTCGTTCAGAGTGCAAGGTTCATTTTCGACAGTGACATCCGCTGGCTTGGCTTCCATACCTGCCATTTTTCCTCCTTTGTTTTTGTTGTGCAGTGATTACTGTTTTTCCTCTTGCCCTTATTCCTCCAGTGTGTAGCATTCATATTCCACGTCCACGGATGGTCCATCGAGTTCTGCACCTGCCAATATTATGCTTGCCATGCCGAATGATCAGTGTTTCGATACAATGAGCCAGAGTAATGTAGCCATATCTTGGTTTTTTGCTGTCTTGCTGCTCCATATAGTTTTGTTTCTGTTCCGCATGTGCTTTCGTCGAGCTCCATGGGTTTTTGCGCTTATTTCTTCATATGTTCTCCGCAAGCCACAAACGCTTGAAGAGGTCGGAACGAGACCCTCCCCCACCTCCGCAGGAACCTAGCTTGCTGCCGGTGGGGGAAATATGCCCTCACTGTGCCGCAATTTTTTTTGCTTATGAACCAAAGGGTTTTTGTTGCAGTGAAGGTCGCATCATTCTAGCGCCGCATGAAGTTCCTGACTCTCTCGTGAAATTATTATTATCGCATGATGCTGATGCTGAAGAGTTTAGGACCACTATTCGAGCATATAATAATTGTAGGGTTTTGATTCATGGATTGCGCAAAGGAAGCATAATCAAACAAAAAACCATGCAAAACCCTCCAAGGATCACAAGTCAAGAGACATAACGATGGTAAGGGTTAGAAATCATAAACACACCTTTGGGTTCTCCTTGATGACTTCAAACGCGAATAGTGTCACGTCTCTACGGTTGATCCACGCCTAGAGGTGAGATCTAGATCTTCCAATCCTTGGTGCTAGCCCGGAAAGAGGAAGAGGAAGAAGAATCACGCAAAACGAGGGAAGCCAAGGTGGGCGGCACCACCATGTAGGCCGACGGGTAGGGGGCGGCGGTCCCAAGGGGTTTCGGCCCTTTATGGGACTTGCTCTCTCCTTACTTTGTTCTCTCCTTACTTCTATCAAATAGATGTGTATGTGTGTAGAGAGAAAAATAAGCTTGGAGTGTTCTTTATATAGTCCAACAACTCCTTGTGCTACTACATAAAGAACCCCTCCTAATCCTACTCAAGTTCGGATTAGTCCCTTTTGCAAAATAGTCCTTATCATGTCAATACATGGAATAGTTCTATTTGCAAATTAATCCTAATCATGTCCCTACATGAATTAGGCCACCTTGGCATATCCTAATCATGTCTATACATGGATTAGTCCAACTTGCATATTAGTCCTACTAAGTTAGCAAGTTGTTGCGATTTGATCCTTTTAATTAATTAATCATATTAATTAATTAATTCCCATGTCTAGTTCAGCCCTATATGGCGTGTGACCCCATAGGCTCTATTTAGTTGGTAGTAACTATTTACTAATATGGAGCGGCCTCTAGCAAGACATCCATTCTAGCCAACAAATAGAATAGTCATCATGACAAACCTTGTGCAAGTAATTGTCTCATCCTTTTGTCCCAATATCCGGATTAGACACGAGACATACAAGTCACACTCGTATATCCAATCCATAGTTTCTCGATCCTGGGAATAGCCTTGTTCGTGCAAATAACATCAATATCCCATATTGATTTATTTGAGTCTGGCCAGACATTTTATAAGCACTATCCCTCGAGTGGCCTAGGATATTTGCTCCCGTTATGTGGGAGGGACAAATTCTATCTACGTCCACTACGATCTCTAAGCTTGCTTCTTATTGTATCCAGTACACGCCTTTATAACTACCCAGTTACGGTGTAGCGTTTAACGCTACCAAGATCACAATAATCCACAAATAGAATATCTAGTGACTTCAAGTCTAAGGATGACAATACCGTTGCACCGCGAGAAGCGCTTGTGACTTAACATAACGTGTATGTAGCCTTCTCGGAGATGGGTCAATCCAGTATGCCATTACTCCTAATGCATACCCATGTGTTGGATCATGATATCTCCATACCAATCCAACCCCATACTAGTCTATAGATGATTGTCATATTAATCATTATAATTGACTAGGGATATTTAAGAATATAACACTTATATTCTAAGGACTTCATTCATGTTAACATATCTCTATATCAATAACATAATGAATCGTAAATCCATAAATGTCACAATTAATTGATTGCCTCTAGGGCACAATTCCAACAGTCTCCCACTTGCACTAGAGTCAATCTCCTGCATCATATGCTTATTGATCTAGCGCGGCCCTCCACGCTTCCGCTGCGTAGGGGCGAGACATCTGTTGGTACCTTGCAAATATTCACATCTCCTCTATCAACATTTTGATTGAGATTGAATATTCTGAGTAAATGCATCTTATGCATTAATTTACTCAGTCCTCTATGTTAGAATCAGTGACTGAATCTTGCCCGGAACCTTTCCAGCTCACAGTCGCTCCCACTAGGGCAAAACATAAAACTTGACTATAATCTAAAAAATTTCTTTGTCAGATTTGAAGTTCGCATCACTGTAACCCCTTACAGTAAACTCTTCCTATCCTCCATTTATCAAAAAATCATCCTTTAGTTCTTCTCAAGTACTAAAGGATAATCTTGATAATTACCCAGTGACTCTCACCCGGATTTGTCTGGTATCTTTGTGTCATGCCTTATGACACGTCTGGCCTAGTACATTCCATGGCGTATCTCGTGAATCTTATTCATACGGTCCATTTCCAATCTAATTGGAAAGACAATTAGCCTTCCAAAGACTAATTCCATGTGACATGGGTAAGAATCAATATTCTTTTCACGTTGAACCATTTCAACACCTTTGTCAATTTATGTACTATGACCTAAGCTATTCAACCATCTTGATCTACCTCAATAGATGTTCACAAGTTGCTTCGCTTAATTCTACCATTAGAAAGTCAACTCCCTAGTCAATCTACGTAAGACTGCCAAGTAGGGGCAACATTCCTAATGATTAAGTATGTCTCCACATACAAGACCAGAAAAATAACTGTGCTCCCACTAACCTTCTTGTAAACACAAGTATCATCTTCAATTTTGATGCATCATGAATTCAAAGAGTCCAACTCCTATAAGCTTAATCCAATCTATAAATAGATTGCTACAAGCAAGATGCGAATGGATTCAAGCATCACAACTGGGAAAGATTTCGTCATAGTCTATACTATGAACTCACATGAAATCCCTTACTCAACCAATTTTCCCTTAAAGGTAATCATATTACCATCCATGTTGGTTTCCTCATAACCCATTTGCACCTATTTAGGTGGTTCCAACAAAGTCCATAATTCATTGGTATACATGGATTCCATTTTGTATCCCATGGCTCCTAGCCATTTCTGAGAGTGTGGCCCACACGTGGCTATCTCATAGGTTGTAGGCTCATCTCGACGAGCAATATATCGCGGGTTATGAGAAATCCTTATTTCTCTAGTCCCTCGATATATCCTACCTGATCTATGAGGTTCTTGTGTTATCTGAGTAGGTTGCTCCACAACACCTTGTGATCCTGCTCATGTTCCATCAAACGGATCAATGTTCCATTGTGGTTCTTGAACTTTTTCAAGTTCTACTGTCCTCCCACTGTTTCTTTTAGAGACAATCTCTACCTTAGAAACATTGTGGTTCGAGGAATCAAACAGTTTGTTCTCGATTAGGTTGTAGAAATAATATCCTTTTCAGAATATTCCACAAAACATTTATCCGACATGGGTTCAAGTTTGTTTTGTAAACTCTTTTACATAAACGTCATAACCCCAAATCTTTATGAATGACATACTAGGACACTTCCTAGTCCATATCTCATATGGCGTTATTCATATTGCGTTTTTGATGGAACAAGGTTAAGGGCAAAATTTGCTGTAATTAGAACATAGCCCCCAAAAGTAAACTGGAAGTTCTGTTTGACTCATCATGGACCGAACCGTGTCCTACAAGGTTCGAACTCTCCTTTTAGACACGCCAAACCCATGTGGCGTGCTAGGTGGAGCGAGTTTTAGATCATATCCAATACTCCCATAGATTCTTGTCAAACTCTTGGCTCAAGTACTCTCTTCTACGATCCAATCGTAGAGCCCTAATACTTTTGCCAAGCTGGTTCTCTACTTCATTCCTGAATACTTTGAATAATTCAAAGGATTCTGATTTGTTTCTTCATAAGATACACAAATCCATATTTCTCTGATCCTATCAGTAAATATGATGAAGTACTGAAAACCATCTTTAGCTTTTGTGCTTATCGGCCTTCATACATCAATATGTATGATTCCCAAAAGATCATATATTTTGCCTAATAAGTCTTACATGTCTCATATGATTCAATAATCAAATGAGTTCCAGAAATCCATCCTCATGGAGTTCTAGGTTTGTATCTCTTATTTATGAGGCCTAAACGATAATGCTAAAGATAAGTGAAGTTCATATCATTATATGCAAACCTCTAGGTATTAATGTTATAGATGAAATTATCATGATCATGGATATAGAATCCACTTAGACAAAATTGCATTACAATAATGCATATCATAATAAATGGAACAACATTTGTCATTTATTATGATAAGGAGCTTTCTTGTCCAAACAAGAAACAATGATAATGGCCCTACTCATAGCAGGGACATAATCGCTTTTGTCTAATTCATGAACAATTTCTTTAAAGGTAGAAATAATTCCCTACGGCTTATTCAACAACCCTTTGCTTCATAGCCCCACGTGTAGGATTATTTCTTCCTTATCCAATTGTCTTCGTCTCTTGAGATCCTCCACATTTCTATAAATGTGAGATCCTCATCTAGTATCATATACTTATGATGATAAGATAGACACATTGATTTCTATAACAAAATACCCATATTGGAATTCATAATTCCTTTATTACTTACTTCCAGGTACTTTGGGTAGCCTCTCTTCCTGTACACCACCTATGGGACTCTAAGGCAACTTGGTTTTAGCAACAGGTTTGCTTTATACCCATGGGGTCGGCGCAAACTATTTGCCCTTACCCATGCTGTTATCCACTTACAACTTTGCCCATGCCCATTATTTTTGTTTTAGTGATTTTTCAATCATATTGAGTAAATCAATTTTAAAACAAAATAATAATTGCATCCAATGCAATTCTTGGTCCACTTGAGTGAATAACCGTTTATTCTTAATCTATCTCATAGATAATGCATATTCACTAATGTTTCAATCATATTGAATTAGTATATTTGCATAACCCAAAGTGGAGCAACACTTCAAACCTTTTATGTCTAGCTCGCCCTTTTGAAAGAGCTTCTTTCAATGTATGATCATATCATACATCTCCATGTCTCTCTTCTTGCTTCCAAAGCTCAGAGTTCATGGCAGCTAACATGAGGCAAGTTACATCCAAAGAACCATTCTTTGATGTTCCTTTCCATTAGGTTTTAGTGTGTTTTTGGTAGTTGGTAGGCAGAGAGCTTTATGTTCTACTATTTAAAACAATTTCCTTTTATTTGAGAACAATTATCAGTTTTATACCAATCTAGATTCCAGACAACTCGTCCATCTTATGGACATCTAGTCGGGTTTTGTTTGTTTAATGCCATGGGTATTTAACACCAAAAGGATTATGCAAAGTTTGTGACGTTTAACTATATTTAACAAGGATTTAAATTGTTAAACATAGCTCCCACTATTTTACTACGGATTAATAACCCTCAAGATATTAATAAGGAAAATATCCTTATATTTTCTAGTGGGCCAAGATCCATGTTTCATCTCCTTATGAGCTTGCTTTGGCAAGTCACCCATAATTTGACTACTTTAGGTAGGAGCAATTCCAATTGCATCCCTTATGCAACTCTTAGTTCAATTGGGCAAATAACTCCTTATTTATCCATCCTTATGGATAATCCCAATTGATTGCCTCTAGGTTTCTTAATCACATTAATAACCTAGTTGTGTTCAACCTCTTGTTTAAACAATTGCACATTGTTACGTGCCATCGCATTCCATCATTATGAACCAAGTCGCCCTGCTTTGGCACGCACGAACTTGATAAATAATGATGATCATGAGTGTTTAAACAACGAGAAGGCAAGAACACAATATTTGAATTTTGAGGGATTTTAAATTCAATTTTTAATTGTTTTGTTGATCAATATCAACTAATCTATCTATTTGAGTTTGGGCACAACTCCAAATAATAGATCCGGGTTGTCTAATTATCTTATTATCCTAATTGCATGCATCATCCATACACCAATCACACAATAATAAGACATTAAAATAAACAACCACAAAACAGAAATTAAACGTGATGTGGATATGGCCTTTTCTATTCTAAGATAATTCCAAGCCAATGGAATTATCTATGAACCCTAAACAAACACATCTCCATGCGTCTTGATCTTTTGGTCCATTCTTCATAGTCTTGTGGAATGCTCCATGCTCTTTTGTGGCTTCTTTGGCTTTGGGCTTCTTTTCTTCAATCTTGGCTAACAATCTACTTTATCTAGCACTAGCTAACTTCTATACTAAATAAAATAAATCCCACAAGTTGAGAAAAAAAATGGCACGCAGGCCATAAAACCCTAATTAATTATTACAATTAATTGATCAGCTCGCAGGCCGTAAAACCAAACCACAAAATTAAACATCCACATCAAACCACATCCTAAGGCCATATCCAATCACCATGCGATTTGCACATAAACAGTTAAAAATCCAATTTTAACGCGCTTGGTCAATTTTAATTGATTTTAGGATATTCTAGGGTTAAAACGGTCCATGGGCCCAACAATCCAATTGCCCGGGCCCAAAAAGGTGAACCGCAAGGCCCTAGGGCTGGCCAGCCCCTAGCCCACGCAGCTAGGCCGTGGGTTAGGGCTGCCCCGGCCCCTAGGGCGGCCTTGCTTGGGCGGCAAGCAAGAGGGGGGGTCCCTCTAGGGGGGCCGAACCTCTTAGGGAGTTGTTTTCAAAACAACTCCCTTGCTTGGTGCCCAAGTTTGGTTGTTTCCTTGTTTTGGAAGAACTCCTTCTTCCCCAAGGATGCCCAAACCCTAGATCTAAGATCCTAAAATTTCTCAAACTCACTAATTCATGCATCTAATGCAAAAATTAGATCTTGTTATGATGGATTATTGACAAATTGCATCCCATGCTTGATTTGTCTTGTTTTACGCGATAAACAATCAAATTAAGGTGTAAAACAACTAAAACGTAACACATAAACCACGTTTATGCTCTAAGACCTGTGGCTCTGATACCACTGTAGGGTTTTGATTCATGGATTGCGCAACGGAAGCATAATCAAACAAAAAACCATGCAAAACCCTCCAAGGATCACAAGTCAAGAGACATAACGATGGTAAGGGTTAGAAATCATAAACACACCTTTGGGTTCTCCTTGATGACTTCAAACGCGAATAGTGTCACGTCTCTACGGTTGATCCACGCCTAGAGGTGAGATCTAGATCTTCCAATCCTTGGTGCTAGCCCGGAAAGAGGAAGAGGAAGAAGAATCACGCAAAACGAGGGAAGCCAAGGTGGGCGGCACCACCATGTAGGCCGACGGGTAGGGGGCGACGGTCCCAAGGGGTTTCGGCCCTCTATGGGACTTTCTCTCTCCTTACTTTGTTCTCTCCTTACTTCTATCAAATAGATGTGTATGTGTGTAGAGAGAAAAATAAGCTTGGAGTGTTCTTTATATAGTCCAACAACTCCTTGTCCTACTACATAAAGAACTCCTCCTAATCCTACTCAAGTTCGGATTAGTCCCTTTTGCGAAATAGTCCTTATCATGTCAATACATGGATTAGTTCTATTTGCAAATTAATCCTAATCATGTCCCTACATGAATTAGGCCACCTTGGCATATCCTAATCATGTCTATACATGGATTAGTGCAACTTGCATATTAGTCCTACTAAGTTAGCAAGTTGTTGCGATTTGATCCTTTTAATTAATTAATCATATTAATTAATTAATTCCCATGTCTAGTTCACCCCTATATGGCGTGTGACCCCATAGGCTCTATTTAGTTGGTAGTAATTATTTACTAATATGGAGCGGCCTCTAGCAAGACATCCATTCTAGCCAACAAATAGAATAGTCATCATGACAAACCTTGTGCAAGTAATTGTCTCATCCCTTTGTCCCAATATCCGGATTGGACACGAGACATACAAGTCATACTCGTATATCCAATCCATAGTTTCTCGATCCTGGGAATAGCCTTATTCGTGCAAATAACATCAATATCCCATATTGATTTATTTGAGTCTGGCCAGACATTTTATAAGCACTATCCCTCGAGTGGCCTAGGATATTTGCTCCCGTTATGTGGGAGGGACAAATTCTATCTACGTCCACTACGATCTCTAAGCTTGCTTCTTATTGTATCCAGTACACGCCTTTATAACTACCCAGTTACGGTGTAGCGTTTAACGCTACGAAGATCACAATAATCCACAACTAGAATATCTAGTGACTTCAAGTCTAAGGATGACAATACCGTTGCACCGCGAGAAGCGCTTGTGACTTAACATAACGTGTATGTATCCTTCTCGGTGATGGGTAAATCCAGTATGCCATTACTCCTAATGCATACCCATGTGTTGGATCATGATATCTCCATACCAATCCAACCCCATACTAGTCTATAGATGATTGTCCTATTAATAATTATAATTGACTAGGGATATTTAAGAATGTAACACTTATATTCTAAGGACTTCATTCATGTTAACATATCTCTATATCAATAACATAATGAATCGTAAATCCATAAATGTCACAATTAATTGATTGCCTCTAGGGCACAATTCCAACAATAATTCTTTTTATTTTACGTCTATGGGAGTGAAAACGGACAAAGAGACGAAGAATTTGAGCAAGATAATTTATACTTTTCGTGAACAGGGTCAAGTAAACCACTATATCAATGATCTTAACTTGGGTGCCGACAAACCTCGATATCTGTAGGTTTGCTTTTATGGTCTCCATTACCAGCTTCAACATCGCGTGGAGATTTTGGAGAACCTAAATGCGCACACTATTTCTTATCTTACTGCCATCTTGGCTGCCAATCCATACAATGAATGCTTCCACAATATTAGTGAATGCAATATAGAGGCGACCTGCGGCAATGTAATCAAAAGTGATAATAGCCTTGCTCAGCATACGCACAATTTACCCAGTTTTGATCAAGTTGCTGGAATATGGGTGGATGATGGTAGCAATTCCCAAAGATATTCACGCAACATATTGGTCTGTCGTCGGAGCGGAGGTTGTCAACCTGTTAAATATCATTTTGGCTGTTTAGATTCTCTTTAGTATCCCATCATGTTACCATTGAGACAAATTGGATGGAATTTAGGAATCCCCAAAGAGCCTGCGGTAAAAAAGGGCTGTGCTATTGTGTCGACGACAGAAAGGCGTACAAGAAAGTGAGGTATGCAACTTAAAAACTGTTGGTTATTTTTAATGTGGTTGTAGGTTTTGGGTTGAAACAGTATTGTTATTTTTGTGGTAGAGATGACGCTGGGTCAAGTAGCCCTACTATCACCGGTCGCCAGTACTTTTGCTATCGTTTGCAGATTCGTAGTCTTGAAAGATCAACGTTGTTGTTTTTTGGAAAATTGTTGCAGCAATATATCGTTGATATGTACATCAAACTTGAAACAAGTAGGCTTGATTTCATACGCTTCAACCAGCATATCATTCGATCTGAACTGTACTAGCTTATTTTGGATAGCATTGCTGTGCGGGAGACAAATCCTAATGATATTGGCCAACAAGTCACTTTTTCACCTTCATTTATGGGTAGTCCGCGCGATATGAAGTGGCGCTACCAGGACGCAATGGCGCTGGTTCAAAAATTTGGAATGCCAAGCTACTTTATAATAATGACTTGTAACCCAAACTGGCGTGAGATACAAAGGGAACTGGAGGCCAAAAACTGCTCAGAATCGGCCTGATTTGGTAGCTCGAATTTTGCGAGCCAAAACTGTGGAGCTGAAGCGTGATCTGATAGAAAAAAAGTGCTGGGGTTCTCTTGCTGCGTATACTTATGTTGTTGAATATAAAAAACGTGGGCTTCCGCATGTGTATTTTCTTCTGATTATAAAAATTTGCTAAACTGGTGCGGCCAGATCAGTTTGACAAAAACATTTCGGCTGAGTTACCTGATCCTCAGAAAAAATCCTCATATGTATAAGGCTTTCCTGAAGCACATGATGCATGGACCATGTGGTCGGTATAATCCAAAAAATCCCCGTACCACAGCATGGTTGCAAAAACAAATATCCCCGGGGATTTTTTAGAAGTAACGAAGTGTGGTGGTAATGCATTTCCAATTTATCAGCGTAAAATCAATGGAGCAACAGTTAAAGTGAGGGGTTGTTTGCTGGATAATAGGTGGGTTGTTCCATACAATTCATATTTATTGGCGAAGTATGATTGTCACCTGAATGTTGAGATATGCTCCACAATCAAAGCTGTGAAGTATTTGTATAAATATATTTACAAAGGACATGTTGGAGTTGTTTCCAGGTAGTTTCAAAGAAGGATGTTGTGATTGGTGAGATTTCTGATTTTCAGTGGATCAATGGATTTTACCTCCGGAGGCTGCTTGGCGTATGTATAAATTTCCAATGAATGAGATGTCTCCTCATGTTATGGCTCTGCAGCTTCACCTACCAAATATGCAGCCAATTCATTTGAGCAAAAAATTGATCTTACTGAGGTTGCATGATCAGAGGATTGCAGAATAACAATGTTGACAGAATACTTCACTACAAAAAAACGTGACGAGACTGCACGGTGATGGCTATATAGTGAATTTCCAGAGAATTATATGTGGGAGAGTGTAGCCAAACAATGGAATGTACGAAAAAGGTGGAACTGTAGGTCGTATAGTTTCTGCAAATCCCATTGATGGAGATCGGTTTTGTAAGCACGTATTGTTGACATATATCATAAGAGCATTTGATTATGACCATGTTTGCACTTTTGATAATCGTCTTTGTTCTTCGTGTCATGAAGCTGCTAAATGCTATGGTTTGCTTGCCACTGATACGACGCTAGAAGATTTCCTGGAAGAGGCTTCTACCTTTCAGATGCCTTACACTTTTCGCCGATTGTTTGCAACTACATTGACTTTCTGCCAGACTGCAAATCCACGATCACTGTGGGACATATTTTTTGATGCACTGTCCGACGACATTCTAAAATATTGTAGGTGTAGTGAGACTGAGATAATTTTGAAGACGCTGAAAAGTGTGGCTTATTTCTTGAATCAATGGGTAAGCATCTTGCTGTTTTTGATTTACCTTCATATGTAGAGTCTTGTGGCGGTGTCGTCCATCAAAGACGAGAAATTGCTGATAAGCTTTCTATTCTAATTCTTCTGGAAGACATTGCTGTTGCTATTTTTTTTAACAAAGAACAATTATTGGCATACAATGTAATCATTGATCATATCACGAATGATAAACGTAAATGTTTTTGTGTGGATCGACCTACTGGCACTGGAAAAACTTTTCTCTACAAAGCAATCCTTGCACAAGTACAATCAAGAGGTGACATTGTGCTGGCATTAGCAAGCACTGGTATTGCGGCTTCCGATGTTCCAGGGGCCCGGACTGCGCATTCTCGCTTGAAACTTCCGTTGGAAGTTACGAAACAATACACATGCATTATTAGCAAGCACTCATCTATTGCCCTACTAATTCGTAAAGCTAAAGTTATAATATGGGGCAAAGTAACAATGTCAACAAAGCAGAGTATAAAATCATTTGAAATTATGTTGCATGATATTTGTTCTACAGATGCGTTGTTTGGAAATAATGTAATTGTGTTTGGAGGAGATTTTAGGCAAGTTCTACCCGTGACAATGCGGCCTAACGAGGAAGAACGTATATTAAATAGCTTTGTGGAATCTCATTTGTGGCATGCAATGCAAGTTCTTGACAAAAAATATGAGATCTCTCCATGATCCTGCATTTTGTGATTTCCTGCTAGACATTGGAGATGGTAAGAAGCAACAAAAAGGCGGAGAATTGGTGAGCCTTCCCCGAGCAATGATATTTCCATTCAAGAGTGAAATTTGTGTCGTTGATTGCATTTGTGGATTCAATTTATCCAAACTTCAAGAATGAATGCTTGGATTCAGAGTACCTTATCTGCCGCGCAATTCTAACGCCCAGAAATGACTCTGTTGATATAATAAATGAAATACTTATGCATCAGTTTCCCACATAGTCTCGCATATACATGAGTTACGATAGCACTCTTGGAGAAAGTCGAGATAATTATCCATTGGAATTTCTGCATACTTTGACTATTAATGGTTTGCCTCCACATCGACTATTGCTGAAGCGTGCTTATGAATTAATGCTTCTTTTCAACATTGATCCTTCGGCTGTATGTCCAATGGAGGTAAACTTATTTGCAAGGAACTTCTTCCAAATGTTATACATGCTTAAATTATGAGTGGTCACTACAAAGGCAAGTCAATGTTCATTCTGTGGATTCGGCTGCGACCGTTGAAGAACAATAATTTTCCCGGTAGAATTTGAAAGAAAACAGTTTCCGGTTAGACCCTGCTTCCCAGTGACTATAAACAAGTGGCAATGGCAAGCTCTTAAACATGTGGGAATATACCTCCCTCAGCCTGTTTTTTTGCATGGCCAGCTTTATGTCACATTTTCTAGAGCACAGTTGATGTGAAATTTCTAATACAACCACTTAAGAATATTCATCCGCAGACCTGAATTTATAATGTTTTCTACAAAGAGTTGCTTCGAAAAGCAGCACAATCATACTCTGACGGCACTGGTAAATAATAATGATCAAGTCAAGTTACATTTTGATTGCTTTTTAACTGTGTTTATCAAATCTATTTGAGTATTTGTTGTCTGTGATGTTTGCATTCCGTTTCAATGATTATTTATATTGTTTGGTCGAAAAGTTGTGTATGTCAGCTTACAACACAAATTGCAGCATATGTTGCTGGACTTATTTGTTGCTATTTTGTATATAGGAACAAGTTGCAGTATGAATAAGAATGGTGCTGGATTATGTGAACAGACTGAAATCACATAAGAAATGTTCGCGGTAAATGATAGAGATTAAGCAACTTTTGCTGCTGTTACACAATTATTGTATTTTTTTTAGATTTGATTTTATTACTTATTTCATTTCTGATTTATAGTGTATTGTTTACTCTTTGTTTTCCCACAATCTGTGTTGTCATTTGTTTCACATCCATTACTATATTCAGCAATACACTTATTTATTTCTGCTTTTGGTACCAGAAGAGGGTCACACGAATGATGATAGAGATGTGGAGTTGGATGAAGTAACCAAGCACGCAAAAGATATTTTACTGGTAAGTAATAGTGGTGAAGGCATCTTACATTTTTGCTGCCGTATAATTTTGTTTGTTAACTTTAGTTTACTGCCTTCTTTTTACATGGTTAATGCAATGTTATTTTTAAGAAAGACACTATTTATTTGCATTCGACTTAAGATACTCATATTTAAGTTTTGTGTTGTCATATATATATATATATATATATTCAATGATTTTATTATTCTTGATCCTTTCCCCCATACAGGTCGATACTGAGGCTACGACTAATGATAATTTCAAATTATGCCAACCGTGTGAGAAGGAAAAAGATTTTGTTCCGCTAAATGATAGCAAAATGGCGCGGTTATATATTTTCACATTGTTCAAGTATTTGATATTGTAAGATCAGGTTATGCAAGGCTTGGAATAGTTCAGCTATTTCAAGGCCTTGAACCAGCTTTCAAAGCCTTGAATCATTTCTCAGAGGCTTGAAAATAGTTTAGCTATTTTCAAGGCCTTGAAACTGAATTCAAAGCCTTGAAACTGCTTAACCTGTGTGAACATTCTCAGGGGGAGTTTTCTGCAAGCTCTCTGAGTTGATTCCTTCTCTAGATTTCATATATTTGATTCACTGTTATTACATGATGAAAAAAAAAATTATTCTAACACATTTGAACATAGAATATCATCTGTTTGACTTTGATATTGCAGGAAATTTTATTTCCAAGTTTTTCATGATTGTTTCCTGAACTGAACTTATGTAGATTTGGAAATAGTTGGACACTTTGATCCTGTGATCAATCAGACTTGAAGGACAACTTCTCAAGGTGTTTAAACGAAATATCACAACAAAATCTCTGAAGATTGTGATCATCCAACCATTTGGAGAAGATGTCAAAAGAAGTCAAACCTTGTTGCCTACAAAATAGGAAGCTTGTTGCTCAAAATCTGGGAAGATTTGCAGAGCTGTTTGAAGTTTAAATAGAGCTCAATTCTGAAGAAACAAGACACAACACTCAACGAGCAAAAAGAGCAAAAAATTTCTGAATTGACAAGCATCAAAGAAGTTGATCATTCTTCCAATCCATTCACAGAAGATCACTGCATACTTCACTGCATTTTCTACACTCTAAGTGTTCTTCTGTATTGTACTCCATTTGTAGATCATTTCTGTATTATCTCTATATTCATTCTCAAGGATTGTTCAAATTTAACAATAGAGAATTCTTCGTTAATCAGTTAGCTAGAGCAGGTACTAGACAGGTTAGGGAAAACCACAAGCTGTAACAGAGTAAGGGAACTCTCTGTGCTTGAGTTCTAGGGCTTAGCTTTTGATTAATAAGAATTGTGCTGAAACTTCTGCAGGGATCTAATCCCTAAGGTAGAGACGTAGGTCCAAGTTGACTGAACTCTATAAATCACCTGTCTCTTGCATTTATAATTCATTCTTTTTTATAGTATCTGCAGGATACAATTGTCTGTTTTTCAAGGGTTTGAACTTGTTTTCAAGGCCTTGAAAACGGCTTACTTGCTTTATACAACTGCATTTCTTCCAAGGGCTTGAACTAGTTTTCAAGGCCTTGAACTTCACTGTTTTCACAAGTTTTCATCTTCCTAGATAATTTTGCATAAAGTTGGCATACTCTTTTCAACCCCCGCCTTCCAGAGTATCTTAGTTTCATTAACACATGTACCCTCACACTTTCATTTGGTGTCAGAGATTGTATCACTGTATAGATTTAACCATCTGGTGATCATGAATACTGCAGGTGATGGTGGTTTTTCATAGGGAAGAGCTGCTAATAGACCTCCTCTATTTTTTGGAGAAAATTTTGCTCACTGGAAAGCTTTGATGAAAATGTTCATCATTGATCACGACATGGAGCTTTGGAACATTATACAAAATGGACCTCACACTTTCTACACAGAGAAAGATGGGATTAGAACTCCCAAATCTGAAGACTTACTCTCCTCTTCTGAATTAGAGCAATACACTAAGAATTACAAAGCTATTAACATCTATATTGTGCTTTGAGTACAGATGAATTCAACAGGATTTTAGGCTGCACTACTGCAAAGAAATCTGGGATAAACTTGTGGTTACTTTTGAAGGAACCAGTCAAGTGAAGCAAACCAAGATCAACATCTATCTCAGGCAATATGATCTGTTTAAGATGAATGCAGATGATTCTATCAGAGACATGTTCAAGAGGTTCACAGACATTGTTAACAACCTTGATTCAATGGGAAAACATTTTTCCATTGAAGAAAAGGTGAGGAAGATTCTAAGAATTCTTCCAAAGGCAAAGTGGGAACCAAAGACCACAGCAACTGAAGAAGCTCAGAATCTCTCAACTGTACAACTTTATGACCTACAAGGGAAGCTTCTGACACATGAAATATCTATGAATGAAGTTGATGGAGAGCTACCAAAAAGTGTCAAGAACTTAGCTCTCAAATCCAAGGAAAATGAGAGAAATCAAAGCCTTGAAACTGAGGATGGTGATGATGAAGATCCAATTGCCCTGATTTCCAAAGCATTGACAAGAATTCTCAAAATGAAGAAAAACTTTGGAAACAGAGACTTCAATAGAGAAAGTCATAGACCATCCAGCAGCAAGGACTACAACGGTAAGTCCTCAACACAAAATTGATCAAAAGTTATGAATTGCTTTGAATGTGGTGATGTAGGACATTTGACAAGAGATTGTCCACACAATAAAAGCAAGAGCTTTCAAAAGAAAGACCATGAAAGAAAAAAGAAAGCTATGATAGCTTCATGGAGTGATTCAGATAGATCTTGTGAATCTGAATCTGAAGAAGAACATGCCAACCTATGATTCATGTCCGAGCATGATGAAAGTTCAGAGAAAAACATTGAGGTAATGGTAAACTGTCTGATTTCAAAACCAAAAGAAGCTCTTTCAGAATATCTCAGAATAATGCTTTTAAATGATGAATATTATCTGAAAGAGATCAGACTTTTGAAGGAAAAAGTTCATGAGAAAGCAAAAGAGAACTTACAACTTGTTTGCCTAAATCATAATCTTGAAATCTCTCAGAAGAAAACTGACAGTGATTTCAAGGCCTTGAAGACCAATTTCAAAGCCTTGAAAACACAAGTCAAAGATGTAGTAACTGAAAACTCTTTAATGAGTAACATCCTTGTCAATCTAAGACATCAGATTGATGAATTAGATAAACAAAAGACTACTCTTACTGAGAAAATTCAAGAATCTGAATTGGTCAAAGTCAAGCGCTTGTTGGATCAGAACAAAAGTTGAACCTGATTCTTGGAGGAAGCTCACAGTCTGTTCACAAAGCTGGTATTGGATTCAATCCAAATTTCCCAAGGAAGAAATAATACAAGATTTCTGAAGGCTGGAAACAAAACTTCTCCCAAATGTCGTTACTGCTGTAAAACTGGTCATGTTAAGATGACTTGTCCTTTCAGAAGAAGAGACCCTCACATAATGAGGAACACTTTCCCTTTTCCAACTCAAAGGACAAGTTAAGCAGATTTGGGTTCCTAAAGGGGTTATACCACCTAACTTGGTTGATCCTGAATATGAATCCAAATTCCACATTTGGTTTAACAGCTGGGTAAGGCAGTGATTGGTGTTTGCAGGTTGTCACCAACATCAAAGAACAGAAGTGGTTTATGGAAAGTGGTTGCTCAAGACACATGAGTGGAAAGAGATCTCTATTCTCAGAATTGAAATAGCAATCTGAAGGTTCAATTACACTTGGTGACAAGAAAAATTCAATATTCTTGGTATTGGTAAAGTTGGTACAAAGTCTGAAAACTCTATTTCTGATGTATATCTACTTGAAGGTTTGAAATGTAACTTGCTTAGTGTATCTCAGCTCTGTGACAATGGAAACAAAGTCATCTTTGATAAAGAGAAGTGTGTGGTGCAAAATGAGAAATCAGGATATTGCATTCTCATAGCCTCTAGACCAAACAATGTTTATACTTTTCAGACTAACAAAGTTGCATGTGAACGTTTGAAGTGACAAAAGGCCTTGAAAGAGGATTCAAAGCTTTGGCACAGGAAGCTTGGTCATATCAGCTTGCACACTTTGAACAAGTTGATTTCAAAAGACTTGGTAAGAGGATTGCCATCAATTAAGTTCAAAGAAGATGAAATGTGCAAAGCTTGTGCTCAAGGCAAACAGACCAGAAGCTCCTTCAAGCCAAAGAAATTTCTAAGTACAACTAGACCTATTGAGCTGCTTCATATGGATCTCCGTGGTCCTATGAGAACTCCTACTCCAAAAGGTAAAAGGTATACGCTAGTTGTTGTAGATGATTTTTCTAGATATACTTGGGTTATGTTCCTTAAAGAAAAATCTGAAGGACTCTCTAAATTTTCAAAACTTTGTAGAGAACTTCAAAATATGAGAAACCTACCTGTAGCTTCAATTAGAAGTGATCATGGTAGAGAATTTGATCAATTAGAATTTGATTTGTTCTGTGATAAGCATGGTATTACTCACAAATTTTCTGCTCCAAGAACTCCTCTACAGAATGGTGTTGTTGAAAGAAAGAACATGACTCTTCATGATATGTCAAGGACAATGCTTCTTGAGAACAAGCTGCCAAAACATTATTGGGCAGAAGCTATGAATACAACAAACTATATACTGAACAAGTGCTTGATCAGACCTATTCTGAAGAAGACCCCCTATGAACTATTCAAAGGGAGGAAGCCAAATATTTCATACTTCAGACCCTTTGGATGTACTTGTTTTATCCACAACAATGGAAAAGACAATCTTGGTAAGTTTGATGCAAGAAGTGATGAAGGTATATTTCTTGGTTACTCTCTCAATAGCAAAGCTTATAGAGTTTACAATAAAAGAACCAGAATGGTTGAAGAGAGCATTCATGTTATTTTTGATGAAAGCTATGATGGTTCTTTGAGTGAAAGTTTTGGAGACTTGAATTTGAACAAGCATGAATCAGAGGAAGAGACTGAGAATCCACTAGGATTCAAGAAAGGCTCAGAAGAAAATAGAAGACATTTTCAAGACTTTGAAAATGGTGCTCAAGGCCTTGAAAATAAGCCTCAAAGCCTTGAAAAAGATGATTAGAAGGATACAAGTGACAGAGCCACTACTTCTAGACCAGAGAAGATCTATGGAGATCCTGAACCGTGGTCTCCAAGAAAGAGATTAAAATATCTATCATCTCATCCAGTTGACAATATCATATCAGATCCATCCACTGGTACACAAACTAGATCAGAGTTGAAGAACTTATGTGCTTTTAATGCTGTTATCTCTCTTGTAGAACCAAAAACTGTGAAAGAAGCATTACAAGAAGCAGAATGGATCATTTCTATGCACAGTGAACTCAATGAGTTTGAAAGGAATAAGGTTTGGAACCTTGTTCCTCCACCTACAAACCTGTCTGTCAATGGTACCAGATGGGTACTCAGGAATAAGTTGGATGAAAGTGGCAAAGTGATCAGAAATAAAGCAAGCTTAGTTGCTCAAGGTTACAACCAAGAAGAAGGTATTGATTATGAGGAAACTTTTGCTCCAGTTGCCAGGTTAGAAGCAATTAGAATTTTGCTTGCATTTGCATCTCACAAGAAAATGAAACTTTTTCAAAGGGATGTAAAGTCTGCTTTCTTGAATGGCTACTTACAAGAAGAAGTTCATGTTGCACAACCACCTGGTTTTGAAAATGACAAGTTTCCTGATCATGTTTACAAACTTGATAAAGCTCTCTATGGTTTAAAACAAGCTCCAAGAGCTTGGTATGAAAGATTGTCAAATTTTGTGCTTGAAAATAATTTCAAAAGAGGTTTAGTAGACAAGACTCTTTTCATAAAGACTCATGAGAAAGACTTGCTTGTAGTTCAGATATATGTTGATGATATCTTGTCTGGAGCTACTAATGATCAATTATTCATATAATTCTCAAGTCTTATGAGCAGGGAATTTGAAATGAGCATGATGGGAGAGTTGAACTTCTTTCTAGGGCTTCAAATACATAAATTGAAGAATGGAATCTTTCTGCATGAAACTTACTAAAAAAATATAGCATGGCTCAATGTAAGGAAGCCAATAATCCTATGAGTTCTACAATGTCCTTAGACATGGATGAATCTGGTAAGAGTGTCAATGTGAAAGAATATAGAGGTATGATTGGATCATTACTCTCCTCACATCAAGCAGACCATATATTATGTTTAGTGTGTGTATGTGTGCTAGATTTCAAGCTGATACAAAAGAATCACACTTGAATGTTGTGAAGAGAATTTTCAGATATCTCAAAGGTACCAAAGACTTAGGGCTTTGGTATCCAAGACATTCTAACTTCTTATTGTATGGATTTTCAGATGCTGATTTTGCAGGTTACAAAGTTGATAGGAAAAGTACTTCAGGAACTTGCCAATTCATTGGATCATCCTTAATCAGTTGGCACTCCAAGAAACATAATTCAGTTGCTCTATCAACAGCTGAAGCTGAATATATAACTGCAGGAGCATGTTGCTCACAAGTACTATGGATTGCTTAACAGCTAAGAGACCTTGGATTTGATTTCAGGAGCATACCTATCAAGTGTGACAACAAAAGTGCAATTTCAATTACAAAGAATCCATTTAAACATTCAAGAACCAAGAACATTGATGTCAGACACCATTTCATCAGAGATCATGCTGAGAAAGGTGATATTTCTTGAATTTGTTGCCACTAACATGAAAATTACAGATATCTTCACAAAACCATTGGCAGATGAAAGATTCTCAGCTCTAAGATTGGAATTGGGAATACTAAATAAAGATGCATTGGTTTAGGGGGAGCATCAGGTAAGAAAGGTAAGCTTTATATGTTTTCAAAGGTTTGAACTGAATTTCAAAGCCTTGAAAATCAGTTCAAAGCTTTGACAATATTACAGCTTTTCAAGACCTTGAAAACCTTTTCAAAGCCTTGAAAATAAGTCTGCTTTACAAGTAGTCAATAAACATGGATCTTTCTATGTTAAGTGACATCTCTGTAAAAATTTGCTTAATATAGCCCATACCCTTTGCAAAAATTTGTTAGCCAAAAATAGTGTTAGAATATTTTATTTTCCAACGGCATAAAATATTTGAATTCTCTCTGATTATAGCAAATATTTTGAGATCAGAGAGATATTCTAGTTTCCTTTTGAAACTCAAACTCTCTCAGTATTTATCTTCTTCTCTTATCCTCTCTCCGTATCATTCCAACTCTCTATATTCTTCTCCCAAAACCTATTGAGCACAAGGAGAGCCTCAGACAGAATCAAGATGGTTGGAGGATCGAAACCTGCTTCAGAGAAGAAAAGAAAGGCAACAGTGGATGAAGTTCAAGAATTGCAGAGGCAGTTTCAAATCTTCCTCCACCAAAGATGAAGGTCAATAAGGTTAAAACTTCCACATAAAAGAAGAAGAAGGAGAAAGAGAAAGCTGTTACAGAGAAGCAACCTGAACTAGAGTCCACTAGTTCAAAGAAGCTGAAAAAGAAATCAACTCAAGCAGAAAAAGGGAAAGGAAATGTGACAGAAGAAAAGACATAAGGTCACTTGGAGAAGGCCTTGCAGATCTATTCAAAGGCCTCAACAAAGAACACAACTCCTGATGAGACTTGGTTTGTCTCAAACATCTCTAAAGGTCAGTGGTTAGATGGTTATGCTTCCAGATCTGTTGATTTCTGTAGTATGATCAATATGCATATGGTGGAACACATGAAACTTAAGTGTATCTCTATGTTGAAGAAAAGTTATCTGTGGTCATGTTGAATCCCAAAGAGTTAGCCTATCCTAGACCCACCAGACTCTTCTACCTGAATCTGACACAATTTAAGAGATCTGCACACTTGGTGATAAAATCTAGAGTTGCTGGGATAAAAATTGAGCTGGACCACTCTGAATTTGCCAATGTACTAGGCATTCCAAAGAGATATGACACTAGCAACCATCCACCAAAGTCAGAAACCCTGAAGCTAGCCAAAGATGAGTTCTTTCTTCCAAACATCTCCTCCTCTTCCAAACAGTTAACACATTCTGTGTTGAATGTTGAAGCCAAGGTCCTTCATACCATTTTGGTTAGGTGTATTTTTCCCAGAGAGCACTCTAGAGAATTAGTAACTAAAAGGATGCTGCACATTATTTATCTGGTTATGCATGGCTATGAGATTGACCTTCCCAAACTAGTGATTGAACATATGCTCTTCAGCCTTACCAGTCAAAGAAAACATCCAATACCCTATGTTAATATGCTCACTTTGTCCTTTGAACACTTTGAGATTCCAACTAGTGGAGAGGAATTAGTTACTTCTGGTTTTGGAATGCTTGATGAGAAAGATTTTGAGAAGATTGGAGTGGTAAAGACTAAGGCAAAAACTTTAAAGTTGTACTCAGACTTGACTGAAGAAGAACTGGGTGCAAAGAAGTTTCGTAAGCTCAAGAACTTGACTACCACTTCAATTCAAACTTCTCAAGGTACATAAAATCAGAGAATTGATGGTATGGAATTGGATTTGAGGACATCAAAGAAACTGTTTATGGACTTGAATCTGATATGGGGCAAGTCAAGTACATGGTGGAAAGCATCTTCATAAGCATGACTTTTCTTGATGTTCCCGAGGATGATGAAGGTCCAAAGAAAGGATACTCTGACAAAGATTTTCATAGTGAACATTCAAACCAGGAAGAAGTTGCTCCAGTCTCAGATAAAGGAAAGCAGGTGGCATAAAAAGCTTCACAGGAAGGAGATGAAGTCAATAGTCCTGACTCAGATGATCTGCTGATTCCCTTGAAGAAAAAGAAGAAATCTCCAAAGGCTTCTACAAAGGACAAGACTGAAGAAGTATCTGTTGATGGTGAGAATGAAGAAGAACAAGAAGTGTAGGACAAGACTGATGCAGAAGATAGTGAGAAAGAGGAAGGAGATCAAGATGGAGATGATGATCCCACCCGTTAATCTTTCCTACTCTTTCTTCCACATTTTCTCTTCTTAAATTTTTTCTTTAAGTTTTCAAAATTTTCCAAACACTTGATCCAACATCTTCTATATTTTTGATGAAAGTCAAAAAGGGGAAGAAAATTCTAGGAGTTAGTTTTTATTCTTAGGTGATATTTGCTATTTGCTGAATTGTTTACTTTCTGTTGGTATTATGAATAAGTTGGATCTTTTTGGAATTACTGTGTTATTATAAATTGTGAACTAACCAGTATTTTTTGCAGAGACTAAGGATCAAACAGAATTTGGTTTTGTCTTTCATCAAGGGGGAGATTGTAAGATCAGGTTGTGCAAGGCTTGGAATAGTTCAGCTATTTCAAGGCCTTGAAACAGCTTTCAAAGAATTGAATCAGATCTCAGAGGCTTGAAAATAGTTTCAAGGCCATGAAACTGGATTCAATGCCTTGAAACTGCTTAACCTGTGTCAACATTCTCAGGGGGAGTTTTCTGCAAGCTCTCTGAGTTGATTCCTTCTCTATCTTTCATATATTTGATTCACTGTTATTAGATGATGAAAGAAAAATTATTCTAACACATTTGAACATAGAATATCATCTGTTTGACTTTGATATTGCAGAAAATTTTAATTCCAAGTTTTCCAGGATTGTTTCCTAAACTGAACTTATGCAGATTTAGAAATAGTTGGACACTTTGATCCTGTAATCAATTAGACTTGAATGACAACTTCTCAAGGTGTTTAAACGAAAGATCACAACAAAATCTCTGAATATTGTGATCATCCTGTTGGGTTTTGACGTAGGTAACGCAGCGGAATAACAAAAATTTAATCCTACTCAAAGCCCACCAAGGATCGCAGGAAGAGTCATCATAACATGATAAGGGACATAGTAATTGTGTACCTTTTGGTTTGAGAGATCAAACGAATATTATTGTCCTCGTCTCTACGGTTGATCCACGTCTAGAGGTGTGATATAAATTCTTTCTTCTCAAGTGCTAGCTTGGACCGGAGGAAGAGGGAATAAGGAACCAAGCACCCAAAGGGAAGAAGAGAGGGTTTCGGGCCTCTCTTGTGCCGACGGGAAGGGGGCGGACGCCTCTAGCTTGTCGTGCTCTCTCTCTTTTGCTCACTCCCACTCTCTTGTGATATGTCTAATAACATTAGTGGGAAGGAAGCTAGAGCTTCCTTTATATAGTACAACAACTCCTTGTTAACTACATAAAGGTCCCTCCTAGTTCTACATGAACTTGGATTAGTCCCTTGCTTGCATATTAGTCCTACTAAGTTTGCAAGGTGTTGCATAATGATCCTTATTATTAATTAATCATTTTAATTAATTCCAATTCTAGTTCTACTCTATTTGACGTGTGACCCCATAGGTTTCCACTTAGTTGGTAGCAACTTATTACTAACATCGAGCGGTGTCTAGCAACACATCCATGCCACCCAAGTAATAGAAATAGTCATTGATACGGGTAAACGTCTTGTGCCCAATATATCATATTGCACTATCCCTTTAACTCCATATCCGGATTGGACACGAGACATAAATAGTCACACTCGTATATCCAATCCATATTTCTTCGATATTGGGAATATGCTTATGCAAGCAGATAACATCAATATCTCCATATTGATATATCTGAGTCTGGCCAGACATTCAATAAGCCTCATCCCTCGAGTGGCCGTGTATATTTACTCCCATTATGTGGGAGGGACAAATCCTCTCTACATCACTACGATCTCTAAGTTTGCTTCCTATTATGCCCGATAGCTATCTTTATGATTACCCAGTTATGGTGTAAAGTTTGATAACATCAAAGCACAATATTTCACAACTAGAGTATCTAGTGACTTCAAGTCTAAGGATTGCAATTATATTAGCACTACGAGAAGCGATTGTGAATTAACATATTCTAATGTATCCTTCTCGTTGTGGGTCAATCCAGTATGCCATTACTCCTAACGCATACCCATGTGTTAGACTTGATATCTCCATTTCAATCTACACACATACTAGTCTATATTTGATTGTCCTATGAATCAATATAGTGGACTATGGATATTTAAGATAAACAACACATTGTATTCAAGGACTTCATTTATATTAAATAACAATATATAATAAATGAATATTCTAGCCAAAAACAATGTTCATACTAAATATTAGATTGCCTCTAGGGATTGTAGATACTGCTTTCTGACATGACAGATCTTGGCCACGTGGCAGCCATCCAGCACACCATATTGTGCTCCACACACACAGGATCACCATCCGAGCTGATCCATGTGGGGGCTGCGAGACAGAGCCCTCGCATACCACCGCACGAGACTTGTAGGGACTTAGTGGTTTGGAGGCTAGGGTAAGCCCTGTCGCGTGCGAGCCAAGCCCGCGCGCGACCTTTAGTAACTGTTTTGAGAGATTTATGGCACGAGCTCCATAAACCCGGTCAATCCGGTCAAACCCGGTCAACCTCGTAACGGTTCCGGTATTCGCGCACCACGTGCTCTAACGGTTCCTATATACTCGGGCGAACGTGCCGTTATGGTTAAGCTAATTAAGCCGCCATTAATGGGCGCATTAACCACACTACAACGGTCACGTTCTCCAGTATATATAGATCGTCAACCTTTCCATACAAAGGGGAACACACTGCCATACGCGGAAGCTCTGCCAAACCTCTGTCTCTCTCTCAGACATTGCTACTGACTTACTCTCTCCCTACACACACCCCTATTCTTCCTGTGCGATCCTTGATCCACTACACACGGTGCACACGGAGGTCTCCCTGCCGGAATCTCTCGTGCACATTTTGGTGAACCCGACGTGAAACTTACCGGCAAAAGCAACCATGTCTCAGGAGGATGATGTCAGCAACCGATCGCCTTCCACCGAAACGCCCTCGGGAGACGAGACCCGCCGTACTCCGACGACTCCCGGCGAAGCACCGACGTTAGAGTCTTTGGACGCCACCGTCCAAAGTCAGGCGAAAGCTCTCAAGGCTCAATCCGCGCAATTAGAACAAATCTTGGCTGTTCTGGGCACCCTCGCGCCAAATCCTCCGCCAGCCACCGCTATCCCTCAGGGAGGAGGAACCCCTACTGCTCCAGAATTGGGAGTGCCAGCCACACCTCCCAACCCTCATCTGCAGACTCCACCGTCGGCTGCGCAACTGCCTTCGGTTCAAGGATCAACGGCACAAATGCTGCCTCCTGCTGCTCACGCTCCTCAGCCCTCGACTTTGGCGTCCAACCCAACTCTGCAGTACCCTTTGCCTCCCCCAACGATGATCTGGGGAAACGCGGGTACTCAGTATGCTCCCAATCCTCCGGCGGCATATGTGTTTCCACCGCCTACGGCAACCCCTCCGGCGACTACCGAGGGAAGCATTCCAGAATGCATGACGTCTTTGCAAAAGCGCGCGGACACCATCCTGGCTCATCAGTCATTCGCGGATACCATTATCCCGAAGTTAGACAATGATCCACCTATTCCACGAGAGATCTATCTCATGCCTAACCCGGCGGGGTACAAGGCTCCCAAATGGGATAAGTTCGAAGACGTCAATGGAAACGCTCATGAGCATGTCATGCGTTTCATCGATGTCATGGGTCCGTTCGGAGCTGATCCCAAACTACTGATGCGAGAGTTCCCAAAATCTCTTGGGAACGTAGCATACAAATGGTACCGGACATTGGAGGCCGGATCCGTGAAGACTTGGGACGACATGGTCCAAAAGTTCTATACCAAGTTCTTTCAAATGGAGGAAAAGGTGACAATGATCCATCTCTCGCGGATGTACCAGAAGCGCGAGGAGGATGGGATCACCTTCATCAAGAAATTCCGGGCGAAATCCTTGGAGTGCAAAGATCCAATGCCCGAAAGCCGGCTCGTGGAGATATGCCTACAGTGCATGCGAGATGAATACAAAGGTATGCTCATCAATTTGCAAACACCTACGTTTTCAAAACTAATCGAATGCACGAAGAACATCGAGCCCATAGTCGAGAGACAGAAAAAGAAGAACGCTCCAGAGCGACCTGCGAGCGGCACCACTTACAAGATCGGAAGGTTCAGATACAAGCGGGGACGCGAAGCTGAGGTCAATACAGTTTCGCCCCAAAAACAAGCGAAGGTTGTGAACTTCGATGTACCGCCTCTGCCATGCTCGGTAGAGGAAGCAAGTGATCTCTGCAAACAGTGGCGCAAGGACGGCGTCCTGCCACCGCTCGAGAAAACACCCTCCAAGGAGATGGTGAGGGACCCTAAGTGGTGCGAGTACCACGACAAGATCATGCATCCCACCGCCGAGTGCAAGAAACTCAGGTTCGCGTTCGATCAGAAGATGAAGAACGGCGAGTTAATCGTCAGCGACAACAGGAAGGACGTGCGCAACAACCCACTTCCTGCCCATACAGAGTCAGGCTCGAAAGGCAAAGAGGTCGCCATGATCTCGATCGTAGACTTGGAGGAAGTCGCAGAGGATGGTCTACCCATCATTGCTGAGGTCCATCAAGACGAAGATTATAGGATGGACACGGAGGACGAACGTGCCGACCGCATGAAAGGGTCGCACGGCTTCAACAAATTCTTCGACGAGATGAATTTCTCCGAGAGGTGCCGGACTAATATGACAAAAGCAATCTTAAGGATAGCGGAGGACTACGAGGAGGACCTCGTGGTCTCCAACGGGAAAGTCATCAGGGCGTCTCGTTCCACAGAAAAGATCATGACCTTTTCTGCCAGCGACAAGAAGACGGATGCGAGTCACCAGAGGCCTCTGTACGTGACCGCCATCATCAATGGCGTCGAATTCAAGCGAGCATTCGTCGATGGAGGAGCGGCGGTCAACGTTGTTCCACTCCACACACTGAAGTTAGCAGGGATCCCCGAGCACAAGGTAGTCAAACGTCCGTCTCCACTGGTGGGATTCGGAAGCGACTCTAGAATGACGATCGGATGGATCCGCCTGGGCGTCCAGATTGGCAAGATCAAGTGCTCGGCGAAGTTCTATGTCATAGACGCGAACACCACATACCACATGATCATAGGTCGAGCCTGGATTCATCGCTTCGACGCAGTCCCTTCGACGGCTCACCAGGTTATGAAAGCTATCTGGAACGACAGAATAGTCGAGATACCGGCTTCGACTAACCCGTTCAACTTGAACGAAGCACATCTCAGCGAGGCGGTGTGGTTCACCGAGATGGCGGACGAGCAAACACCCGGGCCTTTCAACCCTACTCCTTTGCCTCTCTGGGAGGACATCAAGGACCAGTCACCTGCAGGCGTGATGGTGACAAGGGAAGATACCAAGGAAAAGCCGCCTACACGCGAAGAGGCGCCACGTATCGCATATCATCGAAAGAATGTGTACACCTTGAAGAGGATCGCAAAGCATGACCCCGAGGGCAAGGAGATAGAAAGCTTCTACGCCAATGGGAAGAAATGCTATCGCATATGAAGGTGCGCGGGGATGTCCTCACACGGGCATGGGGATGTCCCTGGGCAAATCAATCAAATCGAGCAAGTTGCGCTGGCGGAAGCGCCAACACAAGGCACTCCAGACGAGAAACTCAAAGAAGCGCCTGAATGCATGGAAGACAGGCCAAGACCACAAAAGCAAGAACTAAAGGAAGTGTTCCTTAGCCCGAGCGAGGAAAAGAAAAGGCCAGTTTTCCTGAGTGCGGACCTCACAAGCGAAGAGGAACAAGGACTGCTGCAGCTCCTAACTGAGTACAAGGACGTGTTCGCATGGGAGTACGATGAGATGCCAGGTCTGGATACAAGCATCACCATGCACCGTTTAGACATCATCCCAGGGTCTAAACCGGTCAAGCAAAGCACCAGAAGCTTCAGGCCAGAACTCAACGTAAAGATCAAGCAGGAGATTGTCAAACTCCTGGATGCCAAGTTCATAGAGCCAAATCATCATCCCACATGGCTGGCCAACATCGTGCCGGTGGTGAAGAAGAACGGACAGCTCCGCATCTGCGTGGACTTCCGAGATCTCAATCGCTTCTGCCCTAAGGACGATTTCCCACTGCCCAACATCGATCTGCTCATCGATTCAACAGCAGGCCATCGTATGTTCAGTTTCATGGACGGTTTCAGCGGGTACAATCAAATCAAGATGGATCCTGAAGATGCGCGGAAAACCGCATTCATCACTCCTGTGGGGGTATTCAACTACACGGTAATGCCGTTCGGTCTTAAGAACGCGGGCGCAACCTATCAGCGGGCCATGATGGCTCTATTCCACGACATGATGCACCAAGAGGTGGAATTCTACGTGGATGACCTGGTGGTTAAATCCAAGCACGAAGCGGATCACCTTGCAGACCTGCGAAAGGTGTTCAACAGATGCAGGAGCTTTCAACTGAAAATGAACCCCATGAAATGCGCGTTCGGCGTGACCTCGGGGAAATTCTTGGGATGCGTGGTCCATCGCCAAGGGATCGAGCCTGACCCTGCAAAAGTGTCAGCCATCACCAGCATGACGCCACCCCATAACCAAAGTACCTTGAAAACATTCTTGGGAAAACTGTCGTACCTGCGGAGATTCATCCCAGCAATTGCAGAAATCACATGCTGTTTCAGCACTCTTCTCAAGAAGGACGCCGCGTACGACTGGACTCCGGACCACGAAGCCGCATTCGAAAAGCTGAAAGAGCTGCTCACGTCCTCAAAGATCATGATCGCGCCTCAGCTGGGATCACCACTTCTGTTATATCTTACATCAACAAGGAGATCTATAGGAGCACTCTTGGCTCAGGAGTATGAAGGCCAAGAGAGGCCCATCTACTATATCTCTCGTATTGTGCAGCCTGCTGAATCAAGGTACACAGACATCGAACGTCATTGCCTTGCTTTATTCTTTGTGATAGAAAAGTTGAGACACTATTTTGCGTCACACAAAGTAGTGGTGGTCACCAAGAGCGACCCCATAAGATATTTGCTAACTCACACTACTCCGGGCGGAAGATTGGCAAAATGGTACATGACCATCTCTCAATACGATATCACATGCGTGAAACCAAGAGCGATCAATTCGCAGGCGGTGGCGGATCTGTTGGCACAGTTTCCCGACAACAGCCACGAACCCATGATCGAAGAAGAGCTCGAAGGCCCTGAAATCTACGCAATCGACGTGCCCTATTGGACCCTCCACTTCGACGGTTCATCAACCAGGAAAGGCGGAGGCATTGGGATAGTCTTGACAAAACCAGATGGGGAAGTCATACAGATGTCCGCAAAGCTCAACTTCGCAGTCACAAACAACGAAGCGGAATACGAGGCTCTCATCGTGGGGCTCCGTGTGGCGAAAGCCTTGGAAGTGAGCAACTTAACAGTCATGGGAGATTCCAAGCTGATTCTTAAGCAAGCCTCGGGCGAATATGGTTTGAAGGAGATCAACCTCCTGTCATATCGTACCCTAGTACAGAAACTGATGCAACAATTCTGCGATGTGAAGTACGAGCACAAGCCTCGAGCAGACAACAGGCACGCAGACGCCTTAGCAACTCTGAGATCTAAGGTCAGCATAGACAAATGCCCCGCAAGGATTTCCATTGAAGTGCGAACCTCGTCGGCATTAACAGAGGATGCGAGCGACGACGAACACATGGATGACGCAGACTGGCGGAAAGCAATCCTACAAGCTATTGCAAAGGGCACCAGCAGCGAAAGCTGGGCACTCACAAAAGGATACTGCATCCACGACAACACCCTTTACTACAAGGGTCCTGGAGGAATACTCATGCGGTGTGTCTCCGAGCAAGAGGGACAACAGCTGTTAGAAAAGATTCACCAACACGCTTGCGGAGAAAGCGAGGTGTCAATCTACAGAAAGGCTCAGAGATATGGCATTCATTGGCCAGGCATGTCAACAGCTGCAGCCCTGATACAAGGGAAGTGCGAAAGTTGCGCGCTAATCAAAGACTCTCTACTCGTCGCCCTAACCGATGACGACACGGACTGGAGGAAGCCACTGTTTGATTTCCTCACCCACGGCACCATGCCCGAATCGAGAAAAGAGGCCGAAAAATTGAAAAGGAAAGCGTCTCGATACGTGGTACAGGAAAACCTGCTTTGACGAAGAGGTCACGAGGGCAACTTGCTGCGATGTCTAGACGGCAGAGAGGCACAAGAAGTCATGGACCTTTCTCATCAGGTGGAGCATCAAGGAGGTGCGAAATTATGCAGACAGCTCCTCTCAATCGGATACTTCTGGCCCACAATGGAAGTCGATTGCCGCACCAAAGTGCGACGCTGCCAAGAATGCCAATTCAAAGGGAACCTAGTGCACGCCCCCACCGTGGACTTACATGCATTAGGGACGCCATGGCCATTTCACACATGGGCTCTGGACTTCATCGGTCCCATCCGACCGACGTCGCATGGGAACCATTTCATTCTCACCGCAACCGAGCTGTTCACCAAGTGGGTGGAGGCAATACCACTAAAGACGGCAAATGCGCTGGCTGTGGTCAATTTCATCCAGGAAAGCATCGTATGCAGGTTCGGAATCCCAAACACCATTCTTTCAGATAATGGTACTCCTTTTGTTAATCGCCAGGTAGCTGCGAAATTAGCGGAGTACAACATCAGGCAGATATGTTCTACCCCTTACTACCCAAAGGGAAACGGACAAGCCGAAGCGACTAACAAGACGCTGTTGAGAATATTGAGCAAAATGGTCGCAGACGACCACAAGAAGTGGGCCGACTCTCTAAGCATAGCTCTGTGGGCCTACAGAACTTCTCCAAGGACACCCACAGGGGCCTCGCCATTTCTACTGTGTTATGGGGCCGAAGCTGTGGTACCTGCGGAGGTTAGAGTCAACTCGGCAAGGCTGGCCTTCCATGCACTCTATGAAAATCAACGCGATCATGACTTAATCTTGCTGGAAGAAAAGCGAGAACAAGCCAAAAGGACCAACAAGCGGTATCAGGAAAGAATCGCTCGCGCATACAACAAGACAGTCCAGCGAAGGGATTTCGCAGTCGGAGACCTGGTCTTGCGCGCATCTGACCACTGCATGCGAGAAGCAACTCACCCAAAGTTCGCAGCTAATTGGGAAGGACCATTCGAAGTCACAGAAGTCTTCGATAGTGGCTACTGCAGCATACGAAGGTTGCACGGTACAACCTCAACTCCCAGTTCAATCAACATGCGTTGGATCAAGAAGTACTATCCCTGACTTCTCTCATTTCATACGTTTTATGATAACATGCTTAATGTCTCATGTGGCTATGATTTACGCAATCTCCTCTCCCATATGAGAGGATTGTAATCCCATCTCTCCCATATGAGAACGTTATAATAAAAGAATTCTCCCAAATGAGAAGTTCATATTTCTAGCTGTTTATGTTGCTCTATTTAATTTGTTATTACTGTTAACAATGGTTTATTCGCTGCAATAGCAATCCATACGAACTGCGACCTTAATTGATCATATAAGCCTATCTCTTACGATAGCAGCAAATGCAATGCGATCTTAAGTGATCATCTAAGCCTATCTCTACGATAGCAGCTAATGCAAACGCGATCTTAAGTGATCATCTAAGCCTATCTCTCACGATAGCAGCCAACACAAATGCGATCTTAATTGATCATCTAAGCCTATCTCTCACGATAGCAGCCAACGCAAATGCGATCTTAAGTGATCATCTAAGCCTATCTCTCACGATAGCAGCCAACACAAATGCGATCTTAATTGATCATCTAAGCCTATCTCTCACGATAGCAGCCAACGCAAATGTGATCTTAAGTGATCATCTAAGCCTATCTCTCACGATAGCAGCCAATACAAATGCGATCTTAATTGATCATCTAAGCCTATCTCTCACGATAGCAGCCAACGCAAATGCGATCTTAAGTGATCATCTAAGCCTATCTCTCACGATAGCAGCCAACACAAATGCGATCTTAATTGATCATCTAAAGCCTATCTCTCACGATAGCAGCCAACTCAAATGCGATCTTAATTGATCATGTAAAGACTATCTCTTACGATAGCAGCCAAGCGCAAATGCGATCTTAATTGATCTTGTAAAGCCTATTACGATAGCAGCCAAATGCAAATGCGATCTCAATTGATCATCTAAGCCTATCTCTCAAGATAGCGGTCTATACAAGTGCGATCTCAAGCCTATCTGTAACGATAGTGACTTATACACAAAACAATTTTACCTGATCTTCTCAAGCCTATCTGTTACGATAGCAACTTATATGCAAAGTGATTTTAGTTGATCACCCAAGCCTCTGTTACGATGGCAACGCATGCGCAAGATGATATTACTGGATCTTCTAAAAGTTTATCTGTTGCGATAGCAATTTATGCGAGAAACGACCTCAAGCAGTTCGCTAATAAAGCCTATCTTTTGTGATAGCAGTTCGCACCACTTAATGATCTTAATTGATCTGCTAAAGACTATCTGTTACGATAGCAATGTTGTGAACATGATCTTAAATGATTTGCAACGGCCAACTGCAAGCCCATCCGCCGAGATGGCACAGCTGCGAAGATACGATCTCGAACGATCTAGCGAAACGCCCGCGAATCAATATATCGCAGATGCGAAACAATTACATAGCATTATGCAAGGCGAAATATGCCGAAACGCCTGCGAAATTGTATTTGTTGTAAAGAGACAGCAGATAATACAGAAAACTATTTATCATTACGAGTCAAATGACTTACAATTTATCTGTCTAGATAGCAGCTTACAAGCGAAAAGCTCGAATCTAACTACGCAGCCAACATGGCTTACAATACATTCGAAAAGTGGCTGGTAAGCCAGCAGAGACACAGTACGGAAACCCGGACTGCAAAGGATGACCCCACCGGTTTCAAAAACCGGTTACGCAACGCCCAGATCTGCGGGTGAACATCTGTAGCAGAGGGGATCTTGCTCTAAAAGAGCCACATGAAGCCATACGCTCGAGATCCCGCTATCCGACAAGACCGTTGTCAGATATGCACCCCATAACATTTGCCCAAGGAGCCACTGGTTCCGGCGATCCACAGGCAAGCAGAAGCTCCAAAGGGCAAGGGCTCCTAGTAGACGGGGATGAACGCGACGGTTCGTCATCCCGAGCTCACAAACGTGAAAGTGACGGATTCTTCTCCGGAGATGCTGAAGAAGAATTCCGCCGTTCATTACGAGACGGTAGCACGGTCACTACGGCGGTGCACCTCACCACGAGGCGGCCGGAAACATGACCTGCACACATAATACACGAAGAAATTTCTTCGAATACGCATGAGATATTATCTGCATCTTCTTTATGATGGTTATAAAGAGCAATAAGCCTCATAAAGTGGATCTTGGAAACTATTTCTATAGCACAAAGCGCAAACTCAGGATTCAAAACTTGAAGTTGCCATGAATCAACGAAAAACAAGCGTTGAAGCCAGCAGTCGTAAGGACTCACGGCAAAGCACATGTTTGGGATGAAGAACCCAAATAGCAAAGACAGGGTTTATATAGACCCTGTACAGACTCTTCGGTTGCCTAAGATGAGTCAGCAAAATTCAAAAAGAGGGTAAGTTCAATCACTTACGCCTTGAAAAGCGGTAACAATCAATTACCCTACTAAAGGCTATGACGATTCAGTTGCGTATCCTAATAAATGACGGATAGTCATGATTCGGATGGACTTCCCAACGGAAGCGTGCTTATCTGCCGAGAAATTAGCGCGAAAATCAAGCAGAGAATCAATTGCTGATGTCATAATTGGATATGCACAGAAATGTCCAATCAAATCCCGGAAAAGGGCAAAACGGGAAGTTCATTGTTCTTGTTAAAAAAAAAGGGGGAGAAACCCTAGCAACATTACATTAATGTTCAAGATATTACATTAATGTTTCAGCTATTTTTCGAACTATTTTTGCAAGATTCGAAAAATCAAAGCAAATTCTTGATTAAGGAGTCTTGGGGCGCGAACTGCTCACTCAGCTTCTCCACCTGTTCCACTTCTTGCTTCAATAGCTCGCATCTAGCATTCATCTCATGATACAGCTTCAGAGCTTCATCAACCTTTTGCTTCTGCTGCTCCACCTTCTGCATCTCGACTGCGAGATTCTGGTGACCGAGTTTCAAAGTTACGGCTGCGCGAATCAGCGTGACTCTGTCCTTAAGAAACTTAAAGCCCATTCTGCCTTGGACTTTGGTCACGAGGTTTTGGCACATGCCACATAGCAGTTCAGCACTCTGGACCGAAATGGTCGCAGGCGTAGCCGCAGACAGCTGCTCCAGTATCCAAATGGCTTCAGTAAGGAACAGCCTCCTGTCAAAGGGCCCGATCTCCAGAGATCTCACAAACGAGCGAGGGTACCTGAGACGCATTCGAACCACCCAGTCTACGTCGGTTTGCTTCAAACCTGAGGAGATGTCAAAGATAAGTTATGATGTCAAAACTCGCAAGCGAATAATGTGACGCGCGAACAGTAAAGCTCTACTTACCAGTTCCTTCCAGAATCTCATGAAGAGAAGGAATGCGCGCTGCAGGGGCGGTTGAAGACTGTCCTCGCTCCATAGCTCTCCTATCAGCTGCGAGCTCTAATCTCTCGTAGTCGGGAGGAAGAATGTAGGCCGCGCTAGCTGCGACTACATTCCCAACCTGCGAGCCCCAAAAGCTCCACGCAGGAATGGGTGCCTCTGACTCAGTCATTGCCGGAGGAGAAGGGACAGCCGTAGTCGCTTGTCGAAGGACACTCTCGGATGCGGAAGCATTAGCAGCAGTTGTCCTTACCTCGTCAGCACTAGCATGGACATCTTCATCCATCAACACAGTGTCAGCTCCAGCATCGTCAGAAAGCTCGATGATGTCCTCACGAGGCACACCCGCGTGGTCAGCAGCTGCGACGGGCTTCTCGGTATGGGAGCTCGGAATTGGAACATAGGGCGCAGAAGGCTGACTTCTCTGCTCCAGCTGACGTTCCTCAGCATGACCTGCGACATTAGATGCGATGATATGAGGTAACTTGCGCTATAAGTTATTCTGCTATCTTTACTAAAGCTAAGAATAAGCACCTCCACGCGAAGGTGGGATTGAGGTATCTTCGTCATACACTAAGGACGTGGAACCATCCCCTATCAGTGTATCCTCACTAAGCAAGTCTGTAAGAGGAGCGTGACCTGGGATGCGAATAAACCAGTCATGATTTTGCCTCAAGTCACTAAAGCCTAGTACATGCGTATCACTCAAATGATTACCTGAAGGTTCTCCGCATTTGTCTACTAACCAACGGCGAATGTCAGCCTTTGACACGCCATGCTTTAACGCACCCACAATAACATCTCTATAAGTTACTGCGAGATTGAAGATCTCACCTTTATCGCCGCCTGCGATTTCCTCAAAATCCGCTTGGACTTGCTCCAAGGCTGCTGCATCCTCTCCGAGAACCTCATCTTCCTCCTCCGCATGAGGAGCCACTTCTTCGGGAAGCTCGTCCTCCTCGACAGTTGGACGCGCTAAGTCGTCAACATGCCGCTCTTCGAGGCTCCGCTGCTTCACACGCTCAAGCTCCTCTTCTTCCCGACGCCTTCTTCTCTCAGCAGCCTCCGCGGCTGTCTTCCGGGACTCAGCCAGAATGTCCTCGCTTATGGGATCATCTGGGATGCCAGAACGGGCATCTCTCTTTTGCCTCTTGGCCGCGAGGCCACCAGCGGCCTCATCATCATCATCTGTGAATACACGAATGGTTTAAAGAAAAGAAGTGCAAAGAAGTTACGATGACGGGAAAGGAAATGCGACGGAGGTACCTCCTGATTCTTCCTCATGCATCACAACTGTTGCTTCTTCTTCTTCATCACTTGCTTGGGGCTCCTGCCTCTCTTCCTCTCCCTCTTGATCGAAGGGAACGAAAGACTCAACTGCGAGCTCTTTCCGCACTTTGCTGGGCATGCGACCTTTGCCTTTGTCCTTGATAGAAAGGGACCTCACTGGAGGAGAAGCTGGAGCGCTTCTAGGGGAAGAAATGGTAATTCCCTTTTGCCTAGGTCTCTTCACTCTTGGCGCCGCAGTCGCTGGAGGAGACGGGTCATCTCCGGGAGGAGACGGAGCCGGAGGATTGTCTATCAGCGAGTCAGCAAAAACATTCATGACTGCGCGAACCTTTGTTTCAACCTCAGCGTCCATCCTCCATGAAAGCCGGAACGGCTGCTGTTGTCTTCTGGTGGCAACAATGGTGTTGACCAGTGACTTGGAGCGATCACCAGCTGCGAATCTCCGCACATGACACTACAACAGTACAGAATAAAAGTGTCAGCACAAGGAAATCGAGAAAACTTAACACATGCGAAGAAAAGTGCTTACCTCAGCAAAAGCCTTGCTGTATCTGACGACTTGCGTGTCGCCCTTCTTGATTGCGGCAACCTGCTCCTTCAGAATGAAATCAGGGCACAAATGGTTCTCACGGTCCCACAGTGAGTAGCAACCATACTCAGACTCGCTCAAACTGCAATTGGGGCGAAACGGAAAAGAGTTCCTTTTGAGCAAGGGGGCCCTACCTGGCTGCGCCGCCGACTCCGTCTCAATCCTCGTTTGCTGGGCAATCCAGTATGCGAGCCAGTTCTGGGAACAACCACCCTCGCGGGTACCCGCAGGCTGCTCGAAAGGAAGGTTGTTCATAAAAACCGTCTTGCACTCCTTTGTGAGCAAGCGCTTGTAGCATCCTCTGACAATGGACTGGGGCCAGATTGATGGGGCCACAGCGTCAAAACCAAACTAAGGAGAGACTCGAGTAGGGTCAACATCCACTGTAAGCTTTTCATACCTTGGCGCGAGCTCACGAATATGCTCTGCAAGGGCAGGAAGGGAACCTCGCAGACACCAGCAAAAGAACTCGCGGTAGCGCTCATGGAAATGAGGTCCCCTTTCAAAGAAGCTCTTCTGAAAAGACCATACCTTTGGAGGGGTATAGCTTTGGAAACCATCGTACATTCTCGATACGCGTGGCATAGGGCCTGGCAGTAAACTCCTTCCGTTTGTCGCATATCAAACTCCAAGCGCACTTGGTGTTGCTTGCTCCAAACCATCTCGCAGCTCTCCCGCTGTTGCGTGCTTCTGTCTCGCCTGGGGGACACCACTTATCAAGTTGAAGAGCGGTTGGAGCATAAGACGGCCAGCGCTCGAAAACCCACATTGTCAAAAAGGAAATATTGACAAAGGTCAGGACATCGAGGCGGCCGCGCGACTCCCTCATAGCCAGAACCAGCTGATCGAGCCTATAATACAGCGTGCCCAAAACCAAGGGTCCGAGTGCGACTCTCTGGCCAAGGGCGAGCCTCACAGCAAGTGGCAGCACATGGTAAAAGACTCCGTCATGGGGGTGACCATCAATCAAGTACCTCGACAGCCAGGCACAGAGAAAAGCACAAAGGGTCAAATGATAGCCCTTGCCCTCTACGTAATTGTCGGCCTCCGGGTCCTCACTCAGAAGTTTCTTGGTAATACCGCTGTTCGCATAGTCTCGGAAGAAGTACTGCAACCATTTGTTCCAGGTATTCTTCGCAGACGTGTCAACCAGCTGCCAGTTCGGAAGGGGCTTTGTAGTGGTCCACCGAGTGGAGATTTTCTTCACCTCTGCTAGGCATTCCTCCATCTGCGTATACAAGGCAATCTCCGCAGATGTCCTCAAGGGACTCAGAGGGTCCACTTCACCCATGGGGGAAAGCTCGTACAGCATTTGCACGTCCTCGAGCGTGGGGGCAGCCTCGAACTCACCAAAATGGAACGTGTGAGTCGCAGGCGAGTAGCGGGACAGAAGGTCTAGAAGCATGGATTGATCCAGTTTCACGGCAGCACCCTTCATAGCACGGATAGCAAAGTACACGCCGGCTTCGTTAAGAGTCTCGGCGTGATGATCCAACACGTGGTCAATCCACTCATCCATATAGTCCAATTTCTGGACGAACGCCTGAGTAGAAATCGCAGTATACGGGAAGTACCCGTTCTCGATCCCCAATCGAACTACATCCTCGGAACCAACCCACTCGAGCAGGGCTGAGTTAACTGGGCGAGTCAACGTCAGCAATCGCTCAGCGGGAACAGGATCAGGCATCCTTTTCGCCTTTATCCTCGCATGGTAGAAATCTTTGCCGCCTAAAAAGGGGGCTTTTCGCCACAAGGCCTGTGGAAGGTCGGGTATCTCTTCATCTTCCTTGACGGGTTTGGTTACTCTTGTCTTGGCCATTCCTGCGAAAGAGCAAGAAAAAGGGGGGAGAAATACCACACTTCAGTTTGAATTTTACCACACTTCAGTTTGAATTTTGGGAATTCAAGATCTATGCGAAGGAAAACGAACAGTTCCGGTATCGATTTCAGAAATTGGGGAATTGCAAGATCCAATATTGTTGAAAGATTAAAACGAAGCGGGTTCAAAGATCAAAACCTCTTCACAAATCCCACGGGTTTACAGATTCAACGCAGTTCAAGGCAAACACTGGTATCTTAAATCAAAAGTAAACGAGGCCAACCTTGTTTTCTTGAAGCTTGCTTGGATATGCACAATTGAAGGACACGGATTGCAGTTCTGAACTGGTGATTGATTATCTGGATCTGCTCTCGAAGATCTCCGGGTACCATTCACTTTAAGAGGAAAAAGTAATGCTTTGCAATAATGGGGGATACAAGGTATTTATCCAAAACAATGAAGGGTTGCGTCCTTTCGATAGTCGAATCGCAACCGTCACCGTCGAATCGCGCAATCACAGGACAAGCTGACGTCACGCCTAAAACCCTAAAGGTCAGACGGCACGACTCTAGGGGTTTTAGGTCATAATGACACGCACGGGGGCTGAACTTACCCGTATTTGAATTGGTGCGTGGCGGCGACGCGTATGTTGGTTTCCGCGCATGGAAGACTATACGGCTATGAATCTTCACGCGCAGAAAGGGGGCTAATGTAGATACTGCTTTCTGACATGACAGATCTTGGCCACGTGGCAGCCATCCAGCACACCATATTGTGCTCCACACACACAGGATCACCATCCGAGCTGATCCATGTGGGGGCTGCGAGACAGAGCCCTCGCATACCACCGCACGGGACTTGTAGGGACTTAGTGGTTTGGAGGCTAGGGTAAGCCCTGTCGCGTGCGAGCCAAGCCCGCGCGCGACCTTTAGTAACTGTTTTGAGAGATTTATGGCACGAGCTCCATAAACCCGGTCAATCCGGTCAAACCCGGTCAACCTCGTAACGGTTCCGGTATTCGCGCACCACGTGCTCTAACGGTTCCTATATACTCGGGCGAACGTGCCGTTATGGTTAAGCTAATTAAGCCGCCATTAATGGGCGCATTAACCACACTACAACGGTCACGTTCTCCAGTATATATAGATCGTCAACCTTTCCATACAAAGGGGAACACACTGCCATACGCGGAAGCTCTGCCAAACCTCTGTCTCTCTCTCAGACATTGCTACTGACTTACTCTCTCCCTACACACACCCCTATTCTTCCTGTGCGATCCTTGATCCACTACACACGGTGCACACGGAGGTCTCCCTGCCGGAATCTCTCGTGCACAGGGATCTATTCCAACAGTCTCCCACTTGCACTAGAGCCAATCTGGCGCATATCGTATGCCTTTAGATCTGGCGTGCCCTTCATGCTTTCGCTGCGCAACAGGTTTTGTGAGCGGATATGAAAGATTGTCATCCGTTGGAATCTTGTACATCTTCACATCTCCTCGATCGATCATATCACGAATAAGATGAAATCTCCTAAGTACATGCTTTGATTTCGAGTGTGATCTTGGTTCCTTGGCTTTTGCGATCGCCCGGGAGTTGTCACAGTACAACTCTATGGGATCCACGATGCTAGGGACCACACCGAGCTCAGTGATAAACTTCTTTATCCAAACTGCCTCTTTTGCTGCTTCCGCAGCAGCAATGTACTAAGCTTTTGTTGTAGAATCAGCAACTGTCACTTGTTTGGAACTCTTCCAGCTCACAGCTCCTCCATTCAGGCAAAACACGTATCCAGACTGCGATCTGTAGTTATCTTTGTCGATTTGGAAGCTCGCATCCGTGTAACCCATTTTACTTAGGTCTTCCTTACCTCCAAATATCAAGAACGCATCCTTAGTTCTTCTCAAGTACTTTAGGATGTTCTTGACAGCAATCCAGTGACTCACACCCGGATTGGACTGATGTCTGCTCACCATACTCAACGCATATGAATACGTCTGGTCTAGTACACAACATGGCGTACATGATGGATCCTATGACCGAAGCATATGGTATCCTATTCATGCGGTCCTTCTCAATCTCATTGGAGGGATAGTCATTCTTGGAAAGAGTGACTCCATGCGACATGGGCAAGAATCCCTTCTTGAAATCTTGCATGTTGAACCTCTTCAACACCTTGTCTATATATGTACTTTGACTTAGGCCGAGCATCTTTCTAGATCTATCCCTAGAGATCTTTATACCAAGTATATATGCTGCATCTCCTAAGTCCTTCATTGGAAAACACTTTCATAGCCAATCTTTAACAGATTGCAAAGTAGGAATGTCGTTTCCAATGATTAGTATGTCATCCACATACAAGACCTGAAATACTACAGAGCTCCCACTAACCTTCTTGTAAACACAAGGCTCATTTTCGTTCTTGATGAAGCCAAACTCTTTGACCGCGTCATAAAAATGTCGATTCCAACTCCTAGAAGCTTGCTTTAATCCATAAATGGATCTTTGTAGCTTACAGACTTTATTGGCATTCTCTGGATCCTCAAAGCCCTCTGGTTGTGTCATGTACACATCTTTGAGAAGGTTCCCATAAAGGAACGCAGTTTTGACATCCATATGCCAAATCTCATAGTCATAGTATGCTGCAATAGCAAGTAGGATTCGAATGGATTTAGTCATGGCGACTGCTGAAAAGGTCTCATCATAGTCAATACCATGAATATGTCTATACCCTTTGGCTACCAATCGCCCCTTATAGGCAACTACCTTGCCATCCATGTCGGTATTCTTCTTGAAGACCCATTTGCACCCTATGGGCCGAGCCCCTTCGGGTGGTTCCACCAAAGTCCATACTTTGTTAGTGTACATGGAATCCATTTCGGATCTCATGCCTTCTAGCCACTTCTTGGAGTCTGGGCCTTTCATGGCTTCCCCGTAGGTTTCAGGCTCATCATCCATGAGTGGTACATCATCGGGCTCAGTCATGAGAAGTTCGTACCTCTCTTGCTCATGACAAAATCTTCTTGATCTACGTAGTTTCTGTGTTACCTGAACATGTTCCTCCACAACAACTTGCGGTTCCTGCTCATGTTCCATCATCGGTTCAGTGATTTGTGGTTCTTGAATTTCTTCAAGTTCTACAGCCCTCCCACTTGCTTCTTTATAGACAAACTCTCTTTCTAGAAACACGCTGGTTCGAGCAACAAACACTTTGTTCTCGGTGGGATTGTAGAAATAATATCCTTTAGTTTCCTTAGGATATCCCACAAATTTACACTTATCCGCTTTGGGCCAGAGCTTGTCTGTTTGTAAACGTTTTACATAGACATCGCAGCCCCAAATCTTCATAAACGACACTACGGGACGCTTCCCAGTCCATATCTCATATGGTGTCTTCATGACTGATTTGGATGGAACACGATTAATGGTAAAAGCTGCCGTCATTAGAGCATGCCCCCAAAATGATATCGGGAGATCTGTTTGAGACATCATAGATCGCACCATATCTAATAGGGTTCGATTCCTCCTCTCGGACATGCCATTCCATTGTGGCGTTCCGGGTGGAGTGAGGTGGGATACTATCCCACACTCTCTAAGACACTCATCAAACTCTTGGCTTAAGTATTCTCCTCCACGATCCGATCGTAGAGCTTTAATACTCTTACCAAGTCGCTTATCTACTTCATTCTTGAATTCCTTGAACAATTCAAAGGATTCAGATTTGGCCTTCATAAGGTATACAAATCCCTATCTACTGAAATCATCAGTAAACTGAAGTAGGTGTAACCACCTCTGACAGGCGTGGGGAACGGTCCGCATACATCGGTATGTATGAGCGCCAATAACTCACTAGTCCTCTCACATTTCTTATTGAAAGGGGACTTTGTCATTTTTCCTAATAAACAAGACTCACATGTCACATATGATTCCAAATCAAATGAGTCTAGAAGTACATCCTTATGGAGTCTAGATATGCGTTTCTCATTTACATGGCCTAAACGACAGTGCCATAGATATGTAGGATTTAAATCATTAGTTTTAATCCTTTTAGTATTTATGTTATAGATTGGACTATTTAGATCAAGGATATATAATCCATTAGACAAATGCGCACTACAATAGTGCATACTATCAAAATAAATGGAACAACACTTGTCCTTTATTGAAATAGAAAAACCCTCTCGTCCAAAAAAGAAACGGAAATAATGTTTTTGCTCATAGCAGGCACATAAAAGCAATTGTCTAATTCTAAAATAATTCCAGAAGGAAAAGATAGCTCATAAACTCCTACAGCTAATGCAACAACTTTTTCTCCATTCCCGACGCGCATACCTATCTCCCCTTTAGCCAATCTTATACTTCTTTTCAAATCTTGCACATTTCGACAAATGTGAAGAGTATCCAATACCCAAGATGAAGAAATAGAAAGATTGACGTCGATAACACAAATACCTGGTGGTGGTGGAATCACTATTCCAAGCTTTTTATCCTCCAGATATTTAGGGCCATTCCTCCTCCAGTGACCCAGATGGATGCAGTAGTGACATTCACATTTAGCCACGCCTCCACTAGGCTTTAGGACTTCTTTGGATTTCGCAACTTTCTTGCGCTTTCCTTTGGAAGTAGAAGCAACTCCTTTGCCCTTCTTCCTATGCACCATCATTATGGCCTTGCCCTTGCCCTTGCCTTTGTTGACGCTCTCTTCCGCTATCTTTAGCATGTTCAACAAGTCTTGCAGAGTCTTACTGATCTCGTTCATATTATAGTTCATGATGAACTGATTATAACTGTCAAGAAACGATTGCAAGACAAGATCAGTTGCCAAATCTTGGCCAAGTGGGAATCCCAGTCTCTCAAGGTTCTCAATGTACCCGATCATTCGGAGTACATGAGGCCCTCCTGGATTCCCCTCTGCAAGACTACTTTTGAACAATGCTTTAGACACCTCATAGCGCTCATGCCTCGCCTGTTCCCGAAAAAATTGTTTCAAGTGTATGATCATATCATAGGCTTCCATATTCTCGTGTTCCTTTTGAAGCTCATAAGTCATGGTGCAAAGCATGAGGAAAGTCAAGTCATTAGAATCATCAATATGTTTCTGACGTGCCCTTACATCCGCTAGAACAGACTCATCTTGTGGTGGGGCTAGAATTGGAGTGTCCAAGACGTACAAATTCTTTTATTGCTTAAGGACAATCCTTAATTTTCTGTACCATTCAAGGAAATTAGTTCCAGACAGTTTATCATTCTCAAGGACAGATCGTAGGGATGAAGTCGATGCGTTGTCGTTTGCCATTTGGAATTATACAAAACGAGAAATGTGCAATTTTAGTATTTTGAACAATTTAACTATATTCAACAATGGCTAGATCATCAAATATAGCTCCCACTATTTTTCTCGGATTAATAGCCCTCATCATTAATGCGGAAAATATCATTATATTTTCTAGTAGGTCCATGATCCCTTTTTCACTTCTTCTTGAGCTTGCTTTGGCAAGTCACCCAAGAATAGGTTATTTAGGCAGGAACCATTCCAATTTCATCCCATGCAACTCTTGGTCCAATTAGGTGAATAACTCTTTATTCTTTATCCATCGGATAACGCCTAATTGTCATGCCTCTAGGTTCATCAATCCAATTGAGTCTTACCCAGTTGCGTCCAACCTCTTGCTTCAACATACACACATTAATAGCTTGTGTCGTCTCCAACTCATCATGGTAAATTAAAATCGCCTTACTTTGGCAAGCCCGAATTTTAATAAACCTTGATCATGAAGGGTGTTTTGGCAAGAGAAGGCAAAACGCAATATTTAATTGAGGGATTTAATTTTTCATAATTTGTTTGGTTGATCTAATCAACATGATCTACTTATTTGGATTGAGCAATCCACATTGAAAGACCAACCTTTGTTTATTATTATCTTGTTAACGTTTTGCTAGTATCGCCATACACACAAAAATAAATAACAAGACATAAATAATAAACATCTACAAAATAAAAAAAACATGGCATGGATATGGCCCCTAGACTAAGATATTATCAAGCCGATGATAATATCCAATTGCCCTAAAGTTTCAAGCTCATCTCCATGTGCTCCACCATAGCCGCACGCCTAGGGGGTGTCTTCTTTCTCTTTTGGCTTCTTTGATCTCCGGTCTTCTTCTCCATTCTCTTAGCTATCATCTAAATATTTCTAATTCTAGCCTAACATCTAGAATAAATAAATATTAAAAGCCTCACATGTCGAGGAGAAAAGATCACTGGCAGGACGTAAAACCTAATTAATAATTACATTAATTTGATCAGCTCGCAGGCCGTAAACCTAATCACAAAGCAATAAACATCCACAACCTAGGCCATATCCATCCACCATGCAACAAAGCACATAATACTGTTAAAAACAATTTTAACGCGTTTGTTTAATTTTAATTGAATTGTGTAATTAGGGTTACAACGGTCCAAGGGGTCCAAGCCATTCAAGGCCCGAACCCCTAGGAGGACTGCCACCCGCCACTCGGCCCGATCCAAGGCCGGCCGCCCTTTGTGACCTGCGGCCTTCCTTGGCGCGCAAGGAAGGTGGGCGGAACGACTAGGGTTTTGGCCCTAGTCACCTTTCCTTATTCCTCGTTGCCCAAGTTTGGTTGTTTCCTTTTATGGATGTTTCCATAAAATTGTTGCCATAATTGAAAATTTATTTTCAACTATGTGCCCATGAACCCTAATTTTTCAAGAATCCAATAATTCACATCCTATATGATTAAACTCACAAATTCTAACATCCAATGTTAAATTAGATCTTGTTATATTGAATCAAATTCAATTTGCATCTACTATGCCAATTAATTTCAGTTTTCGCGTAATAATAACAATACGGTGTTTAAACTGAAATCGTAACACATAAAATCATGTTATGCACTACGACATGTGGCTCTGATACCACTGTTGGGTTTTGACGTAGGTAACACATCGAAATAAAAATTTAATCCCACTCAAAGCCCTCCAAGGATCACAGTAAGAGTCATCATAACATGATAAGGGACATAGTAACTGTGTACCTTTAGGTTTGGGAGATCACACGAAGAATATTGTCCTCGTATCTACGGTTGATCCACGTCTAGAGGTGAGATCTATATTCTTCCTTCTCAAGTGCTAGCATGGACCGGAGGAAGAGGGAAGAAGGAACCAAGCAACCAAAGGGAAGAAGAGAGGGTTTCAGGCCTCTCTTGTGCCGACAGGAAGGGGGCGGACGTCTCTAGCTTGTCTTGCTCTCTCTCTTTTTCTCTCTCCCACTCTCTTATGTTATGTCTAATAATATTAGTGGGAAGGAAGCTAGAGACTCATTTATATAGTCCAACAAATCCTTGTTAACTACATAAAGGTCCCTCCTAGTTCTACATGAACTTGGATTTGTCCATTCCTTGCATATTAGTCATACTAAATTTTCAAGGTGTTGCATAATGATCATTCTTATTAATTTATCATATTAATTAATCCCAAATCTAGTTCTACTCTATTTGACGTGTGACCCCATAGGTTTCAACTTAGTTGGTAGCAACACATCCATGCCACCCAACTAATAGGAATAGTCAGTGATCCCGACAAACCTCTTGTGCCCAATATCTCATATTGCACTATCCTTTTGTCTCCATATTCGGATTGGACACGAGACATAAATAGTCACACTCATATATCCAATCTATAGTTCCTCGATCCTGGGAATATGCTTATGCAAGCTGATAACATCAATATCTCCATATTGATTTATCTGAGTCTGGCCAGACATTCAATAAGCCTCATCCCTTGAGTGGTCGTGTATATTTACTCCCATTATGTGGGAGGGACAAATCTCTCTACATCACTATGATCTCTAAGCTTGCTTCCTATCATGCCTGATAGCTATGTTTATGATTACCCAGTTACGGTGTAACGTCTGATAACATCAAAGCACAATATTTGACAAGTAGAGTATCTAGTGACTTTAAGTCTAAGGGTTGAAATTATATTAGCACTACGAGAAGCGATTGTGACTTAACATAATCTAATGTATCCTTCTCATTGTGGGTCAATCCAGTATGCCATTACTCCTAACGCATACCATGTGTTAGACTTGATATCTCCATATCAAGCTACACACATACTAGTCTTTGATCGTCCTATTAATCAATATAGTGGACTAGGGATATTTAAGATAAACAACACATTGTATCTAAGGACTTCATTATATTAGATATCACAATATATAATAAATGAATATTCTAGCCAATAACAATGTTCATACTAAATATTAGATTGCCTCTAGGGTATCTATTCCAACACATCCATTGGAAAAGATGTGAAAAGAAGTCAAACTCTGTTGCCTACAAAATAGGAAGTTTGTTGCTCAAAATCTGGGAAGATTTGCAGAGCTGTTTGAAGTTTAAATAGAGCTCAATTCTGAAGCAACAAGACACAACACTCAACGGGCAAAAAAAGAGAAAATTTTATGGATTGACAAGTATCAAAGAATGTCATCATTCTTCCAATCCATTCACAAAATATCACTGCATACTTCACTGCATTTTCTACACTCTAAGTGTTCTTCTGTATTGTACTCCATTCGTAGATCATTTCTGTATTATCTCTATATTCACTCTCAAGGATTGTTCAAAGTGAACATTAGCGAATTCTTAGGCAATCAGTTAGCTAGAGCAGGTACTAGACAGGTTAGGGAAAACCCCAAGCTGAAACAGAGTAAGATAACTCTGTGTGCTTGAGTTCTAGGGCTTAGCTTTTGATTAATAAAAATTATGTTGAAAATCCTGCAGGGATCTAATCCCTGAGGTAGAGACGTAGGTCCAAGTGGACTGAACTCTATAAATTACCTGTCTCTTGCATTTACAGTTCATTCTTTTTCATAGTATCTGCAGCATACAATTGTCTGTTTTTCAAGGGTTTGAGCTTGTTTTCAAGGCCTTGAAAAAGACTTACTTGCTTTATACAAACTGTATTTCTTCCAAGGGCTTGAACTAGTTTTCAAGGCCTTGAACTTCACTGTTTTCATAAGTTTTCATCTTCCTAGCAAGTTTTGCAAAAAGTTGGCATACTCTATTCAACCCCCCTTCTAGAGTATCTTAGTTGCATTAACACCTGTACACTCACACTTTGAAATATATGTATGGATTATGTGATGTATGTTGATTTGTTTAGTACCTTTTTTTTTTACTTTTTCAAAATGTTTTTACTTACTTGCGTCACATATAGTATGGCGTAAGTTGATTAAATTTCTGTGTTTCGTACCTATTGCAGAAAGAAACTGCTGTCACTACTAGGCGAGTAATCACATTATCTCAGTTGACTGATCAAATAAAATATTGAAAAATTAAGTTGTGTGTTGCTGAGAAGTTTCGTTTCTTGACCGTCATAAGTTTTCCAACAAGATTCCAACGCTTTGTGTTGTGTGATACTGACGTAAATTCTTGTGGTGAATAAATTGCATGATATGTATAATGTTGTCTGTTTTAATAAGTGATTAAGGCAAAAATGATTTATTTATTTCAATTGAAGAGGGTGTAAAAACCCAAGAAACTTCATTCAGAAATGACGTGCCAACTTATGATGCAAAGCTTCAGATATACTCATCTTACTGGTTTGCAAATGCTAGAGTGTGACCTGTAGCTTCGCCTCATCAATACATTGACAATAATTACCAAATTATAGCGAATGGTTGCGCTAGTATTGAAGATGTTGTGAAAACTTTTATGCGCAATGGTGGGAGCAATTTTAAGTTCAAGTCTTTGGATGAAGCACGAGCTGTAGAAGATCCACGTCAAAAAATTGGTGATATTTTTACTGACATTCTATGATAACGGTGAATATGATTTTGGTGCACTATTTAATGACAATCTACAATTGTTTGAATATGTTAATATGTGCATATTTAGGCTGTTGTCATTTACTGCAGTAATGTCAACAAAAACAGTTCCTCGAAGAGACAAAAACGGAAGAGCATGTGTTCGCGATATATTCTTTGTAGATGAATCGTAACTGTATTTTGAAATAGTTTTGTCGCATTAATTTTGAAAAAATACGTAGAAGTTTGTTGAATCATAAGTGTGTTGAATATTGACACTTTGTTGTGTGTGCAATATGTCACCCATGTGTGTGTCTGCTTGGGATGGCACTGCTGCTGAAGGTAGAAACAAGTTGGCTGCGTCGGAAACTGTGTCCAGTGATTGTTATTAGTACTCTTTCAACAGCTAAATATCTTGGTATGTTGTGGACCTTCCTTTTTCAACAATATTGTTGCACAATTTTTGCTTCTCTAATTATGTTTTGTTTGTGGAAGATTTATCTTTAAGAAGTACAACTTCCTCTTAGTTCCTGTATTGTGTGGATGATCGTCGTGTGGAGGCATTGGTTGAGTGGTATGATTTAACAGTTTTTCTTCTTGTAATGTGATTTATCCTTCTACTCTTCTGTTTTCTCCACCCGGTGCCTATCCTCCCCATGTCTCTTATGTTCAGCTTCGCCATATTTTCCCATAGTCTCTGTGATACAACTGAGAATTGAGGATTTTTTCTTACACCATCTTATTTATTGGTGTGATGCTAATTGTGAAAAAATTGAGGCATTGAGGGACCCAAGATTGTTAGTGTCAAGGAAGACTTTAAACAAAGTGAAAGCTGAATTTTGATTATCTTAAATTGCAGATTTTCCTGACATTCTGGTAGGTTCTTACCATTATAGTAATTTTCTTTGTCAATATCGCACCTATTTAGCTTGCTTCTATGCTATTAATTTTTTTTGATGATGTGTGGTGTTTATGCAGAAACTTTGAGCTAAAATAGCACCATATTGAAAGTACGGTCGGATCATTCTTGGATCTCGATTTTATCGGATTCGAATTAGATTATTATTGAATTATAGTGAGCAACATCGAAATCATTTTGTTCATTTGATGTGGGCGTAGGGGTGGAATATTAATTTTTATTCTATACAAATTTTGTAAATCCGTTTGCTGCTACGAATAATAGTATTGTGACTAGAGCTTCTTGAAATAGTGATAGTTCTGTTCTTGAAATATTAGATTGACTCGGAGCATTTGAGAAGATCTTAAAGTCAATCTGATTTGGAGTTGATGCAGGCGTTACTTGCGGATCTGGAAGCGAGAAACTTGGTAGCAATGAGTACTATATTAAGCCCACGGTCTTCTCAAAAGTGAAGGTATATCCTAGCATCATTAACTTCTTCCATCACAGAATTTGATTTCTTTCTTCAACTAACACTATTGTTGTTTGTCTCAGGACGACTTATTGATAGCAACAGACAAAATCTTTGGTTCTCTACAGTCTATCTCCTTCGCAACTTAGCTGCAGTTGGAAGTGAAGGAGCAATATATGTCGTTTTTTCCAATTACTTTCTTTCTTGTATGCTAGTTCTGTGGTTATTTATGTAAGCAAGTAGCAAAGAAGTAAAGATCTCAATTCATGGGTTTCTTTGCACTCCATGATTTCTTAGTCTATCATATAATAGCTTATAGAGAATTGCAAGGTTTGGATGTTTTAATATATGTACGAGAGAGAGAGAAAGCCCTAAAAGTTGCATCTCATTGTCAAGCGGTTCTGGATTCATTCTATATTAATCTACGAATTGCTTTCTGGCTGTAAGGCTTTAGCTTGAATTTATACAAAGTTTTGACACAGTTGTCTACTAGCTGACGATACCCCTAAACGAGCTTCATGTATTCGTTTTGATTAAGAGCGGTACCCGAGGCATATGCCATACACTATGTTTACGTATGCCATACACTTTCTACGCCTTCTAAGTGAACTTAAAATCATTATTGGAATTCTTTGCTCAATTCACTCTTGAATTTTATATCTAAAATTATCTGTTAAGTTATACATGTCATTCTCCTTATGATAAAATTGCAAGCCTATTCTTTCAGGGCAATAACCGAAGCGAATCTCATCCCAAATTTCTATACGTACTATTTTATTCCTCCAATGAATATGAGGGGTAACTTAATTCTTAGTTGTATGAGAATAATATTCATGCTCCATCATGTTATTTTACAATCAACTTCAATTTTGACTGGCCCTATCAAATTGTACAAAAAAAAAACCATATTTTCTATCTATGCAGTCTCATCTCTGCAACTTTGATAAATAACGCACGTCTCTACAATTTGTCAAGATTACTTATCTCTTTCTTCAACAAAACCACACATTTAAAAAATAAGTTTCAGTTTTTTGACTTTCCCTATCCAACAAAATAATATCATCAAACATTTATAATAAATAACCCTTCCAAGTTAAATCTTCTACGCAGAAAAATAAAACACGAATTATAACTGAACTTCACAGCTTAATACCGCAAAATTATAGCACCCCTTCTTCATGAACTCTCACCAACAATACATCATTATTAACAACAATATAATATACATATGTTGTTGAAAGCACCACTTGCTGACAATGCAGATTTTATGTCATGGGTTATTTACCGACGTACTTCCACATGTCTGTATTTCATTATGTTCCAATGGCTAATAGACTTCTATAATATAGTTTTTTCATTTAGTATTTTTTGCAATATCCTGCTCGAAGTATCCTCACCTCACACACTATTTTATAATCTTCAGTTGCCCCTTGCTTATCACAGAATCTCAATGGAGAACCAAAATTAAAATCCTTCAACTCCAACATTGAGGGCACAACAACGCCACCATCCATACTGCTGCAAACTGATGACAACCCTTCTCCAACTCGAGAGGGGATTACAGAGGAATTGGAGACTGAAACCATCGTCAGTGACCTCCTATGAATAAGAGCGACATGACAAGCTCAACATCTAATCCAACTCTAGTAATTGCTGCAGCTACAAGTGAATCACAAATAATGTGCTGTGAAATACTTATTGGTGGGAATCTGTATCACAAAAAATGTGCATTGTCTATCTGGCGCACATATATACTCATCTGCACACCTAACGTACATATCAATTTAATTTATACATGTAGTCTCTTACTGATTGACGCCTTTATAGACAGCAACACAAGCTATACAAAGCTCAACCTGAAGACGTCTGAATATATTAAACATCTTCAACCAGTAATCACTGCTATCCGACGCCCTCCCATTTATTTTCTTCATTAACAATTTTGATTAACTCTACTGTCCCGCATTAACAATAGAGATCCTCTTTCTCAGCTTTTTCAACAGTGGGAGCTGGTTCACGTACACGCAGTGCTTACTCTAAACCATTATCATTCTCCAAGTACATAGCCAGAGCAACGTATGTAGCCTTCTGTCTGACCCGCTTACAAAGCCGCTCCCGCAGTGGAAGCGTGAAGGACACACTAGGAGTATGGGCATACAAGATGCGCCAGATTGGCTCTAGTGCAAGTGGGAGACTGTTGGAATAAATGCCCTAGAGGCAATCTAGTTTAGTATGAATTTATTTGTGGCTAGAAATTCATTTATTATTTATTGGATATTTAATATAATGAAGTCCTTAGATTTACAATTGTGTTGTTTATCTTAAATATCCCTAGTCCAGTATAATGATTAATGGGACAATCATCTATAGACTAGTATGGGGTTGGATTGATATGGAGATATCATGATCCAACACATAGGTGTGCATTAAGGGTAATGGCGCACTGGATTGACCCATCTCCGAGAAGGCTACATACATGTTATGTTGAGTCACAAGCGCTTCTCGCGGTGCAATGGTATTGTCATCCTTAGACTTGAAGTCACTAGATATTCTAGTTGTGGATTATTGTGATTTTGGTAGCGTTAAACGCTACACCGTAACTGGGTAGTTATAAAGGCGTGTACCGGATACAATAAGAAGCAAGCTTAGAGATCGTAGTGGACGTAGATAGAATCTGTCCCTTCCAGATAACGGGAGAAAATATCCTAGGCCACTCGAGGGATAGTTCTTATAGAATGTCTGGCAGACTCAAATAAATTAATATGGGATATTGATGTTATTTGCACGAATAAGACTATTCCCATAGATCGAGAAACTGTGGATTGGATATACGAGTGTAACTTGTATGTCTCGTGTCCAATCCGGATATAGAGACAAAGGGATGAGACAATTACTTGTACAAAGGTTGTCAAGATGACTATTCTATTAGTTGGCTAGAATGGATGTTTTGCTAGAAACCGCTCCATATTAGCAATTTGTTGCTACCAACTAGATAGAACCTATGGGGTCACACGCTATATAGAGTTGAACTAGATTTGGGAATTAATAAATTGGATTAATTAATTAGAAGGATCACTTTGCAAAACCTTGCAAACTTAGTAGGGACTAATTTGCAAGGAAGGGACTAAATTGAATTCTAGTAGGACTAGAATAAGTCCTTTAGGTAGTTGGCAAGGATTTGTTGGACTATATAAAGGACCTTCCTTCCGTCCTTCCCACACTTATGATTCATTAGATCATAACTTGAGTGGGAGAGAACAAAAGGAGAGAGAGCAAGCAAGCTAGAGGAGCTCGCCGCCCCCCTAGTCCGCCGCCCGTCCCCGTCGGCCCCAAGGAGGCCGAACTTCCTTGGTTTGGTCTCGTTTTGCGTGATTCTTCTTCCTCTTCCTCTTTCCGGGCTAGCACCAAGGATTGGAAGATCTAGAAATCAACTCTAGGCGTGGATCAAATATAGAGAACGTGACACAATTCGCGTTTGAAGTCATCAAAGGAGAACCCTAATGTGTGTTAATTGATTTCTTCCTTTACCATCGTTATGTCTCTTGACTTGTGATCCTTGGATGGTTTTGCATGGTTAATTATTGTTTCCGTTGCGCATCCATGATTCAAAACCCTACATCCATAACCAAAATTAAAACTCCTACCACACAAAAATGATTCCGATTAAGAAACTCAAGGTTATAATTTCGTAAGTAGTGGCTACCTCTTAAAGTAAAGATATGTCACTTCCCCCTTCACCGCATCTTGAATCCTCTTCTTGACCTTCGAATTAGAGCTTGAATGCTAGGGTTTATATTATTCTATTGTGTATCCTATGTGGAAGAAACGAATGATAAGACAAAACTAATTTTCGTCACTTTGTTGTATCATATTCACAAATATGTGTTAATGTCACTTTCAGCCCCCTTATTGTGTTTAAAATACCCCTAGTACCCTCTGCATAAAAAACTTATGTAATTCTTACAATTTTGACCCTAAAACCTTCATATCTTACTTTAAAACCCTTGCTACTTTATAATTTTAGACTACTCAGCTCATCTTTCCTAAAATCATATTCATATACAAGAAAAACATTCACCAAATAATCATGTAACACTTAGGCAGCAAATATAACTATTTAACTATTTAACGATGTTAATAACTATGATTAAAACTAAATAATTTACCAAAAAGTTTCCGATCACTAGAACAGATGAATGTTTTCTCACTTAACTCCCATCATTCTCAAAATCTCTCTCATTCACAAAATTTTCACGGGCGCGAGCTTGGCATCGACAACGTCTTCTAGTGCATCGTGCGACAAATAGATATAATTATATTCTCCAATTGAAGATTCACTCACCACTCTGGACCCCAGCTTCCAAAGCCTCTCAAAACTTTGGGGCGCATGCGAAGGGATCGATATTGAGGCAAGAAGATTCAAGAACTTAAGCACATCAACTCCGCTGAAGAAGGACATGTTTGCTCCAAACCTCGGTCCTTTGAAGCCTCTCAAAGCAATGTAGATAGTTCATTGGAAATATTGAAAAAAACACTAACATAAGGAGTTTGAACATAAGGAGTTTCCCCACCATCAGAACCAATCCATAGAGTCAATGTTAGATGAAGTTGGACCACCTGGAGTTAAACCCAGTGCATCACCATCAATCCCCACTCCCTGTCGGTCTGCAACGAAGGCAGTGTCAATATAACCTTTGGAGGTAGGCCCTTGGGCACATCGTTCTTTACTTCTTTTCTTTCCCCTCCCCCCGAACGGCACATGCACCTGAATATCTACAAACAAAACAATAGGGGTAAGTGGTTAAGATTTTCACATCCTTTGGAATTTAGGGAACTATGCGACGAGACAAGATCACACATACTAAAAGAACGTCTTGGTCAGGCGAAGGGTCCCTACCCAAAGAATCACCCATCCCAATAGCTCGCCTGCATCGTTAAAGGTACCAACAGAACATCCCTCTTTAGAATTGGGTCAAGCACCTACCCCTTATTCGGTCTCGTCCTTTGCAACAACGAAAGGCTCATCATTGTCGTCAAGAATATTTACTTCCAGGTGCGAGGAGACACTCTCTGACCACGCAGGACCACTCGAGCCTGCAACAGTCCAAATAAAAAAAACATTTACACATGCAAAAATAGACGTTGAAAGCAACATTGACAGCAAAATTAACTCACCTGTCCCAGTTCATCGACCTGCGGTGGCAAAAGAGGAGGATGAGTACCTTGTAGGATGAACCAAGCTTTCCATTGTAACTCTTTGCGAAAATTCTCTTGGATTGAAACATAAGCGCAATAAACATTTATGATTAATGCCAATAAATCGAAATACCCCAAAAATGCCATGATTCCTTACATGTGATTTTGATCACTTGTCCAACAACCGCTGACGAATGCGGTCGTAAGGAAATCCTTGTGAATCGGTACCCAAAACTTCTGCAGAATTTTTTACGTCAAGTCTAAACAACTCATCTGTTTCGTCATCAACACAATTGTTGATGCTCCTTGAGAATCTCCCTACTACGGACTTTGTGGATAGCATATGCCTCAGAATCTAATGCTGATCTAATTTTTTTTCTGGGAGGGGTACTGAGTACGAGGTTACTTGGGAATCTTCTCCTTCTCTAGTTTCCTAGACCCTTGAGGGGTCACCTTTTTATGAATTTACGTGCTCTTCTAAGGGACAAAGATACGAGGGTACTTCGGGATCCTTTCCTACATTAACGCCCTAGGCCCGTGGAAGGTCAAAGCTACTCTGGTCCCTCTTACTTTGGGACATTCATGGACGTGTAGGCGCAGCTAAGCCATCGTTATCTTCAATTTCCTTCATTGCAGATCATTAAGGGATGGGATGGTTGATGAAACCCCACACCCATCAGTGGAAAATAGAAGTGACTTCGAAGGTAATAACATCACACTCCTCACTAGAAAAAACTTTCTTCTTTGAAGGACTCGACCCAGGAACGCGAAGCTAGTTGGTTGGACTGATGGGTCCTTTCAGAACCCCCACCGATGCCCGAATATCATCTCCTTTTCTTTCTAGGGACAAACTCCAGGGGAAAGTGTTTGACCAATCACGACCTCTGGTGCCATAGTCTCATCTTTACGACTGCTACCCAAGGTGCAACGATACTCTTTCATGGCACGTTTCAGGTTCATTCTAAAACAAAGAAGAAGAGCATCTCGCATCCTTAGATTTCTGACACCACAGTCAAACCTGCGTATCAAGAACTGATACAACAACAAAGAAAGATGCTTATTTAATATCCCTAACAAAACAAGATACCTGAAATCAAAAGGAGAAATGGGGGACACCTTGGCACAACGCGACGAGCGAAAAAATTGCATCCTAGCTAGCCTCCTCCAGCAGCCATAAGGTGTTCATTCAAAAGAAACTCACCACAGAGGTTAAACTCCCTATCAAGTAAATAAAAAAACCCATAATCTCCCTCCGCAAGCGAACAGTAAGGACCAAGACCAGAAGCATCCCTCTCCAGGAAAGGAGCCTTGACGCCATGCAAGAAACGCAAGATAGTATTCATCATAGTCTGTGCTTGCCAATAGACATACCACACTAGCGTTACTATCCCCCTATGGAAATGGGCAGGTTGGAAAAAGGGGAAGCGCCTGGCATAAAAATATCAGATTTTCCATTGATAGTACTTTTGCATAGCTACCTCTCTCAGTGGAATTGGACCAAATCCTAGGCACATCCCGATCGTAGCCAACTTGTCTTTGAATAAGAGGATGATTGTACCGCGCTGATATCGAAGGATAGCTAGCTATTTGCTCCTCAATATCAGAAAGTGCGGGAAGGAAGCCCTCTGCACACCAGCACACGAACTCCTTAAAGTATAACCAGGAGGAAGATCAGCTATCTGCACTTGAACCATGGGATAGAACGACAAAATGTGAGTAAAGCCCTCCAATCTCGTGGCATATGGCCTGAAAAAGAAATTGTGGTTCGAAATCATAAAAGAAAGAGAAGACACCTCGAGGAATCCCCATATTATACCAACTCCACACTCAAGAGCATAGAAGTTTCCTCAGTCTATTGGAAAAACGCTTTGCAACTATTTTATACATAACAATGCACATACTTATAGGTCTATACTCGCCAGCTTTACATGGTTTCATTGTTTTGGGAATAAATCAAATAAGATTAGCATTGTAGTTATCTAGAATTGCCCCACTATTCATAATATCAAGAGCTACTTGTTTGCGCCACCGACAAGTTCCCAATGTTTCAGAAAAAAGCCTGCATTGAAACCGTCCACTCCTGGACCTTTCTTTGGAGCCATCTGAAAAAAGCATTCTTAACCTCCTCGGTTGTGAAGGGATATCAGCATCCATGCTATTAAGAAAAGGCTCAATCTCTTCCATTGTGAGAAGGCTCGAAGTGAAAATATCCTTGAAATGTTCTTTTAAAACTTCCGTAACTTGATTATCCTTAGTGAGCCATATGCCATTACTATCCTCTATCCCTTGGACGGTGTTCCGAGACCTTATGATTTTTTCTCTTTGGTGAAAGAACCTTGTATTTTGATTGCCGAAAGTAGAGCCAATTGGTCCTAGAATGTTGAGACTACATGATTTCTTCCCTTCTCTGCAAGACATTATGTTCCTTTGTAAGATCCTTAATCTCGCGGAGGACCTCTTCAAACTGATTACCCCTTTCTAACCTTGAAATCCTATATTTTATCGCCCTTGTTCGTCGTTAGACCACACCAAACGTGTTCCTGTCCCATGCACTGCAGCTCTCGGCAAGCCTACCAAGTCTCTGCCATAAATCTGCTCCTCCCCCATGGGACCATCTATACGAAATCAGATATGAAATTCCTGCGTGGGTCGTCCACATATGTACATAGTGAAGCATGCGTTTCACCCTTCTTCTCGTTACCTTCCATTGTAAAGATGGTCGAAGTTAGGGCCACAAAGGTGTGTGACCCTCGATCCGTGAAATCTATCAAGTCACAAAGGGTTTTCAAAAACCCTATCCCGACGTTCCCTATTATTATTCCCATCCACTTGTCGAATACAAAAAGTAAAAGGGTTCCCTGCATATTTAAGATCAAGAAAGTCCATTTCACTCAAAATATCACGAAATTTGGATAATTGAATGTAACTTTCACCAAGCCCTTCTTCCTTATCCATCTTTGTATTTACCGAATTGAAGTCAACGGCAACATATCACATACAAGTAGGACGAGGTTTAAGTATTCTACGCAACTCCAAAGAGTGACATCTAGCAGCTCTATCAGGATATCCATAGAAATTGTAAACCTCCTTTTCACTCCATCTTCCTATTTAATAAAATTATAATCAATATAGCGGTGATTAAATCTATTGACGCTCACTTGCATAGTACCCTTCTAAAGGAGGGCTAAGCCGCCACTCCTTCCCATACATTCAACTGTAAGACAATTTTAATACCCTAGACGAACACGAACACTTTACATCTCATTCTTCTTAAGCTTATTTTCAATAAAAAACCCAAGCTAGCTTCTTGTTGCCTCATGATATCGCGAAGCGAGATGATCATACATGGGTTCCCAAGCCCACATGCGTTCTAACACAAGAGCGACACTATGATTGGCGGGGGTGCATCACAACTACCTCCATTAATTCATTTCAGATATTTGAGGCGCCCTTTTCCATTATTCAAACTGAATAATCAGAGACCCGGTTACGGTTCTTATTTCAGGGTATCACAATCCCGCCTCCTTTTCTCACACTCTACACCCCTGCCCCTTCTAACTTTACCTCCACCAAGACCACCTTTTACTCCTTTCTCAGATCTGTTGCCCATGAAAGTTTGCAATGTAAGTATAAAATACAGGATCAAATACTCTAGAGGGGGGGGGGGGGGGGAGGGGGTTGAATAGAATATGGAAACTTTTTCTAAAACTTAGTCTTTCGAAAAGTTGAGATAAGCCACTAAAAGAATCTCAAGGCCTTGGAAGATTTTTGATAAAAGACAGAAGCTTTCTAAGAACCAGTGAAAGCTTCAAGGCCTTGAGCTGTGAAATACTTCAAGCCTCTGAGTAACCTTTTTTGTGCTAGATGGTTTGCAGTGAAATAGAACAGTACTGTAAAGTAAAGAACACAAGGTTTTTACAGAGTTCAGTCACAGTTGGACTTAATCTCTGCCTGAGGGATCTAATCCCTCCGGGATTTGAAAAATACTTTTTATTCAACAACCAGATTTAGCCCTAGATCTCAAGACTAAGTGAGTAGCCTTACACCTATACAGCTTGTGGTTCCCAACCTATCTAGTAACAACTACAATCTGTTAAAACAATAAGAACCTCTTGTTATTCACTTGAACAACTAAAATTCTAAGTTTGTGAGGTTTAAGAAATCAGAATGATAACACAAATTAAGTACAAGTAATGAAGAACACAGAGATGAAATAAGCTAGTGAAGCTTGGATGTGTTCTTCAGCTTTTCATGATGATTGATCTTCTTGTTCAGCCGTGCTGAGAGCTTGATTTGATTCAAGAGTTGATTGTATGATCTCCACATAGTAAACACTCTTATTTCTGAATGATAAGTCTTCACACAGTCTCTCTTTTTATTTGAAATTCAAACTAAAACTTATATCCAGCTGCAATAACTGAATGAGATATTTTAGGAACTGCCTTCCCTAAAAATCCTCTCCCAAACATGCTTCTTTCAACAGCTATGAATGGATAGCCATTTGAATTTGTTGTGAGGGGTTTGAACGACGAATGATCCTACAAAAAACTTGATTTCAAAGTCTACCAAAATCAAGAAAATAAATCAACATAGAACTGACTATTTGGCATAACAGTTTCTGCAAGAAACTAGGCCAACAAATTTGATAACTAGATAAAATTATGATTAAGACTTATATCAAGTCATTAACCAATCACAATTCCACTGATAACCACCTGCAAGACAGAATTAGTTAAGCTAAAAAGACTGTCAGCAGCTCAAGGCAAATCTCAAGGCCTTGGAGCTTTGTGACATTCTTCACAGTTTTGAACTTAAAGCTTTCCAATCCTTGATTCAATCAAGCTGTGAACCCTTTGAGTGTTTGAAACACATAAATATAGTCCAAGAATATTTGTAAGACACATTAAATCAACAACTGATCCAATTCTACACCTGCATACACAAGATTGTTAAAGCAGGCATAACCAATTCAAAGGCAACCGTAAACCTTCAAGGCCTTGGAGCCTTGACCATTGTCACCACTGTCCTTAAAATTATTTGAACATGTGTCTCCACTGTCTTTCATCATCTTCAATAAACATCCACAATTCGTACTTCATATCAAGGTAGAGAAATTGAATTATCAGCCAATTTTTTCCTTTGGGTTGTGATTGAAGTTAGTATCACTAACCTTAAGTTTAGGTCCGATCCCAAGGAGCCTTGTCTGCTAACTGTCTTTTCTTCCCTTCGTTGCTGGTTGGGGCTTTAGTAGACTCAGTACCATCCGAACCAATCGGATTGGTGAACACAATCATGGAATTAGAAAGGCCTGTCTCCACATTCTCGAATTCCATGTCTTCTGATCCTTATTCGCTGCCGCTAAAACCCCATTAATACCCATCATAGGAGATTTTTTCATCCTCGGAATCTCCTTCATATGTGTTAGTGTTCTTCGGTGAACTCAGCGTTTCTTTCCCATCCATTGGAATCTTCTTCTTTCTAGGTGGTGGGCGGAAATTTAGCCATATACCAAACCCCTGATTCCTCGGTTTTATTCTTACATTCGTTAGTGTAGTAGTTGGTACACCGGCACCAATCACAAATATTCATAATTCTTTCGTACTTGTATTCGAGACAAATATGATATCCCAACGCCTTTATGAAACCTCCCTTTCGAAGTGGCTTCGTCGGATAGATTCTAACTCTTGATCGCAAATGTTAACCATCATCGCATGAGAAAACCCTAATTTCGTTTACAGTATCTCCCATACTTTGTTAATAGCTTTGTGTACGCCTTCATCTGTTCGGAGGAATAGAGGCAGGTTTCTAATCTGCATCCACACATCAACAGAGTTAAAAACTAGATTGTTCGACCTTGCACTTGGAACCCAGGGTTGCAGCAAGACTATGTGGCCTTCGTATAGCCACGATACGCCTTTCAGGACTCTCTCCAAGGTCTCCTAAGAGGGAAAGATACAACGAAGCGATTTGGACTTATTTTGTTCATACTTATTTCCTCCCCTTCTTTCCAAAGTTTCTTGAAGAAAGTGTTCAGGGGCCACATGTTGAAGTTGATGGTGGAGTAAGAAAGCTCTGATATGACACATACTTAGTTCTTCCTCGAAATCGAAAGTGTCTTCTTCTTCCGCAGACACTTTCGGGGTTCACCTCATGCTCACCGACGACATCGCCAAGGCTAAGTTTGCATCTCATTTCTCTCCGAAAAACTCGGAGATAGGGTTGGCCTCGTGAAAAGCTATCAGTTATGTAACCATACTCTCAAGTCTTTTTGGGTGTGTTCATATAAAAGAAGGCTTTGTTGGGAGATATATTTCGTTTGCTAACTTTTTATCATTTTAGTTTTTTTATTATTAAAACATTTAACCTGGTTCGGACTCGAGACCTCATGCAGCGACTTCAAACACTCTACCACTGAGCTAGCCCCCATTAGTCTTTCGTGTTATGTCTATGTGACAGTAAGTGAAGGATAAAGAATTGCTCGACATCTCGCGACTTTTGGGGGTTCATTGTGAAATTTAGAATTAGGGGCCCTTGTGCTGATATCTAGAATTTTGTTTAATGTCATACTTCATTCGTTTCTTCTAGTATGTCATTCTTTGACTTTTCAACATGTTAGTAAGTCACTTTGAATCGGTGATTTAGATAGAAAAACGATATAGTTTTTTTGGCCTATTGTCCATGATGTTGTAGAGTAAAGTTTACTCTACAACGCCATGCAAAGATTGCCAAATTCTTATATTGTTTGTTAATAAAATTTTGGGGTTAAAGCGACTCAGTGAATAGTGACAAAAAGTGAAGCATGTTATTCCTAAAGAAACAGAGGTAGTAACATGGAAAAAAGAAAACAATTCATAAATTTAGAGACTGGTGAGTTATGACATTCTTTCTTTGTTTATTCGAACAATACAAAGAAAATAAGTAATAACAATATTTATAGTGAACGATAAAGAATAGCTCCCCATGCATGATGGGTTAAATTTTGTATTGAGATTAATAATTACTCAATAGAAAATTCAACATCAAAACCCAGTATGCTCCTACAGGAGGCCTAAAACTGTCTTGGATCAAATTCAGGCTAATTTTTTTAGAAAAAACATGATGCCTTAGACCCTCTAAACAACATTTCCAAGCAATTACCATCACTCCGTAATTACCGATCCTTTCAACTTTGTCCAGTTTTTCAGTAGTTATCTCCCTCCCAAGGAGATAACTGCCTTCATAACTACCCGTTTTGACTTCTTTAGCAATTACTGAAAGTTACTGTCAGTTATCTGTTGTTTTTATCCAGTCAATTCCTACATTCAGTCTTTGCTTTTCCCGAAATCTATTACCAAATTTCTTCTGTCCGAATCTATGGCGTCAAGATCTCGAAATACACAACTGGATTTCCTCTCTGGAAAATCTCCAGAGGAAATTAACGACATAATGTTCCACCTACAACTCACTGACAAGGAGAAAAAAGGATGTAAACTTCAGGAATCACCGCTTGCTAAGGGCTAAGAAATCTGTCGTCGCAGTGTATTCGGTAAGATCATCACAACCCGAAATATCAACATGAGCCACTTAAAGAATATGATGGCTAGGGCCTGGAAAGATCCTGAAGGTTTTGAAGTTAAAACTTTGGGAGAAAATTTGTCCATTTGTTCTCGAATCTGCGGAGCAAGTGGAATCCATTGTGGAGTCACATCCTTGGTTATACAAAGGGGATATGATATTCATGGAAAAATAGTACCGTTGGAGGAAGATGTTGGAAGTACGCTACACCAGAGCAGTTATATGGATGCAGATTTGGTATTTGTATCCAGATTGTCAAACTACGACCTTTTCTGAGGATATAGGTAAATCTCTTGGAATAGTGCACGAGATCGTTATCCCCACCAGTGGACGCTAGTTGGACGCTGTATTTGCATGAAAGTGATGATTGATGTTGGTGAACCACTCAGTCGTGCGGAACTTAGCAACTTTTTCTGCAGAGCGTCAAGAATGAGCTTTCATTCGCTACGAGAAGTTGTCGAACCTTTTTCATCATTGTGGTCATATGGGCCATGATATCAAAGAATGTCCAGTCGCTCTAGGATTGGGTATTCCTATTGAGGATGTACCCTTACGTTATGGGAATTGGATGATGGCCACTGCCATGCTTAACTTCGTCTCGGGGTATAACACAGACATGTCTTCGGCTTTCAGGCCATCAACGTTATCACCAGAAGAATGGAAGAAAAAATTCCATATTGACAATGTGCAAAAGAATAATTTCACAGGAGGCAGTCAAGAGAAAAGTGACTCAGAACCGGATCCTGAGTCAGATGAGAGACAGTTTCTGTCCAGGCAGCGAGAAAAGGCGTCACACAGAGAGTACATTTGCAGAGATGTCAGATGCAAATGTAGGTCAAGATGATCCCCTTCAAGATGAGGAAATTACCATCCGTCAACGTGCTACTCAAAATTGGTATTTCAATTTAGCTCCTTTTGAGGAGCGTTTTGTTAATGGTTGAAATTTAGGAGAGGCCTTGGATCACTCTGCCTTGGCAAAGATCTCTGACATGGATGCTCGGGTTAATGAAAATTCAGTGTCAGGTGAAAAAAGATCACCGGAAGAAATGACGAATCCGGAGGAAATAGTCGTGGAAGAGCCCAAAAGGGTTAAATCGGGAAATCGAGACAGTTCTCTTTCCCCCATATCGGCAGAGGTTGGCTCCTACCAACCCTGCCGTCCGCAATGAGGATCATAAGTTGGAACGTTACACGTTTGGGAGTTCCTCTACGTTCAAAAGTTTTAACTCCCTGGTTAGGGATAAGCATCCATACATAGTTTTACTTATGGAAAAAAATATGCTTATTCCTCAGGAGGATTCTGTTCGTATAAAGTTGGGATTTGATTTTAGTTATCATGTTTCCAATATTGGCTTAAGTGGTGGTTTGTCCTTGTTTTGGAACAAAAGTTTGGATGTGCATATCCTCTTCATAAATAGTTTTCATATCCACTGTTTTGTTAGGCCTTATGAATTTGGCTCTACTCCATTTTATTTCACCTGATTCTACGGTGATCCAATCACTCAAAACTGAAGATTTTCTTGGGATATTTGAAGACGTTTAAAACCTAACAGTTGTTCTCCGTGGTTGGTTGTTGGAAATTTGAACGAAATACTTTCAAACTCAGAAAAAGTTGGTTGGAATGGTTGTCGTTTGTCGCAAATTCAAGATTTCGGGGATACGCTGTCGGATTGTGGTTTGTTCAATTTGGTGTATAGAGGAGAATACTTTACCTGGTGGAATGGCCGATCTCATTCCTACTCGGTTTAGGAAAGATTGGATAGAGCGGTATCAAGCACTGAATGGGATACAAGTTTTCCCTTTAAGTTGGTAGAAGTGCTTCCACATGTGGGCTCGGACCACTTTCCTCTTCTAGTGACGGCATCAAAGATGATTATTCCGGCTGGCTTGCCTCGAGGCTTCCATTTCGCGGCTGAATGGGCTCGATGTCAGGACTGTCGTGATACCATCCAGCAGGTGTGTCCTACAACTACACCTAATGCTAATTATATACATGCTTTTCTCATAGAATTATTACTACTATAAATCATCGTCGTAGATGGGGAAAACATATTTTTTCTGACACTGTTAAGGAGAAGAATTATCTGCTGCATCGTCTTGCTGCTCTGAATAAAAAAGATTTTTGCCCCAATGTCCTAAATGAGAGAAAAAAATCTGCTAGACTTCAAAACTTGTTAGCAAATGAGGAATTAATGTGGAAACAGAAATCTTGTGTCAATTGGATACGTGAAGGTGATCGAAATACTAATTTTTTCATGAAATAGCCTCTGACAGAAAATGAAAAAAATACTATCACGACTAATTATAGTCCTGCTGGTTTTTTATAGATTGACTTGGAAGAAAAAAAAAAATTATTTTGGGAATTCTTATAAAGATCTATTCAAGTCTAATCCTGATTTGTTCTCCCAAGCCATTTCAAGTATAAAATCTTGCATTACATCTGAAATGTATGATTTTTTAAGTTCACCTTTTACAGAAGAAGAAATTATTGATGATGTTCATTCTATTTGTCCTTTAAAAGCCCTGGGTCCTGATGGTATTTTGGGACATTATTGGTCAAGATGTTGTTGATATGTTTTTATATTTCCTAAACAATGGTGGGGACATTTCTAGTATAAATCAAACTTGCATTGCCTTAATCCCAAAACTAAAATCTCCTAAGTCCGTGGTGTATTTTCGTCCATTTAGCCTTTGTAATGTTTCTTATAAAATTATTTCTATATTATTGCGAACCGACTTAAAAATATTCTTCCTATTATTATTGACCAGGCTCAATCCGCTTTCATAAGGCCGCCACATTTATGATAATTCTATCATAAATTTTGAAACGATTCTCACAATCCAAAATCAGAAAAACACTATGGGGTCCTTTTCTTTAAAACTTGATATGGCTAAACCTTATGACATGATAGAATGGTCCTACCTTCATCAAGTTCTTCTAAAAATGGGTTTCCCTACAAACTTCACTAACCGGATCATGTCTTGTGTGACCTATGTTTCTTTTTCTATCTTAATAAATGGTCAACAAACTGATTATTTTACCCCTACTAGGGGAATTCATGAGGGTGATCCTATAAGCCCTTACCTTTATATTATTTGTACCGCAGGTTTATCTTGTCTAATTAATGATGCTATCGCTAATAATATTCTTCAGGGTGTTAAACCTAGTTTTTATTCTCCTAGCATTACTCATGTTTTATTCGCGGACGATATTATCCTTTTTTTTAAGGCAACAAAAGAAAATGCAATTTCTATAATCTCCATCCTTTATCATTACTGTGAGTCTTTGGGACAGTTAATAAACACGAATAAACCTGCTGTTGTTTTCGGACAAAAAGTCCCAACTGACACTCGTAATTGCATTTCTCAAATTCTGCAAATTCCTATATCCGCTATGCATGCTAATTATTTAGGCCTGCCTGCTGTTATTGGGAGAAATAAGAAAAACCTTTTGAACACCTAAAAACCAAAATTTGGAACGAAGTCAGTGGTTGGAAAGAATCTTATTTTATCTCCTGGGGGCAAAGAAACTCTTATTAAATCGTTATTCAAGCTATCCCAACCTATATCATGTCTAATTTTCTTCTTCTAAGTTCCTTTTCGGATGATTTACAAAACAATTTTACTAACTTTTGGTGGACCAATGATCTTGACAAGAAAAAAACTATTTGGAAAAAATGGGATAGCTTATGTTTCCCTATAAGTGTTGGTGGTTTAGGTTTTCGTCATATGTATTCTTTTAATATTGCCTTACTTGGGAAGCAAGCTTGGAAAATCCTTACTAACCTAAGTTCCCTTCTTTCAAGAGTCCTCAAAGGCAAGTCCATAAATCTAATATTATATCTGCTGATTCGAATACCACTCTTCTTATATTCGGAAAAGCATTGTTAAAGCTAAAAACATTGTTTTTAATGGGATCCGCCAAGGCATTGGTAATGGACAAAATATTTTAATCTACCACAATAGATGGATCCCTATTGGTCTTGGTAGGGAACCTCTTAGCTATCCAACCTTAACTTTGGACTCAAAAGTTTCTTCTATTATTAGCTCAAATTTTACTTGGAACATCCATTTATTAAAATCCAATTTTTCCGAAGATGAAGCCGAGGCCATCATCCAAATTCCTTTAATTTCGCCTCAAAATCCAGATTACTTTATTTGGTCACAAACCGAACATGGAGATTACTCTGTGAAATCAGCTTATTTTATGTCCGTCGCCAATTTTACAATTTCATTCTTTTGCTAACAGTGTTTCTAATTCCACAAACAACTTCAATCATTTCTGGAAAAAAATGTGGAATATGAATATTCCAAGTAAAATAAAAAAATTTATTTTGCGAATTTACAACCGCTGTAATGAAACAAAGGATAACCTTCTTAAAAGAGGGATGTCTTTACCTTTGAATTGGTGTTCTTGCAAAACGGTGGATGAATCTGCTCCGCATCTTTTCTTCGACTGTAACTAGAGTCGAAAACTTTTTGCTTCTCCCATTATAGATCTGCATCCTTTAGGTTCCTCTCTACCGTTTTCTCTTAGATTGAAACAACTTTTCATGTCTTTAGACTTGCAACATCAACATATCTTGTGCTTCCTTCTTTGGCATATTTGGCTAGAAAGAAATAGAAGCATTTTTAAATCAGAATCTAAAGATATTTCAGATCTAGCGATTCATATCATTGCTGAAAACAAAGATTTTCAAGATAATACTTATCTTGTTCGGGAAGTGTTACCCATGTGCCACGTCAGCACGCCGCGTGGCATGCCACACCAACACCTATGCTGAACAGATCGGCCGACGGTGGAGTTATTCGAAACTCTGAAGGAAGCTTTGTCTTAGCTATGGCTTTTCAGATTCCATTCTCAACGGATTCCCTTATTGCAGAAGCTTACGCCATGCTTCAAGCTATTTCAGAAGTGAAAGCTAGATGATTTACAAGCTTGATTGTGGAGACAGATAAAAAAAAACCCTAGCTTTAAATCTACAGAAGAAGGCGCCGTCGGAGGGCTTCTCGGAGAAGAATCGTTTGTTAGCTATGGTCTTCTACAAGCTTCGGGAGTTTATATACTCTAGGATTTCTTGGTGTTCCAGTAGCCAGAATGGGCTTGCTCATTGTATTGCAAAAATGGGCCTTAGTTCTAATGTAACTTCGTATTGGGCTTCAACTTGCCCACCCGGCTTGTATAACTCTTGGACTCTAGAACATAGTCTAACTATTTAAATAAATACAAGCCTATTTAAAAAAAACATTAAAACCCGTGTAGAGAATTTGCAAGGAAATCAACAAATGGGTGCTAGCTCAGTGGCAGAGCGTTTGAAGCCCCTACATGAGGTCACGGGTTCAAACCCGGCTACATGATGTAATTCTCAAAAAATAAAATAAAATAAAATAAGAAAAAGAAGAAAACTGCAACAAGATGGGCATTTATGGTGGCTATATATATAAATATATATTAGGTCAAGGTAATTTGTTCAACTCTACATATATTCATCTCTCTACTGCCTCTATATATATATAGAGAGAGAGATGGGGACTCCGATGTCTGGGTGGAAAAAGGTAAAATTCATACATATATATTGCATGTGCTAGAAGAGACCTGAACAGACAGAAGAGACCACAAGCTTGGATTGGCGCACAGGGCCGTCTCTAGCGTTTCGAGGGTCCGAGGTGAGCATTAAATTTGAGGGCCCCCAAATAATTTATTCACATGTTTTATCTTGCATATTTTTATTTTTACAAGAAAAAAAATATTTTTTTCTGTCTGAACCAATCTCTGTTTCTCACTTCTATAAATGTAGATATATTAATTTAATCATCATACTCAAACTATTTATGATAAACATAAAAGAAAAAGTATGTACAACTACTAATATATTCTTAGTTTTTTAAATATTTTGGGCCCCCAAATTTTTGGGGCCTAGGCGGCTGCCTCAACCGCCTAGTGGTAGAGACGGCCCTGTTGGCACATCAAGAAGAGACTTGAACAGGAAACATACATGCTAGGTAACTGCAGCCTCAACATTGCTTCAATTTGTTTCCGTTTATTTCTTTTTCTCTTTCGACTGTTCTCGTGTTCTCTAGCTACTGCGATTAATGTATATGAGACTGTTCTCGGATATATACATACTATTGGACCAACGGGGGAGATATTAATCTTCTGTCTATAGATGCAAGTATAACTATATCCAGCCCTTGTAGCTACGTTTCTGTCATTCAAGTAGCTAGAGGAGACCTGCACACGATACAGCAACAGTTGCTTCCTCAAAACCTTTGTTTGTGCTTCTTTACTTACTAGTTAAATCAATTTGTGGTATGAACTTTCATGGTGACATCGGTCAAGAGAATTAAGACCACTAAAAAATTCTTTAATCATTCTGCTAAACGAATGATTAAACCCGTTCAACCCTTGAAGGGCAAGAAGGCTCTAAGCATTCATAGATCTACAACATGAATCAAAGAGGAATAATCATGTGTACCTTTTCTTCCTTAGCTCCTAGCGCAGCTGATTGATCTTGTTGTTGTTGCTTGTTTTCACGCGCCTTCACCTTTTGATCTTGATCCCACCGGTCTTTGTGTTAATCACGAGGATGAACACCTTGATTCACCCCACGTACCACCTTCTTGGATGAAGTTGGAGAGAGACTAGGGTTCTCTACAACTTGAGAATGAATGTGGAAAAAATAACTTTATTGTATTATTCTCTATTATAATATGTAGGAGGATGCCTCCTTATATAGGCAAAACTTCTCCTAGGTTTGCACATAAATCCTTAGGGTTTGAGCCTTTGCTTCTAACCCATTTATGTTTGTGACATATTACAATTAACCCCATAAGGTTCTAGTAATTGCATTGGGCACCCCACATGGGCGCACCAATTGCTAACATCTCCCACTCGCACAGTGGGGCTGCTCTATCCACAAGTCATCTAGTCTCTATCAATCTCTCAACTATCTATCATCTATAAGAAGTATTATTGTGGCCGTGGCGTGTGACAAATGAGAGTTCATACAATCAGTAGTTCCATGCTCTAAACTCATACGAGACGAGCTAGCAGCAGGTGCACTCTACCATTTTAAAAGAAACGATGCGTAATAATAACGCTCGTATCCCCCAATTTCCTCTGATTGTCATCTCGTGGATCATGAGATCTTCGTTGTCCCGAAGGCAATGCTCCAATGAGTCTACATCTCCTTTATTATATTCATATCCTGCATGATCCCATAAGATCTTGTAGGTGGTCCCAATGAAATAACAAAGAGTGATGCAATGAGAATCTTCCGTTCCATCCATTGTGTTGCTTTGATTGGAATCAGCTGCTTTCCTAGCAGTGTCCGGAAGGCCGAATCATCCATAGACGTAAGGTGTCCTGCTAAAGTAGCATCACTGACCCGTCTCTCCACAACACAGATAAAAGTACTAAGGGTCTACTGTGTCAATCACATTTGTATGATCGACGAGGCTCACATGATGAGGAATCCCAGGGACTAATTCTACTCATCACCTCATGGTCACTCATAAGCGCGCGTTATTCAAGGAAATATGCACCATAGTGTTTGAACTCTGATCAGAGCGCATCTCTTATCCTGTAAGGACCACTATGCAAATGTCAATCCGGTAGCCCTTATGGTCTCCAGCCCGATTACTGCGATTTTACACTCTTGTGAACAGTAACCAGTTCTCGCATCTTGTTTTCTCCACGCAGACTGTACATGATTCGGGGTACTAATCATGTTCGATTGGCCATAACCAGTATTACCTTGGAACTTCTTTCCAATGCGACAATTGAGTCCGTCTGACAGGCTACTAGCTCTACTGATAGACATCTAGCTCTTATCATGGGCCTTATGCCTCATACTATAGGCATCTCTTATCATATCGTAGGCTCTCAGCGCTTATCGGGATTCTGTCTCATCTTCCGCCACACCTAGACATATCCAGGATATTGCGAAGGCGGTCGCTCCTGTGAGTGAGCCGACCTGGTGTCTGCGCGACATGCTCTATGCTAGTACCGAAAATGTAGCATATCATACATGTATCAAACAACATGTTGCTTAAAACAAATCCAATTAAAATCCAGTCAATCAATGTCTCCTGTACTCATCAACCATATTACCAATTATCGACTACCAAGTCCCATTTCTCTAAGTCAATCCACAAAGATGATTCTTAAGTGGTTTAGGAATGGGGTAAGCGAACACTTTGGCCCGTAGTCGATCCACTCCAAGGTTACTCTTCAGGTAGTCATTTCACCTTTTGTGAAATGTTACCCTTGACTATGTGTTTTACTTCACCGCAGTGCAAGAGCCGTATGCTAGCACTAATCATGGTAATCGGTTTTGTCGACAACTCATAAGCTTATCAGAAACCTTTTTAGTTAAATATATTGCTGCCTGGTGGCAGAACAGACAATCGTGCTTCGCTTCCATGGTTGATGGAGCGGTCTGATACGATCATGCAGCACTTATATTGCATTTGTTCCATGCGAGTCTATTTTCGAGCATGGGTAATAGCCTGAGTTGGATCGACGTGCATCTAGGTCCCCTACCCTAGTTAGCATTTATGGCTAACTAGTCGAAGCATCATCTTCGATAGTCATGGCACGCGATCCATCATATAGAGTATCCTGGTGACAACAATCTTGTGTCCTAAATTGGAATATCCTGAAATCCTATTCTTCCGATTGCATAGCGTTAGCTGGGTCCGAGTACGCACCATAGTGTATAGAAAACTGCTACCCCATCGGGCACTCTGGTTATCTGGTAATTCCTATATGGTGTCTTCTAGGGCACTCGTCTAGGCTCGTAAAGTATTGCGCTGAGCTACAGGAGTACATTTACTCCTTAGGGGACTCGAATCCTTAAGCTCCACTGGCCAATAGTGTGTTATCGATATTAAGTGACGTGATCATCAACTCTCTACTAGTGAGAGTGATACACATCGGTTTTCATTTTTTATCGTAAACATATAGTAAACGATCCCTGATGAAATACTGCTGTCCATAGGACTAGCCAAGATCACATATGGACTTATTTAGTTTACACACGTTCTGTGCATTCGACCTTGCGTCACCTCTAGGATTTCTCCATTGAGAAATTCAGTCATCACGTTTATCGAGAATGGTGCTGCAATCCATCATCACAACTATAGGTGCTACCAAGCGAATCAACGTAATTCTCGCTACCATATTAGGAGAATAACTCGTAGGATCGACGCAAACTCGTCGATGTCTACACTCAGAAAGAGTGTAGCCTTTTCGCTTCTACGAAATTCGTATGCCTTACCATGCTTCCGTCTGGGTCTCTGATTGACCTTGGAAATCCATTAATATCCTATAGGATTCCATCCAGTCGGAAAGTCAACCTAGTCTTAAATTTGGTTGGCCCTTTATAAACTCTTATTTATCATGTAAAGCTTAATATTCATTCTTCATAATTAGGGAACGATAAGGCCTAGGATTCTATCCTATCGTTTATGCAAGGTGATCCTAAATATCATCCCTTCGATCTCAAGCAGTCGATGGGGTATGTCCTATGAGAAATTCCTTTGCATGGGAGGATCATCATTTGATCTCATCCCTTATGGATGGGCACCTCGCTTGGGAAGTCACTCCCACTATCCGAAGGATTCTTGAGGAACTGATTCCTCGTAATCAACTAAGGAATGGGTATCTTCCAGGGGTTCCTCCATGGTCGTGGAGATCATCATCTCTACAAACATATCCCTTAATTATGGACATCTCCTATGAGAAATCATATATCTCGTGAATCCATTTTGTTATACTACTTATCGGCTGTTGCGTTTCAAATACGCAACCCCTAGAGTGCTCTGAATAGCATAAGAAGATACATTACTCCATGAAGATACATTTCTTCCATCTAGGGTGTAACTTTAAACTCCTTCTTGTCAGGTGATGAAGGATCCTGGGACAATATCCCAAATTCATCATTATCTTGCGTGGTGACCATCATGTCTTCCCCTTTGATGTCAAATCATCGGCGGGGTACGCTCCAAAGAATGTCCCTACGCAAAGAGGGTTCCTCTCCATACTCATAATCTATGATGGGCTGTTCACTAGGCATATTACTCCCACTTTACTGAATATCCGTAGGAACTATTTCCTGTTGATCATTCAGGGATGGGGTGTCATCCGGTGAAACCTTTGTTTCGTAGAGACTTATTTCTCAACGAACCTCTTCCTGACTTGAAATATAATTAGTACATAAGTCGCCGATCCCCATGGCCTAAGGTGACCTCATATAGTTTGCCTTTTGGTCCACATCTCGTAGGGTGCAGTGGCTACATACTTGGTGGACTTATGGTTAAGTATGTTAATAGCCGTTTAGCAAAGTGTCTCCTCCAAATAGGGAACATGTGTCTTGCAGGCGTTATCATACATCATACCATCTCTTGCAGTATCCTATTCCTCTTATACTCCACAGCATCCTGCTGGGGCGTGGGAATAGCCAACCGCCTTACTTTTTCTCTTCATCACATAGCTCTTTCTAAGATAGATACTCGCAGTCTCATTCTTGCCAAGGACGTATCCTTTTATCTAGACGGTTTTCTACCTTTTGTAGACACCTGTCTGAAGCACTCTTGTGCCTCAGACTTTTGTGGCCCAAGCACACATAGTTGAGACACAGCCATTTGTCTACAAATGTGATGGAACAGTAAGCACCATGTCTTCAGCTGTAACATTTAATGGAACACAATAACAAAATGAATAAGATACAAAGACTCAATAGTCCTTAATGCTCTACTGGATGATTTGCATTTTGCCTTTCATTTCCGGCAAGAACCACACACAGGTAAGGGTACCTTCGGCATAATCCAAGCAGGCATGCCCTAGCTAGCCTGAACATCCTTTCCTCTCATCGTGTGTCTTAATCTAGCGCGCCACATATCAGAATCATAAGTCATACTCTTAAGTTGACATCCAAGAATTATGAGGCGTAACTCATGATGGAATTGTAAGAACGCAAACAACATTTTATAACCATATCCAAAGTTAAAACTGTGACCAAAACAACTTTTGGTGGCTACTCCCTCAAAGATAATCCTTTGGATCCTTAGATGAGAAGTTAGTTCCAGGTCTGGCCGTTTCTCTAGTCTTAGGAAAACCTCTTTTTCCTCATTTGCGTTTGCCAGTCTTGGGCTATTACTAAAATTTTCTGTCGCTCGAAAAATTATGGAAAAATAACCGAAAAATAGGAAATTCAATTTGGAGTACCTAGGAAAAAACCGGATGAAAAATGACGGCATGAGAGGCCGTACGCGCCGACGTTGGCCATGTGCCACGTCAGCACGCCGCGTGGCATGCCACACCAACACCTATGCTGACGTCAGCTGCCACGACATCCCGCCATGTTAGCTGCCACTTCAGATGACTCGTGTACACCACGTCATCTGCCATGTCATCCCTAGCCATGTCAGGAGTCCGCCGCCGGCCCCTTGGCGTGTGGCAGCGCGTAGAGGTGGCGCCGGTGGTGCGTGAAACCCCCGCGCCGCCTTCCCGTGCTCCGTTCCCGATGAAATTAATATTTCTGGGATCGTCTTTTCGTCTTGATCCCGATCATGTGTTTAAAAACCAATTTTAACAAGTTTTTAAAAAAACACGTTCTACATATTGGATCTAACATTCCAGATTAATACATTTCCGAAACTTTAAAAGGGGCATATATTTTTCATCATTAGTCCAAAAATTATAAAATTTATATTTTTGGAATCCTCGTGAAAAACCCTATCCAACCATATAGGTCTTGCCTATAGATTATGAAAATTTAAAAACTCGATTTTCTAATGTGTTCAAGTTTTGGGTTCAAACTACGAGGCACGAAAAACAAGCCTAGGGCTCTGATACCAATGAAAGGCAGGAAGGATCTAAGCATTCATAGATCTACAACATGAATCAAAGCAGAATAATCATGCGTACCTTTTCTTCCTTAGCTCCTAGCGCAGCGGATTGATTTGTTGTTGTTGCTTGTTTTCACGCGCCTTAACCTCTTGATCTTGATCCCACCGGTCTTAGTGTTAATGACGAGGAAGAAAACCTTGATTCACCCCACGTACCACCTTCTTGGATGAAGTTGGAGAGAGACTAGGGTTCTCTACAACTTGAGAATGAATGTGGACAGAATAACTTTACTGTATTATTCTCTATTATAATATGTAGGAGGATGCCTCCTTATATAAGCAAAACTTCTCCTAGGTTTGCACATAAATCCTTGGGATTTGAGCCTTTGCTTCTAACCCCTTTAGGTTTGTGCCATATTACAATTAACCCCACAAGGTTGTAGTAAATGCATTGAGCACCCCACATGGGCGCACCAATTGCTAACAACCCTAACCCTATGACACGATTAGAAAACCCTTTATTTTTCCTCTCATTCAAGTACATACGACATGAATGAGAAACAAAAGAAATTCACTTGAGGGAGGTTCTTACAAACATTTTGATTCCCCAACTTGAAGTGTTTTCTATTTTTCCTATTAGCCAGACTTGAAGTGAGTGTAAATGTGATTGTTGTAACCTTAGAGGTTTGCGATTCACTCTTCTTCTCAGATTTTAGACGAATATGGAGGACTGTTTGATGTTTGCGGAGAAGATGGAGTATAAGAAGACAAGGAAGCATAAACGAATATATAAGAAGGCGAGAAACCGTTTCCATCCAAGCATGGGTAAGTTGTTGCATAAGCAAGTGAAAATGTTGAAGATTCGGTTACAACATCGTGTTGGGTGGCTTCTTGCGAGGATTGGCGTGTCATACTAGATCGCGGGCGTGATTACGAGTGCTTTCTGTTGAATTCTATCTCAAATCAGAAAATTCAACTCCCAAAAGTAGCAACTAAGCTTAGGGGTGGGTATTGCTTCTCCCAATGTATTCTCCCAGCACCTCCAACTGAAAAACAAAAAAGCACGGCGGTGTTACTTTTCTGGCAACACCTTCCTGGCTTTATATACTGCAAAGTTGTTTGGCGTGGTTGGATTGGCTGTGTGTACTCTACGTACCCTGAATGCATTCGATATGTAGCCATCTCTTGCAACGAGAAAATATATGTTACTTCACAAAACAAGAAGCTGCTATGTGAATTTGAGCCATGGTCAGGAACATTCCGGCAAAACCTGGTCGACGCGGGGGGGGGGGGGGGGGGGGTGAATTGTTCATTGTTCAAAGGTTTTCAGAATCCATACTGGGAATCTACAAATTGGACACTGCACTTGGCAAGTGGTTGAAAGTGCAGTGCTTATGTTAGCATTTGGTGCGCCCATGTGGGGTGCACAATGCAATTATCCTAAACTTATGGGTTTAGGAGAGACAAGCTCAAACCTTATGGGGTTAGTAGCAAGGACATAAACCCTATGGGGTAATGTTGCAATTGGGTATAAGTCTGTCTATATAAGGAGACAACCTCCTACATTATTATGTGCTAGAGACATAATAATAATACACTACTGTAGAGATCATGTGCTATTCATAATACAGTAAACCCTAGACTCTCTCTCTAACTAGTCTCCATTGGTGGAACTTGGTGTGGATTAGAGATTTTGTCCTAGTGATTCGAGCCAGACTGTGGGAGCAAGGTGGGCACGTGAAAACAAGCATCCTAGGATCATCCGTTGTGCTTAGGAGCTAAGGAAGACAAGGTAAACACATGAATCTTCCGCTATAATTCATGTTGTAGATCTGTATGTGATAGATCATGTTCGTCCTTCATTGGTATCAAAGCCTTAGGCCTGTTTTTCGTGCCTCCTTATGCGTACCCGAATCAGTTTAGAAAATCGAGTTTTTGAAAATTCATAATCTGTTAGTGAAACCTATATGGTTAGATAGAGTTTTTCTCGAGGATTCCAGAATTATAAATTTTGTAATTTTTGGACCAACAGAGAATTAGTTATGAATATTTAAAGATTCGGAACAGTATAAATCTGGACTGTTAGATCTGAGCTGTAAAAAGATTTCTTTCAAAAGGTGTTAAAATTGAGTTTTGAACACATAAACGGAATCAGGGTGAAAAGACGAGTCCAGCGATATAAGGATCGCCGAAAACGGAGGCCGAGAAGGCGGCGCGTGGGCTTCACGCGCCACCGACGCCGCCTCCACGCGCGGCCACGCGCCGCACGCGCCAAAGGGCGGCGGCGGACTGCTGACGTGGATAGGGATGACGTGGCAGGTGACGTGGCAGTGTCACGTCATCACTAGGGTTGACGTGGCGATGCATGGCAGCCACATAGCAGCTAATGTGTCATATGACGTGGAGGGTGCCGTGGCAGCTGATGCCACGTGGCATGCTGACGTGGCACTCGGCCGACGTCGGCGCGTGCGCCCTCCTCCGGCCACCATTTTTCACCAATTTTTTTTCTACATGCTCAGAATTAAATTTCATATTTTTTAGAAATTTTTCATAATATTTGGAAAAACAGAAAATTTTATTATTTTCCAGATTAATTAATTAAGTGTTTAGCACACTTTCCGAGACAGTTAGACGTCCTTAAACACACTGTTTTGAGCCCAAATTTTTTCGGGAGACTTAGGACATTTTTCCCTACCTTATAAGATAGGAGGTGAGATCCTAGGTAATTGGGCCCATTTTTCGATCTTATTAGTTGAATGATTTATTGCTTAATAATTTCCAACAATTATTCTTTAATTCTGGAAATTTCTTAAAAATTTCAGTACGTTTATTTTATTATTATACATTCTGTTGTGGGTTGAATGGATGTGTTTGATGCATGGATGTGTCTTAGATGTTTTTATATTTGGTTTTGGTTTTGAATATGTTATCAATTAAAATACGGTCTGCGTGTCGTGCCTCTCTACATACTCTAGTGTCTTCTCTTCTCATCTTTTTTTTTTTTGTCAAAGTCTTCTCTTCTCATCTAAATCGCCTATTAGAGGTTACTTCTTATTAGAAATAAGATAGTTAGTGAAGATTGAAGACTAGAAGCTTGAAGAGAGGTGGCCAAACCAACAGCTATGGCGCGAGGTGCATGGAGCAAAAGAGACGAACAGGGAAGCTTCAAGGAGCACTCGAGATAAGCGAGATCCATGAGGCGAGAAGTTCAAGAATTGCTCAAAACATACTCTCAATAGTGGGAATGCACCTTAGGGGCCACATCCATTGCATATTTATTTATGCTTGTGCTTGTTTTATGTTATAACTGCGTGTGATTGGATACAACTGTATAACCTCGCATGCTAAAGAACTAAAACAAAAGAGCTCACATTATACATGATTGAAACTAATAGGGAATCATAAGTGACGATATTTGATTCCTAGAATTGCTACTAGGTTTTGGTGGAGTCCTTATGATGAGCTATGAAATTTTAATCTATGTATCATGTTATTTCGGAGCTAAGAAAATGCTAGTATTAATTTCCTATGCAATGTCTCAAGATCAATCGTGTCTAAATCGAAACTGTAAAGGCTAAAATGATGACAACAACGATATGACGAGTCATCGTAACCAAATCGTTGGACATAGTTTGTCAAATCACGTACAAGTATGGTCGAACATGTGATGAATAGTTGTCACAGCAGCACATGAACATTATCTTTAGGCTAACCAATAGTGGGAGGCAGTCAAGATAATGTCATAGAGCATGTTATGCCAAGGTGGGGTGACCTCATCAGCAAGTTCTATACCACTTTGAAATTCAAAGATTGTAGGAATGAGCCAAAGAAGAATCTTGGATCCACCTTAGCCATTTGCCTCATTAAAATTGTGAGTAGTGACTCATAAATCCCGCCTTGAACTATCAAACTCAAATCATAAAAAAATTGGCACTCGACTATAGTATCTGAGATTAGTACTCAACTATAGAATCTGAGATTCATGCCGTTTATGATGAAATGTTTAAGTTATCTGATTAGCAATTTATTGCTATCTCTGCCACGTTTCATGAAAATGACATGAGAACGTTATTTGACACACTTTGAGAGTGTCAAGATGCTTGGATAAGACCAAACATCACTCCGTCCTAGGATCTAAGCAACCGAGTGATTGCTTAGAATACTAGTTCAGCATACTTCTGAAGTCTAAGCAATATATGATTGCTAAAAGGCTGTGAATGAAGTATGATCGGCATATTTAGTCCCTATCCCGGTATTAGGACCGTGAGGAACATGCGGGGGGCAAGGATAAGGGAATAAGGGAGAAATATTGGTACATGACCAATAGCCCAAGACAGGCAAACGCAAGGGAGGAAAAGGATGTTTCCCTAAGACTAGAAGGCCAGATGTAACACCCCTATTTCTCAAGCGAGCTCTAAGTGCAATATCAGGTCTTTGGGGGCGAATTTGTAAATAGTATTGCACGGCTTTAAAGTTAGAATTTCGGAGTGTTGGCGATATTTGGAAGTTGCTAGAATGATTTTGAGGCAATAGAAATATTGGGGGCGGTTATGCAATTCTTTGAAATTAAGTAGAACATCTAATTCTAGTTTATACACTAAAGTTTGAAAAACTACACTTTCACCCCCCATGCATGAAGGCCACTTGTCAAACTCAACTTGACACCTACTAGATGAGGAGTCAACACCCCTCTTCACCAGCAATCTGGAAAAAAAAAGTCTTTCTCTCTCTCTCTCTCTCATCCTTCATCCTCATCCTCTTCTTCTTCCTCTATCTTCACTATGAACAACCACCACCAACTCCACCACAACACCACCGTCTTTGCTCCTCTTCCCGAAATTCTACTACCGGAGGTAGCCACCAACACCTGGAGCAAAACCCACAAATCAGTTTGAAGAATCATTGCGCTAGGAGAGAGAATTTTGGATTCAAAATTGAGGAACCCTAGCTCTTGATCGTCAAATTCTCCTATTCAGTGTCGAGTTACCGCGTTTTGAATATGGATTTGTGCTACTGATGTCTAGGCGAACCCAACAGACCCAAATAAGGTCACCAAATCGTCGGTTTCAGCGAGGGTCGCCGGAATTTGCTTCCCGTCGCCGGAAACTGCTTGAAGCAGTTCAAGAGCCGGTAAACTCGTGTTTTTCACCGTTAATTCACCTCTAATGGCCTTCCCTGAGGTCTCTATCTGACTTAGAGTGGAATAGCAGGTTGAAATTGTGAAGTTTTTGCCGTTAGCAGGTCGCTAGCTCGCCGGAATCCGCCATGTCCGGCGAGTTCCTTGAAGCTTCGGCCGGAAAGTAGTAAGTTACTCGTTTCTTCGCCGTTTTCACTTATGGTTGCACTCCCGTGACCCTAGTAACTCTAGGAGTACATTAGAGGTAGCAAATCAGGCCCAGATTGTAGTTTGATCGGTGTTAATTCGTGTGTTCATCATTTTTTTGTACTTGTGAACTAGCCATGTTCGTTGGCCCGTAACTTGCATGTTTCTTGACCTCTTCGCATAATTTTTGACTCTGTGGATCCATTGCGTGTAGTTCTACAACTTTCGTGTAGGTTTAATCTTCAAATTCGACCTCTAAATCCCTTGAATCTGAGCCTAAAGTTGGATAGAAAAGTTGTTCTTCAAGTTGTTGTTCTTGTCCTGCAAAAAGTGTCAACTTTGAATGTTGATATCTCCCTCGTTGTAAATCCGTTTTAGGTGATCCTTGTCTTTCTGAAAAGCTGGAAACTAGATCTATAACTCTCATTCAGAGTTCTTTGTTTGATTTCAAATCTAACCTATCTAATGTGGCCTTGAAGTGGGCTGGTTTGATGAGTTTTTGAACCATTAAAAGCTGAAATTTGTCCAAGTGTAGAGCTATGTTGATGTACCCATTTTCTGACATCTATAACTTCCTCAAATCTTAATGAAATATTGTTTTTCTTTCTCCTCTATGAAGCTCATGTATAATACTTCATTTCATCCTCTCTGGGTCAACTTTGATTTCTTAACGGATTTCTCACAAAACCAGCCTAAAAGTTGCTAGTTTGAACTCATCAAGCACTATTGAATTTTTCTAAGTATTGAATCGAAATTTTTGTTGAACTTTGAGTAGCGATATCTCTTTGAATATTTAGAGTTTCTAGGATTTCATATATGTTCTGGAATCCTTGAACTGTCATCTTCAAAACCCTATTTCCAGTTTCTTAAAACTCCTTCTCAATTGATCATAAATCAGTCGCAAAGTTGCCTACTTGAAACGACTTTTCGCTATCTGTGATATTCGGTTTTGACCATTTGAATGACATTTCTGGCCTTAGCGTTCTTCACGAAACTTGTTCGTATTCATATTCTGAGTCTAAAAATCAAGTTTGACCAATGTTGACTTTTCGAAAACTCTACTTTGACTGAACTGTATAGGAGGGGGCAAAATAGTAATTTCACTTAAACTTTGAATTGAGATTAGTTTAGTAACTTGGAGTTTGTCAGCATGTCTTGTACGCGTATTTGGAGTACTCGTATGTAATTCTGGGCTAGGGTTGACCAAGTCAAATGTTGGGGTCTTTTTGCAGTTTTACTAAACTTCGGGGGCCTATGTGTATTTAATTAAAACTTCACACTTGAACTACATGAGACTAGGTTAATGTTTTGAGACCAACAAACTGACTTAGAAGGATATTTGAAGTTTCAATAAATAAGTATTTGACTCGGGAGTTATCAAATCAATGGTGGGGGTCTTTCTGTAATTTTATCAAACTTTAGGGGCCTAAGTGTAATTTACTGAAAGTTGTAGATTTCGATGCTAAGTTCATATGGGAGAGTTAAGAGTCATTCTTGCATGTTGTTGGGCCAGTATGAATGTAATTTGGAGTCCAGGCAGAGTCAGGGACTGTACTAGAGAGTTTTGAAGTATCAGGGGCATCTTGTTGAAGTTAGCTTGCATGAACTGCATTTCGTTGTAATCTTGCATAAAACCTCATATAGAGGGTATATGCTAATAGGTTGTATACTTTAATTGTTTATATCCAGCCGATGTTGAGGACTGTGCCAAATAGACGTACGTGTTCGTGTCGCTGCATTGACTATGAGACCCAGCATCGTATGAGACCAGTGTCCGTGTTGGAGTTCTAGCATTGCTTGTCATTGTTCTTTGACTCAGAGGTAAGTACATATGTACGCCTTTTCATATCAAAATATGCGTATGTGTTTGATGTTTCAAATGAATGTTTGCTATATGAAATAGTATGAGAATGCATGTTTTCCACTCGAAAGTTGTTAAACTATTTTATTCATCTCCTTTGAGAACTCTAGAAAATTAATTGTGAAATTTTGATATTCTGGTTATGTGAAAGAGAAGAAATAAAATACCTCTAATAGAATTAGGACGATGTACAGAGTACTGTTATTAATGGGAGGCGTCAAGCGATCCTCCATTTTCTTATGGCTAAGACCATTGAAGCAATGCTTCTTCTTATTGGATAGAACGTCAATGTTCAAAAAAATCTGCCCCCGATGAGCCAAAATGTACCAAGTTATTGAGGCCAAGGGTTTTATAGAGCTATAGAGTGCTACTTATACTTGTAAGGGTCACTACGGTATAGGGGTGTCGACACTTAAGGCCTTTTAGCTAATGCTGTGAGCGGGGTTGACGAATGGGCTCCCTTAACGCTCGGGTGAAATAGGGTTTGATAGACCCTAGAAAGAACCCTTAGTGATTATTTCGTGATACCTCTGTTTACATCGATCCTGCTGGTGGCTCTTGACACGCCTCAGCTATCTTAAAATGTTGATTGAAGTCGAAATTAAAAATTGACTACTTATTAATGTTGTTTGTGGCTCTTGATATGCCCTAATCGATTGAAATGAATTGTAAATCTTGGCTATTCATGAACTACTATCGTTATCAGTTCAAATGAACTTGTTTACTCTGGATATTTTACCAACTACTCGTGGTTTCTCAATGTTATTGAATTGAAAGGTTTTTGTTACTCGGTTACTTCAAGTTGATCCAAATTCTCCAATATGATAGTTTTACTGTTTAAATCTTCTGATTTGTTTCAAATCATGCTTCTGTGCCACTCGTTGCTTTACATGTCGTAGTGTGTACTTACTCAGTTTTTACTGATCAATTTCTTCAAAACTGCGTCGGCGTTTGCCATTTTAAAACCGCAGGTCGTCAATCAAAGTGGGGGATGGGAACGCTGGAACGAGACGAAGAAGTATAGCTTAACTTAGATCACTTAGTAGATCACAAAATTTATGTTTTAAATTGTACTTATTATCGAAATTTTGTTATTAACATTAAGCGGAATGTAATCTAAATAGCATATTTCTACTTTTGGTTGTCGATTGTCGCGTTAACCCTGAACCGAGATCCCGGGTCGTTTCACCAGACGTGGCACTAACTTCTCGTCTAAGGATCCATGAGATTATCTTTGAGAAAGTAGCCACCAAAAGTCGTTTTGGTTATAGTTTTACTTTGGAATTGGTCATGTTAGGGTTATGCACTCTTGACTTCTAGCATGAATAACGCCTCAGGATCTTTGGATATCACCTCTAGGGTTGTGCCTTAAGACTAGATTGAGGCACACAATATCAAGAAAGGATGTTCAGGCTAACTAAGTTAGGCCTGCTTGGAGTATGCCCAAGGTACCTTACTTGTGTGTGATTCTTGCCTTACGTAGAAGGCGAAAGGAAAACTATCCAGTAAAGCAGTAAGGATTATTGAGTCTTTACATATTATTCATTATGTTGTATTTGTGTTCCATTAATTGTTAAGAGCGAAAGACATGGTGCTTACTATTCCATCACATTCGTACATTATTGTACGCATCTCAACTATGTGTGCATGGGCCACATAAGTCTGAGGCACAAGGGTGCTTCAGACAGGTATCTACAAAAGGTAGAAAACCGTATGGACAAAAGGATATCTCCTTAGCCAGAATGAGACTGTGAGTATCTATCTTAGCAAGAGCTATGTGATGGATAGGAGCAATAAGGCAACTGTACATTCCCCGCACTCCGCAGCAAGATGCTGTAGCGGATAGGAGGAATAGGATGCAGCCTGAAGATGGTTCGATGTATGATAGTGCGTACATAGTACATGTTCCCTATATTGAGGAGACGCTTTGTTAAACGGCTGTCGAAATACTCAACCAAATAACCACCAAGTCTGTAGCAACTACGCCCTACGAGATGTGGACCAAAAGGCAACCTATATGAGGTCACCTTAGGCCATAGGAATCGGCAGCTTATGAGCTAACTAAATTTTCCTAGTCAAGAAGAAGCATGTAGAGATGGTATTCTCTACGAGGAAGAGGAACCACTAGATGACACTCAATTTACCACTACCCAAGAGGAATGTATTCCTATGGATCTTGAGAACAGCGGGAGTGCCTTACCTAGTGAGCAGCCTATCGTATATGACGATAATGCTGAAGAAGAACCCTCTTTGCGTAGGAGCGCTCTTTGGAGCGCACCCCGTCGACGATTTGACATCAAAGGGGAGACATGATGGTCACCACGCAAGTTAATGAACCTAGAATATTATCCCAGTATATTTCATCACCTGACAAGAAGGAATTTAGACCCTAGATGGAAGAAATGTATCTTCATGGAGTAACATATATTCCCATACTATTCGTAGTACTCTAGGGGGTTGCGTATTCGAGAAGCAACAGCGAATTAGTAGTGTAAACGCAAATGGATTCACAAGATATATGTTTTCTCTTAGGAGATGCCCATAGTTAAGGGAATGTTCGTAGATATGATGATCTCCGCGAGAATGGAGGAACCGCTAGAAAATACCCTGTTCCTTAGTCCATTATGAGGAATTAGTCCCTCAAGGATCCTTCGGACAGTGGGAGTGACTTTCTAAGCGAGGTGCCCATCCATAGGGGTGAGAGCAATTTATGATCCTCCAATTCAAAGGAATTGCTCGTAGGAGCATATCCCATCGACTGTTTGAGACCGAAGGGATGATCTTAAGTATCACCTTGCATAATCGATAGGATAGAATACTATGCCTTATCGTTCCCTAATTATGAAGAATGAAAGGTAACTTTTACAAGAAAAGTTAGAGTCTGTAAAGGACCAACCAAGTTTAAGACTAGGTTGTTCAGTCAGAGTGACACAGACGGAAGCATAGTAAGGCATATTACTTGCAGAGATATCGGTGATAGTTGTGATGATGGAAATAAGGCTCCATTCTCGATAAACGTGACGACTGAATTTCTCAATATAGAAATCAGAGAGGTGATCTGTATGACTCGACCACAGGGTTTCGAGATGTATGATCGAATGCACAAATAGGTGCAATATAATTAAGTTCATGTATGGTCTTAATTAGTCCTTTAAGTCAGCAATATTTTATCAATAAATGAAAAACTACTGCATATCACTCTCAGTAGTAGAGAGTAGATGATCACGTTGCTTACACACTATTGGCCAAGGAGGTCTAAGGAATATTTCACATCCAATGTTGGGTGGTTATCCTCTCGATTTGTGACAAAGGATATTGGTGGGGTGAGATGCATTCTCGTTCGTTCAACAGGACTTCTTATATTGACGCATAAGGCGGACAACAAGAAGATACTCTGAACGGTTCCATGTTATGGACCCAATGCCATGTGATACTCCTATAGCTCGCTGCAGGATTTTACGAGCCTAAATATGTGCCCTAGAAGACACCATACAAGGTTGACCAAATAACCAAAGTGCCCGATGCAGTGTGAGTCTGCTATATACTATGGTATATATTGAGACCCCAACAAACCTTATGCAATCGGAGGATTGGATTTCAGGAAATCCAGTTTGAGACACTAGATTGCAACCAAAAGGATACTCTATACGAAGGATCACGTGCTATGACTATCGGAGATGATGCTTCGACTAGCCAGCTATGCATGCTGACTAGGGTGGGGACCTATATACACGTGGATCCGACTCAGGCTATAGTCCATGATAGATGATATAGACATCGCATGGAACTGCAACATAAGTGTTGCACAATCGTATTAGACCGCTCCATCGATCATGGAAGCGAAGCACGATTGCCTGTTCTGTCACCGGGCAGAAATATGTTTAAGATAAGAAGGTTTCTGATAAGCTTATGAGCTGTCAACCAACCTGTAGTGCTAGCATACGGCTACAATACTTTTGATAAGGCCAAACATATAGAAAAGGGTACTGTTTTCACAAAAGGTGAAATAACTACCTAAAGAGCAATCTTGGAGTAGATCGTCTACGGGCCAAAATGTAGGCACCTCCCATTCCTAAACTACATAAGAATCGTCTTTGTGGATTACTTTAGAAAATTGGGACTCGGTAGTCGATCACTGGCAATATGATTGATGAGCATATGAGACATTGATAATTGGATTTTAATTGGATTTGTTTCTATTATGCTACATGTTGTTTCGATACGTGTATGATACGTTTACATATCCTGTACTAGCATAGAACATGTCGCGTGGACACTAGGTTGACTCTCTCACACGAGCAACCGCCTTTACAACATCCTGCATAGTCTAGGTGAGTAGAAGATGAGACTGAATCCCGATAAGTGCTAGAAGCCTATGATATGATAAGTGACTCCTGTCATATGAGGCGCATGGCCTATGACAAGAGCTGGACATCTATCAAGAGTGCAAGACCCTGTCAGATGGATTCATTTGTCGCATTGGAATAAGTTCCAAGGTGAGATTGGTTTATGGCCATTCGAACATTGTTACTACCCCGAACCATGTATAGTCTGCGTAGAGAAAGCCAGATGAGAGAACTGATTTCGACTTGCATATGTGCAATATTCAGTACTCGAGTTAATAGTCATAAGGGCTGTTGGACTTACATATGTATAGTGGTCCCTATGGGATACGACATGTGCTCTGATTAGAGTCCAAACACTATGGCGCACTTGTTATGAGATAACGCGTGCTGATGAGTGACATGAGGTGGCGAGTAGAACTAGTCCCTGAGATTCCTCGCCATGTGAGCCTCGTCGATCATATAAGAATGATTAACACTGTATACCCTAAGTACTTTTATCCATTTCGGGGAGAGACAATTAGGTGATGCTACTTTAGCGTGAAACCTCACGGCTATGAATGATTCAGCCTTACAGGACATTGCTAGGAAAGCAGCTGACTCCGAATCAAATCGACAATGGATGGAAAGGAAGATTCTCATTGCATCGCTCTTTATCATTTTCATTGGGCCCACCTACAAGATCTTGTGGGATCATGCAGGATATGAATATAATAAAGGAGATGTAGACTCATTGATGCACGACCTTCGGGACAAGGTAGGTGCTCATGGTCTACGAGATGGCAATTGACAGAATCTGAGGGATACGATATATATATATATACATATATATATATATATATATATATATATATATATATATATATATATATATATATATATGTATTTCATTATTTCTTGAGGTTGAGTGCGCCTGCTGCTAGCTCGTCTCGTATGAGTTTAGAGTATGGAACTCCCGAAATGCAGGTTCTCTCACAGTCACACACCAAGGCCACAAAACACTTTCGCAGATGATATTAGTTGAAGATTAAGGGAGACTAGACCTACTGCATTTGTGCAACCCCACTGTGCGAGTGTGAGATGTTAGCATTTGGTGCGCCCATGTGGGGTGCACAATGCAATTATCCTAAACTTATGGGTTTAGGAGAGACAAGCTCAAACCTTATGGGGTTAGTAGCAAAGACATAAACCCTAGGGGGTAATGTTGCAATTGGGTATAAGTCTGTCTATATAAGGAGACAACCTCCTACATTATTATGTGCTAGAGACATAATAATAATACACTACTGTAGAGATCATGTGCTGATCATAATACAGTAAACCCTAGACTCTCTCTCTAACTAGCCTCCATTGGTGGAACTTGGTGTGGATTAGAGATTTTGTCCTAGTGATTCGAGCCAGACTCTGGGAGCAAGGTGGGCACGTGAAAGCAAGCATCCTACGATCATCCGCTGTGCTTAGGAGCTAAGGAAGACAAGGTACACACATGAATCTTCCGCTATAATTCATGTTGTAGATCTGTATGTGATAGATCATGTTCGTCCTTCAGTTTAGGAAACCATGTTTTTGTGATTTGCTGCAATCATTCGGTTTCTTTGAACGCTGAAGAAATAGGAGGTTAAGGAAATTGTATTTATTTTGTTGAAGAAGATGACTTTGAGAGGTTGTGTTTATTCAACCTCGGAAATGAAAGTCTGTCCATTTCGCAGAATCACCCTGATTCAGGTTCACTCTGGCTTTCATTGGAGGGACACATTCCTGTCTTGAGGTACTTAATATTTGGTCTTCTATGTTTCATGTTTGAGTACTTGGTCTGTTTCATCTCTTTCTTCCAGTTTTCACTTTTTCATTCGTAACAAAGTCACTTTGACCCGGTGATTTGGATAACAAAACGAAGCAATTTTTTGATATTTTTTCATGGTGTTGTAGTGTAAAGTTTAATTTACAACACAATGAAAAATTGCCAAAAAAACGAATCGTACTGTTAATCAAATCATTGGGTCAAAGCGACCTGATGAAAATTGGTAAAAGTCAAACTAGGAAAAAAGAGAAAAGGAGGATCAACCTAGAAAGTTAAGTTGTTTCTTTCCCTGCAGGAACAACCACATGAAGAAGAGGCATTGAAGTTAGATGGTGATGCTGGCAATATTACAATATCGGGTGAAATTAGAGAGGATGACTACGAAGATAGCATCTTTGCTCGACTTCCTTTCAGCATAGCGGGGAAGATTGCGGATGGTTTAGTTGGACGCGTGGATTATATGAATTTCCGTCTTGTTTGTAGAATTTGCAGTTTGATTGCCCCTTCATGTCGTTTGCGTCATGATTCAGCAAGCACAAAAACTACTAGTACTACGCCTTATTATCCGTGGCTCATGTCCTTGACTAATCAAGGACATGATCCTACATGCAGTTTTCATGATCCGAGAGACGATGTCACCTATCACATGAAAACCCCTGAATCATGTCCGCCATACTGTTCAATTCGCTACGCAAAGGAGGGGTGGCTTCTTGTTACACAAGGTGAGAGGTCAGTTTTGTGGCGACTCTTGTGGCGAAGCATAGCACGACGTTGCCTTTGATCTTTACCGTGTGATGATGTTGCTTGCGACCGTGTTTCACAGGTGAGAGGGAAGAAGAGTGCGGCCGTGTTTCACAGGTGGAGAGGGAGGAGAGAATGAGGGGGAAAGAGAGAGAGAGAGATTAGGGTTAGAATGAGGGAGAATGAGAGATGGGGGTTTTATATATGTGTTATTTTGTCACATTTTAGGGGTTAACTGGTCTTTTCCCCCGCACCGCTAGTCAACTGTTAGCTTCCATCCAAAAAAGGTGCTGAGTTTCTTTATCCAAAACCCAGGGTAGCGGGGTGGAATTTTCCCTAAACCCAGGGGTGGTCAGTGTCTTTTACCCTAGTTCTATTGGTTTTTTAGCATAGATGTGTTGCTAGACACCGCTCTATGTTGGTAATTGTTACGGCCAACTTAATAGAAACCTACAGGGTCACATGCTGTATGGATTAAACTGGATTTGGATATTAATCTGTTGGACTAACTAATTAAAATGATCAAAAAGCTACCACATGCAAATTTAGTTGGACTAAGTTTCAAGGTGGACTAATTCGTGTATGGACAGGATTAGTATTTGGGCAAATTTAAAGATAATAAGAAGTTATTATCTATAAAAGGGCAAATCTAGCTAATTATTTCTCATGAGGTGTCATTAAGAGAAATAAGAGATCAAGGATAAAGACCCCAAGCAAGGAGCTGCCTCCCCATACCATCGGCCTCCATAGCCGTCGACGTCCTCAGGTGGTTCAACCACATGTGCTCCGTTCTGCGTGATCATTTCGCCTTCCTCTTCAAAGTAGCTAGCACAAGATGTGATGGGGATTCCATCTTGCAATCCAAGGTGTGGATACTTAAATCCAAACCTTGGAAGAACCTTGTAGATCATCTAGCTGAAGAAGACTTAAATCCTGAGCTTCCTCAACGGCTGTTGTCTTTGGCTCCCACTTGGCTTTTGGCAAGCTTCTCAGAATTTTCCTGACCTTCTCCTCATTTGAGAACTTCTTTCCCAATGACTCCAGATTATTCACCACATCAGTGAATCTTTTGAACACCTCCTCGATGGTCTCATCTGAGTTCATCTTGAACAACTCATATTGTCTCAGAAGTATGTTGATTTTGGTCTGCTTAACCTGGCTAGTTCCTTCATATGTCACAACCAGTTTATCCCATACTTCTTTGGCACTCTTGCAATTGGACACTCTGTTGAACTCATCTGCATTAAGAGCACAGTATAACAGATTCATAGCCTTATACTTTTTTGATACATTTTCCAGTTCAGTCACTGAAAGATTTTCCTCAGAATTGTAGTGTAGTACTCATGAGGACCATTCTGAACTATTGACCACAGTTTCATGTCTTGATCTATGATGAACATCTTCATCAATGCCTTCCAGTGCATGAAGTTATCACCACAGAACAATGGAGGTCTGTTGGCTTCCCTTCCTTGTGAGAATCCACCATCTCCTACATTACTCATAGTCACAAGCTTGTTAGATCTATATCAGTGACCCACGCTCTGATACCAATTGAAAGTGTGTAGTGTAGACTAAATACAGAACCTAAATACTCTAGAATAGGGGGTTGAATAGAGTATGGAAACTTTTTGCAAAACTCAGATTTTAAACAAATTGGCTTTGTGCGAAACTCAAATCTCAAGGCCTTGAGATTTTAGAAAACTGTCAGAAACTTTCAAAGGAAGAATAGAAAGCTTCAAGGCCTTGAACTATTACCAGTTCTAAAAAGCTTATAAACCCTAGTTTGATTTGAGTTGTGTGCAGCAAAAAATAACAAAACTGTAAAGTAAAGAACACAAAGCAATTTACAGAGTTCAGTCGTAATGGACCTAATCTTTGCCTGAGGGATCTAATCCCACCAGGATTGGGCAAACACTTCTTATTACTCACTCAAAAACAGCCCTAGATCTTGAAGCCTAAGTGATTTCCCTTACACCTATACAGCTTGTGGTTCCAAACCTATGTAGTTCCAGCTACTAACTGTTGAGCTAACAAGAACCTCTTTTTGTTCACTTGAACAACCAACCACTAGGTTTAGTTAGGTTTTAGATATTGAAAAGATAAACAGATTACAAAACAGATGAAGAACACAGTAGAAGAATAAGCTAGTGAAGCCTGGATGTGTTCTTCTAGAAAATGGAATGACTTGATCTTCAGAAATTTGGAATTGAAGCTTGAATGCATGTGTGTTCGAATGAATGATCTCCCACGAATTTGTCACACCTTTCTCAGTATTCTGCAAGCCTCTATTCTTTCAAAATTCAAACCAGTCTCTTTATCCACCCTCTGCAACTGAATGAGAGATTTTAGGATCTCAGTTCCTACAAATCCTCCTTCTGTTTTCAACTGAAACTCAACAGCTCTAAGTGGATATCCGTTGGAATTTGTTAAGATTGTATTTGCACGTTTAACAAACCTGCAACAACATTAAAACACATCAATAACAAAATTCAGAAATATAGCAGTACTATGATTGTTTGGTTTTCCAGTTTATGATAAAACTGGTTACAAGATTAGAACAATAATCTGATTAACTTCTGACACATATAAATCATGATAAACCAGTTTAAGACTCTTAGAAGTCAATAAACAATCACAATAATAAGAATCAAACCCTGCAAGAAAGAATCAACTTAGTTATGTAAAACTGTCAGCAGCTCAAGGCACATCTCAAGGCCTTGAAGCTCTGAACATGCTTCACAGTTTGTCAAAGTTAAATCCACAAAACTTTGATTCTCCCTGTTCTGAACATCTACAATTGTGTTAGATATGTAGATAATGTAAAACATGAATATATGTAGCAAATCTCTGATCTGTATAATCAGATAGTCAATCTGCAACACAAGATTGTTAGACCATTCAGCAGAATGAAAACAACTCTCAAGGCTTTGAAGCTCTGTCAGTATCTCAAGGCCTTGGAGTATCTGTAATGCTTTGTCTTTGTCTTTCATCACTCAAAACAATTACTTCTGAAAACACATTCAAGGGTCTTTGAGTCAACATTTGCATATAATGATATGAACTTCACTTATCTTTAGCATTAGCGTTTAGGCCACATGATTAAGAGATACATATCAAGAACGCCATATAGATGTATTTATAGAATTCATTTGATTACTGAATCATATGAAATATGTAAGACTTATTTATTAGACAAAGATACGATCTTTTGGGAATCATACAAATGATGTATGAAAGCCGCTAAACACAAATGCTAAAGATTGTTTTCAGTACTTCATCATATTTACTGATAGGATCAGAGAAATATGGATTTTTCATCTTATGAAGAAACAAATCAGAATCTTTTAAGAGTTCAAAGAATTCAAGAATGAAGTAGAGAGCCAGCTTGGAAAAAGTATTAGGGCTCTACGATTGGATCGTAGAGGAGAGTACTTGAGCCAAGAGTTTAACAAGCATCTATGGGAGTGTTGGATATGATCCAAACTCGCTACACCTAGCACGCCATATGGGTTTGGCGTGTCTAAGAGGAGAGTTCGGACATTGTTGGACACGCTTCAGTCCATGATGTGTCAAACAAAAACTTCCAGTTTACTTTTAGGGGCTATGTTCTAATTACAGCAAATTTTGCCCTTAACCTTGTTCCATCCAAATAAATTATGAAAAACACCATATGAGATATGGACTAGGAAGTGTCCTAGTAGGTCGTTCATAACGATTTTGGGTTATGAAGTTTATATAAAGGAGTTTATAGTAAACTTGAACCTAAGTCGGATAAATGTGCTATGTGGAAATATCCTGAGGAAACAGAGGATATTATTTCTACAATCCAAACGAGAACAAATTGTTTGTTGCTCGAACCACGGTGTTTTTAGAAAGAAGTTTACTCTAAAAGAAACGTTGGGAGGGCTGTAGAACTTGAAGGAGTTTAAGAACCACAACAGAACATTAATCCTTTTGATGGAACATGAGCAGGATCACAAGGTGTTGTGGAGCAACCTACTCAGATTACACAAGAACCACGAAGGCTAGGTAGGATATGTCAAGGGACTAAAAAAATAAGGATTTCTCATAACCCGTGATATATTACTCATCGAGATGAGCCTACAACCTATGAGATGGCACGTGTGGGCCATACTCTCAGAAATGGCTTGGAGCCATAAGATACGATATGGAATCCATGATACCAACAAAGTATGGACTTTGGTGGAACCACCTGAAAGGGTAGAACCCATAGGGTGCAAGTGGGTTATGAGAAAACCAACATGGATGATAATATGATTATTTTTAAGGGACAAACTGGTTTGAAAAGGGTTTCATGTGAGTTCATAGTATAGACTATGACGAAATCTTTCCCCAGTTGTGATGCTTAAATCCATTCGCATCTTGCTTGTTGCAATCTGTTTATAGATTGAGTCAAGCTTCTTGGAGTTGGATTCTTCGAATTTATGATGCAATCAAAGGAGTTTGGTTCCATCAAAATTGAAGATGAGACTTGTGTCTACAAGAAGGTTAGTGGGAGCACAGTTATGTTTCTGGTCTTGTATGTGGAGACATATTAATCACTGGGAATGATGTCCCTACTTGGAAATCTTACGTAGATTGACTAGGGAAGTAATCTTCAATGATAGACTTAGGCAAAGCTACCTATGAAGATCTATGGAGATAGATCAAGATTGTTGTGAGGCTTAGGTCATAGTACAAGAATTGAAAAAGGTGATGATATGGTTCAACATGTATAGAATATGGATTCTACCTATGTCACATGGAATTAGTCTTTAGGAAGACTTATTGTCTTTCCAATTAGATTGGGAAAGGACCGTAAGAATAAGATTCATGAGATATGACGTGTTATGTACTATTCCAGATGTGTCATATGGTATGACACAAAGATACCAGTCAAATCCGGGTGATAGTCACTGGATAATTATCAAGATTATCCTTAAGTACTTAATAAGGAATAAAGGATGAATTCTTGATAAATAGAGGATAGGAAGAGTTTACTGTAAAGAGTTACAGTGATGCGAACTTCAAAGAAGATTTCAGATTATAGTCAAGTTTTATCTTTTGCACTAGTGGGAGTCACTGTGAGCTGGAAAGGTTCCAGGAAAGATTCAGTCATTGATTCTAACATAAAGGACTGAGTAAATTATAGCATGAGATGCACTTACTCAGAATATTCAATCTCAATCAATTTTTTGATAGTGGAGGAATATTTCCAAAGTACCAGCACATTTCTTGCCTACCATGTCCCCTATGCAGTGTATACGTGGAGGGCCGCGCTAGATCAATAGGCATATGATGCAGGAGATTGACTCTAGTGCAAGAGTGAGACTGTTTGAATTGTGCCCTAGAGGCAATCAATTTATTGTGACAAATATATGGATTTACGATTCATTATGCTATCGATATGGAGATATGTTAACATGACTGAAGTCCTTCGAATATAAGTGTTATATTCTTAAATATCCCTAGTCAATTATAATGATTAATGGGACAATCATTTATAGACTAGTATGGGGTTGGATTGATATGGAGATATCACGATCCAGCACATGGTTATGTGTAGATAGTGCTTTCTGGACAGACAGATCCTAGCCACGTGGCGACCATCCAGCACACCTAGCTGTGCTTCACACACTGGATCACCAGCCGCGCTGATCCACGTGGGGGCTGCAAGACAGGGCCATCGCATACCACCACAACTTGTAGGGACTTAGTGGTTTGGAGGCTAGAGTAAGTCCTGTCGCGTGCGAGCGACAACCAAGCCCGCGCGCGACCCCTAGTAACTGCTTTGAGAGATTTATGGCACGAGCTCCATAAACCCGGTCAACCCGGTCAAACCCGGTCAACCTCGTAACGGTTCCGGTATACGCGGATAACGTGCTATAACGGTCCCTATATACGCGGACGAACGTGCCGTTGTGGTTAAGCTAATTAAGCCACCATTAATGGGCGCATTAACCACACTACAACGGTCACATTCTCCGTTATATATAGGATCGTTAACCCTTCCATACAAGGGCGAACTCACCTGAGCTACGCGGAGGCTCTGCCAAAATCCTGTCTCTCTCTCATACAGTGCTATTGCCTTACTCTATCCCTACACACAACCTTGCACTTCCTGTGTCTTTTCTATCCCCTACTCTTGGTGTATATTGAATTCTCTCTGTAGGATTCTCTCGTACACATTGGTGAACCCGACGTGAACTTACCACTGCAAGCAACCATGTCTCACGAAGATGATGTCAGTAACAGATCGCCCTCCACGGAGACCACCTCAGGAGAGGAGACCCGCCGCACTCCTGCGGCCGCCGGTGAAACTCCGACGCTAGAGGCCTTGGACGCTACCATCTAGAATCAGGCGAAGGCTCTCAAAGCTCAGTTTGCGCAGCTGGAACGGATAATGGCCATCCTGGAGACTCTCTCCCCAAGTCTCGCATCAGCCACTGCCGTCTCTCAGGGAGGAGGAGCTTCCACCACTCAAGGGTTGGGAGTATCAACCACACCACCTAAACCCAACCTTCAAACTCCACCGGCAACGGTGCAGTTACCCTCAGTTCAGGGGCAAACAGCTCAAATATTGCCCCTTGCCACTCACACTCCTCAACCGCCAACTCTGGTACCCAATCCGACTTCACAATACCCCTTGCCTCCTCCATCGGCAACGTGGGGCAACGTGAATACACAGTACGTTCCTAGCCCTTCCGCGTCATATGTGTCGCCTCCAACTACAACAACTCCTCCTCCTGCTGCTGGGGGAAGTGCACCGGAGTGTATGACATCACTGCAGCGGCGCATAGAAACCATCTTGGCTAATCAACCATTCGCAGACACCATAATCCCGAAGGTAAACAACGATCCCCCTATCCCACACGAGATCTACCTCATGCCTAACCCTGCCGGGTACAAAGCTCCTAAATGGGACAAGTTCGAGGATGTCAACGGAAGATTTCCAAGCAAGAGACGGTAGGGTTAGAAATCATAAACACACCTTTGGGTTCTCCTTGATGACTTCAAATGCGAATAGTGTCACGTCTCTACAGTTGATCCACGCCTAGAGGTGAGATCTAGACCCTCCAAATCCATGTGCTAGCTAGGAAGAATGGAGGAGGAAGAAGGAATCGCCAACAATGGAGTGCCAAGAGGTGGGGCGGCTCCCTTTAGGCCGACGGGTTGGGGGCGGCGGTCCCAAGGGGTTTCGGCCCTCTATGGGACTTGCTCTCTCCTTGCTTTGTTCTCTCCTTACTTCTATCAAATAGATGTGTATGTGTGTAGAGAGAAAAATAAGCTAGGAGTGTTCTTTATATAGTCCAACAACTCCTTGTCCTACTACATAAAGAACCCCTCATAATCCTACTCAAGTTCGGATTAGTCCCTTTTGCAAAATAGTCCTTATCATGTCAATACATGGATTAGTTCTATTTGCAAATTAATCCTAATCATGTCCCTACATGAATTAGGCCACCTTGGCATATCCTAATCATGTCTATACATGGATTAGTCCAACTTGCATATTAGTCCTACTAAGTTAGCAAGTTGTTGCGATTTGATCTTTTTAATTAATTAATCATATTAATTAATTATTTCCCATGTCTAGTTCACCCCTATATGGCGTGTGACCCCATAGGTTCTATTTAGTTGGTAGTAACTATTTACTAATATGGAGCGGCCTCTAGCAAGACATCCATTCTAGCCAACAAATAGAATAGTCATCATGAAAAACCTTGTGCAAGTAATTGTCTCATCCCTTTGTCCCAATATCCGGATTGGACACGAGACATACAAGTCACACTCGTATATCCAATCCATAGTTTCTCGATCCATGGGAATAGCCTTATTCGTGCAAATAACATCAATATCCCATATTGATTTATTTGAGTCTGGCCAGACATTTTATAAGCACTATCCCTCGAGTGGCCTAGGATATTTGCTCCCGTTATGTGGGAGGGACAAATCCTATCTACGCCCACTACGATCTCTAAGCTTGATTCTTATTGTATCCAGTACACGCCTTTATAACTACCCAGTTACGGTGTAGCGTTTAACGCTACCAAGATCACAATAATCCACAACTAGAATATCTAGTGACTTCAAGTCTAAGGATGACAATACCGTTGCACCGCGAGAAGCGCTTGTGACTTAACATAACATGTATGTAGCCTTCTCGGAGACGGGTCAATCCAGTATGCCATTACTCCTAATGCATACCCATGCGTTGGATCATGATATCTCCATATCAATCCAACCCCATACTAGTCTATAGATGATTGTCCTATTAATCATTATAATTGACTAGGGATATTTAAGAATATAACACTTATATTCTAAGGACTTCATTCATGTTAACATATCTCCATATCGATAACATAATGAATCGTAAATCCACAAATGTCACAATTAATTGATTGCCTCTAGGGCACAATTCCAACAGTCTCCCACTTGCACTAGAGTCAATCTCCTGCATCATATGCCTATTGATCTAGCGTTGCCCTCCACGCTTACGCTACGTAGGGGCGAGACATATGCTGGCACCTTGCAAATATTCACATCTCCTCCATCAACAATTTGATTGAGATTGAATATTCTGAACAAATGCATCTTATGCATCAATTTAATCAGTCCTCTATGTTAGAATCAGTGACTGAATCTTGCCTGGAACCTTTCCAGCTCACAGTCGCTCCCACTAAGGCAAAACTCAAAACTTGACTTATAATTTGAAATCTTCTTTGTCAGATTTGAAGTTCGCATCACTGTAACCCCTTACAGCAAACTCCTCATACCCTCCATTTATCAAAATTCATCCTTAGTGCTTCTCAAGTACTAAAGGATAATCTTGATTATTTATCCAGTGACTCTCACCCGGATTTGACTGGTATCTTTGTGTCACGCCTTATGAAACATCTGGTCTAGTACATTCCATGGCGTATCTTGTGAATCTAATTCATACGGTCCATTCCCAATCTAGTTGGAAAGACAACTAGTCTTCAAAAGACCAATTCCATGTGACATAGGTAAGAATCAATATTCTTTTCTCGTTGAACCATTTCAACACCTTTGTCAATTTATGTACTATGACCTAAGCTATACAACCATCTTGATCTACCTCAATAGATCTTCACAAGTTGCTTCGCTTAAGTCCACCATTAGAAAGTCAACTCCCTAGTCAATCTACGTAAGACTGCCAAGTAGGGGCAACATTCCTAATGATTAAGCATGTCCCCACATACAAGACCAGAAAAATAACTGTGCTCCCACTAACCTTCTTGTAAACACAAGTATCATCTTCAATTTTGATGGAACCAAACTCCTTTGATTACATCATCAATTTGAAGATTCCAACTCCTAGAAGCTTCATCCAATCTATAAATAGATTGCTATAAGCAAGATACAAATGGATTTAAGCATCACAACTGGGAAAGATTTCGTCATAGTCTATACTATGAACTCACATGAAATCCCTTTCCTACCAATTTTCCCTTATAGGTAATCATATTACCATCCATGTTGGTTTCCTCATAACCCACTTGCACCTTTTAGGTGGTTCCAACAAAGTCCATACTTCGTTGGTATACATGGATTCCATTTTGTATCCCATGGCTCCTAGCCATTTCTGAGAGTATGGCCCACACGTGGCCATCTCATAGGTTGTAGGCTCATCTTGATGAGCAATATATCGTGGGTTATGAGAAATCCTTATTTCTCTAGTTCCTTGATATATCCTACCTAACCTATGAGGTTCTTGTGTTATCTGAGTAGGTTACTCCACAACACCTTGTGATCCTGCTCATGTTCCATCAAGAGGATCAATGTTCTATTGTGGTTCTTGAACTCCTTCAAGTTCTACTGTCCTCCCACTGTTTCTTTTAGAGACAATCTCTACCTAGAAACACTGTGGTTCGAGAAACAAACGGTTTGTTCTCGATTAGGTTTTAGAAATAATGTCCTTTTCAGGATATCCCACAAAACATTTATCCGACTTGGGTTCAAGTTTATTTTGTAAACTCTTTTACATAAACTTCATAACCCCAAATCTTTATGAATGACATACTAGGGCACTTCCTAGTCCATATCTCATATGGTGTTTTCATAATCTGTTTTGATGGAACAAGGTTAAGGGCGAAATTTTCTGTAATTAGAACATAGCCCCAAAAGTAAACTGGAAGTTCTGTTTGACTCATCTTGGACCGAACCGTGTCCTACAAGGTCCGAACTCTCCTCTTAGACACGTCATACCCATGTGGCGTGCTAAGTGGAGCGAGTTTTGGATCATATCCAATACTCCCATAGATTCTTGTCAAACTCTTGGCTCAAGTATTTTCTCCTATGATCCAATCGTAGAGTCTAAATACTTTTGCCAAGTTGGTTCTCTACTTCATTCCGGAATACTTTGAACAATTCAAAGGATTCTGATTTGTTTCTTCATAAGATACACAAATCCATATTTCCCTGATCCTATCAGTAAATATGATGAAGTACTGAAAACCATCTTTAGCATTTGTGTTTAGCGGCCTTTATACATCAATATGTATGATTCCCAAAAGATCATATCTTTTGCCTAATAAGTCTTACATGTCTCATATGATTCAATAATCAAATGAGTTCCAGAAATCCATCCTCATGGAGTTCTAGATATGTATCTCTTATTTATGAGGCCTAAACGACAATGCTAAAGATAAGTGAGGTTCATATCATTATATACAAACCTCTAGGTTTAAATGTTATAGATGAAATTATCATGATCATGGATATAGAATCCATTTAGACAAAATTGCATTACAATAATGCATACCATAATAAATGGAACAACATTTGTCCTTTTATTATGATAAGGAGTTTTCTTGTCCAAACAGGAAACTCTGATAATTGTCCTACTCATAGTAGGGACATTATCGTTTTTTGTCTAATTCATGAACAATTTCTTAAAGGTATAAATAATTCCCTACGGCTTATTCAGCAACCCTTTGCTTCATAGCCCCACGTGTAGGATTATTTCTTCCTTATCCAATTGTCTTCGTCTCTTGAGATCCTCCACATTTCTATAAATGTGAGATCCTCATCTAGTATCATATACTTATGATGATGAGATAGACACATTGTTTTCTATAACGAAAAACCTATATTGGAATTCATAATTCCTTTATTACTTACTTCCAGGTACTTTGGGTAGCCTCTCTTCCTCTACACCACCTATGGGACTCCAAGGCAACTTGGTTTTAGCAACAGGCTTGCTTTATACCCATGGGGTTGGCGCAAACTATTTGCCCTTACCCATGTTGTTATCCAATAACAACTTTGCCCATGCCCATTAGTGTTTTGTTTTAGTTATTTTTGAATTATATTGAGTAAATCAATTTTAAAACAAAATATAATTGCATCCAATGCAATTCTTGGTCCACTTGGGTGAATAAGTGTTTATTCTTAATCTATCTCATAGATAATGCATATTCACTAATATTTCAATCATATTGTATTAGTATATTTGCATAACCCAAAGTGGAGTAACACTTCAAACCTTTCATGTCTAGCTCGCTCTTTTGAAAGAGCTTCTTTCAATGTATGATCATATCGTACTTCTCCATGTTTCTCTTCTTGCTTCCAAAGCTCAGTGTTCATGCAGCTAGCATGAGGCAAGTAACATCCAAAGAACCATTCTTTGATGTTCCTTCCATTAGGTTTTAACGTGTTTTGGTAGTTGGTAGGAAGAGAACTTTATGTTCTACCATGTACAACAAATTTTCTTTTATTTGAGAACAATTCTCAATTTTATACCAGTCTAGGAGATAGATAGAGTCGCGTTTTTATTTGTTTAATTCCATGGGTATTCAACATAATAGGATTATGCAAAGTTTGTGACGTATAACTATATTCAACAAGGATTTAAATTGTCAAATATAGCTCCCACTATTTTACTACGGATTAATAACCCTCAAGATATTAATGCGGAAAATATCCTTATATTTTCTAGTGGGCCAAGATCCATGTTTCATCTCCTTATGAGCTTGCTTTGGCAAGTCACCCATAATTTGACTACTTTAGGTAGGAACAATTCCAATTGCATCCCATATGCAACTCTTGGTTAAATTGGGCAAATAACTCCTTATTTATCCATCCATATGGATAATCCCAATTGATTGCCTCTAGGTTTCTTAATCATATTAATGGCCTAGTTGTGTTCAACCTCTTATTTAAACAATTGCACATTGTAACGTGCCATCGAATTCCATCATTATGAACCAAGTCGCCATGCTTTGGCACGCACGATCTTGATAAATAATGATGATAATGAGTGTTTAAACAATGAGAAGGCAATAACAAAATATTTGAATTTTGAGGGATTTTAAATTCAATTTTACAATTGTTTTGTTGATCAATATCAACTAACCTATCTATTTGAGTTTGGGCACAACTCCAAATAATAGATCCGGGTTGTCTAATTATCTTATTATCCTAATTGCATGCATCAACCATACACCAACCACAAAATAATAAGACAATAAAGTAAAAAACCACAAAACAAAAATTAAACGTGATGTGGATATGGCCTTTTCTAGACTAAGATAATTCCAAGCCAATGGAATTATCTATGAACCCTAAAAGCAAACACATTTCCATGCGTCTTGATCTTTTGGTCCATCCTTCATAGTTATGTGGAATGCTCCATGCTCCATGCTCCATCTTTTGTGGCTTCTTTTGGCTTTGGGCTTCTTTTCTTCAATCTTGGCTAACAATCTACTTTATCTAGCACTAGCTAACTTCTATACTAAATAAAATAAATCTCACAAGTTGAGAAAAAAATGGCTCGCAGGCCATAAAACCCTAATTAATTATTACAATTAATTGATCAGCTCGCAGGCCGTAAAACCAAACCACAAAATTAAACATCCACATCAAACCACATCCTAAGGCCATATCCAATCACCATGCGATTTGCACATAAACAGTTAAAATCCAATTTTAACGCGCTTGGTCAATTTTAATTGATTTTAGGATTTCTAGGGTTAAAACGGTCATGGGCCCAACAATCCAATTTCCCGGGCCCAAAAAGGTGAACCGCAAGGCCCTAGGGCCGGCCGGCCCCTAGCCCACGCGGCTAGGCCGTGGGCTAGGGCTACCCCGGCCCCTAGGGCAGCCTTGCTTGGGCGGCAAGCAAGGAGGGGCGGTCCCCTAGGGGCCCGAACCTCTTTTGGGAGTTGTTTCCAAAACAACTCCCTTGCTTGGTGCCCAAGTTTGGTTGTTTCCTTGTATGGAAAGAACTCCTTCTTCCCCAAGGATGCCCAAACCCAAGATCTAAGATCCTAAAATTTCTCAAACTCACCAATTCATGCATCCAATGCAAAAATAGGATCTTGTTATGATTAATAATTGACAAATTGCATCCCATGCTTGATTTGTCTTGTTTTACGCGATAAACAATCAAATTAAGGTGTAAAACAATTAAAACATAACACATAAACCACGTTTATGCTCTATGACCTGTGGCTCTGATACCACTGTAGGGTTTTGATTCATGGATCGCGCAACGGAAGCATAATCAAACAAATAACCATGCAAAACCCTCCAAGGATCACAAGTCTAGATGCATAACGATAGTGAAGGTAAGAAATCATAAACACACCTTTGGGTTCTCCTTGATGACTTCAAACGCGAATAATGTCACGTTCTCTATAGTTGATCCACGCCTAGAGTTGATCCTAGATCTCCCAAACTCCTTGGTGCTAGCCCGGAATAGGAAGAGGATGAAGGAATCACGCAAAACGAGACAAAAGAGGGGCTTCGGCCCTCTTTTTGGCCGACGGGGTGAGGGCGGCGGCAAGGGGGTCGGGTCGGCCTCCTTGTTGCTTGCTCTCTCTCCTTTTGTTCTCTCCCACTCTTGTTATGTTCACTAATGAGCATCAGTTATAGGGAAGGAAGGAAGGAGGGTCCTTTATATAGTCCAACAACTCCTTGTTAACTACCTAAAGGACTTATTCTAGTCCAACTTTAGTCCCTTCCTTGCAAATTAGTTCCTACTAAGTTTGCAAGGGTTTGCAAACTGATCCTTCTAATTAATTATCCAATTAATTAATTCCCAAATCTAGTTCAACTCTATATAGCGTGTGACCCCATAGGTTCTATCTAGTTGGTAGCAACTATTTGCTAATATGGAGCGGTTTCTAGCAAAACAACCATTCTAGCCAACTAATAGAATAGTCATCTAGACAACCTTTGTACAAGTAATTGTCTCATCCCTTTGCCTCCATATCCGGATTGGACACGAGACATACAAGTCACACTCGTATATCCAATCCATAGTTTCTCGATCCATGGGAATAGCCTTATTCCTGCAAAAAACATCAATATCCTATATTGATTTATTTGAGTCAGGCCAGACATTCTATAAGCACTATCCCTTGAGTGGCCTAGGATATTTGCTCCCGTTATGTGGGAGGGGAAAATCCTCTCTACGTCCACTACGATCTCTAAGCTTGCTTCTCATTGTATCCAGTACACGCCTTTATAACTACCCAGTTACGGTGTAGCGTTTAACGCTACCAAGATCACAATGATCCACAACTAGAATATCTAGTGACTTCAAGTCTAAGGATGACAATACATTGCACCGCGAGAAGCACTTGTGACTCAACATAACATGTATGTAGCCTTCTCGGAGATGGGTCAATCCAGTGCAACATTCCGTAATGCACACCTATGTGTTGGATCGTGATATCTCCATATCAATCCAACCCCATACTAGTCTATAGATGATTGTCCCATTAATCATTATACTTGACTATGGATATTTAAGATAAACAACACAATTGTAAATCTAAGGACTTCATTATATTAAATATCCAATAAATAATAAATGAATTTTCTAGCCATATAAAAATTCATACTAAACTAGATTGCCTCTAGAGCATCTATTCCAACAGTCTCCCACTTGCACTAGAGCCAATCTGGCGCATCTCGTATGCCCATACTCCTAGTGTGCCCTTCATGCTTCCATTGCGTGAGAGGCTTCATAAGCGGGTCTGACAGATTATCATATGTAGGAATCTTGCATATCCGAACGTCTCATCTATCGATAATATCTCGAATCAGATGAAACTTCCTGAGCACGTGCTTGGACTTCTGGTGCGATCTGGGTTCCTTTGATTGCGCGATCGCCCCAGTGTTGTCACAGAACAACTCCACTGGATCCGCAATGCTAGGGACCACACCAAGTTCAGAAACAAACTTTCTGATCCAAACAGCCTCCTTTGCTGCGCCATTTGAAGCAATGTACTCAGCCTCTGTTGTAGAATCAGCTACCGTCTCTTGCTTGGAACTCTTCCAGCTCACCGCTGCTCCATTCAGGCAAAACACATATCCCGATTGTGATCTAAAGTCATCTCTGTCAGTTTGGAAGCTTGCATCATTGTAACCCCTTACACGCAACTCTTCCTCACCGCCAAATATCAAGAAAGCATCCTTAGTTCTTCTCAAGTACTTTAGGATGTTCTTGACAGCAATCCAGTGACTCTCACCCGGATTGGATTGGTATCTGCTTGTCATACTCAAGGCATATGACACATCTGGTCTAGTACATAACATGGCGTACATGATAGATCCTATGGCCGAGGCATAGGGAATCCTACTCATGCGTTCCTTCTCAATCCCATTGGAAGGACAACCACTCTTCGAAAGAGTGATTCCATGTGACATGGGCAAGAATCCCTTCTCGGAATCTTGCATGTTGAACCGTTTCAACACCTTGTCGATATATGTACTTTGACTTAGGCCTAGCAACCTCTTAGATCTATCTCTATAGATCTTTATACCGAGTATATAGGCTGCTTCCCCTAAGTCCTTCAATGAGAAACACTTTCCTAGCCAATCTTTCACAGATTGCAGCATGGGAATGTCGTTTCTAATGAGAAGTATGTCATCCACATACAAGACCAGAAAAGCTACAGAGCTCCCACTAACCTTCTTGTAGACACAAGACTCCTCTTCGTTTTTGATGAAGCCAAACTCTTTGACCACTTCATCAAAACGTCGATTCCAACTCCTAGAAGCTTGCTTCAATCCATAAATGGATCGTTGCAGCTTACATACTTTGTTGGCTTGCTTTGGATCCTCAAAACCCTCCGGCTGTATCATATACACGTCATCGAGGAGATTCCCATAAAGGAATGCTGTTTTGACATCCATCTGCCAAATCTCATAGTCGTAGTATGCTACAATTGCAAGTAGGATTCGGATGGATTTGGTCATAGCGACTGGTGAAAAGGTTTCATCATAGTCAATAAATAGCATGAATCTGTCTGAATCCTTTAGCCACCAATCGGCCCTTATAGGTAATCACATTACCATCCATGTCGATCTTCTTCTTGAAGACCCACTTGCACCCTATGGGCCGCGCCCCATCGGGTGGTTCCACCAAAGTCCATACTTTGTTGTTATACATGGATTCCATCTCGGATCCCATGGCTTCCAGCCACCTCTGAGAGTCTGGGCCACTCATGGCCTCCTCATAGGTAGTAGGCTCATCATCTATGAGCATCGTGTCACCAGAATCAGTTACGAGAAGTCCATACCTCTCGGGTTCCAGGCGCACTCTACTAGATCTACGAAGCTCTTGTGTTACCTGAACAGGTGGCTCCACAACTGCTTGTGATTCCTGTTCTTGTTCCATAATCGGTTCAGTGATTTGTGGTTCTTGAATTTCTTCAAGTTCTACATTCCTCCCACTTGCTTCTTTAGAGACAAACTCTCTTTCTAGAAACACGCCGGTCCGAGCAACAAACACTTTGTTCTCGGTTGGATTGTAGAAATAGTATCCCTTAGTTTCCTTAGGGTACCCCACAAATTTACACTTATCCGATTTAGGCCCTAGTTTGTCTGATTGTAAACGTTTTACATAGACATCGCAGCCCCAAATCCTCATGAACGACAGTGTGGGACGCCTCCCACTCCACATCTCATATGGTGTCTTCATGACTGATTTAGATGGAACACAGTTAATGGTGAAAGCTGCACTTAATAGAGCGTAGCCCCAAAATGACAATGGAAGATCGGTTTGACACATCATGGACCGAACCATATCCAATAGGGTTCGATTCCTCCTCTCGGACACGCCATTCCATTGTGGCGTTCCGGGTGGAGTGAGTTGCGACACGATCCCACACTCTCTAAGATAGTCGTCAAACTCTTGGCTCAAGTATTCTCCTCCACGATCCGATCGTAGAGCCTTGATACTTTTGCCAAGTTGCTTCTCTACTTCATTCTTGAATTCTTTGAACACTTCAGAGGATTCGGATTTTGCCCTCATAAGGTACACAAATCCATATCTACTGTAATCATCAGTAAATGTAATGAAGTAGACATAACCACCCCTGGCAGGCGTGGCAAATGGCCCACACACATCGGTATGTATGAGCGCCAATTGCTCACTAGTCCTCTCACCTTTCTTATTGAAAGGGGACTTTGTCATTTTTCCCAATAAACAAGCCTCTCATTTCTCATATGATTCAAAATCAAATGAGTCTAGTAATCCATCCTTATGGAGTCTAGATACACGTTTCTCATTTATGTGGCCTAAGCGACAATGCCATAAATAAGCAGGATTTAAATCATTTATTTTAATCCGCTTGGTATTAATGTTGTAGACAGGATTGCTTAGATCAAGGACATAAAGTCCATTAAATAATTGCGCACTAAAATAGTGAATATTATTCAAATAAAAGGAACAACAATTGTTCTTTATTGAAATAATAAAACCTTCCTTGTCCAAACAAGAAATAGAAATAATGTTTCTGCTCATAGCAGGCACAAAATAGCAATTATTTAATTCTAAAACTAATCCTGAAGGCAGAGATAGCTCGCACACGCCTATGGCCAACGCAGCAACCTTTGCTCCATTCCCGACGCGCAGATCTACCTCCCCTTTAGCCAATCTTTTACTTCTCTTTAGATCCTGCATATTTCGACAAATATGAGATCCACATCCAGTATCTAATAACCATGATGTAGAGACAGTTAAATTGACATCTACAACAAAAATACCTGGTGGTGGTGGAATCACTATTCCAAGCCTTTTGTCCTCCAGATATTTTGGGCAGTTCCTCCTCCAGTGTCCAGGCTGACTGCAGTAGTGACACTCACCCTTAGTCACGACCTTGGCAATGCCACCAACAGGCTTAAGGGCTTGTTCCTTGGACTTGGCAACTGACTTGCCTTTGCCCTTGGAGGAAGAGGCAAACCTTTTGCCCTTTCCTTTCTGCACCATCATTATGGCCTTGCCCTTACCCTTGTTGATGCTCTGTTCAGCCGTCCTCAACATGTTGAGCAAATCTGGCAGTGGTTTAACGATCTCGTTCATGTTATAGTTCATAATGAACTGTCCATAACTCTCAGGCAACGATTGCAACACGAGATCGGTTGCCAACTCTTGGCCGACCGGGAACCCAAGCCGGGCGAGATTCTCCAAGTACCCGATCATTCGGAGTACATGGGGTCCCACCGGGTTCCCTTCTGCCAGATGACATTTGAAGAATGCCTTTGAGACCTCATACCTCTCTACCCTCGCCTGCTCTTGGAAGAGCTGCTTTAGATGTTCGATCATATCGACAGCATTCATGTTTTCGTGTTGCTTCTGAAGCTCAGAAGTCATGGTGCAAAGCATTAGGCAGGCCGCATCATTAGCGTCATCAACACGCTTTTCATACGCCTTTAAGGCAGCAGGTGTTTGGTTCTCTGGACCTTCTAGAACATGCTCCTCTATTGCGTACAGTTTCTTCTCTTGCTTGAGAACAATTCTCAAGTTTCTGTACCAATCAAGAAAGTTGGTTCCAGAGAGCTTGTCCTTCTCAAGGACAGATCGTAGGGAATGTTGTGAACTCGATGAGTTGTTTGCCATTTGGAATTCTACAAAAAGGAAAATACGCAAGTTTTAGTATTTGTGAATTTTTGACTATATTTAGTAATGACTAGTTTATTAAATATAGCTCCCACTATTTTTCTACGGATTAATAACCCTCAAGATATTAATGCGGAAAATATCCTTATATTTTCTAGTGGGCCAAGATCCATCTTTCATCTCCTTATGAGCTTGCTTTGGCAAGTCACCCATAATTTGACTACTTTAGGTAGGAACAATTCCAATTGCATCCCATATGCAACTCTTGGTTCAATCGGGCAAATAACTCCTTATTTATCCATCCATATGGATAATCCCAATTGATTGCCTCTAGGTTTTTTAATCAAATTAATAGCATAGTTGTGTTCAACCTCTTATCTAAACAATTGCACATTGTTACGTGCCATCGCATTCCATCATTATGAACCAAGTCGCCATGCTTTGGCACGCACGAACTTGATAAATAATGATGATAATGAGTGTTTAAATAACGAGAAGGCAAGAACACAATATTTAAAATTTGAGGGATTTTAAATTCAATTTTAATTGTTTTTGTTGATCAATATCAACTAATCTATCTATTTGAGTTTGGGCACAACTCCAAATAATAGATCCGGGTTGTCTAATTATCTTATTATCCTAATTGCATGCATCATCCATACACCAACCACACAAATAATAAGACAATAAATAAACAACCACATAACAGAAATTAAACGTGATGTGGATATGGCCTTTTTCTAGACTAAGATAATTCCAAGCCAATGGAATTATCTATGAACCCTAAGCAAACACATCTCCATGCGTCTTGATCTTTTGGTCCATCCTTCATAGTCATGTGGAATGCTCCATGCTCCATGCTCCATCTTTTTGTGGCTTCTTTGGCTTTGGGCTTCTTTTCTCCAATCTTGGCTAACAATCTACTTTATCTAGCACTAGCTAATATCTATACTAAATAAAATAAATCTCACAAGTTGAGAAAAAAAAATGGCACGCAGGCCATAAAACCCTAATTAATTATTACAATTAATTGATCAGCACGCAGGCCGTAAAACCAAACCAAAAAAATTAAACATCCACATCAAACCACATCCTAAGGCCATATCCAATCACCATGCGATTTGCACATAAACAGTTAAAATCCAATTTTAACGCGCTTGGTCAATTTTAATTGATTTTATGATTTCTAGGGTTAAAACGGTCCATGGGCCCAACAATCCAATTGCCCGGGCCCATTAAAGTGAACCACAAGGCCCTAGGGCCGGCCCGGCCCAAAACCCGCAAGCTAGGCCCGCGGGTTAGGGCTGCCCGGCCCCTTAGGGCGGCCAAGCTTGGGCGGCAAGCAAGGGGGGGCGGTCCCTAGGGGGGCCGAACCTCCTCTTGGGGTTGTTTCCAAAACAACTCCCTTGCTTGGAGCCCAAGTTTGGTTGTTTCCTTGTTTTGAGAGAACTCCTTCTTCCCCAAGGATGCCCAAACCCTAGATCTAAGATCCTAAAATTTCTCAAACTCACAAATTCATGCATCCAATGCAAAAATTGGATCTTGTTATGAGTAATTATTGAAAAATTACATCCCATGCTTGATTTGTCTTGTTTTACGCGATAAACAATCAAATTAAGGTGTAAAACAACAAGAATGTAACACATAAACTACGTTTATGCTCTATGACCTGTGGCTCTGATACCACTGTAGGGTTTTGATTCATGGATCGCGCAACGGAAGCATAACCAAACAAATAACCATGCAAAACCCTCCAAGGATCACAAGTCTAGATGCATAACGATAGTGAAGGTAAGAAATCATAAACACACCTTTGGGTTCTCCTTGATGACTTCAAACGCGAATAATGTCACGTTCTCTATAGTTGATCCACGCCTAGAGTTGATCCTAGATCTCCCAAACTCCTTGGTGCTAGCCCGGAATAGGAAGAGGATGAAGGAATCACGCAAAACGAGACAAAAGAGGGGCTTTGGCCCTCTTTTTTTTGGCCAACGGGGTGAGGGCGGCGGCAAGGGGGTCGGGTCGGCCTCCTTGTTGCTTGCTCTCTCTCCTTTTGTTCTCTCCCACTCTTGTTATGTTCACTAATGAGCATAAGTTATGTGGAAGGAAGGAAGGAGGGTCCTTTATATAGTCCAGCAACTCCTTGTTAACTACCTAAAGGACTTATTCTAGTCCAACTAGAATTCAATTTAGTCCCTTCCTTGCAAATTAGTCCCTACTAAGTTTGCAAGGGTTTGCAAAGTGATCCTTCTAATTAATTAATCCAATTAATTAATTCCCAAATCTAGTTCAACTCTATATAGCGTGTGACCCCATTGGTTCTATCTAGTTGGTAGCAACTATTTGCTAATATGGAGCGGTTTCTAGCAAAACATCCATTCTAGCCAACTAATAGAATAGTCATCTAGACAACCTTTGTACAAGTAATTGTATCATCCCTTTGCCTCCATATCCGGATTGGACACGAGACATACAAGTCACACTCTTATATCTAATCCATAGTTTCTCGATCCATGGGAATAGCCTTATTCGTGCAAATAACATCAATGTCCTATATTGATTTATTTGAGTCTGGCCAGACATTCTATAAGCACTATCCCTCGAGTGGCCTAGGATATTTTCTCCCGTTATGTGGGAGGGGCAAATCCTCTCTACGTCCACTACGATCTCTAAGCTTGCTTCTCATTGTATCCAGTACACGCCTTTATAACTACCCAGTTACGGTGTAGCGTTTAACGCTATCAAGATCACAATGATCCACAACTAGAATATCTAGTGACTTCAAGTCTAAGGATGACAATACCATTGCACCGCGAGAAGCACTTGTGACTCAACATAACATGTATGTAGCCTTCTCGGAGATGGGTCAATCCAGTGCAACATTCCGTAATGCACACCTATGTGTTGGATCGTGATATCTCCATATCAATCCAACCCCATACTAGTCTATAGATGATTGTCCCATTAATCATTATACTTGACTAGGGATATTTAAGATAAACAACACAATTGTAAATCTAAGGACTTCATTATAATAAATATCCAATAAATAATAAATGAATTTTCTAGCCATATTCAAATTCATACTAAACTAGATTGCCTCTAGGGCATCTATTCCAACAGTCTCCCACTTGCACTAGAGCCAATCTGGCGCATCTCGTATGCCCATACTCCTAGTGTGCCCTTCATGCTTCCATTGCGTGAGAGGCTTCGTAAGCGGGTCTGACAAATTATCATCTCTAGGAATCTTGCATATCCGAACGTCTCCTCTATCGATAATATCTCGAATCAGATGAAACTTCCTGAGCACGTGCTTGGACTTCTGTTGCGATCTGGGTTCCTTTGATTGCGCGATCGCCCCAGTGTTGTCACAGAACAACTCCAGTGGATCCGCAATGCTAGGGACCACACCAAGTTCAGAAACAAACTTTCTGATCCAAACAGCCTCCTTTGCTGCGCCATTTGCAGCAATGTACTCAGCCTCTGTTGTAGAATCAGCTACCGTCTCTTGCTTGGAACTCTTCCAGCTCACCGCTGCTCCATTCAGGCAAAACACATATCCCGATTGTGATCTAAAGTCATCTCTGTCAGTTTGGAAGCTTGCATCAGTGTAACCCCTTACACGCAACTCTTCCTCACCGCCAAATATCAAGAAAGCATCCTTAGTTCTTCTCAAGTACTTTAGGATGTTCTTGACAGCAATCCAGTGACTCTCACCCGGATTGGATTGGTATCTTCTTGTCATACTCAAGGCATATGACACATCTGGTCTAGTACATAACATGGCGTACATGATAGATCCTATGGCCGAGGCATAGGGAATCCTACCCATGCGTTCCTTCTCAATCCCATTGGAAGGACAACCACTCTTCGAAAGAGTGATTCCATGTGACATGGGCAAGAATCCCTTCTTGGAATCTTGCATGTTGAACCGTTTCAACACCTTGTCGATATATGTACTTTGACTTAGGCCTAGCAACCTCTTAGATCTATCTCTATAGATCTTTATACCGAGTATATAGGCTGCTTCCCCTAAGTCCTTCATTGAGAAACACTTTCCTAGCCAATATTTCACAGATTGCAGCATGGGAATGTCGTTTCCAATGAGAAGTATGTCATCCACATACAAGACCAGAAAAGCTACAGAGCTCCCACTAACCTTCTTGTAGACACAAGACTCATCTTCGTTTCTGATGAAGCCAAACTCTTTGACCACTTCATCAAAACGTCGATTCCAACTCCTAGAAGCTTGCTTCAATCCATAAATGGATCGTTGCAGCTTACAGACTTTGTTGGCTTGCTTTGGATCCTCAAAACCCTCCGGCTGTATCATATACACGTCATCGAGGAGATTCCCATAAAGGAATGCTGTTTTGACATCCATCTGCCAAATCTCATAGTCGTAGTATGCTACAATTGCAAGTAGGATTCGGATGGATTTGGTCATAGCGACTGGTGAAAAGGTTTCATCATAGTCAATAAATAGCATGAATCAGTCTGAATCCTTTAGCCACCAATCGGCCCTTATAGGTAATCACATTACCATCCATGTCGATCTTCTTCTTGAAGACCCACTTGCACCCTATGGGCCGCGCCCCATCGGGTGGTTCCACCAAAGTCCATACTTTGTTGTTATACATGGATTCCATCTCGGATCCCATGGCTTCCAGCCACCTCTGAGAGTCTGGGCCACTCATGGCCTCCTCATAGGTAGTAGGCTCATCATCTATGAGCATCGTGTCACCAGAATCAGTTACGAGAAGTCCATACCTCTCGGGTTCCTGGCGCACTCTACTAGATCTACGAAGCTCTTGTGTTACCTGAACAGGTGGCTCCACAACTGCTTGTGATTCCTGTTCTTGTTCCATAATCGGTTCAGTGATTTGTGGTTCTTGAATTTCTTCAAGTTCTACATTCCTCCCACTTGCTTCTTTAGAGACAAACTCTCTTTCTAGAAACACGCCGGTCCGAGCAACAAACACTTTGTTCTCGGTTGGATTGTAGAAATAGTATCCCTTAGTTTCCTTAGGGTACCCCACAAATTTACACTTATTCGATTTAGGCCCTAGCTTGTCTGATTGTAAACGTTTTACATAGACATCGCAGCCCCAAATCCTCATGAACGACAGTGTGGGACGCCTCCCACTCCACATCTCATATGGTGTCTTCATGACTGATTTAGATGGAACACAGTTAATGGTGAAAGCTGCACTTAATAGAGCGTAGCCCCAAAATGACAATGGAAGATCGGTTTGACACATCATGGACCGAACCATATCCAATAGGGTTCGATTCCTCCTCTCGGACACGCCATTCCATTGTGGCGTTCCGGGTGGAGTGAGTTGCGACACGATCCCACACTCTCTAAGATAGTCGTCAAACTCTTGGCTCAAGTATTCTCCTCCACGATCCGATCGTAGAGCCTTGATACTTTTGCCAAGTTGCTTCTCTACTTCATTCTTGAATTCTTTGAACACTTCAAAGGATTCGGATTTTGCCCTCATAAGGTACACAAATCCATATCTACTGTAATCATCAGTAAATGTAATGAAGTAGACATAACCACCCCTGGCAGGCGTGGCAAATGGCCCACACACATCGGTATGTATGAGCGCCAATTGCTCACTAGTCCTCTCACCTTTCTTATTGAAAGGGGACTTTGTCATTTTTCCCAATAAACAAGCCTCTCATTTCTCATATGATTCAAAATCAAATGAGTCTAGTAATCCATCCTTATGGAGTCTAGATACACGTTTCTCATTTATGTGGCCTAAGCGACAATGCCATAAATAAGCAGGATTTAAATCATTTATTTTAATCCGCTTGGTATTAATGTTGTAGACATGATTGCTTAGATCAAGGACATAAAGTCCATTAAATAATTGCGCACTAAAATAGTGAATATTATTCAAATAAAAGGAACAACAATTGTTCTTTATTGAAATAATAAAACCTTCCTTGTCCAAACAAGAAATAGAAATAATGTTTCTGCTCATAGCAGGCACAAAATAGCAATTATTTAATTCTAAAACTAATCCTGAAGGCAGAGATAGCTCGCACACGCCCATGGCCAACGCAGCAACCTTTGCTCCATTCCCAACGCGCAGATCTACCTCCCCTTTAGCCAATCTTTTACTTCTCTTTCGATCCTGCATATTTCGACAAATATGAGATCCACATCCAGTATCTAATACCCATGATCTAGAGACAGTTAAATTGACATCTACAACAAAAATACGTGGTGGTGGTGGAATCACTATTCCAAGCCTTTTGTCCTCCAGATATTTTGGGCAGTTCCTTCTCCAGTGTCCAGGCTGACTGCAGAAGTGACACTCACCCTTAGTCACGACCTTGGCAATGCCACCAACAGGCTTAAGGCTTGTTCCTTGGACTTGGCAACTGACTTTCCTTTGCCCTTGGAGGAAGAGGCAAACCTTTTGCCCTTTCCTTTCTGCACCATCATTATGGCCTTGCCCTTACCCTTGTTGATGCTCTGTTCAGCCGTCCTCAACATGTTGAGCAAATCTGGAAGTGGTTTAACGATCTCGTTCATGTTATAGTTCATAATGAACTGTCCATAACTCTCAGGCAACGATTGCAACACGAGATCGGTTGCCAACTCTTGGCCGACCGGGAACCCAAGCCGGGCGAGATTCTCCAAGTACCCGATCATTCGGAGTACATGGGGTCCCACCGGGTTCCCTTCTGCCAGATGACATTTGAACAGTGCCTTTGAGACCTCATACCTCTCTACCCTCGCCTGCTCTTGGAAGAGCTGCTTTAGATGTTCGATCGTATCGACAGCATTCATGTTTTCGTGTTGCTTCTGAAGCTCAGAAGTCATGGTGCAAAGCATTAGGCAGGCTGATCATTAGCGTCATCAACACGCTTTTGATACGCCTTTAAGGCAGCAGGTGTCTGGTTCTATGGACCTTCTGGAACATGCTCCTCTATTGCGTACAGTTTCTTCTCTTGCTTGAGAACAATTCTCAAGTTTCTGTACCAATCAAGAAAGTTGGTTCCAGAGAGCTTGTCCTTCTCAAGGACAGATCGTAGGGAATGTTGTGACCTCGATGAGTTGTTTGCCATTTGGAATTCTACAAAAGGAAAATACGCAAGTTTTAGTATTTGTGAATTTTTGACTATATTTAATAATGGCTAGTTTATTAAATATAGCTCCCACTATTTTTTTACGGATTAATAACCCTCAAGATATTAATGCGGAAAATATCCTTATATTTTCTAGTGGGCCAAGATCCATCTTTCATCTCCTTATGAGCTTGCTTTGGCAAGTCACCCATAATTTGACTACTTTAGGTAGGAACAATTCCAATTGCATCCCATATGCAACTCTTGGTTCAATCGGGCAAATGACTCCTTATTTATCCATCCATATGGATAATCCCAATTGATTGCCTCTAGGTTTCTTAATCAAATTAATAGCCTAGTTGTGTTCAACCTCTTATCTAAACAATTGCACATTGTTACGTGCCATCGCATTCCATCATTATGAACCAAGTCGCCATGCTTTGGCACGCACGAACTTGATAAATAATGATGATAATGAGTGTTTAAATAACGTGAAGGCAAGAACACAATATTTAAAATTTGAGGGATTTTAAATTCAATTTTAACTGTTTTTGTTGATCAATATCAACTAATCTATCTATTTGAGTTTGGGAACAACTCCAAATAATAGATCCGGGTTGTCTAATTATATTATTATCCTAATTTCATGCATCATCCATACACCAACCACACAAATAATAAGATAATAAATAAACAACCACATAACAGAAACTAAACGTGATGTGGATATGGCCTTTTTCTAGACTAAGATAATTCCAAGCCAATGGAATTATCTATGAACCCTAAGCAAACACATCTCCATGCGTCTTGATCTTTTGGTCCATCCTTCATAGTCATGTGGAATGCTCCATGCTCCATTCTCCATCTTTTTGTGGCTTCTTTGGCTTTGGGCTTCTTTTCTCCAATCTAGGCTAACAATATACTTTATCTAGCACTAGCTAATATCTATACTAAATAAAATAAATCTCACAAGTTGAGAAAAAAAAATGGCACGCAGGCCATAAAACCCTAATTAATTATTACAATTAATTGATCAGCTCGCAGGCCGTAAAACCAAACCACAAAATTAAGCATCCACATCAAACCACATCCTAAGGCCATATCCAATCACCATGCGAATTGCACATAAACAGTTAAAATCCAATTTTAACGCGCTTGGTCAATTTTAATTGATTTTAGGATTTCTAGGGTTAAAACGGTCCATGGGCCCAACAATCCAATTGCCCGGGCCCATTAAAGTGAACCACAAGGCCCTAGGGACGGCCCGGCCCAAAACTAGCAAGCTAGGCCCGCGGGTTAGGGCTGCCCGGCCCCTTAGGGCGGCCAAGCTTGGGCGGCAAGAAAGGGGTGGCGGTCCCTAAGGGGGCCGAACCTCCTCTTGGGGTTGTTTCCAAAACAACTCCCTTGCTTGGAGCCCAAGTTTGGTTGTTTCCTTGTTTTGGGAGAACTCCTTCTTCCCCAAGGATTCCCAAACCCTAGATCTAAGATCCTAAAATTTCTCAAACTCACCAATTCATGCATCCAATGCAAAAATTGGATCTTGTTATGAGTAATTATTGACAAATTGCATCCCATGCTTGATTTGTCTTGTTTTACGCAATAAAAAATCAAATTAAGGTGTAAAACAACAAGAATGTAACACATAAACTACGTTTATGCTCTATGACCTGTGGCTCTGATACCACTGTAGGGTTTTGATTCATGGATCGCGCAACGGAAGCATAATCAAACAAATAGCCATGCAAAACCCTCCAAGGATCACAAGTCTAGATGGATAACGATAGTGAAGGTAAGAAATCATAAACACACCTTTGGGTTCTCCTTGATGACTTCAAACGCGAATAATGTCACGTTCTCTATAGTTGATCCACGCCTAGAGTTGATCCTAGATCTCCCAAACTCCTTGGTGCTAGCCCGGAATAGGAAGAGGATGAAGGAATCACGCAAAACGAGACAAAAGAGGGGCTTCGGCCCTCTTTTTGGCCGACGGGATGAGGGCGGCGGCAAGGGGGTCGGGTCGGCCTCCTTGTTGCTTGATCTCTCTCCTTTTGTTCTCTCCCACTCTTGTTATATTCACTAATGAGCATAAGTTATGGAGAAGGAAGGAAGGAGGGTCCTTTATATAGTCCAACATTTCCTTGTTAACTACCTAAAGGACTTATTCTAGTCCAACTAGAATTCAATTTAGTCCCTTCCTTGCAAATTAGTCCCTACTAAGTTTGCAAGGGTTTGCAAAGTGATCCTTCTAATTAATTAATCCAATTAATTAATTCCCAAATCTAGTTCAACTCTATATAGCGTGTGACCCCATAGGTTCTATCTAGTTGGTAGCAACTATTTGCTAATATGGAGCGGTTTCTAGCAATACATCCATTCTAGCCAACTAATAGAATAGTCATCTAGACAACCTTTGTACAAGTAATTGTCTCATCCCTTTGCCTCCATATCCGGATTGGACACGAGACATACAAGTCACACTCGTATATCCAATCCATAGTTTCTCGATCCATGGGAATAGCCTTATTCATGCAAATAACATCAATATCCTATATTGATTTATTTGAGTCTGGCCAGACATTCTATAAGCACTATCCCTCGAGTGGCCTAGGATATTTGCTCCCGTTATGTGGGAGGGGTAAATCCTCTCTACGTCCACTACGATCTCTAAGCTTGCTTCTCATTGTATCCAGTACACGCCTTTATAACTACCCAGTTACGGTGTAGCGTTTAACGCTACCAAGATCACAATGATCCACAACTAGAATATCTAGTGACTTAAAGTCTAAGGATGACAATACCATTGCACCGCGAGAAGCACTTGTGACTCAACATAACATGTATGTAGCCTTCTCGGAGATGGGTCAATCTAGTGCAACATTCCGTAATGCACACCTATGTGTTGGATCGTGATATCTCCATATCAATCCAACCCCATACTAGTCTATAGATGATTGTCCCATTAATCATTATACTTGACTAGGGATATTTAAGATAAACAACACAATTGTAAATATAAGGAATTCATTATATTAAATATCCAATAAATAATAAATGAATTTTCTAGCCATATACAAATTCATACTAACTAGATTGCCTCTAGGGCATCTATTCCAACAGTCTCCCACTTGCACTAGAGCCAATCTGGCGCATCTCGTATGCCCATACTCCTAGTGTGCCCTTCATGCTTCCATTGCGTGAGAGGCTTCGTAAGTGGGTCTGACAGATTATCATCTGTAGGAATCTTGCATATCCGAACGTCTCCTCTATCGATAATATCTTGAATCAGATGAAACTTCCTGAGCACGTGCTTGGACTTCTGGTGCGATCTGGGTTCCTTTGATTGCGCGATCGCCCCAGTGTTGTCACAGAACAACTCCAGTGGATCCGCAATGCTAGGGACCACACCAAGTTCAGAAACAAACTTTCTGATCCAAACAGCCTCCTTTGCTGCGCCATTTGCAGCAATGTACTCAGCCTCTGTTGTAGAATCAGCTACCGTCTCTTGCTTGGAACTCTTCCAGCTCACCGCTGCTCCATTCAGGCAAAACACATATCCCGATTGTGATCTAAAGTCATCTCTGTCAGTTTGGAAGCTTGCATCAGTGTAACCCCTTACACGCAACTCCTCCTCACCGCCAAATATCAAGAAAGCATCCTTAGTTCTTCTCAAGTACTTTAGGATGTTCTTGACAGCAATCCAGTGACTCTCACCCGGATTGGATTGGTATCTGCTTGTCATACTCAAGGCATATGACACATCTGGTCTAGTACATAACATGGCGTACATGATAGATCCTATGGCCGAGGCATAGGGAATCCTACTCATGCGTTCCTTCTCAATCCCATTGGAAGGACAACCACTCTTCGAAAGAGTGATTCCATGTGACATGGGCAAGAATCCCTTCTTGGAATCTTGCATGTTGAACCGTTTCAACACCTTGTCGACATATGTACTTTGACTTAGGCCTAGCAACCTCTTAGATCTATCTATATAGATCTTTATACCGAGTATATAGGCTGCTTCCCCTAAGTCCTTCATTGAGAAACACTTTCCTAGCCAATATTTCACAGATTGCAGCATGGGAATGTCGTTTCCAATGAGAAGTATGTCATCCACATACAAGACCAGAAAAGCTACAGAGCTCCCACTAACCTTCTTGTAGACACAAGACTCATCTTCGTTTCTGATGAAGCCAAACTCTTTGACCACTTCATCAAAACGTCGATTCCAACTCCTAGAAGCTTGCTTCAATCCATAAATGGATCGTTGCAGCTTACAGACTTTGTTGGCTTGCTTTGGATCCTCAAAACCCTCCGGCTGTATCATATACACGTCCTCGAGGAGATTCCCATAAAGGAATGCTGTTTTGACATCCATCTGCCAAATATCATAGTCGTAGTATGCTGCAATTGCAAGTAGGATTCGGATGGATTTGGTCATAGCGGCTGGTGAAAAGGTTTCATCATAGTCAATACCATGAATCTGTCTGAATCCTTTAGCCACCAATCGGCCCTTATAGGTAATCACATTACCATCCATGTCGATCTTCTTCTTGAAGACCCACTTGCACCCTATGGGCCGCGCCACATCGGGTGGTTCCACCAAAGTCCATACTTTGTTGGTATACATGGATTCCATCTCGGATCTCATGGCTTCCAGCCACCTCTGAGAGTCTGGGCCACTCATGGCCTCCTCATAGGTAGTAGACTCATCATCTATGAGCATCGTGTCACCGGAATCAGTTACGAGAAGTCCATACCTCTCGGGTTCCTGGCGCACTCTACTAGATCTACGAAGCTCTTGTGTTACCTGAACAGGTGGCTCCACAACTGCTTGTGATTCCTGTTCTTGTTCCATAATCGGTTCAGTGATTTGTGGTTCTTGAATTTCTTCAAGTTCTACATTCCTCCCACTTGCTTCTTTAGAGACAAACTCTATTTCTAGAAACACGCCGGTCCGAGCAACAAACACTTTGTTCTCGGTTGGATTGTAGAAATAGTATCCCTTAGTTTCCTTAGGGTACCCCACAAATTTACACTTATCCGATTTAGGCCCTAGCTTATCTGATTGTAAACGTTTTACATAGACATCGCAGCCCCAAATCCTCATGAACGACAGTGTGGGACGCCTCCCACTCCACATCTCATATGGTGTCTTCATGACTGATTTAGATGGAACACGGTTAATGGTGAAAGCTGCACTTAATAGAGCGTAGCCCCAAAATGACAATGGAAGATCGGTTTGACACATCATGGACCGAACCATATCCAATAGGGTTCGATTCCTCCTCTCGGACACGCCATTCCATTGTGGCGTTCCGGGTGGAGTGAGTTGGGACACGATCCCACACTCTCTAAGATAGTCGTCAAACTCTTGGCTCAAGTATTCTCCTCCACGATCCGATCGTAGAGCCTTGATACTTTTGCCAAGTTGCTTCTCTACTTCATTCTTGAATTCTTTGAACACTTCAAAGGATTCGGATTTTGCCCTCATAAGGTACACAAATCCATATCTACTGTAATCATCAGTAAATGTAATGAAGTAGACATAACCACCCCTGGCAGGCGTGGCAAATGGCCCACACACATCGGTATGTATGAGCGCCAATTGCTCACTAGTCCTCTCACCTTTCTTATTGAAAGGGGACTTTGTCATTTTTCCCAATAAACAAGCCTCACATGTCTCATATGATTCAAAATCAAATGAGTCTAGTAATCCATCCTTATGGAGTCTAGATACACGTTTCTCATTTATGTGGCCTAAACGACATTGCCATAAATAAGCAGGATTTAAATCATTTATTTTAATCCGCTTGGTATTAATGTTGTAGACAGGATTGCTTAGATCAAGGACATAAAGTCCATTAAATAATTGCGCACTAAAATAGTGAATATTATTCAAATAAAAGGAACAACGATTGTTCTTTATTGAAATAATAAAACCTTCCTTGTCCAAACAAGAAATAGAAATAATGTTTCAGCTCATAGCAGGCACAAAATAGCAATTATTTAATTCTAAAACTAATCCTGAAGGCAGAGATAGCTCGCACACGCCCATGGCCAACGCAGCAACCTTTGCTCCATTCCCAACACGCAGATCTACCTCCCCTTTAGCCAATCTTTTACTTCTCTTTAGATCCTGCATATTTCGACGAATATGAGATCCACATCCAGTATCTAATATCCATGATGTAGAGACAGTTAAATTGACATCTACAACAAAAATACCTGGTGGTGGTGGAATCACTATTCCAAGCCTTTTGTCCTCCAGATATTTTGGGCAGTTCCTCCTCCAGTGTCCAGGCTGACTGCAATAGTGACACTCACCCTTAGTCACGACCTTGGCACTGCCACCAACAGGCTTAAGGGCTTGTTCCTTGGACTTGGCAACTGACTTGCCTTTGCCCTTGGAGGAAGAGGCAAACCTTTTGCCCTTTCCTTTCTGCACCATCATTATGGCCTTGCCCTTACCCTTGTTGATGCTCTGTTCAGCCGTCCTCAACATGTTGAGCAAATCTGGCAGTGGTTTAATGATCTCGTTCATGTTATAGTTCATAATGAATTGTCCATAACTCTCAGGCAACGATTGCAACACGAAATCGGTTGCCAACTCTTGGCCGACCGGGAACCCAAGCCGGGCGAGATTCTCCAAGTACCCGATCATTCAGAGTACATGGGGTCCCACCGGGTTCCCTTCTGCCAGATGTCATTTGAACAGTGCCTTTGAGACCTCATACCTCTCTACCCTCGCCTGCTCTTGGAAGAGCTGCTTTAGATGTTCTATCATATCGACATCATTCATGTTTTCGTGTTCCTTCTGAAGCTCAGAAGTCATGGTGAAATAACTCCTTATTTATCCATCCATATGGATAATCCCAATTGATTGCCTCTAGGTTTCTTAATCGAATTAATAGCCTAGTTGTGTTCAACCTCTTATCTAAAAAATTGCACATTGTTACGTGCCATCGCATTCCATCATTATGAACCAAGTCGCCATGCTTTGGCACGCACGAACTTGATAAATAATGATGATAATGAGTGTTTAAACAACGAGAAGGCAAGAACACAATATTTAAAATTTGAGGGATTTTAAATTCCATTTTTTTTTAATTGTTTTTGTTGATCAATATCAACTAATCTATCTATTTGAGTTTGGGCACAACTCCAAATAATAGATCCGGGTTGTCTAATTATCTTATTATCCTAATTGCATGCATCATCCATACACCAACCTCACAAATAATAAGACAATAAATAAACAACCACATAACAGAAATTAAACGTGTTGTGGATATGGCCTTTTTCTAGACTAAGATAATTCCAAGCCAATGGAATTATCTATGAACCCTAAGCAAACACATCTCCATGCGTCTTGATCTTTTGGTCCATCCTTCATAGTCATGTGGAATGCTCCATGCTCCATGCTCCATCCTTTTTGTGGCTTCTTTGGCTTTGGGCTTCTTTTCTCCAATCTTGGCTAACAATCTACTTTATCTAGCACTGGCTAATATCTATACTAAATAAAATAAATCTCACAAGTTGAGACGAAAAATGGCACGCAGTTATTACAATTAATTGATCAGCTCGCAGGCCGTAAAACCAAACCACAAAATTAAACATCCACATTGTGGTTTGGTTTTACGGCCTGCGAGCTGATCAATTAATTGTAATAATTAATTAGGGTTTTATGGCCTGCGTGCCATTTTTTTTCTCAACTTGTGAGATTTATTTTATTTAGTATAGATATTAGCTAGTGCTAGATAAAGTAGATTGTTAGCCAAGATTGGAGAAAAGAAGCCCAAAGCCAAAGAAGCCACAAAAAGATGGAGCATGGAGCATGGAGCATTCCACATGACTATGAAGGATGGACCAAAAGATCAAGACGCATGGAGATGTGTTTGCTTAGGGTTCATAGATAATTCCATTGGCTTGAAATTATCTTAGTCTAGAAAAAGGCCATATCCACATCACGTTTAATTTCTGTTATGTGGTTGTTTATTTATTGTCCTATTATTTGTGTGGTTGGTGTATGGATGATGCATGCAATTAGGATAATAAGATAATTAGACAACCCGGATCTATTATTTGGAGTTGTGCCCAAACTCAAATAGATAGATTAGTTGATATTGATCAACAAAAACAATTAAAATTGAATTTAAAATCCCTCAAATTTTAAATATTGTGTTCTTGCCTTCTCGTTATTTAAACACTCATTATCATCATTATTTATCAAGTTCGTGCGTGCCAAAGAATGGCGACTTGGTTCATAATGATGGAATGCGATGGCACGTAACAATGTGCAATTGTTTAGATAAGAGGTTGAACACAACTAGGCTATTAATTTGATTACGAAACCTAGAGGCAATCAATTGGGATTATCCATATGGATGGATAAATAAGGAGTTATTTGCCCGATTGAACCAAGAGTTGCATATGGGATGCAATTGGAATTGTTCCTACCTAAAGTAGTCAAATTATGGGTGACTTGCCAAAGCAAGCTCATAAGGAGATGAAAGATGGATCTTGGCCCACTAGAAAATATAAGGATATTTTCCGCATTAATATCTTGAGGGTTATTAATCCGTAGAAAAATAGTGGGAGCTATATTTAATAAACTAGCCATTATTAAATATAGTCAAAAATTCACAAATACTAAAACTTTCGTATTTTCCTTTTGTAGAATTCCAAATGGAAAACAACTCATCGAGTTCACAACATTCCCTACGATCTGTCCTTGAGAAGGACAAGCTCTCTGGAACCAACTTTCTTGATTCGTACAGAAACTTGAGAATTGTTCTCAAGCAAGAGAAGAAACTGTACGCAATAGAGGAGCATGTTCCAGAAGGTCCAGAGAACCAGACACCTGCTGCCTTAAAGGCGTATCAAAAGCGTGTTGATGAAGCTAATGATGCGGCCTGCCTAATGATTTGCACCATGACTTCTGAGCTTCAGAAGCAACACGAAAACATGAATGCTGTCGATATGATCGAACATCTAAAGCATCTCTTCCAAGAGCAGGCGAGGGTAGAGAGGTATGAGGTCTCAAAGGCACTGTTCAAATGTCATCTGGCAGAAAGGAACCCGGTGGGACCCCATGTACTCCGTATGATCGGGTACTTGGAGAATCTCGCCCGGCTTGGGTTCCCGGTCGGCCAAGAGTTGGCAACCGATCTCGTGTTGCAATCGTTGCCTGAGAGTTATGGACAGTTCATTATGAACTATAACATGAACGAGATCGTTAAACCACTGCCAGATTTGCTCAACATGTTGAGGACGGCTGAACAGAGCATCAACAAGGGTAAGGGCAAGGCCATAATGATGGTGCAGAAAGGAAAGGGCAAAAGGTTTGCCTCTTCCTCCAAGGGCAAAGGCAAGTCAGTTGCCAAGTCCAAGGAACAAGCCCTTAAGCCTGTTGGTGGCATTGCCAAGGTCGTGACTAAGGGTGAGTGTCACTACTGCAGTCAGCCTGGACACTGGAGGAGGAACTGCCCAAAATATCTGGAGGACAAAAGGCTTGGAATAGTGATTCCACCACCACCAGGTATTTTTGTTGTAGATGTCAATTTAACTGTCTCTACATCATGGGTATTAGATACTGGATGTGGATCTCATATTCGTCGAAATATGCAGGATCTAAAGAGAATTAAAAGATTGGCTAAAGGGGAGGTAGATCTGCGCGTTGGGAATGGAGCAAAGGTTGCTGCGTTGGCCATGGGCGTGTGCGAGCTATCTCTGCCTTCAGGATTAGTTTTAGAATTAAATAATTGCTATTTTGTGCCTGCTATGAGCAGAAACATTATTTCTATTTCTTGTTTGGACAAGGAAGGTTTTATTATTTCAATAAAGAACAATTGTTGTTCCTTTTCTTTGAATAATATTCACTATTTTAGTGCGCAATTATTTAATGGACTTTATGTCCTTGATCTAAGCAATCCTGTCTACAACATTAATACCAAGCGGATTAAAATAAATGATTTAAATCCTGCTTATTTATGGCATTGTCGTTTAGGCCACATAAATGAGAAACGTGTATCTAGACTCCATAAGGATGGATTACTAGACTCATTTGATTATGAATCATATGAGACATGTGAGGCTTGTTTATTGGGAAAAATGACAAAGTCCCCTTTCAATAAGAAAGGTGAGAGGACTAGTGAGGAATTGGCGCTCATACATACCGATGTGTGTGGGCCATTTGCCAGGCCTTCCAGGGGTGGTTATGTCTACTTCATTACATTTACTAATGATTACAGTAGATATGGATTTGTGTACCTTATGAGGGAAAAATCCGAATCCTTTGAAGTGTTCAAAGAATTCAAGAATGAAGTAGAGAAGCAACTTGGCAAAAGTATCAAGGCTCTACGATCGGATCGTGGAGGAGAATACTTGAGCCAAGAGTTTGACGACTATCTTAGAGAGTGTGGGATCGTGTCCCAACTCACTCCACCCGGAACGCCACAATGGAATGGCGTGTCCGAGAGGAGGAATCGAACCCTATTGGATATGGTTCGGTCCATGATGTGTCAAACCGATCTTCCATTGTCATTTTGGGGCTACGCTCTATTAAGTGCAGCTTTCACCATTAACCTTGTTCCATCTAAATCAGTCATGAAGACACCATATGAGGTGTGGAGTGGGAGGCGTCCCACACTGTCGTTCATGAGGATTTGGGGCTGCGATGTCTATGTAAAACGTTTACAATCAGACAAGCTAGGGCCTAAATCGGATAAGTGTAAATTTGTGGGGTACCCTAAGGAAACTAAGGGATACTATTTCTACAATCCAACCGAGAACAAAGTGTTTGTTGCTCGGACCGGCGTGTTTCTAGAAAGAGAGTTTGTCTCTAAAGAAGCAAGTGGGAGGAATGTAGAACTTGAAGAAATTCAAGAACCACAAATCACTGAACCGATTATGGAACAAGAACAGGAATCACAAGCAGTTGTGGAGCCACCTGTTCAGGTAACAGAAGAGCTTCGTAGATCTAGTATAGTGCGCCAGGAACCCGAGAGGTATGGACTTCTCGTAACTGATTCCGGTGACACGATGCTCATAGATGATGAGCCTAAAACCTATGAGGAGGCCATGAGTGGCCCAGACTCTCAGAGGTGGCTGGAAGCCATGAGATCCGAGATGGAATCCATGTATACCAACAAAGTATGGACTTTGGTGGAACCACCCGATGGGGCGCGGCCCATAGGGTGCAAGTGGGTCTTCAAGAAGAAGATCGACATGGATGGTAATGTGATTACCTATAAGGGCCGATTGGTGGCTAAAGGATTCAGACAGATTCATGGTATTGACTATGATGAAACCTTTTCACCAGTCGCTATGACTAAATCCATTCGAATCCTACTTGCAATTGCAGCATACTACGACTATGAGATTTGGCAGATGGATGTCAAAACAGCATTCCTTTATGGGAATCTCCTCGAGGACGTGTATATGATACAGTCGGAGGGTTTTGAGGATCCAAAGCAAGCCAACAAAGTCTGTAAGCTGCAACGATCCATTTATGGATTGAAGCAAGCTTCTAGGAGTTGGAATCGACGTTTTGATGAAGTGGTCAAAGAGTTTGGCTTCATCAGAAACGAAGACGAGTCTTGTGTCTACAAGAAGGTTAGTGGGAGTTCTGTAGCTTTTCTGGTCTTGTATGTGGATGACATACTTCTCATTGGAAACGACATTCCCATGCTGTAATCTGTGAAAGATTGGCTAGGAAAGTGTTTCTCAATGAAGGACTTAGGGGAAGCAGCCTATATACTCGGTATAAAGATCTATAGAGATAGATCTAAGAGGTTGCTAGGCCTAAGTCAAAGTACATATATCGACAAGGTGTTGAAACGGTTCAACATGCAAGATTCCAAGAAGGGATTCTTGCCCATGTCACATGGAATCACTCTTTCGAAGAGTGGTTGTCCTTCCAATGGGATTGAGAAGGAACGCATGAGTAGGATTCCCTATGCCTCGGCCATAGGATCTATCATGTACGCCATGTTATGTACTAGACCAGATGTGTCATATGCCTTGAGTATGACAAGCAGATACCAATCCAATCCGGGTGAGAGTCACTGGATTTCTGTCAAGAACATCCTAAAGTACTTGAGAAGAACTAAGGATGCTTTCTTGATATTTGGCGGTGAGGAAGAGTTGCGTGTAAGGGGTTACACTGATGCAAGCTTCCAAACTGACAGAGATGACTTTAGATCACAATCGGGATATGTGTTTTGCCTGAATGGAGCAGCGGTGAGCTGGAAGAGTTCCAAGCAAGAGACGGTAGCTGATTCTACAGCAGAGGCAGAGTACATTGCTGCAAATGGCGCAGCAAAGGAGGCTGTTTGGATCAGAAAGTTTGTTTCTGAACTTGGTGTGGTCCCTAGCATTGCGGATCCAGTGGAGTTGTTCTGTGACAACACTGTGGCGATCGCGCAATCAAAGGAACCCAGATCGCACCAGAATTCCAAGCACGTGCTCAGGAAGTTTCATCTGATTCGAGATATTATCGATAGAGGAGACGTTCGGATATGCAAGATTCCTACAGATGATAATCTGTCAGACCCGCTTACGAAGCCTCTCACGCAATGGAAGCATGAAGGGCACACTAGGAGTATGGGCATACGAGATGCGCCAGATTGGCTCTAGTGCAAGTGGGAGACTGTTGGAATAGATGCCCTAGAGGCAATCTAGTTTAGTATGAATTTGTATATGGCTAGAAAATTCATTTATTATTTATTGGATATTTAATATAATGAAGTCCTTAGATTTACAATTGTGTTTTTTATCTTAAATATCCCTAGTCAAGTATAATGATTAATGGTACAATCATCTATAGACTAGTATGGGGTTGGATTGATATGGAGATATCACGATCCAACACATAGGTGTGCATTACGGAATGTTGCACTGGATTGACCCATCTCCGAGAAGGCTACATACATGTTATGTTGAGTCACAAGTGCTTCTCGCGGTGCAATGGTATTGTCATCCTTAGACTTGAAGTCACTAGATATTCTAGTTGTGGATCATTGTGATCTTGGTAGCGTTAAACGCTACACCGTAACTGGGTAGTTATAAAGGCGTGTACTGGATACAATGAGAAGCAAGCTTAGAGATTGTAGTGGACGTAGAGAGGATTTTCCCCTCCCACATAACGGGAGCAAATATCCTAGTCCACTCGAGGGATAGTGCTTATAGAATGTCTGGCCAGACTCAAATAAATAAATATAGGATATTGATGTTATTTGCAAGAATAAGGCTATTCCCATGGATCGAGAAACTATGGATTGGATATACGAGTGTGACTTGTATGTCTCGTGTCCAATCAGGATATGGAGGCAAAGGGATGAAACAATTACTTGTACAAAGGTTGTCTAGATGACTATTCTATTAGTTGGCTAGAATGGATGTTTTGCTAGAAACCGCTCCATATTAGCAAATAGTTGCTACCAACTAGATAGAACCTATGGGGTCACAAGCTATATAGAGTTGAACTAGATTTGGGAATTAATTAATTGGATTAATTAATTAGAAGGATCACTTTGCAAACCCTTGCAAACTTAGTAGGGACTAATTTGCAAGGAAGGGACTAAATTGAATTCTAGTTGGACTAGAATAAGTCCTTTAGGTAGTTAACAAGGAGTTGTTGGACTATATAAAGGACCCTCCTTCCTTCCTTCCTTCCTTCCCGATAACTTATGCTCATTAGTGAACATAACAAGAGTGGGAGAGAACAAAAGGAGAGAGAGCAAGCAACAAGGAGGCCGACCCGACCCCCTTGCCGCCGCCCTCACCATGTCGGCCAAAAAGAGGGCCGAATCCCCTCTTTTGTCTCGTTTTGCGTGATTCCTTCATCCTCTTCCTATTCCGGGCTAGCACCAAGGAGTTTGGGAGATCTAGGATCAACTCTAGGCGTTGATCAACTATAGAGAACGTGACATTATTCGCGTTTGAAGTCATCAAGGAGAACCCAAAGGTGTGTTTATGATTTCTTACCTTCACTATCGTTATGCATCTAGACTTGTGATCCTTGGAGGGTTTTGCATGGTTATTTGTTTGATTATGCTTCCGTTGCGCGATCCATAAATCAAAACCCTACAGTGGTATCAGAGCCACAGGTCATAGAGCATAAACGTAGTTTATGTGTTACATTCTTGTTGTTTTACACCTTAATTTGATTGTTTATCGCGTAAAACAAGACAAATCAAGCATGGGATGCAATTTGTCAATAATTACTCATAACAAGATCCAATTTTTGCATTGGATGCATGAATTGGTGAGTTTGAGAAATTTTAGGATCTTAGATCTAGGGTTTGGGCATCCTTGGGGAAGAAGGAGTTCTCCCAAAACAAGGAAACAACCAAACTTGGGCTCCAAGCAAGGGAGTTGTTTTGGAAACAACCCCAAGAGGAGGTTCGGCCCTCTTAGGGACCGCCCCCCTTTCTTGCCGCCCAAGCTTGGCCGCCCTAAGGGGCCGGGCGGCCCTAACCCGCGGGCCTAGCTTGCTAGTTTTGGGTCGGGCCGGCCCTAGAGCCTTGTGGTTCACTTTAATGGGCCCGGGCAATTGGATTGTTGGGCCCATGGACTGTTTTAACCCTAGAAATCCTAAAATCAATTAAAATTGACCAAGCGCGTTAAAATTGGATTTTAACTGTTTATGTGCAAATCGCATGGTGATTGGATATGGCCTTAGGATGTGGTTTGATGTGGATGTTTAATTTTGTGGTTTGGTTTTACGGCCTGCGAGCTGATCAATTAATTGTAATAATTATTTAGGGTTTTATGGCCTGCGTGCCATTTTTTTTTCTCAACTTGTGAGATTTATTTTATTTAGTATAGATATTAGCTAGTGCTAGATAAAGTAGATTGTTAGCCAAATTGGAGAAAAGAAGCCCAAAGCCAAAGAAGCCACAAAAAGATGGAGCATGGAGCATGGAGCATTCCACATGACTATGAAGGATGGACCAAAAGATCAAGACGCATGGAGATGTGTTTGCTTAGGGTTCATAGATAATTCCATTGGCTTGGAATTATCTTAGTCTAGAAAAAGGCCATATCCACATCACGTTTAGTTTCTGTTATGTGGTTGTTTATTTATTGTCTTATTATTTGTGTGGTTGGTGTATGGATGATGCATGCAATTAGGATAATAAGATAATTAGACAACCCGGATCTATTATTTGGAGTTGTGCCCAAACTCAAATAGATAGATTAGTTGATATTGATCAACAAAAACAATTAAAAAAAATGGAATTTAAAATCCCTCAAATTTTAAATATTGTGTTCTTGCCTTCTCGTTGTTTAAACACTCATTATCATCATTATTTATCAAGTTCGTGCGTGCCAAAGCATGGCGACTTGGTTCATAATGATGGAATGCGATGGCACGTAACAATGTGCAATTGTTTAGATAAGAGGTTGAACACAACTAGGCTATTAATTCGATTAAGAAACCTAGAGGCAATCAATTGGGATTATCCATATGGATGGATAAGTAAAGAGTTATTTGCCCGATTGAACCAAGAGTTGCATATGGGATGCAATTGGAATTGTTCCTACCTAAAGTAGTCAAATTATGGGTGACTTGCCAAAGCAAGCTCATAAGGAGATGAAAGATGGATCTTGGCCCACTAGAAAATATAAGGATATTTTCCGCATTAATATCTTGAGGGTTATTAATCCGTAGAAAAATAGTGGGAGCTATATTTAATAAACTAGCCATTATTAAATATAGTCAAAAATTCACAAATACTAAAACTTGCGTATTTTCCTTTTTGTAGAATTCCAAATGGCAAACAACTCATCGAGTTCACAACATTCCCTACGATCTGTCCTTGAGAAGGACAAGCTCTCTGGAACCAACTTTCTTGATTGGTACAGAAACTTGAGAATTGTTCTCAAGCAAGAGAAGAAACTGTACGCAATAGAGGAGCATGTTCCAGAAGGTCCAGAGAACCAGACACCTGCTGCCTTAAAGGCGTATCAAAAGCGTGTTGATGACGCTAATGATACGGCCTGCCTAATGCTTTGCACCATGACTTCTGAGCTTCAGAAGCAACACGAAAACATGAATGCTGTCGATATGATCGAACATCTTAAGCAGCTCTTCCAAGAGCAGGCGAGGGTAGAGAGGTATGAGGTCTCAAAGGCACTAATCAAATATCATTTGGCAGAAGGAACCCGGTGGGACCCCATGTACTACGAATGATCGGGTACTTGGAAAATCTCGCCCGGCTTGGGTTCCCGGTCGGCCAAGAGTTGGCAACCGATCTCGTGTTGCAATCGTTGCCTGAGAGTTATGGACAGTTCATTATGAACTATAACATGAACGAGATCGTTAAACCACTGCCAGATTTGCTCAACATGTTGAGGACGGCTGAACAGAGCATCAACAAGGGTAAGGGCAAGGCCATAATGATGGTGCAGAAAGGAAAGGGCAAAAGGTTTGCCTCTTCCTCCAAGGGCAAAGGCAAGTCAGTTGCCAAGTCCAAGGAACAAGCCCTTAAGCCTGTTGGTGGCATTGCCAAGGTCGTGACTAAGGGTGAGTGAAACTACTGCAGTCAGCCTGGAAACTGGAGGAGGAACTGCCCAAAATATCTGGAGGACAAAAGGCTTGGAATAGTGATTCCACCACCACCAGGTATTTTTGTTGTAGATGTCAATTTAACTGTCTCTACATCATGGGTATTAGATACTTGATGTGGATCTCATATTTGTCGAAATATGCAGGATCTAAAGAGAAGTAAAAGATTGGCTAAAGGGGAGGTAGATCTGCGTGTTGGGAATGGAGCAAAGGTTGCTGCGTTGGCCATGGGCGTGTGCGAGCTATCTCTGCCTTCAGGATTAGTTTTAGAATTAAATAATTGCTATTTTGTGCCTGCTATGAGCAGAAACATTATTTCTATTTCTTGTTTGGACAAGGAAGGTTTTATTATTTTAATAAAGAACAATTGTTGTTCCTTTTATTTGAATAATATTCACTATATTAGTGCGCAATTATTTAATGGACTTTATGTCCTTGATCTACGCAATCCTGTCTACAACATTAATACCAAGCGGATTAAAATAGATGATTTAAATCCTGCTTATTTATGGCATTGTCGTTTAGGCCACATAAATGAGAAACATGTATCTAGACTCCATAAGGATGGATTACTAGACTCATTTGATTTTGAATCATATGAGACATGTGAGGCTTGTTTATTGGGAAAAATGACAAAGTCCCCTTTCAATAAGAAATGTGAGAGGACTAGTGAGCAATTGGCGCTCATACATACCGATGTGTGCGGGCCATTTGCCACGCATGCCAGGGGTGGTTATGTCTACTTCATTACATTTACTGATGATTACAGTAGATATGGATTTGTGTACCTTATGAGGGCAAAATCCGAATCCTTTGAAGTGTTCAAAGAATTCAAGAATGAAGTAGAGAAGCAACTTCGCAAAAGTATCAAGGCTCTACGATCGGATCGTGGAGGAGAATACTTGAGCCAAGAGTTTGAAGACTATCTTAGAGAGTGTGGGATCGTGTCCCAACTCACTCCACCCGGAACGCCACAATGGAATGGCGTGTCCGAGAGGAGGAATCGAACCCTATTGGATATGGTTCGGTCCATGATGTGTCAAACCGATCTTCCATTGTCATTTTGGGGCTAAGCTCTATTAAGTGCAGCTTTCACCATTAACCGTGTTCCATCTAAATCAGTCATGAAGACACCATATGAGATGTGGAGTGGGAGGCGTCCCACACTGTCGCTCATGAAGATTTGGGGCTGCGATGTCTATGTAAAACGTTTACAATCAGACAAGCTAGGGCCTAAATCGGATAAGTGTAAATTTGTGGGGTACCCTAAGGAAACTAAGGGATACTATTTCTACAATCCAACCGAGAACAAAGTGTTTGTTGCTCGGACCGGCGTGTTTCTAGAAAGAGAGTTTGTCTCTAAAGAAGCAAGTGGGAGGAATGTAGAACTTGAAGAAATTCAAGAACCACAAATCACTGAACCGATTATGGAACAAGAACAGGAATCACAAGCAGTTGTGGAGCCACCTGTTCAGGTAACAGAAGAGCTTCGTAGATCTAGTAGAGTGCGCCAGGAACCCGAGAGGTATGGACTTCTCGTAACTGATTCCGGTGACACGATGCTCATAGATGATGAGCCTACTACCTATGAGGAGGCCATGAGTGGCCCACACTCTCAGAGGTGGCTGGAAGCCATGAGATCCGAGATGGAATCCATGTATACCAACAAAGTATGGACTTTGGTGGAACCACCCGATGGGGCGCGGCCCATAGGGTGCAAGTGGGTCTTCAAGAAGAAGATCGACATGGATGGTAATGTGATTACCTATAAGGGCCGATTGGTGGCTAAAGGATTCAGACAGATTCATGGTATTGACTATGATGAAACCTTTTCACCAGTCGCTATGACCAAATCCATCCGAATCCTACTTGCAATTGCAGCATACTACGACTATGAGATTTGGCAGATGGATGTCAAAACAGCATTCCTTTATGGGAATCTCCTCGAGGACGTGTATATGATACAGCCGGAGGGTTTTGAGGATCCAAAGCAAGCCAACAAAGTATGTAAGCTGCAACGATCCATTTATGGATTGAAGCAAGCTTCTAGGAGTTGGAATCGACGTTTTGATGAAGTGGTCAAAGAGTTTGGCTTCATCAGAAACGAAGATGATTCTTGTGTCTACAAGAAGGTTAGTGGGAGCTCTGTAGCTTTTCTGGTCTTGTATGTGGATGACATACTTCTCATTGGAAACGACATTCCCATGCCGCAATCTGTGAAAGATTGGCTAGGAAAGTGTTTCTCAATGAAGGACATAGGGGAAGCAGCCTATATATTCGGTATAAAGATCTATAGAGATAGATCTAAGAGGTTGCTAGGCCTAAGTCAAAGTACATATATCGACAAGGTGTTGAAACGGTTCAACATGCAAGATTCCAAGAAGGGATTCTTGCCCATGTCACATGGAATCACTCTTTCGAAGAGTGGTTGTCCTTCCAATGGGATTGAGAAGGAACGCATGAGTAGGATTCCCTATGCCTCGGCCATAGGATCTATCATGTACGCCATGTTATGTACTAGACCAGATGTGTCATATGCCTTGAGTATGACAAGCAGATACCAATCCAATCCGGGTGAGAGTCACTGGATTGCTGTCAAGAACATCCTAGAGTACTTGAGAAGAACAAAGGATGCTTTCTTGATATTTGGAGGTGAGGAAGAGTTGCGTGTAAGGTGTTACACTGATGCAAGCTTCCAAACTGACAGAGATGACTTTAGATCACAATCGGGATATGTGTTTTGCCTGAATGGAGCAGCGGTGAGCTGGAAGAGTTCCAAGCAAGAGACGGTAGCTGATTCTACAACAGAGGCTGAGTACATTGCTGCAAATGGCGCAGCAAAGGAGGCTGTTTGGATCAGAAAGTTTGTTTCTGAACTTGGTGTGGTCCCTAGCATTGCGGATCTAGTGGAGTTGTTCTGTGACAACACTGGGGCGATCGCGCAATCAAAGGAACCTAGATCGCACCAGAAGTCCAAGCACGTGCTCAGGAAGTTTCATCTGATTCGAGATATTATCGATAGAGGAGACATTCGGATATGCAAGATTCCTACAGATGATAATCTGTCAGACCCGCTTACGAAGCCTCTCACGCCATGGAAGCATGAAGGGCACACTAGGAGTATGGGCATACGAGATGCGCCAGATTGGCTCTAGTGCAAGTGGGAGACTGTTGGAATAGATGCCCTAGAGGCAATCTAGTTTAGTATGAATTTGTATATGGCTAGAAAATTCATTTATTATTTATTGGATATTTAATATAATGAAGTCCTTAGATTTACAATTGTGTTGTTTATCTTAAATATCCCTAGTCAAGTATAATGATTAATGGGACAATCATCTATAGACTAGTATGGGGTTGGATTGATATGGACATATCACGATCCAACACATAGGTGTGCATTACGGAATGTTGCACTGGATTGACCCATCTCCGAGAAGGCTACATACATGTTATGTTGAGTCACAAGTGCTTCTCGCGGTGCAATGGTATTGTCATCCTTAGACTTGAAGTCACTAGATATTCTAGTTGTGGATCATTGTGATCTTGGTAGCGTTAAACGCTACACCGTAACTGGGTAGTTATAAAGGCGTGTACTGGTTACAATGAGAAGCAAGCTTAGAGATCGTAGTGGACGTAGAGAGGATTTGCCCCTCCCACATAACGGGAGCAAATATCCTAGGCCACTCGAGGGATAGTGCTTATAGAATGTCTGGCCAGACTCAAATAAATCAATATAGGATATTGATGTTATTTGCACGAATAAGGCTATTCCCATGAATCGAGAAACTATGGATTGGATATACGAGTGTGACTTGTATGTCTTGTGTCCAATCCGGATATGGAGGCAAAGGGATGAAACAATTACTTGTACAAAGGTTGTCTAGATGACTATTCTATTAGTTGGCTAGAATGGATGTTTTGCTAGAAACCGCTCCATATTAGCAAATAGTTGCTACCAACTAGATAGAACCTATGGGGTCACATGCTATATAGAGTTGAACTAGATTTGGGAATTAATTAATTGGATTAATTAATTAGAAGGATCACTTTGCAAACCCTTGCAAACTTAGTAGGGACTAATTTGCAAGGAAGGGACTAAATTGAATTCTAGTTGGACTAGAATAAGTCCTTTAGGTAGTTGACAAGGATTTGTTGGACTATATAAAGGACCCTCCTTCCTTCCTTCCCCATAACTTATGCTCATTAGTGAACATAACAAGAGTGGGAGAGAACAAAAGGAGAGAGAGCAAGCAACAAGGAGGCCGACCCGACCCCCTTGCCGCCGCCCTCACCCCGTCATCCAAAAAGAGGGCCGAAGCCCCTCTTTTGTCTCGTTTTGCGTGATTCCTTCATCCTCTTCCTATTCCGGGCTAGTACCAAAGAGTTTGGGAGATCTAGGATCAACTCTAGGCGTGGATCAACTATAGAGAACGTGACATTATTCGCGTTTGAAGTCATCAAGGAGAACCCAAAGGTGTGTTTATGATTTCTTACCTTCACTATCGTTATGCATCTAGACTTGTGATCCTTGGAGGGTTTTGCATGGCTATTTGTTTGATTATGCTTCCGTTGCGCGATCCATGAATCAAAACCCTACAATGGTATCAGAGCCACAGGTCATAGAGCATTAACGTAGTTTATGTGTTACATTCTTGTTGTTTTACACCTTAATTTGATTGTTTATCGCGTAAAACAAGACAAATCAAGCATGGGATGCAATTTGTCAATAATTACTCATAACAAGATCCAATTTTTGCATTGGATGCATGAATTGGTGATTTTGAGAAATTTTAGGATCTTAGATCTAGGGTTTGGGCATCCTTGGGGAAGAAGGAGTTCTCCCAAAACAAGGAAACAACCAAACTTGGGCTCCAAGCAAGGGAGTTGTTTTGGAAACAACCCCAAGAGGAGGTTCGGCCCCCTTAGGGACCGCCCCGCCCAAGCTTGGCCGCCCTAAGGGGTCGGGCGGCCCTAACCCGCGGGCCTAGCTTGCTAGTTTTGGGCCGGGCCGGCCCTAGGGCCTTGTGGTTCACTTTAATGGGCCCGGGCAATTGGATTGTTGGGACATGGACCGTTTTAACCCTAGAAATCCTAAAATCAATTAAAATTGACCAAGCGCGTTAAAATTGAATTTTAACTGTTTATGTGCAAATCGCATGGTGATTGGATATGGCCTTAGGATGTGGTTTGATGTGGATGTTTAATTTTTTGGTTTAGTTTTACGGCCTGCGAGCTGATCAATTAATTGTAATAATTAATTAGGGTTTTATGGCGTGCGTGCCATTTTTTTCTCAACTTGTGAGATTTATTTTATTTAGTATAGATTTTAGCTAGTGCTAGATAAAGTAGATTGTTAGCCAAGATTGGAGAAAAGAAGCCCAAAGCCAAAGAAGCCACAAAAAGATGGAGCATGGAGCATGGAGCATTCCACATGACTATGAAGGATGGACCAAAAGATCAAGACACATGGAGATGTGTTTGCTTAGGGTTCATAGATAATTCCATTGGCTTGGAATTATCTTAGTCTAGAAAAAGGCCATATCCACATCACGTTTAATTTCTGTTATGTGGTTGTTTATTTATTGTCTTATTATTTGTTTGGTTGGTGTATGGATGATGCATGCAATTAGGATAATAAGATAATTAGACAACCCGGATCTATTATTTAGAGTTGTGCCCAAACTCAAATAGATAGATTAGTTGATATTGATCAACAAAAACAATTAAAATTGAATTTAAAATCCCTCAAATTTTAAATATTGTGTTCTTGCCTTCTCGTTATTTAAACACTCGTTATCATCATTATTTATCAAGTTCGTGCGTGCCAAAGCATGGCGACTTGGTTCATAATGATGGAATGCGATGGCACGTAACAATGTGCAATTGTTTAGATAAGAGGTTGAACACAACTAGGCTATTAATTCGATTAAGAAACTTAGAGGCAATCAATTGGGATTATCCATATGGATGGATAAATAAGGAGTTATTTGCCCGATTGAACCAAGAGTTGCATATGGGATGCAATTGGAATTGTTCCTACCTAAAGTAGTCAAATTATGGGTGAGTTGCCAAAGCAAGCTCATAAGGAGATGAAAGATGGATCTTGGGCCACTAGAAAATATAAGGATATTTTCCGCATTAATATCTTGAGGGTTATTAATCCGTAGAAAAATAGTGGGAACTATATTTAATAAACTAGCCATTATTAAATATAGTCAAAAATTCACAAATACTAAAAGTTGCGTATTTTCCTTTTTGTAGAATTCCAAATGGCAAACAACTCATCGAGTTCACAACATTCCCTACGATCTGTCCTTGAGAAGGACAAGCTCTCTGGAACCAACTTTCTTGATTGGTACAGAAACTTGAGAATTGTTCTCAAGCAAGAGAAGAAACTGTACGCAATAGAGGAGCATGTTCCAGAAGGTCCAGAGAACCAGACACCTGCTGCCTTAAAGGCGTATCAAAAGCGTGTTGATGACGCTAATGATGCGGCCTGCCTAATGCTTTGCACCATGACTTCTGAGCTTCAGAAGCAACACGAAAACATGAATGCTGTCGATATGATCGAACATCTAAAGCAGCTCTTCCAAGAGCAGGCGAGGGTAGAGAGGTATGAGGTCTCAAAGGCACTATTCAAATGTCATCTGGCAGAAGGGAACCCGGTGGGACCCCATGTACTCCGAATGATCGGGTACTTGCAGAATCTCGCCCGGCTTGGGTTCCCGGTCGGCCAAGAGTTGGCAACCGATCTCGTGTTGCAATCGTTGCCTGAGAGTTATGGACAGTTTATTATGAACTATAACATGAACGAGATCGTTAAACCACTGCCATATTTGCTCAACATGTTGAGGACGGCTGAACAGAGCATCAACAAGGGTAAGGGCAAGGCCATAATGATGGTGCAGAAAGGAAAGGGCAAAAGGTTTGCCTCTTCCTCCAAGGGCAAAGGCAAGTCAGTTGCCAAGTCCAAGGAACAAGCCCTTAAGCCTGTTGGTGGCATTTCCAAGGTCGTGACTAAGGGTGAGTGTCACTACTGCAGTCAGCCTGGACACTGGAGGAGGAACTGCCCAAAATATCTGGAGGACAAAAGGCTTGGAATAGTGATTCCACCACCACCAGGTATTTTTGTTGTAGATGTCAATTTAACTTTCTCTACATCATGGGTATTAGATACTTGATGTGGATCTCATATTTGTCGAAATATGCAGGATCTAAAGAGAAGTAAAAGATTGGCTAAAGGGGAGGTAGATCTGCGCGTTGGGAATGGAGCAAAGGTTGTTGCGTTGGCCATAGGCGTGTGCGAGCTATCTCTGCCTTCAGGATTAGTTTTAGAATTAAATAATTGCTATTTTGTGCCTGCTATGAGCAGAAACATTATTTCTATTTCTTGTTTGGACAAGGAAGGTTTTATTATTTCAATAAAGAACAATTGTTGTTCCCTTTATTTGAATCATATTCACTATTTTAGTGCGCAATTATTTAATGGACTTTATGTCCTTGATCTACGCAATCCTGTCTACAACATTAATACCAAGCGGATTAAAATAGATGATTTAAATCCTGCTTATTTATGGCATTGTCGTTTAGGCCACATAAATGAGAAACGTGTATCTAGACTCCATAAGGATGGATTACTAGACTCATTTGATTTTGAATCATATGAGACATGTGAGGCTTGTTTATTGGGAAAAATGACAAAGTCCCCTTTCAATAAGAAAGGTGAGAGGACTAGTGAGCAATTGGCGCTCATACATACCGATGTGTGTGGGCCATTTGCCACGCCTGCCAGGGGTGGTTATGTCTACTTCATTACATTTACTGATGATTACAGTAGATATGGATTTGTGTACCTTATGAGGGCAAAATCCGAATCCTTTGAAGTGTTCAAAGAATTCAAGAATGAAGTAGAGAAGCAACTTGGCAAAAGTATCAAGGCTCTACGATCGGATCGTGGAGGAGAATACTTGAGCCAAGAGTTTGACGACTATCTTAGAGAGTGTGGGATCGTGTCCCAACTCACTCCACCCGGAACGCCACAATGGAATTGCGTGTCCGAGAGGAGGAATCGAACCCTATTGGATATGGTTCGGTCTATGATGTGTCAAACCGATCTTCCATTTTCATTTTGGGGCTACGCTCTATTAAGTGGAGCTTTCACCATTAACCGTGTTCCATCTAAATCAGTCATGAAGACGCCATATGAGATGTGGAGTGGGAGGCGTCCCACACTGTCGTTCATGAAGAGTTGGGGCTGCGATGTCTTGGTGAAACGTTTACAATCAGACAAGCTAGGGCCTAAATCGGATAAGTGTAAATTTGTGGGGTACCCTAAGGAAACTAAGGGATACTATTTCTACAATCCAACCGAGAACAAAGTGTTTGTTGCTCGGACCGGCGTGTTTCTAGAAAGAGAGTTTGTCTCTAAAGAAGCAAGTGGGAGGAATGTAGAACTTGAAGAAATTCAAGAACCACAAATCACTGAACCGATTATGGAACAAGAACAGGAATCACAAGCAGGTGTGGAGCCACCTGTTCAGGTAACACAAGAGCTTCGTAGATCTAGTAGAGTGCGCCAGGAACCCGAGAGGTATGGACTTCTCGTAACTGATTCCGGTGACACGATGCTCCTAGATGATGAGCCTACTACCTATGAGGAGGCCATGAGTGGCCCAGACTCTCAGAGGTGGCTGGAATCCATGAGATCCGAGATGGAATCCATGTATACCAACAAAGTATGGACTTTGGTGGAACCACCCGATGGGGCGCGGCCCATAGGGTGCAAGTGGGTCTTCAAGAAGAAGATCGACATGGATGGTAATGTGATTACCTATAAGGGCCGATTGGTGGCTAAAGGATTCAGACAGATTCATGGTATTGACTATGATGAAACCTTTTCACCAGTCGCTATGACCAAATCCATCCGAATCCTACTTGCAATTGCAGCATACTACGACTATGAGATTTAGCAGATGGATGTCAAAACATAATTCCTTTATGGGAATCTCCTCGAGGACGTGTATATGATACAGCCGGAGGGTTTTGAGGATCCAAAGCAAGCCAACAAATTCTGTAAGCTGCAACGATCCATTTATGGATTGAAGCAAGCTTCTAGGAGTTGGAATCGACGTTTTGATGAAGTGGTAAAAGAGTTTGGCTTCATCAGAAACGAAGATGAGTCTTGTGTCTACAAGAAGGTTAGGGGGAGCTCTGTAGCTTTTCTGGTCTTGTATGTGGATGACATACTTCTCATTAGAAACGACATTCCCATGCTGCAATCTGTGAAAGATTGGCTAGGAAAGTGTTTCTCAATGAAGGACTTAGGGGAAGCAGCCTATATATTCGGTATAAAGATCTATAGAGATAGATCTAAGAGGTTGCTAGGCCTAAGTCAAAGTACATATATCGACAAGGTGTTGAAACGGTTCAACATGCAAGATTCCAAGAAGGGATTCTTGCCCATGTCACATGGAATCACTCTTTCGAAGAGTGGTTGTCCTTCCAATGGGATTGAGAAGGAACGCATGAGTAGGATTCCCTATGCCTCGGCCATAGGATCTATCATGTACGCCATGTTATGTACTAGACCAGATGTGTCATATGCCTTGAGTATGACAAGCAGATACCAATCCAATCCGGGTGAGATTCCCTAGATTGCTGTCAAGAACATCCTAAAGTACTTGAGAAGAACTAAGGATGCTTTCTTGATATTTGGCGGTGAGGAAGAGTTGCGTGTAAGGGGTTACACTGATGCAAGCTTCCAAACTGACAGAGACGACTTTAGATCACAATCGGGATATGTGTTTTGCCTGAATGGAGCAGCGGTAAGCTGGAAGAGTTCCAAGCAAGAGACGGTAGCTGATTCTACAACAGAGGCTGAGTACATTGCTGCAAATGGCGCAGCAAAGGAGGCTGTTTGGATCAGAAAGTTTGTTTCTGAACATGGTGTGGTCCCTAGCATTGTGGATCCAGTGGAGTTGTTCTGTGACAACACTGGGGCGATCGCGCAATCAAAAGAACCCAGATCGCACCAGAAGTCCAAGCACGTGCTCAGGAAGTTTCATATGATTCGAGATATTATCGATAGAGGAGACGTTCGGATATGCAAGATTCCTACAGATGATAATCTGTCAGACCCGCTTACGAAGCCTCTCACGCAGTGGAAGCATGAAGGGCACACTAGGAGTATGGGCATACGAGATGCGCCAGATTGGCTCTAGTGCAAGTGGGAGACTGTTGGAATAGATGCCCTAGAGGCAATCTAGTTTAGTATGAATTTGTATATGTCTAGAAAATTCATTTATTATTTATTGGATATTTAATATAATGAAGTCCTTAGATTTACAATTGTGTTGTTTATCTTAAAAATCCCTAGTCAAGTATAATGATTAAATGGGACAATCATCTATAGACTAGTATGGGGTTGGATTGATATGAAGATATCACGATCCAACACATAGGTGTGCATTACGGAATGTTGCACTGGATTGACCCATCTCTGAGAAGGCTACATACATGTTATGTTAAGTCACAAGTGCTTCTCGCGGTGCAATGGTATTGTCATCCTTAGACTTGAAGTCACTAGATATTCTAGTTGTGGATCATTGTGATCTTGGTAGCGTTAAACGCTACACCGTGACTGGGTAGTTATAAAGGCGTGTACTGGATACAATGAGAAGCAAGCTTAGAGATCGTAGTGGACGTAGAGAGGATTTGCCCCTCCCACATAACGGGAGAAAATATCCTAGGCCACTCGAGGGATAGTGCTTATAGAATGTCTGGCCAGACTCAAATAAATCATTATAGGATATTGATGTTATTTGCACGAATAAGGCTATTCCCATGGATCGAGAAACTATTGATTCGATATACGAGTGTGACTTGTATGTCTCGTGTCCAATCCGGATATGGAGGCAAAGGGATGAGACAATTACTTGTACAAAGGTTGTCTAGATGACTATTCTATTAGTTGGCTAGAATGGATGTTTTGCTAGAAACCGCTCCATATTAGCAAATAGTTGCTACCAACTAGATAGAACCTATGGGGTAACACGCTATATAGAGTTGAACTAGATTTGGGAATTAATTAATTGGATTAATTAATTAGAAGGATCACTTTGCAAACCCTTGCAAACTTAGTAGGGACTAATTTACAAGGAAGGGACTAAATTGAATTCTAGTTGGACTAGAATAAGTCCTTTAGGTAGTTAACAAGGAGTTGTTGGAATATATAAAGGACCCTCCTTCCTTCCTTCCTTCCCGATAACTTATGCTCATTAGTGAACATAACAAGAGTGGGAGAGAACAAAACGAGAGAGAGCAAGCAACAAGGAGGCCGACCCGACCCCGTTGCCGCCGCCCTCACCCCGTCGGCCAAAAAGAGGGCCGAAGCCCCTCTTTTGTCTCGTTTTGCGTGATTCCTTCATCCTCTTCCTATTCCGGGCTAGCACCAAGGAGTTTGGGAGATCTAGGATCAACTCTAGGCGTGGATCAACTATAGAGAACGTGACATTATTCGCGTTTGAAGTCATCAAGGAGAACCCAAAGGTGTGTTTATGATTTCTTACCATCACTATCGTTATGCATCTAGACTTGTGATCCTTGGAGGATTTTGCATGGCTATTTATTTGATTATGCTTCCGTTGCGCGATCCATGAATCAAAACCCTACAGTGGTATCAGAGCCACAGGTCATAGAGCATAAACGTAGTTTATATGTTACATTCTTGTTGTTTTACACCTTAATTTGATTGTTTATCGCGTAAAACAAGACAATTCAAGAATGGGATGCAATTTGTCAATAATTACTCATAACAAGATCCAATATTTGCATTGGATGCATGAATTGGTGAGTTTGAGAAATTTTAGGATCTTAGATCTAGGGTTTGGGCATCCTTGGGGAAGAAGGAGTTCTCCCAAAACAAGGAAACAACCAAACTTGGGCTCCAAGCAAGGGAGTTGTTTTGGAAACAACCCCAAGAGGAGGTTCGGCCCCCCTAGGGACCGCCCCCCCCCCCCTTGCTTGCCGCCCAAGCTTGGCCGCCCTAAGGGGCCGGGCGGCCCTAACCCGCGGGCCTAGCTTGCGGGTTTTGGGTCGGGCCGGCCCTAGGGCCTTGTGGTTCACTTTAATGGGCCCGGGCAATTGGATTGTTGGGCCCATGGACCGTTTTAACCCTAGAAATTCTGAAATCAATTAAAATTGACCAAGCGCGTTAAAATTGGATTTTAACTGTTTATGTGCAAATCGCATGGTGATTGGATATGGCCTTAGGATGTGGTTTGATGTGGATGTTTAATTTTGTGGTTTGGTTTTACGGCCTGCGAGCTGATCAATTAATTGTAATAATTCATTAGGGTCTTATGGCCTGCGTGCCATTTTTTTCTCAACTTGTGAGATTTATTTTATTTAGTATAGATTTTAGCTAGTGCTAGATAAAGTAGATTGTTAGCCAAGATTGGAGAAAAGAAGCCCAAAGCCAAAGAAGCCACAAAAGGATGGAGCATGGAGCATTCCACATGACTATGAAGGATGGACCAAAAGATCAAGACGCATGGAGATGTGTTTGCTAGGGTTCATAGATAATTCCATTGGCTTGGAATTATCTTAGTCTAGAAAAAGGCCATATCCACATCACGTTTAATTTCTGTTATGTGGTTGTTTATTTATTGTCTTATTATTTGTGTGGTTGGTGTATGGATGATGCATGCAATTAGGATAATAAGATAATTAGACAACCCGGATCTATTATTTGGAGTTGTGCCCAAACTCAAATAGATAGATTAGTTGATATTGATCAACAAAAACAATTAAAATTGAATTTAAAATCCCTCAAATTTTAAATATTGTGTTCTTGCCTTCTCGTTATTTAAACACTCATTATCATCATTATTTATCAAGTTCGTGCGTGCCAAAGCATGGGGACTTGGTTCATAATGATGGAATGCGATGGCACGTAACAATGTGCAATTGTTTAGATAAGAGGTTGAACACAACTAGGCTATTAATTTGATTAAGAAACCTAGAGGCAATCAATTGGGATTATCCATATGGATGGATAAATAAGGAGTTATTTGCCCGATTGAACCAAGAGTTCTATATGGGATGCAATTGGAATTGTTCCTACCTAAAGTAGTCAAATTATGGGTGAGTTGCCAAAGCAAGCTCATAAGGAGATGAAAGATGGATCTTGGGCCACTAGAAAATATAAGGATATTTTCCGCATTAATATCTTGAGGGTTATTAATCCGTAGAAAAATAGTGGGATCTATATTTAATAAACTAGCCATTATTAAATATAGTCAAAAATTCACAAATACTAAAACTTGCGTATTTTCCTTTTTGTAGAATTCCAAATGGCAAACAACTCATCGAGTTCACAACATTCCCTACGATCTGTCCTTGAGAAGGACAAGCTCTCTGGAACCAACTTTCTTGATTGGTACAGAAACTTGAGAATTGTTCTCAAGCAAGAGAAGAAACTGTACGCAATAGAGGAGCATGTTCCAGAAGGTCCAGAGAACCAGACACCTGCTGCCTTAAAGGCGTATCAAAAGCGTGTTGATGACTCTAATGATGCGGCCTGCCTAATGCTTTGCACCATGACTTCTGAGCTTCAGAAGCAACACGAAAACATGAATGCTGTCGATATGATCGAACATCTAAAGCAGCTCTTCCAAGAGCAGGCGAGGGTAGAGAGGTATGAGGTCTCAAAGGCACTGTTCAAATGTCATCTGGCAGAAGGGAACCCGGTGGGACCCCATGTACTCCGAATGATCGGGTACTTGGAGAATCTCGCCCGGCTTGGGTTCCCGGTCGGCTAAGAGTTGGCAACCGATCTCGTGTTGAAATCGTTGCCTGAGAGTTATGGACAGTTCATTATGAACTATAACATGAACGAGATCGTTAAACCACTGCCAGATTTGCTCAACATGTTGAGGACGGCTGAACAGAGCATCAACAAGGGTAAGGGAAAGGCCATCATGATGGTACAGAAAGGAAAGGGCAAAAGGTTTGCCTCTTCCTCCAAGGGCAAAGGCAAGTCAGTTGCCAAGTCCAAGGAACCAGCCCTTAAGCCTGTTGGTGGCATTGCCAAGGTCGTGACTAAGGGTGAATGTCACTACTGCAGTCAACCTGGACACTGGAGGAGGAATTGCCCAAAATATCTGGAGGACAAGAGGCTTGGAATAGTGATTCCACCACCACCAGGTATTTTTGTTGTAGATGTCAATCTAACTGTCTCTACATCATGGGTATTAGATACTGGATGTGGATGTCATATTTGTCGAAATATGCAGGATCTAAAGAGAAGTAAAAGATTGGCTAAAGGGAAGGTAGATCTGCGCGTTGGGAATGGAGCAAAGGTTGCTGCGTTGGCCATAGGCGTGTGCGAGCTATCTCTGCCTTCAGGATTAGTTTTAGAATTAAATAATTGCTATTTTGTGCCTGCTATGAGCAGAAACATTATTTATATTTCTTGTTTGGACAAGGATGGTTTTATTATTTCAATAAAGAACAATTGTTGTTCCTTTTATTTGAATAATATTCACTATTTTAGTGCGCAATTATTTAATGGACTTTATGTCCTTGATCTAAGCAATCCTGTCTACAACATTAATACCAAGCGGATTAAAATAAATGATTTAAATCCTGCTTATTTATGGCATTGTCGTTTAGGCCACATAAATGAGAAACGTGTATCTAGACTCCATAAGGATGGATTACTAGACTCATTTGATTTTGAATCATATGAGACATGTGAGGCTTGTTTATTGGGAAAAATGAAAAAGTCCCCTTTCAATAAGAAAGGTGAGAGGACTAGTGAGAAATTGGCGCTCATACATACTGATGTATGTGGGCCATTTGCCACGCCAGCCAGGGGTGGTTATGTCTACTTCATTACATTTACTGATGATTACAGTAGATATGGATTTGTGTACCTTATGAGGGCAAAATCCGAATCCTTTGAAGTGTTCAAAGAATTCAAGAATGAAGTAGAGAAGCAACTTGGCAAAAGTATCAAGGCTCTACGATCGGATCGTGGAGGAGAATACTTGAGCCAAGAGTTTGACGACTATCTTAGAGAGTGTGGGATCGTGTCCCAACTCACTCCACCCGGAACGCCACAATGGAACGGCGTGTCCGAGAGGAGGAATCGAACCCTATTGGATATGGTTCGGTCCATGATGTGTCAAACCGATCTTCCATTGTCATTTTGGGGCTACGCTCTATTAAGTGCAGCTTTCACCATTAACCGTGTTCCATCTAAATCAGTCATGAAGACACCATATGAGATGTGGAGTGGGAGGCGTCCCACACTGTCGTTCATGAGGATTTGGGGCTGCGATGTCTATGTAAAACGTTTACAATCAGACAAGCTAGGGCCTAAATCGGATAAGTGTAAATTTGTGGGGTACCCTAAGGAAACTAAGGGATACTATTTCTGCAATCCAACCGAGAACAAAGTGTTTGTTGCTCGGACCGGCGTGTTTCTAGAAAGAGAGTTTGTCTCTAAAGAAGCAAGTGGGAGGAATGTAGAACTTGACGAAATTCAAGAACCACAAAATCACTGAACCGATTATGGAACAAGAACAGGAATCACAAGCAGTTGTGGAGCCACCTGTTCAGGTAACACAAGAGCTTCGTAGATCTAGTAGAGTGCGCCAGGAACCCGAGAGGTATGGACTTCTCGTAACTGATTCCGGTGACACGATGCTCATAGATGATGAGCCTACTACCTATGAGGAGGCCATGAGTGGCCCAGACTCTCAGAGGTGGCTGGAAGCCATGAGATCCGAGATGGAATCCATGTATACCAACAAAGTATGGACTTTGGTGGAACCACCCGATGGGCGCGGCCCATAGGGTGCAAGTGGGTCTTCAAGAAGAAGATCGAGATGGATGGTAATGTGATTACCTATAAGGGCCGATTGGTGGCTAAAGGATTCAGACATATTCATGGTATTGACTATGATGAAACCTTTTCACCAGTCGCTATGACCAAATCCATCCGAATCCTACTTGAAATTGCAGCATACTACGACTATGAGATTTGGCAGATGGATGTCAAAACAGAATTCCTTTATGGGAATCTCCTCGAGGACGTGTATATGATACAGCCGGAGGGTTTTGAGGATCCAAAGCAAGCCAACAAAGTCTGTAAGCTGCAACGATCCATTTATGGATTGAAGCAAGCTTCTAGGAGTTGGACTATATAAAGGACCCTCCTTCCTTCCTTCCTTCCCGATAACTTATGCTCATTAGTGAACATAACAAGAGTGGGAGAGAACAAAAGGAGAGAGAGCAAGCAACAAGGAGGCCGACCCGACCCCCTTGCCGCTGCCCTCACCCCGTCGGCCAAAAAGAGGGCCGAAGCCCCTCTTTTGTCTCGTTTTGCGTGATTCCTTCATCCTCTTCCTATTTAGGGCTAGCACCAAGGAGTTTGGGAGATCTAGGATCAACTCTAGGCGTGGATCAACTATAGAGAACGTGACATTATTCGCGTTTGAAGTCATCAAGGAGAACCCAAAGGTGTGTTTATGATTTCTTACCTTCACTATCGTTATGCATCTAGACTTGTGATCCTTGGAGGGTTTTGCATGGCTATTTGTTTGATTATGCTTCCGTTGCGCGATCCATGAATCAAAACCCTACAATCCTGGGGACTCTCTCCCCAAGTCCCGCATCAGCCACTGCCGTCTCTCAGGGAGGAGGAGCTTCCACCACTCAAGGGTTGGGAGTATCAACCACACCACCTAAACCCAACCTTCAAACTCCACCGGCAACGGTGCAGTTACCCTCAGTTCAGGGGCAAACAGCTCAAATATTTCCCCTTGCCACTCACACTCCTCAACCGCCAACTCTGGTACCCAATCCGACTTCACAATACCCCTTGCCTCCTCCATCGGCAACGTGGGGCAACGTGAATACCCAGTACGTTCCTAGCCCTTCCGCGTCATATGTGTCGCCTCCAACTACAACAACTCCTCCTCCTGCTGCTGGGGGAAGTGCACCGGAGTGTATGACATCACTGCAGCGGCGCATAGAAACCATCTTGGCTAATCAACCGTTCGCAGACACCATAATCCCGAAGGTAGACAACGATCCCTCTATCCCACGCGAGATCTACCTCATGCCTAACCCTGCCGGGTACAAGGCTCCTAAATTGGACAAGTTCGAGGATGTCAACGGAAACGCCCATGAGCATGTCATGCGCTTCATCGATGTGATGGGGCCATACGGGGCTGATCCTAAGTTGCTGATGCGCGAGTTCCCGAAGTCCCTGGGGAACGTGGCCTATAAGTGGTATAGGACGTTGGAGACCGGATCCGTGAAGACCTGGGACGACATGGTCTAGAAGTTTTACACTAAATTCTTCCAGGTGGAAGAAAAGGTGACGATGATTCATCTCTCTCGCATGTACCAGAAGCGCGAGGAGGATGGAGTGACATTCATCAAGAAGTTCAGAGCTAAGTCCTTGGAATGCAGGGATGAAGTACTTGAGGGTAGGCTCGTGGAAATATGTCTGCAGGGCATGCGAGACGAGTACAAAGGTATGCTTATCAACCTACAAACTCCTACATTTTCAAAGCTGATTGAATGCACAAAGAACATAGAGCCTATAGTGGAAAGGCAGAAAAAGAAGCACGCCCCTGAGCGATCCCCGAGTGGGACCACCTTTAAAATTGGGAGGTTCAGCTACAAGAGGGGACGTGAGGCTGAAGTGAATACGGTCTCGCCCCAGAAGCAGTCAAAGGTCGCAAACTTCGATGCGCCACCTTTACCATGTTCGGTAGAGGAGGCGAGTGACTTGTGCAGACAATGGCGTAAAGATGGTATCCTGCCGCCGCTCGAGAGGATACCTCCAAGGAGATGATGAGGGACCCAAAGTGGTGCGAATGCCACAGAAAGATCATGCATCCTACAGCTGACTGCAAGAAGCTTAGAAACATGGTGAGCTGAAAGATGAAGGACGGCGAGTTGATTGTCAGCGATCAGAGGCAGGATGTGCGAAACAATCCACTGCCTGCCCATGCGGAGCAAGAGTCGAAGGGCAAAGAGGTTGCCATGATCACAATAATGGACCTCGAAGAGATTGTGGAAGATGGTCTACCCATCGTTGCCGAAGTCTACAATAAGGAGGATTACAGCATAGACACGGAGGACGAGCGTGCCGATCGGATGAAAGGGTCGCACGGGTTCAGCAGGTTCTTCGATGAAATAAAATTTTCGGAGAAATGCCGGAAAGACACGACAAAGGCGATCCTAAGGATAGCGGAAGACTACGAGGAGGACATCGTGATCTCCAACGGGAAGGTCGTCAGGGCATCCCGCTCTGCAGAAAAGGTCAGAACCTTCTCCGCAAGCGACAAAAGGACAGAAGCGAGCCACCAGAAGCCTTTGTATGTGACGGTAGTAGTCAATGGTGTCGAATTCAAAAGAGCATTTGTCGATGGCGGAGCAGCAGTTAACGTGGTCCCACTCCACACTCTGAAGCTGGCAGGAATCCCGGAACAGAAGATTGTTAAACGACCATCTCCGCTGATGGGGTTTGGAAGCGACTCCAGGATGAAAATAGGATGGATCCGTCTGGGTGTCCAGATTGGCAAAATCAAGTGTTCAGCCAAATTCTATGTCATAGATGCGAACACTACGTATCATATGATCATCGGTCGGGCCTGGATTCATCGCTTCGATGCAATCCCCTCGACGGCTCACCAGGTGATGAAAGCTGTCAGGAACGATAGAGTGGTGGAGATACCAGCTTCAGTAAACCCTTTCAATCTGGATGAAGCGCACCTCTCCGAGGCAGTATGGTTCACTGAGATGGCAGATGAGAAGACGCCGGGACCGTTTAATCCGACTCCTTTGCCTCGATGGGAGGACATAAAAGATCAGTCACCCGCAGGAGTAATGGTGACAAGGGAGGAGTCCAAAGAAAAGTCGTCTGCGCGAAAAGAGACACCGCGAATTGCTTATCAGCGAAAGAACGTGTACACCCTGAAAAGGATAGCAAAACATGATCCTGAAGGCAAGGAGATAGAAAGATTCTACGCTAACGGGAAGAAATGTTACCGCATATGAAGGTGCGCGGGGGTGTCCCCACGCGAGCATGGGGATATCCCTGAGCAAATCAATCAAATTGAGCAGGTTATAAAATTGGACAAACCAACACCAGACGCTCTAGAGGAGAAGCTAAAATAAGCGCCCGAATGCATGGAGGACAAGCCCAAACCGCAAAAGCAGGAGCTAAAGGAGGTATTCCTAAGTCCAAACGAAGAAAAGAAAAGGCCAGTCTTCCTGAGTGCAGACCTCACAAGCGAGGAGGAGGAAAGATTGCTACAACTTATGACTGAGTACAAAGATGTGTTCGCATGGGAATACGATGAGATACCTGGCCTGGACGCGAGCATCACTATGCACAGGTTAGATGTAATCCCAGGGTCTAAGCCGGTAAAGCATAGCACAAGGAGCTTTAGGCCGGAGATCAACGTGAAGATCAAGCAAGAAATCGTAAAACTATTGACCGCAAATTCATCGAGCCAAATCACCATCCTACATGGTTGGCCAACATTGTGCCAGTAGTGAAGAAGAATGGGCAGCTTCGCATTTGTGTGGACTTCCGAGACCTTAATCGTTTCTGTCCCAAAGACGATTTTCCGCTCCCCAATATCGATCTACTTATTGATTCGACCGCGGGTCATCGCATGTTCACCTTCATGGACGGCTTCAGTGGGTACAATCAAATCAAGATGGACCCTTAAGATGCACGGAAAACCGCGTTCATCACGCCAGTGGGAGTCTTCAAATACACGGTTATGCCTTTCGGACTCAAGAATGCAGGTGCGACTTATCAGCGAGCTATGATGGCCCTGTTCCACGACATGATGCATAAAGAGGTAGAATTCTATGTTGATGACTTGGTTGTCAAGTCCAAGGAAGAAAGGGACCACTTGGAGGATCTGCGGAAAGTCTTCGAAAGATGTAGAAGTTTCCAGCTAAAGATGAACCCCATGAAATGCGCATTCGGAGTAACCTTGGGGAAATTCTTGGGATGTGTAATACATCGCCAAGGCATCGAGCCTGATCCCGCAAAAGTATCAGCCATCACCAGCATGACGGCGCCGCAAAACCAAAGTGTTTTGAAGATATTCTTGGGGAAGCTATCTTACCTGCGAAGGTTCATCCCTGCGATCGCCGAAATCACCTTCTGCTTCAGCGATCTTCTCAAGAAGGATGATGTGTACGATTGGACTGCAGAGCACGAAACCGCATTCGGAAGGCTAAAGGAGTTGCTGACATCGTCAGGGGTAATGATCGCACCACAGCTCGGATCGCCACTTTTGCTATACCTTACATCGACAAAGAGGTCTATAGGGGCACTCTTGGCTCAGGAATATGAAGGGCAAGAAAGGCCAATTTACTATATTTCTCGCATAGTGCAACCAGCAGAATCAAGGTACACGGACATTGAGCGTCATTGCCTTGCTTTATTCTTTGTAATAGAAAAGTTGAAGCATTATTTTGCTTCGCACAAAGTGATAGTGGTTACCAAGAGTGACCCCATACGGTATCTCTTGACTCACACTTCTCCTGGTGGAAGATTAGCAAAATGGTATATGACCATCTCTCAGTACGATATCACATGCGTCCGACCCCGAGCAATCAAATCGCAGGCGGTGGCAGATTTGCTAGCACAGTTCCCTAATAATATTCATGAGCCTGTGATTGAGGAAGAACTGGAGGGACCTGAAATCTATGCAGTTGAGTTGCCTTACTGGACTATCCATTTCGACGGGTCGTCGACAAGGAAGGGCGGAGGCATCGGAATAGTCCTGACCAAACCCGATGGAGAGGTCATACAGATGTCCACAAAGCTTGACTTCGCAGTCACCAACAACGAAGCAGAGTATGAAGCTCTCATCGCAGGTCTTCGTGCAGCAAGGGCACTAGAAGTAAGTAATTTGACGGTTATGGGGGACTCTAAGCTAATCGTCAAACAAGCCTCGGGCGAGTACGGTTTAAAGGAGATAAACCTATTGCCCTACCGAACTTTGGTACAGAAGCTGGTGCAACAATTCTGCGACGTTAGGTACGAGCACAAACCCAGAGCAGATAATAGGCATGCTGATGCTTTGGCCACCCTGGGATCCAAGGTTAGTGCGGATAAGTGCCCCGCAAGAATCTCAATTGAAGTTCGAACGTCCTCGGCATTGACACAGGACGCGTGTGAGGATGAATGCATAGATGATGCAGACTGGAGAAAGCCAATATTGCGCGCCATCGCAGAAGGAACGAGCAAAGAAAACTGGGCATCCACCAAGGGGTACTGCATACATGACAACGCTCTCTATTACAGAGGCCCAGGTGGGATACTCATGCGATGCGTCTCGAATCAGGAGGGACAAGCGATGTTAGAAAAGATTCACCAGCATACTTGCGGAGAAAGTGAGGTGTCAATCTACAGAAAGGCCCAAAGGTATGGGATTCACTGGCCGGACATGTCAACGGCTGCTGCGTTAATTCAAGGGAACTGCGAGAATTGTGCACTGATCAAGGACTCTTTAGCAATTGCTCTGGTCTATGACGACATGGACTGGAGAAAGCCACTCTTCGACTTTCTTACACAAGGTATTGAACCTGTCAAGAAAAGAAGCCGAAAAGCTAAAACGGAAGGCAGCCCGGTACGTGGTGCAAGAAGACATACTCTGGCGAAGGGGCCACGAGGTTAACTTACTGCGATGCCTAGACAGCAAGGAAGCATAAGAGGTGATGGACCTCTCTCACCAAGTGGAACATCAGGGAGGTGCGAAGTTATGCAGGAAGCTCCTCACAGTCGGTTACTTCTGGCCCACCATGGAAGCAGATTGCCGCGCTAAAGTAAGAAGATGCCAGGAGTGTCAATTCAAAGGCAATCTAGTACATGCTCCTGCATTAGATCTACATGCGCTGGGCACACCATGGCCGTTCCATACTTGGGCTCTAGATTTTGTTGGCCCTATCCGACCTGCCTCGCATGGGAACGAGTTTATTCTCACTGCGACCGAGTTGTTTACTAAGTGGGTAGATGCAATACCACTGAAAATAGCAAATGCTCTTGCTGTAGTCCAATTCATCCAAGAAAACATCATATACTGGTTCAGAATTCCTAACACAATTCTCTCGGATAATGGTACCCCCTTCGTCAATCGCCAGGTAGCTGCGAAGCTAGCGGAATACAACATAAGGCAGATATGTTCTACCCCCTATTATCCGAAAGGGAATGGTCAAGCGGAGGCAACCAACAAGACGTTGTTGAGAATCTTGAGCAAGATGGTTGCGGACGACCACAAGAAATGGGCTGATTATTTGAACATAGCCTTGTGGGCGTATCGAACTTCTCCGAGGACTCCCACATGAGTCTCCCCATTTATTTTATGTTATGGAGCTGAAGCTGTAGTACCCGCGGAGGTAAAACTCAACTCTGCAAGGTTGTCCTTCCATGCACTATACGAGAATCAACGCGATCATGACTTGGTCCTGTTAGAAGAAAAGCGGGAGCAGGTTAAACGGACTAACAAGCGATACCAGGAAAGGTTCGCCCGCGCCTACAACAAAACAGTCCAACGTCGGGATTTCACAGTTGGGGACCTGGTCTTGCGCGCATCGGATCATTGCATGCGGGAGGCGGTTCATCCAAAATTCGCAGCCAACTGGGAAGGACCCTTCGAAGTCAAAGAAGTCTTTGACAGTGGCTACTGCAATGTACAAAGGCTACATGGGACGGCCTCAACCCCAAGCTCAGTCAACATGCGCTGGATTAAGAAGTATTATCCTTAACTCCTCTCATTACATGCGTTACATTACAATGCCTGCTTTATGCTTTGTATTGCCGTAGATTCATGCGTCTTCTCTCCCATATGAGGGAATTGTAATCTCACATCTCCCATATGAGAGTTTTCATAATAAAAGACTTCTCCCAAATGGGAAGAACTTTATAATTCCAGCTGTCTTTATTGCTTCATCTACTTCTCCATTTCTTAATAACAAAAGCCTATCTGCCGAGATAGCAGCATTAATTGAATACGATCTTAATTGATCCTAAGCCTATCTGCTGAGATAGCAGCACTAAGCAAACACGATCTTAATTGATCCTAATCCTATCTGCCGCGATAGCAGAACTATGCGAACATGATCTTAATTGATCTCAAGCCTATCTGTCGAGATAGCAGCCATACTTGAATCTGATCTTAATTGATCCCGAGCCTATCTGCAGAGATAGCAAAGCTAAGAAAAAACGATCTTAGTTGATCCAAAGCCTATCTGCCGAGATAGCAGTAATACTTGAAACTGATCTTGAGTGATCCTCAAGCTTATCTGCCAAGATAACTAAACTATGCAACTGCGATCTCAAACGATCTAAAGGTTCATCTGCTAAGATAGCAGCTCTCATGAATGATTTTTATAATCTGCGAATCCATCTATTGGATAGCAAATCATAGCGACAATGCAAAGTGCGAATGCAACACTACAAAAGGCAAAGTTTGCCAACACGAATGCGAAACTGCAATTTGTTGTAACAAGAACAGCAAATGATACAAACCGCTTTATTACGAGTCAAAATGACTTACAATTTATATGTTTAGATAGCAACTTACAAGAGAAAGCTCAGACTGAGCTAATTACATGGCCAACATGGCCTACAATTCATCTAAATAGCGGCCTACAGGCGAAAGTTACACAAGAGGAAATCCTTACTGTAAAAGGATCGGCCTACTGGTCCTAACAAAAGCTATGCGACATAGTGGTCTGCGACCAAAGATCTGTAGCAAGTAGGGTCTTTCTATAAAACGAACGGCCTACAAATGCTACAAAAAATATGCGATGCCTGTCACATCCCCCTCCCGCCGACCCCGATTAGTAATTAATAAAACTTTGCGTTAACGGGAGGAGGGCGCGACATGCCGGTGCAGCCTTGACTCGTCGAGAGGCTAAATAAGTAATTTATACAAGTCGTGATAAAAGTTTCTAAAAAAATAACTTTGCGGAAGCGTAAATAACGAATAACTTGGGGTCGTCTTGATAAACAATTTGGATTGTAAGAAAAGAAAGTTGGAACATAAAAATTCAATGTCATTTAGCCATCTCGACTCGTATCGTAACAAAGCATAACTCGGGAAAGGTTCTAGGTGTCATACAAGGCTCATACAAAGTCTCATATACATAATTACATAACTTATACATTCTTAAACCAAAAAACAACAACATGTATTTCATAGTAACTCCAAGTCGGCTACCATATACTCGCCATCTAAGCACATAAGCGTCATCAAGCACGTAATCACATATGAACTTAACTCCATGCTACTTCTTGCTTCTTACATGTTATTAAAACCTAAAAAAAAAATTAAAAATTGAAAGAGTGAGCTCAACTATCTCAGTGAGTTACATCTACGCCCCTCCGTAGGTTTGGAAAACAAAAAGGGCTAACTTACCCATGGAGCGTCATGAACATAAGGCATAGTCATACATACATATACTTGATTAACTTGAAAGAGCATGACATTCATAAAGCATAACGTGTATCGTAAAGAAAGTGTAACGTAAAGCATAAGTTGAGTCATGAGAAATCGTATTGTTCCAAGTAGGAACCTTGCTTTGTCTCACGTGGAGACCTTAACATACTTGAACATGCTTGCTTATTTTCTTATCTCCTGGACCGTGTAACCTTCGTGACTTAACATAACGTAGGGACATGTCCATCGCGACGGCTCGTGAGGCGACGCGTTGCCTGCTTATATTGCCCCGGCAAAAGGGCCGTAGCCTGCCTATTACCGACAGGGGGTTTCACTACGGTAACCGTGGCCTTTTCTGAAAACCATATTTTATCTTATGAAACGTTCGTTATCTTTCTTAGCATCCATGGGCATAAAACGTTTACTTGATTCGAAAGCATACATATATACATAATAGGGAAGCATGAACATACATAAGCTTTTAAAAAACTTGAGGTTAGGTACAAACTTCGGGAGGTAGGGTAACTCACCTTGCGAGCTTAATCCATTTACTTAACATTTCCTAGTCCAATTTCCATCATCTTTAAGGACGTGATCATCAACTCCGTTGTCACATAACTAGCGAATCACATATTTGATCACTTAGCATGAACTATCACATAATCACTTAGCATGAACTCATTCAAACATAGCACATAATCACTTAGCATGAACTCATTCAAACATAGCACATAATCACTTAGCATGAAATCATTCCAAACATAGAGCATGACTAAATCACTTAGCTAAATGATACTAGTCTTATGAATGCAAATAAACTAACTTTTCTCATATTCATATCTAGAACCTTGTACTTCTTATTAGATGCATATGACATGTCTAATGCAAAACATAAATGCAAGATGACAAATGTTGCTCTAAAAGTACCTTACACAAGATAGATCTAAGAAACTAGACAACTTCAAAATCATGCTTATTAGAAAATTGTAACTATTGCTAGTACAAAAATTCATAGGTAACTCAAAATAATTAATTGGGACCTCAAATTTTGACATAACATAGATAAAGAGTTTACACTTAACATATAAAAATATCAAAAATTATGAAAACTTCTAAGTATTTTTAAACATTAACTTTCAGAGCTGTTTAGGTATAAAACAGAGGCTGAAAAGCGGTCTTCATAATAAATTCTTAAAATACTCACAGTAATTCCAAAAATTATGAAATTTCAACTGGAAGTAAAGAACACCTCTGTGAACAAACTATCCAAATTATGTAACTTTTGGAGTAGATTAAGTACATGAACTCAAAGAAAAACTTCTCTGGTTTGGGTTGGACAGATTGTAAAAACAGCCCAAGTTTTTAGCCGATTAAAAATTAAATACAAGTCCAATGGCTTTGAAATTTTTACTGTACAAATACCACATACAAATACACAAACTGTAAATTTTTCATATTTTTCTCAAAAGATTAGGTATTTTTCCCAATTTTGTGAAAATAGGCTCATACATGAACTTTATGGTTTTCTATACTTCAAAAACTTGTTGCATGCAAGGACCATTCCATCAAAATCTGAAATTGAACTAATACAATGTCTAAATAACACACATGTCACTACCCACATCATTTTCTTACATGATTCTAACAACAAACTTGATTTTGATGACATGCATGTATGTTCAAATGTGGGAATTATGAAATATGCAACATTCAAGTACCAATATGATGATCTAGCCATGAATAAGATGAATCATGCTTGGAGATGAGGAAGATCAATTTTAAAAGTTACAAATCAAAGATCAAATAACACATGCAACTCAAGATCAAGCAACTTCATGCCAAGAACATGAATCATGAACAAATTGAGCAAACAAAGAAGAAGGAGTGCTTACATATGAACCTTGAGAGAAACTAGAGATTGATCTTGGGTTCTTGGAGCTTGTAGGAGCATGGATTCTTGAAGAAGATGAAAGAAAAGACTCCGCCAATGCATAGTATAACCTTAGGATTGAGTTTCTCATGATTTGAGTGGTGGAAAATGGAGTTTTGGGGGTGTTTTGTGAGGGTCAACACCCAAAACCAGGCCCTGCATTCTTGAGGGAGAGTTTGATTGTTGAAGAGAGTGAGAGAGAGCATGATAGGTATGGAAAATGATAGGGAATGACTTGATGGGATATGGGGGTAAACATAACCATACATGAATGAGAGAACATAATATTATATTATAGATGATTAGTTGGGTGGAAGAAGGATCTAGATGTAAAAGTTAATTGAAAGACATGCTATTTGGATAAATGATGCTAAATTCAATAATTGAGAGGTTAATGCATAAAACATAAATTTTGGAACATATTTACAAATTTACATAAAGTTATGGGGCAAACTAGAAGTTTAATATTAACTAACAAGTTGACACAAACATAACATTCTTGAAAATATTTTCTTTAAATTCTAGCATACTTAATAAAATATTAACATTAACACACATATTTAGAAGATAATAATATCGCTTAAAACATAAACGTGCAACATAAACATGAGGGTTACTACATTCTACCCACCTTATAAAGAATTCGTCATCGAATTCGCTTAATGAATTTCGAACATGAATGAAATCATATAAAATCCTAACTAACATGAAATCACTGCACAACTTAGCCTTATAGGTTATCTTACCGTTGAACTCGGGTTGGCAAATACATCAAGCCCTTCACGCTCACGAGAGGGAACAATACGCAGTGTCATCACACTTTGTACCGCTCTAGCAAGCTCGTAATTGTTCCTGTAGGGTTTTGATTCATGGATGCGCAACGGAAGCATAAACAATCATAAAACCATGCAAAACCCTCCAAGGATCACAAGTCAAGAGACATAACGATGGTAAGGGTTAGAAATCGATAACACACCTTAGGGTTCTCCTTTGATGACTTCAAACGCGAATTGTGTCACGTTCTCTATGGTTGATCCACGCCTAGAGTTGATCCTAGATCTCCCAAGTCCTTGGTGCTAGCCCGGAAGAGGAAGAGGAAGAAGAATCACGCAAAACGAGACCCAAAAGGAGGGTCTCGGCCTCCTTTGTGGCCGACAAGGACGGGGCGGCGGCAAGGGGGCGGTCGGCTCCCTTGTTGCTTGCTCTCTCTCCTTTTTTTCTCTCCCACTCTTGTTATGTTCAATAGTGAGCATAAGTTATGTGGGAAGGAAGGAAGGAAGGTCCTTTATATAGTCCAAAAACTCCTTGTTAACTACCTAAAGGACTTATTCTAGTCCTTCTAGAATTCAATTTAGTCCCTTCCTTGCAAATTAGTCCCCACTAAGTTTGCAAGGGTTTGCAAAGTGATCCTTCTAATTAATTAATCCAATTAATTAATTCCCAAATCTAGTTCAACTCTATATAGCGTGTGACCCCATAGGTTCTATCTAGTTGGTAGCAACTATTTGCTAATATGGAGCGGTTTCTAGCAAAACATCCATTCTACCCAACTAATAGAATAGTCATCTTGACAACCTTTGTACAAGTAATTGTCTCATCCCTTTGTCTCTATATCCGGATTGGACACGAGACATACAAGTCACACTCGTATATCCAATCCATAGTTTCTCGATCCATGGGAATAGCCTTATTCGTGCAAATAACATCAATATCCCATATTGATTTATTTGAGTCTGGCCAGACATTCTATAAGCACTATCCCTCGAGTGGCCTAGGATATTTGCTCCCGTTATGTGGGAGGGACAAATTCTATCTACGTCCACTACGATCTCTAAGCTTGCTTCTTATTGTATCCAGTACACGCCTTTATAACTACCCAGTTACGGTGTAGCGTTTAACGCTACCAAGATCATAATAATCCACAACTAGAATATATAGTGACTTCAAGTCTAAGGATTACAATACCATTGCACCGCGAGAAGCGCTTGTGACTCAACATAACATGTATGTAGCCTTCTCGGAGATGGGTCAATCCCGCGCAACATTCCCTAATGCACACCTATGTGTTGGATCGTGATATCTCCATATCAATCCAACCCCATACTAGTCTATAGATGATTGTCCCATTAATCATTATACTTGACTAGGGATATTTAAGATAAACAACACAATTGTAAATCTAAGGACTTCATTATATTAAATATCCAATAAATAATAAATGAATTTCTAGCCACAAATAATTCATACTAAACTAGATTGCCTCTAGGGCATCTATTCCAACAGTCTCCCACTTGCACTAGAGCCAATCTGGCGCATCTCGTATGCCCATACTCCTAGTGTGCCCTTCATGCTTCCACTGCGTGAGAGGCTTTGTAAGCGGGTTTGACAGATTATCATCTGTAGGAATCTTGCATATCCGAACGTCTCCTCTATCGATAATATCTCGAATCAGATGAAACTTCCTGAGCACGTTCTTGGACTTCTGGTGCGACCTGGGTTCCTTCGATTGCGCGATCGCCCCAGTGTTGTCACAGAACAACTCAACTGGATCCGCAATGCTAGGGACCACACCAAGTTCAGAAACAAACTTTCTGATCCAAACAGCTTCCTTTGTTGCGCCATTTGCAGTAATGTACTCAGCCTCTGTTGTAGAATCAGCTACCGTCTCTTGCTTGGAACTCTTCCAGCTCACCGCTGCTCCATTCAGGCAAAACACATATCCCGATTGTGATCTAAAGTCATCTCTGTCGGTTTGGAAGCTTGCATCAGTGTAACCCCTTACACGCAACTCTTCTTCACCGCCAAATATCAAGAAAGCATCCTTAGTTCTTCTCAAGTACTTTAGGATGTTCTTGACTGCAATCCAGTGACTCTCACCCGGATTGGATTGGTATCAGCTTTTCACACTCAAGGCATATGACACATCTGGTCTAGTACATAACATGGCGTACATGATAGATCCTATGGCCGAGGCATAGGGGATTCTACTCATGCGTTCCTTCCCAATCTCATTGGAAGGACAACCACTCTTCGAAAGAGTGATTCCATGTGACATGGGCAAGAATCCCTTCTTGGAATCTTGCATGTTGAACCGTTTCAACACCTTCTCAGTATATGTACTTTGACTTAGGCCTAGAAACCTCTTAGATCTATCTCTATAGATCTTTATACCGAGTATATAGGCTGCTTCCCCTAAGTCCTTCACTGAGAAACACTTTCCTAGCCAATCTTTAACAGATTGCAGCATGGGAATGTCGTTTCCAATGAGTAGTATGTCATCCACATACAAGACCAGAAAAGCTACAGAGCTCCCACTAACCTTCTTGTAGACACAAGACTCATCTTCGTTTCTGATGAAGCCAAACTCTTTGACCACTTCATCAAAACGTCGATTCCAACTCCTAGAAGCTTGCTTCAATCCTTAAATGGATCGTTGCAGCTTACAGACTTTGTTGGCTTGCTTTGGATCCTCAAAACCATCCGGTTGTATCATATACACGTCCTCGAGGAGATTCCCATAAAGGAATGTTGTTTTGACATCCATCTGCCAAATCTCATAGTCGTGGTATGCTGCAATTGCAAGTAGGATTCGGATGGATTTGGTCATAGCGACTGGTGAAAAGGTTTCATCATAGTCAATACCATGAATCTGTCTGAATCCTTTAACCACCAATCGGCCCTTATAGGTAATAATATTACCATCCATGTCGATCTTCTTCTTGAAGACCCACTTGCACCCTATGGGCCGCGCCCCATCGGGTGGTTCCACCAAAGTCCATACTTTGTTGGTATACATGGATTCCATCTCGGATCTCATGGCTTCCAGCCACTTCTGAGAGTCTGGGCCACTCATGGCCTCCTCATAGGTAGTAGGCTCATCATCTATGAGCATCGTGTCACCGGAATTGGTTACGAGAAGTCCATACCTCTCGGGTTCCTGGCGCACTCTACTACATCTACGACGCTCTTGTGTTACCTGAACAGGTTGCTCCACAACAACTTGTGGTTCCTGTTCATGTTCCATAATCGGTTCAGTGATTTGTGGCTCTTGAACCTCTTCAAGTTCTACATTCCTCCCACTTGCTTCTTTAGAGACAAATTCTCTTTCTAGAAACACGCCGGTCCGAGCAACAAACACTTTGTTCTCGTTTGGATTGTAGAAGTAGTAACCCTTAGTTTCCTTAGGGTACCCCACAAATTTACACTTATCCGATTTAGGCCCCAACTTGTCTGACTGTAAACGTTTTACATAGACATCGCAGCCCCAAATCCTCATGAACGACAGTGTGGGACGCCTCCCTTTCCACGTCTCATATGGTGTTTTCGTGACTGATTTAGATGGAACATGGTTAATGGTGAAAGCTGCACTTAATAGAGCGTAGCCCCAAAATGATAATGGAAGATCGGTTTGACACATCATAGATCGAACCATATCCAATAGGGTTCGATTCCTCCTCTCGGATACGCCATTCCATTGTGGCGTTCCGGGTGGAGTGAGTTGGGACACAATCCCGCACTCTCTAAGATAGTCGTCAAACTCTTGGCTCAAGTATTCTCCTCCACGATCCGATCGCAGAGCCTTGATACTTTTTCCAAGTTGCTTCTCTACTTCATTCTTGAATTCTTTGAACATTTCAAAGGATTCAGATTTTGCCCTCATAAGGTACACAAATCCATATCTACTGTAATCATCAGTAAATGTAATGAAGTAGACATAACCACCCCTGGCAGGCGTGGCAAATGGCCCACACACATCGGTATGTATGAGCGCCAATTGCTCACTAGTCCTCTCACCTTTCTTATTGAAAGGAGACTTTGTCATTTTTCCCAATAAACAAGCCTCACATGTCTCATATGATTCAAAATCAAATGAGTCTAGCAATCCATCCTTATGGAGTCTAGATACACGTTTCTCATTTATGTGGCCTAAACGACAGTGCCATAAATAAGCAGGATTTAAATCATTTATTTTAATCCGCTTGGTATTAATGTTGTAGACAGGATTGCTTAGATCAAGGACATAAAGTCCATTAAATAATTGCGCACTAAAATAGTGAATATTATTTAAATAAAAGGAACGACAATTGTTCTTTATTGAAATAATAAAACCATCCTTTTCCAAACAAGAAATAGAAATAATGTTTCTGCTCATAGCAGGCACAAAATAGCAATTATTTAATTCTTAAACTAATCCTGAAGGCAGATATAGCTCGCACACGCCTATGGCCAACGCATCAACCTTTGCTCCATTCCCAACGCGCAGATCTACCTCCCCTTTAGCCAATCTTCTACTTCTCTTTAGATCCTGCATATTTCGACAAATATGAGATCCACATCCAGTATCTAATACCCATGATGTAGAGAAAGTTAAATTGACATCTACAACAAAAATACCTGGTGGTGGTGGAATCACTATTCCAAGCCTCTTGTCCTCCAGATATTTTGGGCAGTTCCTCCTCCAGTGTCCAGGCTGACTGCAGTAGTGACACTCACCTTTAGTCACACCTTTGGCAATGCCACCAACAGGCTTAAGGGCAGGTTCCTTGGACTTAGCAACTGACTTGCCTTTGCCCTTGGAGGAAGAGGCAAACCTTTTGCCCTTTCCTTTCTGTACCATCATTATGGCCTTGCCCTTACCCTTGTTGATGCTCTGTTCAGACGTCCTCAACATGTTGAGTAAATCTGGCAGTGGTTTCACGATCTCGTTCATGTTATAGTTCATAATGAACTGTCCATAACTCTCGGGAAACGATTGCAACACGAGATTGGTTGCCAACTCTTGGCCGACCGGGAACCCTAGTCGGGCGAGATTCTCCAAGTACCCTATCATTCGGAGTACATGGGGTCCCACTGGGTTCCCTTCTGCCAGATGACACTTGAACAGTGCCTTAGATACCTCATACCTCTCTACCCTCGCCTTCTCTTGAAAGAGCTGCTTTAGATGTTGGATCATATCGACAGCATTCATGTTTTCGTGTTGCTTCAGAAGCTCAGAAGTCATGGTGCAAAGCATAAGGCAGGCCGCATCATTAGCGTCATCAACAGGCTTTTGATGTGCCTTTAGGGCAGCAGGTGTTTGGTTCTCTGGACCTTCTGGAACATGCTCCTCTATTGCGTACAGTTTCTTCTCTTGCTTGAGAACAATTCTCAAGTTTCTGTACCAATCAAGAAAGTTGGTTCCAGAGAGCTTGTCCTACTCAAGGACAGATCGTAGGGAATGTTGTGAAATCGATGAGTTGTTTGCCATTTGGAATTCTACAAAAGGGAAATACGCAAGTTTTAGTATTTGTTAATTTTTGACTATATTCAATAATGGCTAGTTTATCAAATATAGCTCCCACTAGTTTTCTACGGATCAATAACCCTCAAGATATTAATGCGGAAAATATCCTTATATTTTCTAGTGGGCCAAGATCCATGTTTCTTCTCCTTATGATCTTGCTTTGGCAAGTCACCCACAATTTGACTACTTTAGGTAGGAACAATTCCAATTGCATCCCATATGCAACTCTTGGTTCAATTGGGCAAATAACTCCTTATTTATCCATCCATATGGATAATACCAATTGATTGCCTCTAGGTTTCTTAATAAAATTAATAGCCTAGTTGTGTTCAACCTCTTATCTTAACAATTGCACATTGTTACGTGCCATCGCATTCCATCATGATGAACCAAGTCACCATGCTTTGGCACGCACGAGCTTGGTAAATAATGATGATAATGAGTGTTTAAATAACGAGAAGGGAGGAAGACAATATTTGAATTTTGAGGGATTTTAAATTCAATTTTTAATTTTTTTGTTGATCAATATCAACTAATCTATCTATTTGAGTTTGGACACAACTCCAAATAATAGATCCGGGTTGTCTAATTATCTTATTATCCTAATTGCATGCATCATCCATACACCAACCACACAATAATAAGACAATAAAATAATTAACCACAAAATAGAAATTAAACGTGATGTGGATATGGCCTTTTCTAGACTAAGATAATTCCAAGCCAATGGAATTATCTATGAACCCTAAAGCAAACACATCTCCATGCGTCTTGATCTTTTGGTCCATCCTTCATAGTCTTGTGGAATGCTCCATGCTCCATGCTCCATCTTTTGTGGCTTCTTTGGCTTTGGGCTTCTTTTCTTCAATCTTGGCTAACAATCTACTTTATCTAGCACTAGCTAACTTCTATACTAAATAAAATGAATCTCACAAGTTGAGAGAAAAAAAAATGGCACGCAGGCCATAAAACCCTATTTAATTATTACAATTAATTGATCAGCTCGCAGGCCGTAAAACCAAACCACAAAATTAAACATCAACATCAAACCACATCCTAAGGCCATATCCAATAACCATGCGATTTGCACATAAACAGTTAAAATCCAATTTTAAAGCGCTTGGTCAATTTTAATTGATTTTAGGATTTCTAGGGTTAAAACGGTCCATGGGCCCAACAATCAAATTGCCCGGGCCCAATAAGGTGAACCACAAGGCCCTAGGGCCGGCCCGACCCAAAACCCACAAGCCTAGGCCGCGGGTTAGGGCCGCCCGGCCCCTAGGGCGGCCAATCTTGGGCGGCAAGCAAAGGGGGGCGGTCCCTAGGGGGGCCGAACCTCCTTATGGAAGTTGTTTCCAAAACAACTCCCTTGCTTGGTGCCCAAGTTTGGTTGTTTCCTTCTTTTGGGAGAACTCCTTCTTCCCCAAGGATGCCCAAACCCTAGATCTAAGATCCTTAAATTTCTCAAACTCACCAATTCATGCATCCAATGCAAAAATTGGATCTTGTTATGATTAATTATTGACAAATTGCATCCCATGCTTGATTTGTCTAGTTTTACGCGATAAACAATCAAATTAAGTGTAAAACAACTAAAACGTAACACATAAACCACGTTTATCCTCTACAACCAGGCTCTGATACCACTGTAGGGTTTTGATTCATGGATGCGCAACTGAAGCATAAACAATCATAAAACCATGCAAAACCCTCCAAGGATCACAAGTCAAGAGACATAACGATGGTAAGGGTTACAAATCAATAACACACCTTAGGGTTCTCCTTTGATGACTTCAAACGCGAATTGTGTCACGTTCTCTATGGTTGATCCACGCCTACAGTTGATCCTAGATCTCCCAAGTCCTTGGTGCTAGCCCGGAAGAGGAAGAGGAAGAAGAATCACGCAAAACGAGACCCAAAAGGAGGGTCTCGGCATCCTTTGTGGCCGACGGGGACGGGGCGGCGGCAAGGGGGCGGTCGGCTCCCTTGTTGCTTGCTCTCTCTCCTTTTGTTCTCTCCCACTCTTGTTATGTTCAATAATGAGCATAAGTTATGTGGGAAGGAAGGAAGGAAGGAAGGTCCTTTATATAGTCCAACAACTCCTTGTTAACTACCTAAAGGACTTATTCTAGTCCTACTGGAATTCAATTTAGTCCCTTCCTTTCAAATTAGTCCCTACTAAGTTTGCAAGGGTTTGCAAAGTGATCCTTCTAATTAATTAATCCAATTAATTAATTCCCAAATCTAGTTCAACTCTATATAGCGTGTGACCCCATAGGTTCTATCTAGTTGGTAGAAACTATTTGCGAATATGGAGCGGTCTCTAGCAGAACATCCATTCTAGCCAACTAATAGAATAGGCATCTTGACAACCTTTGTACAAGTAATTGTCTCATCCCTTTGTCTCTATATCCAGATTGGACACGAGACATACAAGTCACACTCGTATATCCAATCCATAGTTTCTCGATCCATGGGAATAGCCTTATTCGTGCAAATAACATCAATATCCCATATTGATTTATTTGAGTCTGGCCAGACATTCTATAAGCACTATCCCTTGAGTGGCCTAGGATATTTGCTCCCGTTATGTGGGAGGGACAAATTCTATCTACGTCCACTACGATCTCTAAGCTTGCTTCTTATTGTATCCAGTACACGCCTTTATAACTACCCAGTTACGGTGTAGCGTTTAACGCTACCAAGATCACAATAATCCACAACTAGAATATCTAGTGACTTCAAGTCTAAGGATGACAATACCATTGCACCGCGAGAAGCGCTTGTGACTCAACATAACATGTATGTAGCCTTCTCGGAGATGGGTCAATCCAGCGCAACATTCCCTAATGCACACCTATGTGTTGGATCGTGATATCTCCATATCAATCCAACCCCATACTAGTCTATAGATGATTGTCCCATTAATCATTATACTTGACTAGGGATATTTAAGATAAACAACACAATTGTAAATCTAAGGACTTCATTATATTACATATCCAATAAATAATAAATGAATTTCTAGCCACAAATAATTCATACTAAACTAGATTGCCTCTAGGGCATCTATTCCAACAGTCTCCCACTTGCACTAGAGCCAATCTGGCGCATCTCGTATGCCCATACTCCTAGTGTTCCCTTCATGCTTCCACTGCGTGAGAGGATTTGTAAGCGGGTCTGACAGATTATCATCTGTAGGAATCTTGCATATCCGAACGTCTCCTCTATCGATAATATCTCGAATCAGATGAAACTTCCTGAGCACGTGCTTGGATTTCTGGTGCGACCTGGGTTCCTTCGATTGCGCGATCGCCCCAGTGTTGTCACAGAACAACTCAACTGGATCCGCAATGCTAGGGACCACACCAAGTTCAGAAACAAACTTTCTGATCCAAACAGCTTCCGTTGCTGTGCCATTTGCAGCAATGTACTCAGCCTCTATTGTAGAATCAGCTACCGTCTCTTGCTTGGAACTCTTCCAGCTCACCGCTGCTCCATTCAGGCAAAACACATATCCCGATTGTGATCTAAAGTCATCTTTGTCGGTTTGGAAGCTTGCATCTGTGTAACCCCTTACACGCAACTCTTCTTCACCGCCAAATATCAAGAAAGCATCCTTAGTTCTTCTCAAGTACTTTAGGATGTTCTTGACTGCAATCCAGTGACTCTCACCCGGATTGGATTGGTATCTGCTTGTCATACTCAAGGCATATGACACGTCTGGTCTAGTACATAACATGGCGTACATGATAGATCCTATGGCCGAGGCATAGGGGATTCTACTCATGCGTTCCTTCTCAATCTCATTGGAAGGACAACCACTCTTCGAAAGAGTGATTCCATGTGACATGGGCAAGAATCCCTTCTTGGAATCTTGCATGTTGAACCGTTTCAACACCTTCTCAGTATATGTACTTTGACTTAGGCCTAGAAACCTCTTAGATCTATCTCTATAGATCTTTATACCGAGTATATAGGCTGCTTCCCCTAAGTCCATCATTGAGAAACATTTTCCTAGCCAATCTTTAACAGATTGCAGCATGGGAATGTCGTTTCCAATGAGTAGTATGTCATCCACATACAAGACCAGAAAAGCTACAGAGCTCCCACTAACCTTCTTGTAGACACAAGACTCATCTTCGTTTCTGATGAAGCCAAACTCTTTGACCACTTCATCAAAACGTCGATTCCAACTCCTAGAAGCTTGCTTCAATCCATAAATGGATCGTTGCAACTTACAGACTTTGTTGGCTTGCTTTGGATCCTCAAAACCCTCCGGCTGTATCATATACACGTCCTCGAGGAGATTCCCATAAAGGAATGCTGTTTTGACATCCATCTGCAAAATCTCATAGTCGTCGTATGCTGCAATCACAAGTAGGATTCGGATGGATTTGGTCATAGAGACTGGTGAAAAGGTTTCATCATAGTCAATACCATGAATCTGTCTGAATCCTTTAGCCACCAATCGGCCCTTATAGGTAATCATATTACCATCCATGTCGATCTTCTTCTTGAAGACCCACTTGCACCCTATGGGCCGCGCCCCATCGGGTGGTTCCACCAAAGTCCATACTTTGTTGGTATACATGGATTCCATCTCGGATCTCATGGCTTCCAGCCACTTCTGAGAGTCTGGGCCACTCATGGCCTCCTCATAGGTAGTAGGCTCATCATCTATGAGCATCGTGTCACCGGAATCGGTTACGATAAGTCCATACCTCTCGGGTTCCTGGCGCACTCTACTAGATCTACGAAGCTCTTGTGTTACCTGAACAGGTTGCTCCACAACAACTTGTGGTTCCTGTTCATGTTCCATAATCGGTTCAGTGATTTGTGGCTCTTGAACCTCTTCAAGTTCTACATTCCTCCCACTTGCTTCTTTAGAGTCAAATTCTCTTTCTAGAAACACGCCGGTCCGAGAAACAAACACTTTGTTCTCGGTTGGATTGAAGAAGTAGTAACCCTTAGTTTCCTTAGGGTACCCCACAAATTTACACTTATCCGATTTAGGCCCCAACTTGTCTGATTGTAAACGTTTTACATAGAAATCGCAGCCCCAAATCCTCATGAACGACAGTGTGGGACGCCTCCCACTCCACATCTCATATGGTGTTTTTATGACTGATTTAGATGGAACACGGTTAATGGTGAAAGCTGCACTTAATAGAGCGTAGCCCCAAAATGATAATGGAAGATCGGTTTGACACATCATAGATCGAACCATATCCAATAGGGTTCGATTCCTCCTCTCGGATACGCCATTCCATTGTGGCGTTCCGGGTGGAGTGAGTTGGGACACGATCCCGCACTCTCTAAGATAGTCGTCAAACTCTTGGCTCAAGTATTCTCCTCCACGATCCGATCGTAGAGCCTTGATACTTTTGCCAAGTTGCTTCTCTATTTCATTCTTGAATTCTTTGAACATTTCAAAGGATTCGGATTTTTCCCTCATAAGGTACACAAATCCATATCTACTGTAATCATCAGTAAATGTAATGAAGTAGACATAACCACCCCTGGCAGGCGTGGAAAATGGCCCACACACATCGGTATGTATGAGCGCCAATTGCTCACTAGTCCTCTCACCTTTCTTATTGAAAGGAGACTTTGTTATTTTTCCCAATAAACAAGCCTCACATGTCTCATATGATTAAAAATCAAATGAGTCTAGCAATCAATCCTTATGGAGTCTAGATACACGTTTCTCATTTATGTGGCCTAAACGACAGTGCCATAAATAAGCAGGATTTAAATCATTTATTTTAATCCGCTTGGTATTAATGTTGTAGACAGGATTGCTTAGATCAAGGACATAAAGTCCATAAAATAATTGCGCACTAAAATAGTGAATATTATTTAAATAAAAGGAACAACAATTGTTCTTTATTGAAATAATAAAACCATCCTTGTCCAAACAAGAAATAGAAATAATGTTTCTGCTCATAGCAGGCACAAAATAGCAATTATTTAATTTTAAAACTAATCCTGAAGGCAGAGATAGCTCGCACACGCCTATGGCCAACGCAGCAACCTTTGCTCCATTCCCAACGCGCAGATCTACCTCCCCTTTAGCCAATCTTCTACTTCTCTTTAGATCCTGCATATTTCGACAAATATGAGATCCACATCCAGTATCTAATACCCATGATGTAGAGAAAGTTAAATTGACATCTACAACAAAAATACCTGGTGGTGGTGGAATAACTATTCCAAGCATCTTGTCCTCCAGATATTTTGGGCAGTTCCTCCTCCAGTGTCCAGGCTGACTGCAGTAGTGACACTCACCTTTAGTCACACCTTTGGCAATGCCACCAACAGGCTTAAGGGAAGGTTCCTTGGACTTGGAAACTGACTTGCCTTTGCCCTTGGAGGAAGAGGCAAACCTTTTGCCCTTTCCTTTATGTACCATCATTAGGGCCTTGCCCTTACCCTTGTTGATGCTCTGTTCAGCCGTCCTCAACAAGTTGAGTAAATCTGGCAGTGGTTTCACGATCTCGTTCATGTTATAGTTCATAATGAACTGTCCATAACTCTCGGGCAACGAGTGCAACACGAGATCGGTTGCCAACTCTTGGCCGACCGGGAACCCTAGTCGGGCGAGATTCTCCAAGTACCCGATCATTCGGAGTACATGGGGTCCCACCGGGTTCCCTTCTGCCAGATGACACTTGAACAGTGCCTTAGATACCTCATACCTCTCTATCCTCGCCTGCTCTTGAAAGAGCTGCTTTAGATGTTCGATCATATCGGCAGCATTCATGTTTTCGTGTTGCTTCTGAAGCTCAGAAGTCATGGTGCAAAGCATAAGGCAGGCCGCATCATTAGCGTCATCAACACGCTTTTGATGTGCCTTTAGGGCAGCAGGTGTTTGGTTCTCTGGACCTTCTGGAACAAGCTCCTCTATTGCGTACAGTTTCTTCTCTTGCTTGAGAACAATTCTCAAGTTTCTGTACCAATCAAGAAAGTTGGTACCAGAGAGCTTGTCCTTCTCAAGGACAGATCGTAGGGAATGTTGTGAAATCGATGAGTTGTTTGCCATTTGGAATTCTACAAAAGGAAAATACGCAAGTTTTAGTATTTGTGAATTTTTGACTATATTCAATAATGGCTAGTTTATCAAATATAGCTCCCACTATTTTTCTACGGATTAATAACCCTCAAGATATTAATGCGGAAAATATCCTTATATTTTCTAGTGGGCCAAGATCCATGTTTCATCTCCTTATGAGCTTGCTTTGGCAAGTCACCCATAATTTGACTACTTTAGGTAGGAACAATTCCAATTGCATCCCATATGCAACTCTTGGTTCAATTGGGCAAATAACTCCTTATTTATCCATCCATATGGATAATCCCAATTGATTGCCTCTAGGTTTCTTAATCAAATTAATAGCCTAGTTGTGTTCAACCTCTTATTTAAACAATTGCACATTGTTACGTGCCATCGCATTCCAAATAATAGATCCGGGTTGTCTAATTATCTTATTATCCTAATTGCATGCATCATCCATACACAAATCACACAATAATAAGACAATAAAATAAACAACCACAAAACAGAAATTAAACGTGATGTGGATATGGCCTTTTCTAGACTAAGATAATTCCAAGCCAATGGAATTATCTATGAACCCTAAAGCAAACACATCTCCATGCGTCTTGATCTTTTGTTCCATCCTTCATAGTCTTGTGGAATGCTCCATGCTCCATGCTCCATCTTTTGTGACTTCTTTGGCTTTGGGCTTCTTTTCTTCAATCTTGGCTAACAATGTAATTTATCTAGCACTAGCTAACTTCTATACTAAATAAAATAAATCTCACAAGTTGAGAGAAAAAAATGGCACGCATGCCATAAAACCCTATTTAATTATTACAATTAATTGATCAGCTCGCAGGCCGTAAAACCAAACCACAAAATTAAACATCCACATCAAACCACATCCTAAGGCCATATCCAATCACATGCGATTTGCACATAAACAGTTAAAATCCAATTTTAACGCGCTTGGTCAATTTTAATTGATTTTAGGATTTCTAGGGTTAAAACGGTCCATGGTCCCAACAATCAAATTGCCCGGGCCCAATAAGGTGAACCACAAGGCCCTAGGGCCGGCCCGGCCCAAAACCCACAAGCCTAGGCCGCGGGTTAGGGCTGCCCGGCCCCTAGGGCGGCCAATCTTGGGCGGCAAGCAAAGGGGGCGGTCCCTAGGGGGGCCGAACCTCCTTATGGGAGTTGTTTCCAAAACAACTCCCTTGTTTGGTGCCCAAGTTTGGTTGTTTCCTTGTTTTGGGAGAACTCCTTCTTCCCCAAGGATGCCCAAACCCTAGATCTAAGATCCTAAAATTTCTCAAACTCACCAATTCATGCATCCAATGCAAAAATTGGATCCTGTTATGATTAATTATTGACAAATTGCATCCCATGCTTGATTTGTCTAGTTTTACGCGATAAACAATCAAATTAAGGTGTAAAACAACTAAAACGTAACACATAAACCACGTTTATGCTCTACAACCAGGCTCTGATACCACTGTAGGGTTTTGATGATGGATGCGCAACGGAAGCATAAACAATCATAAAACCATGCAAAACCCTCCAAGGATCACAATTCAAGATACATAACGATGGTAAGGGTTAGAAATCAATAACACACCTTAGGGTTCTCCTTGATGACTTCAAACGCGAATTGTGTCACGTTCTCTATGGTTGATCCACGCCTAGAGTTGATCCTAGATCTCCCAAGTCCTTGGTGCTAGCTCGGAAGAGGAAGAGGAATAAGAATCACGCAAAACGAGACCCAAAAGGAGGGTCTCGGCCTCCTTTGTGGCCGACGGGGACGGGGCGGCGGCAAGGGGGCGGTCGGCTCCCTTGTTGCTTGCTCTCTCTCCTTTTGTTCTCTCCCACTCTTGTTATGTTCAATAATGAGCATAAGTTATGTGGGAAGGAAGGAAGGAAGGAAGTTCCTTTATATAGTCCAACAACTCCTTGTTAACTACCTAAAGGACTTATTCTAGTCCTACTAGAATTCAATTTAGTCCCTTCCTTTCAAATTAGTCCCTACTAAGTTTGCAAGGGTTTGCAAAGTGATCATTCTAATTAATTAATCCAATTAATTAATTCCCAAATCTAGTTCAACTCTATATAGCGTGTGACCCCATAGGTTCTATCTAGTTGGTAGCAACTATTTGCTAATATGGAGCGGTTTCTAGCAAAACATCCATTCTAGCCAACTAATAGAATAGTCATCTTCACAACCTTTGTACAAGTAATTGTCTCATCCCTTTGTCTCTATATCCGGATTGGACACGAGACATACAAGTCACACTCGTATATCCAATCCATAGTTTCTCGATCCATGGGAATAGCCTTATTCGTGCAAATAACATCAATATCCCATATTGATTTATTTGAGTCTGGCCAGACATTCTATAAGCACTATCCCTCGAGTGGCCTAGGATATTTGCTCCCGTTATGTGGGAGGGAAAAATTCTATCTACGTCCACTACGATCTCTAAGCTTGCTTCTTATTGTATCCAGTACACGCCTTTATAACTACCCAGTTACGGTGTAGCGTTTAACGCTACCAAGATCACAATAATCCTCAACTAGAATATCTAGTCACTTCAAGTCTAAGGATGACAATACCATTGCACCGCGAGAAGCGCTTGTGACTCAACATAACATGTATGTAGCCTTCTCGGAGATGGGTCAATCCAGCGCAACATTCCCTAATGCACACCTATGTGTTGGATCGTGATATCTCCATATCAATCCAACCCCATACTAGTCTATAGATGATTGTCCCATTAATCATTATACTTGACTAGGGATATTTAAGATAAACAACACAACTGTAAATCTAAGGACTTCATTATATTAAATATCCAATAAATAATAAATGAATTTCTAGCCACAAATAATTCATACTAAACTAGATTGCCTCTAGGGCATCTATTCCAACAGTTCCAGAGGTCCTGTCGTTCACACTTACGAGAGGGAACAATACATTGTGTCGTCACAGTTTGTACCGCTCCAGCAAGCTCGTAGTTGTGTTAGAAGTCCCCGTTGGACCGTAGAACATAGTGGGAACAACTTATAACATCGTAATGATGATATAGCTGCTCGTCCAACTTGCACATTAGCGGCCCAAACACTTGATATTCGCACATCGGTTGAACTTTCGACATGCTCATATTACAATTAATTTACTTACTAACAAGGATATATACATGGAAATAACTTACCAATAGCTGGAACATACATGACATGCATAATCTACACGTAATACATCCATAATTTATATGCTCAAATGGTACAAACAAAAGCATGGTTCAAGCATATATCATAGACATAACATAACGTGTAATGGCATGACTTAACATAACAAAACGTTTTTGTAGAAATTTATTTTGGACATAAAAAACACACTTGTCGCATATAAACCCTTCAATTAGAACAACCAACAATATATTTCAAAGCTTGGAATATTTTTTTTTCTAAATTTTTCACCTTTTTGTTTTGTACAAACATCATGCTTAATCGTGAAACATAGCATACTTAGTGTCAATAATCCTCACATAACATGTACATGAATTTACACATATAACACCTTGCATACATGAAAGATTTATGATAGCATATGGATCACATAAACACATTTATCATACAATAAAATTTCATGACATAACCTTTCAAATATCCCGCTTATCACATTACTTAGGAAAACATTTAAGGAATGATAAACCATGTAACTATACTTATCTAGGAACCCTTAGCCTAAACGTATTCCTTATCTTGTTCATATGAGACATTCTCTTAGCTTAAACATCCTCTTGAAACTTACATTCATTTTCTTATCTTAGCCATGACTAAAGAAGGTAAAACAATCCCATGCATGAGACATTTCATGTATCTAAAATAAATGAAGTTAACTTAAACCATGATCTTGCATAACAACTTATACATAGTTCACAAAAACATTTAGAGAATCACTTAGCCACATACGTCACATAGAAATCATATAAACAAGGGATCTAACTTATGATCTTGGCACTTTTAAATATTAGTGTCATACTAACATAGTATGGAATCATGCACGAAACATACGTACACATAAATTCACATAAGGAATCACATAATGGGTTTCTAAGGTTCACTAATATTAAGTATCTATAACCTAATGCTCTAATACCACAAAATGTCACATCCCCCTCCCGCCGACCCCGGTTATCGATTGATAAAACCTTGCGTTAACGGGAGGAGGGCGCGACATGCCGGTGCGGCCTTGACTCGTCGAGAGGCCAAATAAGTAATTTATACAAGTCGTGATAAAAGTTTCTAAAAAAAATAACTTTGCGGAAGCGTAAATAACGAATAACTTGGGGTCGTCTTGATAAACAATTTGGATGGTAAGAAAAGAAAGTTGGAACATAAAAATTCAATGTCATTTAGCCATCTCGACTCGTATCGTAACAAAGCATAACTCGGGAAAGGTTCTAGGTATCATACAAGGCTCATACAAAGTCTCATATACATAATTACATAACTTATACATTCTTAAACCAAAAAACAACAACATGTATTTCATAGTAACTCCAAGTCGGCTACCATATACTCGGCATCTAAGCACATAAGTGTCATCAAGCACGTAATCACATATGAACTTAACTCCATGCTACTTCTTGCTTCTTACATGTTATTAAAACCTGAAAAAAAGAATTAAAAATTGAAAGAGTGAGCTCAACTAGCTCAGTGAGTTACATCTACGCCCCTCCGTAGGTTTGGAAAACGAAAAGGGCTAACTTACCCATGGAGCGTCATGAACATAAGGCATAGTCATACATACATATACTTGTTTAACTTGAAAGAGCATGACATTCATAAAGCATAACGTGTATCGTAAAGAAAGCGTAACGTAAAGCATAAGTTGAGTCATGAGAAATCGTATTGTTCCAAGTAGGAACCTTGCTTTGTCTCACGTGGAGACCTTAACATGCTTGAACATGCTTGCTTATTTTCTTATCTCATGGCCCGTGTAACCTTCGTGACTTAACATAACGTAGGGACATGTCCATCGCGACGGCTCGTGAGGCGACGCGTTGCCTGCTTATATTGCCCTGGCAAAAGGGCCGTAGCCTGCCTATACCCGACAGGGGGTTTCACTACGGTAACCGTGGCTTTTTCTGAAAACCATATTTTATCTTATGAAACGTTCGTTATCTTTCTTAGCATCCATGGGCATAAAACGTTTACTTGATTCGAAAGCATACATACATACATAATAGGGAAGCATGAACATACATAAGCTTTTAAAAAACTTGAGGTTAGGTACAAACTTCGGGAGGTAGGTTAACTCACCATGCGAGCTTAATCCATTTACTTAACATTTCCTAGTCCAATTTCCATCATCTTTAAGGACGTGATCATCAACTCCGTCGTCACATAACTAGCAAATGATGCTACAAATCACATATATGATCACTTAGCATGAACTCATTCAAAACATATCACATAATCACTTAGCATGAACTCATTCAAACATAGCACATAATCACTTAGCATGAACTCATTCAAACATAGCACATAATCACTTAGCATGAAATCATTCCAAACATAGAGCATAACTAAATCACTTAGCTAAATGATACTAGTCTTATGAATGCAAATAAACTAACTTTTCTCATATTCATATATAGAACCTTGTACTTCTTATTAGATGCATATGACATGTATAATGCAACACATAAATGCAAGATGACAAATGTTGCTCTAAAAGTACCTTACACAAGATAGATCTAAGAAACTAGACAACTTCTAAATCATGCTTATTAGAAAATTGTAACTATTGCTAGTACAAAAATTCATAGGTGACTCAAAATAATTAATTGGGACCTCAAATTTTGAAATAACATAGATAAAGAGTTTACACTTAACATATAAAAATATCAAAAATTATGAAAACTTCTAAGTATTTTTAAACATTAACTTTCAGAGCTGTTTAGGTATAAAACAGAGGCTGAAAAGCGGTCTTCATAATAAATTCATAAAATATTCATAGTAATTCCAAAAATTATGAAATTTTAACTGGAAGTAAAGAACACCTCTGTGAACAACATAACCAAATTTTGTAACTATTGGAGTAGAATAAGTACATGAACTCAAAGAAAAACTTCTCTGGTTTGGGTTGGACAGATTGTAAAAACAGCCCAAGTTTTTAGCCGACTAAAAATTAAATACAAGTCCAATGGCTCTGAAATTTTTACTGTACAAATATCACATACAAATACACAAACTGTAAATTTTTCATATTTTTCTCAAAATTTTAGGTATTTTCCCAATATTGTGAAAATAGGCTCAAACATGAACTTTATGGTTTTCTATACTTCAAAAACTTGTTACATGCAAGGACCATTCCATCAAAATATGAAATTGAACTAATACAAGGTCTAAATAACACACATATCACTACCCACATCATTTTCTTACATGATTCTAACAACAAACTTGATTTTGATGACATGCATGTATGTTCAAATGTGGGTTTTATGAAATATGCAACATTCAAGTACCAATATGATGATCTAGCCATGAATAAGATGAATCATGCTTGGAGATGAGGAAGATCAAGTTTAAAAGTTACAAATCAAAGATCAAATAACACATGCAACTCAAGATCAAGCAACTTCATGCCAAGAACATGAATCATGAACAAATTGAGCAAACAAAGAAGAAGGAGTGCTTACATATGAACCTTGAGAGGAACTAGAGATTGATCTTGGGTTCTTGGAGCTTGTAGGAGCATGGATTCTTGAAAAAGATGAAGGAAAAGACTCCCCCAATGCATAGTATAATCTTAGGATTGAGTTTCTCATGATTTGAGTGGTGGAAAATGGAGTTTTGGGGGTGTTTTGTGAGGGTTAACACCCAAAACCGGGCATTGCATTCTTGAGGGAGAGTTTGATTGTTGAAGAGAGTGAGAGAGAGCATGATAGGTATGGAAAATGATAGAGAATGACTTGATGGGATATGGGGGTAAACATAACCATACATGAATGAGAGAACATAATATTATATTATAGATGATTAGTTGGGTGGAAGAAGGATCTAGATGTAAAAGTTAATTGAAAGACATGCTATTTGGATAAATGATGCTAAATTCAATAATTGAGAGGTTAATGCATAAAACATAAATTTTGGAACATATTTACAAATTTACATAAAGTTATGGGGCAAACTAGAAGTTTAATATTAACTAACAAGTTGACACAAACATAACATTCTTGAAAATATTTTCTTTAAAGTCTAGCATACTTAATAAAATATTAACATTAACACACATATTTAGAAGATAATAATATCGCTTAAAACATAAATGTGCAACATAAACATGAGGGTTACTACATTCTACCCACCTTATAAAGGATTCGTCATCGAATTCGCTTAATGAATTTCTAACATGAATGAAATCATATAAGATCCTAACTAACATGAAATCACTGCACAACTTAGCCTTATAGGTTATCTTACCGTTGAACTCGAGTTGGCAAATACATCAAGCCCTTCACGCTCACGAGAGGGAACAATACGCAGTGTCGTCACACTTTGTACCGCTCCAGCAAGCTCGTAATTGTTCCTGTAGGGTTTTGATTCATGGATGCGCAACGGAAGCATAAACAATCATAAAACCATGCAAACACGACCTGCAAACATAATAGACGAAGAAAATTCTTCGAGCAAGCATGAGGTATTATGTGCATCTTCTTTACGATGGTTATGAAGATCAATAAGCCTCGTAAAGAAGATCTTGGAAGCTATTTCTATGGCACAAAGCACAAACTCAGTTTTCACAACTTGAAGTTGCCATGAATCAACAAAGTACAAGCGTTGAAGCCAGCAGTCGTAAGGACTCATGGCAAGCCACATTTTGGGATGAAGAACCCAAATAGCAAGAGGCAGGGTTTATATAGACCCAATGGAGACCCTTCGGTTGCCTAGCTGAGTCAGCAAATCTTGGAAAAGGGTCAAGAGTCAATCACTTACGCCTTGATAACGGCAACATTCAATTACCCTACTAAAGGCTACGACTATTCGGTAGCGTATCCTAATTAATGACGGAATGTCATGATACGGATGGAATTCCCAAGGAAAGTGTGCTTATCTGATAAGCAATTAGCGCGAAAATCAAGGCGGACATATCGCTAGCTGACGTCATAATTGATACGCACAAAGATATTCGAGCAAACGGGAAGGGCAAAACAGGCATTCGAGCCTTGAATAAAAAAAAGGGGGGAGAAACCCTAGCAACATTACGATAATGTTTCAACATTTTGTTCAAAACAAGTACATGCTATTTTTCTCAACATAAATCTTTGGTCAGGGGGTCATCAGGGGAGAACAAGAGTGACACATTTGTCACTTGCTCCACTTCTCGCTTCAACTACTCGTAGTTGGCGCTCATTTCATGGAAGAGCTTCACAGCCTCTTCAGCTTTCTGCCTTTGCTTCTCCACCTTTTGCCCCTCAGCTGCGAGGTTATGAAAGCCGCGTCTCAAATTCATAGCCGCGCGAATCTGGGTGACTCTGTTGACAAGATACCCGAAGCCCAGCTTGCCCTGAACTTTGTCTTGAAGGCCTTGACATATGCTGAAAAGCAACTGCTCACTCTAAGGAGAGATGGTCGCAGGTGTAGCCGCAGACAGCTGCTCCAGAATCCAGATGGCCTCGGTCAAGAACAGCATCCTGTTGAAAGGCTCTATCTCCAAGGACCTCGCAAATGATCGAGGATAGGAGAAACGCATCTGAACCAGCCAGTCCACATCAGCTTGCTTCAAACCTAACAATGTTGATTCAAGTTTAGAACATGAAGCTTGTAAATGAAGAGTGCAAGATGAAAACAACAGTAATGGTAACATACCAGTTCCCTCAAGGATCTCGCGCAACCTCGCTCCATTGCTCTCCTATCAGCTGCGAGCTCTGGCTCCTCATAGTTGGCAGGAAGGGTATAGGCCACACCAGGTGCGATTGCAGCTCCTACCTGCGAACTCCAAAAGTTCCATGCTTGAAGAATCTCTGGAGGCTCAATCCCTGCTAAAGGAATGGCAACAGTAGAAGCTGCTGCTCGATTAGGAACGCCCTCAGGTGCGAAAGGCTCATGAGACTCAGGAGCACTCATTTGAACATTCACATTCGCATGTGATCCTATATCTTCCAAGATCTGCTCACGAATCTCAGCCTCAGCAGCATCTGCTTCCATTTCCTCAGCAGCAGCATTAGTATCTTCCTCCATCAGCACAGTGTCAGCCTCGGCATCATCAGAAACTTCGATGACATCCTCCAAAGGCTCTCCTTCATACTCAGCAGCTGCGACAGGCTTCTCGACATGAGAACTTCGCTCTGGGACATAAGATGCAGGGGGTTGACTCCTCTATTCCAGCATGGCTTCACCAGCATTACCTGTGATACAAGACGGGACAATGTGAGGTAAATTGTATCAAACAATATTTTATTATTTTGATAAACCAAGAGCGAGCACCTCCACGCGTAGGTGGGATTGTAGCATCTTCGTCATATGCTAAGGACGCGATACCATTTCCTATTAATGTGTCTTCGTTAAGCATATCCTTAAGGTGAGCGTGACCTGGGGTGCGAAGAAACCAGTCATGATGATGATTGGGTTACTAAGCCTAGTTCACAAACGCTGTTCAAATGATTACATGAAGGTTCACCGCACTTGCTTACTAGCCAGCGTCGAATGTCGGCTTTCGATAAGCCATTCTTTAATGCACCAACAATCACGTCTCGATAAGTTGCCGCAAGATTAAAAATCTCACCTTCATTGCCGCCTGCGATCTCCTCAAAGCCCGCTTGAGCCTGCTCCAGAGCAGTCGCATCTTCTTGAACCGCATCTTCCTCATCGGTTTGACGCACCAAGCCGTCAACATGTTGCTCTTCCAGGCTCCTTTGCTTTATGCGTTCAATCTCCTCTTCTTCTAGCTTCCTTCTTCTTTCAGTAGCCTCCGCAGCTGTTCTCCTAGACTCAGCAAGGATGTCCTCGCCTATGGTTTCACTGGAAACACCAGAGTGAGAACCCCTATTCTGCCTCTTGGCCAGAAGGCCGCTGATGGTCTCTGCATCGTCATCTGCAAAGGAACAAACTGTTCAGTAAAGATTGTGAGAGTTAAGATAATGAGAAGATAGGTACGTTTGAGATACCTCCCAACTCTTCCTCTTGTATCTCATCTCTCTCTTCTTCTCTGACATCTTCGACTCTCTCTTCTTCTTCATCATCATCTCTTTCTATCACTTCCCGTCTCTCATCCTCCTCTTCCTCCTGACCAAACGGAACAAAGGTCTTCATTGAGAGCTCTTTCCGCGCCTTGCTTGGCACGCGACCTTTGCCTTTGTCCCTGGAAGTAAGGGACCTCGCAGGAGAGGAAGTCGGAGCACTCCTAGGAGAAGAGATTGTGATTTTCTTCTGCCTTGGTCTCTTTGCCCTTGGAGTAGCAGTTGCTGGAGGAGACGGATCGTTCCTGGGAGGAGACAAGGCTGGAGTGTTGTCTATCAGCAAGTCAGCAAATACATCAATGACCTCGCGAATTCGGGCCTCAACTGCGGGAGCCATTCTCATTGCTAGCCGAATTGGTTCACCCTGCCTTCTCGCAGCAATAATTGTGTTAATCAGCGACTTGGAGCGCTCACCAGATGCGAACCTCCTCACATAGCACTACAACAGAAAATGGAGCATATGTTTCGACACATCAGATTAAAGAAACTCAACGCGTGCAAAAGAGATTGTTTACCTTGGCGAAATCTTCGCTGTATTTGACGACATGCGAATCACCTTTCTTAACTGCGGCCATCTTTTCTTCAAGGATGGTAGAGGGGCACAAGTGATTCTCATGATCCATCAATGAGTAGCAGCCATATTGAGAGTCATCCAAGCTGCAGTTAGGACGGAAAGGGAAGGAATTACTCTTGATCACAGGAGCTCTCCTTGGCCGAGGAGTCGACTGTGTCTCAAACCTTGCCTGCTGGGTATTCCAATAGGCAACCCAATTCTTGGAGTAGCCACCTGCGCGGTTACCTGGGGGTTGCTCGAAGGGAATTTCAACCCCCAATCGAACCACGTCCTTGGAATCTATCAATTCGAGCATGACTGCGTTAAAAGGAAGGGTTAGTGTTTGCAACCCTTCAGCAGGAACGGGGGTTGGCAGGTTCTTCACCTTAACCCTAGCATGGTAAAAGTATTTTCCGCCCAAATAGGGGTCTTTCCGCCATAAGGTCTGGGGGAGATCAGGTATTTATTCGACCTCTTTAACGGGTTTTGTTCCTTTTGTCTTTGCCATTCCTGCGGAAAAGCAAGAAAAAAGGGGGGGGAGAAATACACATACTTTAGTTTGAATTTCAAGAATCAGTTTGAATCTCAGTTCAGTTTGAAGAAACGATGCTTTGTCAGAGGAAAGATGAACAGTTCAGTGTCAATTTTGGGGTTTGAAAGTTCAGAATCGTTTACATTACTGGGAATTTCAGAAAGAATTTCAGATATCCCACATTCAAAATCTTTACAATCTGGGGATTAGATCAATTCTGAGTTTAAAGAACAAGGTCTCCTTCGCAGTTTCCAATGGATGGTATGTTTCAGACAGTCATGGGTTTGCAGATCCAATACAGTTCAAAGCATATATCAGTACATTAAATGGAATTGAGCAAGGCCAACCTTGTTTTGGTAAATCTTGCTTGGATGCGGACAGTTGAAGAAGACGATTGACAAGAAAGAATTGATGATTGATTATTTGAATCTGCTCTAGAAGGCTTCCGGGTATCATTCACTTTAAGAGAAAAGAATGATGCTTTGCAACAATAGAGAGCACAGAGTATTTATCCAAAAACAATGAAGGGTTGCGTCCTTTCAGTAGTATCGCAACCGTCACCGTCGAATCGTGCAATCACAGGACAAGCTGACGTCATGCCTAAAACCCTAAAAGACCAGACGGCACGACTCTAGCGATTTTAGGTCATAATGACACGCACGGGGGCTGAATTTGAGTGTATTTGAATTGGTGCGTGGCGGCGACGCGTACGTTGGTTCCTGCGCATGGAAGCCTATCCGGCTATGCGTCTTCACGCGCAGAAAGGGGGCTAATGTAGATAGTGCTTTCTGGACAGGCAGATCTTAGCCACGTGGCAACCATCCAGCACACCTAGTTGTGTTTCACACACACGGGATCACCAGCCACGCTGATCCACGTGGGGGCTGCGAGACAGGGCCCTCGCATACCACCACACGGGACTTGTAGGGACTTAGTGGTTTGGAGGCTAGAGTAAGTCCTGTCGCGTGCGAGCGACAACCAAGCCCGCGCGCGACCCCTAGTAACTGCTTTGAGAGATTTATGGCACGAGCTCCATAAACCCGGTCAACCCGGTCAAACCCGGTCAACCTCGTAACGGTTCCGGTATACGCGGATAACGTGCTATAACGGTCCCTATATACGCGGACGAACGTGCCGTTGTGGTTAAGATAATTAAGCCGCCATTAATGGGCGCATTAACCACACTACAACGGTCATATTCTCCGTTATATATAGGATCGTTAACCCTTCCATACAAGGGCGAACTCACCTGAACTACGCGGAGGCTCTGCAAAAATCATGTCTCTCTCTCATACAGTGCTATTGCCTTACTCTCTCCCTACACACAACCTTACACTTCCTGTGTCTTTTTTATCCCCTACTCTTGGTGTATATTGAATTCTCTCTGTAGGATTCTCTCTAACACAGTATGCATTAGGAGTAATGGCATACTGGATTGACCCACAACGAGAAGGATACATTAGATTATGTTGAAGTCACAATCACTTCTCGTAGTGCTAATAATATTGCAATCCTTGGACTTGAAGTCACTAGATACTCTAGTTGTAAAATATCGTGCTTTGATATTATCAAACGTTCCACCGTAACTGGGTGACTATAAAGGTAGCTATCAGGCACGATAGGAAGCAAACTTAGAGATCGTAGTGATGTAGAGAGGATTTGTCCCTCCCACATAATGGTAGCAAATATCCACGACCACTCGAGGGATGAGGCTTATTGAATGTCTGGCCAGACTCAGATATATCAATATAGAGATATTGATGTTATCTGCTTGCATAAGCATATTCCAAGGATCGAGGAACTATGGATTGGATATACGAGTGTGACTATTTATGTCTTGTGTCCAATCCGGATATGGAGACAAAGGGATAGTGCAATATGTGATATTGGGCACAAAAGGTTTGTTGGGATCACTGACTATTTCTATTAGTTGGGTTGCATGGATGTGTTGCTAGACACGGCTCCATGTTAGTAATGAGTTACTACTAACTAAGTAGAAACCTACGGGGTCACACGTCAAATAGAGTTGAACTAGATTTGGGATTAATTAATATGATTAATTAATTAGAAGGATCACTTTGCAACACTTTTCAAACTTAGTAGGACTAATTTTCAAGGAAGGGACTAATTCAAGTTCGTGTAGAACTAGGAAGGGCCTTTATTTAGTTAACAAGGAGTTGTTTGACTGTATAAAGGATGCTCTAGATTCCTTCCCACAAATAATGCTCATAACATAAGTGAGTGGGAGAGAGAGCAAAAGAGAGAACAAGAGACAAAGCTAGGTCCGAACACCCTAGCTCGTCCCCTACCCGTCGGCGTCAAAGAGGAGGGCCGAAACCCTCCTTTGTCCCTCGTTGCTTGATTCGTTCTTCCCTCTTCCTCCAGTCCAAGCTAGCACTAGGAGAAGGAAGAATCTAGATCTCACCTCTAGACGTGGATCAACCGTAGAGAGGAGGAAATTCTTCTTCGTGGGATCTCCCGAACCAAAACGTACACATCTTCTATGTCCTTCATCATGTTATGAATGTCTCTTCCTGTGATCCTTGGTGGGCTTTGAGTAGGAATTAAATTTTTGTTATTGCGCCGCTTTACCTACGTCAAAACTCAACAGTGGTATCAGAGCCACAGGTCGTAGTGAATAACATGGTTTTATGTGTTACGATTTCAGTTTATACACAGTATTGTTATTTTTACGTAAAACTGAAATTAATTGGCATAGTAGATGCAAAATTGAATTTTATCCAATATAAACAAGATCTAATTCAACATTGGATGATTGAATTGGTGAGTTTAATCACATAGGATGTGAATTATTGGGTTCTTGAAAATTAGGGTTCATGGGCTCATAGTTGAAAAATGAGTTTTTCAATTATGGAAACAATTATATGGAAATATCCATATGAAAACAATTAAACTTGGGCATCAAGGCAAAAGTGTGTTTTGGAAACAACCCAACAAGGAAGAAATTGTTTTTGAAACAATTCCATGGGAAGGAGCGGCCCCATAAGGGAACCGCCCCTCCCTTGCTTGCCGTCCAAGACACACGTCCCTAAGGGGGCCAGCGCACCCTAACACAGGGCCTAGCCGTGTGGGCTAGTGGACGGCCGGCCCGGGCCTAGTGTGTTGGTTCCTTGGTTGGTTCGGCCATTCCCCTGGTGAACCCCTTGGACCTTTGTAACCCTAATTATCCAATTCAATTAAAATTGAACAAGCACGTTAAAAATTGGTTGTAACTCTATTATGTGCTTTGTTGCATGGTGGATGGATATGGCCTAGGTTGTGGATGTGTTTATGTTTTTGTGGTTTGGTTTACGGCCTGCGAGCTGATCAAATTAATGTAATGATTAATTAGGTTTTACGGCCTACGAGTCGTTTTTATCCTCAACATGTGAGGTATAATTTATTTATTTATTCTAGATGTTAGGCTAGAATTAGAAATATTTAGATGTTAGCCAAGAGCATGGAGAAGAAGACCGGAGAACCAAAGAAGCCAAAAGACGACGAGGACTCCTACCCTAGGCGCGCACCTATCGTGGAGCACATGAAGATGAGCTTGTCACTTTAGGGCACATAGATATTATCATTGGCTTGGTAATATCTTAGTCTATGGGCCATAACCATGTCACGTTAATTTTTCTTTTGTGGATGTTTATTATTTATGTCTTGTTATTTATTTTTGTGTGTATGGCGATACTAGCAAAACATCAATAAGATAATAATAAACAAAGGTGGTATTTTATTGTGGATATCCCAATCCAAATAAGTAGATCATGTTAATGTGATAAACCAAACGAATAATGACTATTAAAATCCTTTAAATAGAATATTGTGATTTGCCTTCTCTTGCCTAAACACCCTTCAAGATCAGGGTCTATTAATATTCGGGTTTGCCAAAGCAAGGCGATTTTAATTCACCACGATGTGTTGCGGACGACACAAGCAAGTAATGTGGGTATGTTGATGCAAGAGGTTGGACGCAACTGATCCAAGCTAGCACTAGGAGAAGGAAGAATCTAGTCTCACCTATAGACGTGGATCAACCGTAGAGACGAGGACATTATTTTTCTTGTGATCTCCCGAACTAAAAGGTACACATCTTCTATGTCCTTCATCATGTTATGAATGTCTCTTCCTGTGATCCTTGGTGGGCTTTGAGTAGAAATTAAATTTTTGTTATTCCGCTGCATTACCTACGTCAAAACCTGACAGGTTTGACTTGGGTTTTCTATCAATCTAATTGGGAAACTGTTGAAGAGGACATTGTTGAAGCAATTAAAGAGTTCATTTCTTCTGGGAATCTGAATATAAGCTTAAACAAGACTGTCATCTCTGTGATTCCTATGGTGCAACACCCAGAGCAGCTAAGTCAGTTCAGACCTATAGCATTATGTACTTTCCTCTAAAGTGATTGCTAAATTATTAACAAGAAGACTGAAAGACGTGCTTCCAAAGATTATTTCTTAGGAGCAATCTGCTTTTGTGCCAAGGAGATTGACTCAGAACAACATCATCATTTCTCAAGAATACTTCCACTTCATATCTGACAAGAAGAAGGGGTAAAAGGTAGTATTTCCCTAAAGCTTGACTTAAACAAAGCTTATGACAGAGCTGAGTGGGATTTTTTGGAGGAGGTGTTAAAGAAGTTTGGGTTTGATTAAGTGGGTGAATCTTGTTATGGAGTGTGTGAGCACAGTGTCAACCACTATCAAGATTAATGGTAGTATTGGTGATTACTTCCAACCTCAGAGAGGACTGAGACAAGGGAATCCTATCTCCCCCTATCTCTTTGTCATTATTATGGAGGTTTTATCTTTGAAGTTGAAGAAGTATAGAGAGGAAGGTTTCTTGAGAGGTGCGGCTATTTCTAAGAAAAAGGTCTGGATCAACAACTTGTTTTTTGCAGATGACTCTATTATCTTTTTAGAAGCTAAGAAGTAAGAGGTCAACAGATTCGTAGAGGTTATGAAGGATTTTAGTGTAGCTTCTGGTATGGAGATAAACCTAAACAAGTCAGTGTAGAAAAATATGTGTGTGTAAATGGGAATCAACGGACTGGGATAATCTTTGAGTCGTGTGAATCACGCTCAGATTAAAGTATTTCGGTGGTATACACATGAAATCAATAATCGGATAAAACAGAGATTTTCAAGAATGAATATGGTTGCTAGGGATTTCCGAACTCACAGGTTCTCTCTGTGTTTCTGAATTCGACCAAAACTAACAAATAGAGAGGGAGACCGCCGCCAGGGGCGTTACCCCTTGGACCCCGGACCCCCGCAATTGTACGAGAGTTCGTTGTCCAAGACATTAGCATAGTTTTGTTCACGCATGTACACCCCACCTCCTAACGTGTACAATGTATATGCGAATGTCTACTTTGGTCGTACGTAAATCCGATTACACAAATGGCTGATGAACTTAAAATCACCAACAATCCTCCCCAATTTTAGTGAAATCCTTGATTCACTTATCCTTTCAATAACAAAGCAAAGTTATGCATAAATGAAAATGTCTCGAAGATTGAATTTCCTTCTTAGTAAATTACATCTTCAAATATTCGAGTATAGTGGTGTCCTATGGATTGAACCCTTTCTACTCATGATGAATACATAAAAGTAAAATACACATAAGTTCAACATATTCCATGTTCTAACTTGACACTTATTTTTACTTGCCTAGTGTCACTATCCTTCAATGAGCATATAGAAGCTAAGTCCCAACTTCTTCAAGCGGCTAAACTCCATACTCATATAGGTGGTTCTTTTCCTCTTGTACCTGCCATACAAATTTTCAAAAGAACCATTAAGAAGTGTAAACTTGAACCTCCTTAACTTGCAGGTCTGAACACATACCTTGGGATGATCTTTGTGTTCCAATTTCTTCATGTAAGAGTTCCACATTGAATTCATCTTCTAACGTTGTATTATAAAGGAATTGGGTATCATATCATAATAGATCTTTTAGATGGACTTTAATCTCATCCCCACGGCCGACTTGTGCACTAAGTCTCTTGCTAACCCTTTGGTTAGATGATCCGCAAGATTTTGTTGTGTACGAACAAACTCAACTGATATCACACCATTCATGATTAAATCCCTAATGATTCTATGTCAGACACCCAAGTGTCTAGACTTGCCATTATACTTGTACTATATGCCTTAGCCAGAGTAGCAACACTATCACACCTGATAGATATTGATGAAATTGTTTTGGCCCACAATGGAATCTCATATACTAAATTCCTTAGTCATTCAGCCTCATTACTGGCTGCAGCCAATGCCACAAATTCAGATTCCATTGTCGATTTAGTAATGCAAGTTTGCTTCTTTGAAGCCCGTGAGATTGCCCCTCCTCCAAGTAGAAAAAGCCATCCACTAGTTGAGGAATGATCTTCCATATTGTTTATCCAACTTGCACAAGAATATCCTTCTAGAACCGAAGGACTTCCACTGTATGTCAAACCATAATTCATGGTTTTCCTCAAGTATTTAAATAATCTCCTCATTGGCTGCCAATGATGTGTGCTTGGATTGCTAGTATACCTACTTAGCTTTCCAACAACATGCTATATATGGTTGTGTACTAATCATTACATATATTAGATAACCAATAGCCCTAGAGTATTCCAGTTAAGATACAACCTTGCCTTGGTTAGGAAACAATTTCACATTTGGTTCCATCGGAGTACTAACCGAACAACAATTTTCACAGTTAAATTTCTTTAACACCTTCTCAATTTAATGAGATTGAGAAATAGTAATGGCCTTGTTCTCACGTTTAATCCTAATATCTAGGATTACTTCAGCCTCCCCCAAATCCTTCATTGAAAATTTAGATGACAAAAATTCCTTCTCTTGATCCACTTGATCTTGGTTGGTACCAAAGATCAACATGTCATCTACATATAAACAAATTATGACTCCTTTACCACAGTCATCAAATTTTCTATATACACACTTGTCTGTTTAGTTCAAATGATAACCACTATACAACACAATATCATCAAACTTTTGATGCCATTGTTTAGGAGCTTCCTTTAAGACGTAAAGTGATTTAACAAGCTTACACACCTTTTGCTCATTTCCTGGCATAACAAATCCTTTGGGTTGTTTCATATATATCTCCTCATCCAAATCACCATTCAAGAATGCAGTTTTCACATCCATTTGGTGAATAACAAGACTATGTATAGCTGTAAGAGCTATTAATAATCTAATCGAGGATATCCTAGCAACGGGAGCATATGTATCAAAGTAGTCGATACCCTCTTTTTTTTTAAAGCCACGTACAACCATTCGGGCCTTAAACGTTTTTACGGTACCATCTGCTTTCATCTTCTTTTTGAAGATCCACTTGGCATCAAGCAGTTTCAAACCAGGAGGCAAATCAGATAATTCCCAAGTCCCATTTTGCATGATCGAATCCATCTGATCATATATTGCTTCTTTACAGAATTCAACATCACGAGATGCCATAGCCTTACTATAGGTTCTATGATCCTCCTCTATGCTAAAACAATAAGCATACTGAGTATGAATCTCATCCCTAGATCCTTCAACTCAATATAGTTGAAAGTCAGAACCATAGTACTTGGATACTCTAGCTCTTTTACCCCTTCTTACTTCATGTAAAGTGATGGCATCACTTGTTCCTTCATTTTGAGAATTGCTCAAATTCGGAATCAATTCCTTTGGTCTAGGTATAGAAGAAAATATTTCTTCATCAAAGATAGCATATATTGACTCTATTACAGTATTAATGGATACTGTCACTAGGTTCAATCACATAGAACTTATAAGCCTTGGAATGCATGGCATATCCAATAAAGATGCAATCTATAACTCTTTCGCCAAGATTCTTTCTCTTGGGTTCATTGAGCCTAAAATAGCTCTACAACCCCAAACTCTCAAATAATGCAAGTTTGGAGGTTTACCATACCAAAGTTCATATGGGGTAGTTTTTTTCCTTTTGTTAGGAACCCTATTAAGAAAATAGCAAGTTGTTAACATAGCTTCTCCACAAAATCCATCACTCAAACCTGAGTAGGAAAGCATGGAATTAACCATTTCCTTTAGATTTCGATTCTTCCTCTCATGTACACCATTTTGTTGAGGTGTATAAGGAGCATTGGTTTGGTGAATAATACCAACCTCTTGGAAATACTTAGGATCATAATATTCGCCTCCTCTATCCGTGCATAAAATATTTATTAAACCATTCTTTTGCGACTCAACTTCAGTTTTGTATGTCTTGAATTTATCTAAAGCTTTATCTTTAGAGTGTGACAAGTACACATAGCAAAACCGAGTAGCATCGTCTGTAAATGTAATAACATACTTTTTGTTTCCAATAGACGCTGTTACATGAAAGTCACATATATTACTATGGATTAGTTCAATCACCTAGTCCCTTTGAACATCCTTAAAAGGTTGTCTAGTTATCTTAGTCAGCATACGAGTTTTGCACCTTTCGGTATTAATATCAAATGAAAGAATTAGACTCACATTGGACATATCTTGTAACCGTTTAAAGTGTACATGTCCTAAACGTGCATGCCAAAGTGTTGATTTATCAAGACTAGTACTAGCAACGCAAACAGAATTGTTAGCAAAAGGAGCAACGATATATAAGCGAAGCATATAATTACATAAATAACCAAATCCAACAAAAGAACCATGTTTTGAAAATACAAACTTATCAGACTCAATAACATGCTTGTATCCAAGCTTATTTAATACAATTCCAGACAAGAGATTCTTTCGAATCCTGGGTACAAACAATACATCATTCAAACTTAAACATTTTCCAGAAGTAAATACTAGGTTAACACTTCCAAATCCATGGATTGGCTCGGTTGCAACATTTTCATATTGTGGATCCATCTTCAATGGTTTGCATGGTTGTAAACCATCTTTGATCCTTGCATACATGTCTTGTATCACCCGAATCATACCACCATAATATGTCATCATCCTGCACATAAAATGCATCAGAATGTAGGGATACATAATTCTGAATTGAATTTCCAGGTTTTTCAAAGAACATACCTTGTTGCTGATCTTGGCCTTTCGGCCCCTGTCCCTTGCCACTTGTGTCTTCACCTTTCTTACTTTTTCCTACACGACAATCCTTCTTGAAGTGTCCTGGTTTCCCACACTTCAAACAAGCAGTCTTTGGCTTCTTGTTAGGATTCTTGTCTTTCTATTTAAATTTCATTTTCCCTAATTTGTTCTTTCCCTTCGAAGAATCCCCTTCCTCCATCATATTCACAGAACCTGGATCATCAGTAAGTTTGTCTTTGGTTTTGTCACTTTCTTGATCCCTCAAGAACTGTTCAATCTGAAAGTGACTGCTCAATTGCACCAAGGAAAGTTCTTCCTCCTTGTGCTTCAACTTATGCTTGGCATCCTTCCATGATGGAGGCAGTTTATCAATCACACTAGAAACATAAATTGATTCATCCATTTTTATGTTGTGTTGATTATACTTCCCTAGGATTCTGAGCAATTCATGGTATTGCTCCATCACAGGCCTTGAATCAACCATTCTGTAGTTGCTCCAATTACTGACCAGAAACTTCTTGCTCGAAGCATCTTCAGCCATGTGCTTTGATTCAAGATAATCCCACGGTTCTTTTGAACTCTCAACATTCTGATAAATATCAAACAAGGAATATGACATACCATTTAGAATGTGTCCGCGGCATATGTAGTCATCATTCTCCCACTTTGATCTCCTCCTTGTCTGTTCCAGGGTTTCCTCCTCCATGACTTCAGGAATTGGGGTGGTGAGAACGTAAACGACCTTCAGCGCCGTCTACAGGAAATGCATCTTCTTCTGCCACCTTCAAAAATCATGCCCCTCAAACTTCTCCAGTTTCATGAGCTTGCTCGTCATGTCCTGAACCGTGTTTCCGTTTGTCATGATACATAATATTTTAATCTTTGTAAGAAAATCAGGGTATGTAAATGGGAATCAACATACTAGGATAATCTCTGATTCGTGTGAATCACTCTCAGATTAAAGTATTTTGGTGGTATACACACGAAATCAATAATCGGATAAAATAGAGATTTTCAAGAACGAATATGGTTTCTATGGATTTCCGAACTCACAGGTTCTCTCTGTTTTTCTGAATTCGACCAAAACTGACAAATAGAGAGGGAGACCGCCGCCAGGGGTGCTTCCCCCGGACCCCTATCGAGGGCTCTGCCCCCGAACCCCAGCAGTCGTACGGGAGTTCGTTGTCCAAGACATTAGCATAGTTGTGTGCACGCGTGTACTCAACAGTCAGGTATATTTTTTTTTCCAAATACTAGTTATTTATGTGTTACAGAGTTATGTAAGATTCCAGCTTTAGATAAAAAGATGAAGTACTTAGGTTTACCAGCCTTCTGAGGCAGATCCAAAGCTGAAGCACTGGCCTATATTATTTATAGAATCATTGATCTTCTTCAAGGTTGTAGAAAAAGAAACCTTTCTGAAGCAGGAAGGGAAATTATTTTGAAAGCTATAGCCTATGTTGTGCCAATTAATGCCATGTCTTGCATTGCTTTCCCAAAGCAATCAGCAACAAAATTGCTCAGCGTATAAGGAAATTTTGACAGGGTGCATGTCATTCTGAGAAGAAAATGCATTGGTTGAAGTGGGACTTAGTTTCTAAAAGAAAGTGGAAGCGCATAGGCTTTAGACACACTCAAATCTTTAATATCTCCCTATTAACAAAACAGTGTTGGGGAATTGAAAAGAAGCCTAATTCTTTGTTAGCAAGAGTTATGAAAGCAAAACACTTTCCCCAAGGCACTTTGTGGAATGCAAAGAAAGGGCATAACCCCTCATGAGTTTGGAACAACCTTCTTGAAAGGTGAACTCTTCTTCAAGATCATGCGGTATGGGTGGTAGGAAATGGAAAAAGCGCTAATGTGGCCAAGTATAGGTGGGTTCTTCATTGAAGCAAAAGAAGATTGAGCTCAACCCCTGAATTGATAAAGATCTCCAAGTGTCTGAGCTCATTAATGTTAATACTAGAAGGTGGAAAGTTTCACTCCTAAAAAAATATTATCAACACTGGAGTGTGAGGCTATCATGGCTACCCATATTTCTTGGTTTGGAAATGATGATATGGTGGTGTGGCATTTGGAAAAGAATGGTGACTCTCTGTGAGTTCAGGTACAAAAGTAGCCTATGAAGACTTCCAAAAATTGGAGAAGAAGAGTATTGTGTTTCCAAATAGAGCATCCTCTTCTCATTTTTTTTCAAAAGAATATTGGAAGAGGGTTTAGAATTCTAATATTCCTCCTAAGTTGTCTCATTTCTGGTGGATACTGAGTCATGGTTCCTTAGGAACTCAGACTCAAGTGGTAAAAAGGAAATTTGCTTTTGATGGCAACTGTAAAATTTGTGAGTTGGATGTGGAGACAGTGGAGTACTGCCTTTTTCAATGCGAGTGGAAAAAACCAAGTTGGTGCACAATGAGGTTAATGACCCCTGAAATGTGTTCAAATATTGGAAGTGTCAAAAGGTGGTTGAGTGATTTAATAGAGAAGGTAAATTCAAATGAGATCTCAGAATGCTGGGTGTGGAAGTGTCTATTGTGCAGCTGGATGATATGGAAGACAAGGTGCAAAGCAATCTTTGAAGGTATAGCTCCAAATCCTAAACAGGTAGTTGATTCTTGTTGTAGACAGGGCTGAGCTCTTCATGCTAGTTCAAGATAAAGAACAAATGAGGAAGAATTCCGGAAGTGCTAGATATTAGTGTAGAAATGTAGATTCGAAGTGGAAAGCTCATGTTCTTAAAATGCAACATGGATGCAGGATGGAGTGAAAAATTAAAAAAAGGCCCACCTGAGTTGGTTGCTTAGAAATAATGAAGGTGAGCTGTTAGATTGGGGGTGGAGTTTTGAGTTTGCCCCTTCTGCACTATACAGTGAAATTCTAGCAGCAAGACTTGCTATTTGGAAGGTTCAAGCTTGGAAAGGAATTGATATCACCTGTGAAAGTGATAGTAAAGAAATGGAGCAAGCAGTCAATAATGGTGGAAATTTGGAGCTGGTGAGTTTGATGGTGGATATTAGACAAGGATTAAAGGAGTTGATTGTTGCTATTGTCTGGGTTCCAAGGTCTCAAAACGCAGCTGCAGATTAAATTTTTAAGTTAGCAAAAGAGAATAATCAGTTTAGATTAGCCCCCGAGTTTTTTGCTGCAATTTTAACCGATAAGTGTAATATAGTTAGTGAGGTGTGAATGAAAATTTTGGTGGAAAAAAAGTATTAATTCGACCTTGGATGTAACACCCCTCGATTCCCGAGCCTTTTGTTCCGGACCGGAGAGCCCATGAGGGTGCTACTTAAAATGAATCGGAGGAAATCAAGAACAACACATCCGAAAATTATATTACAAGCTGATAATCGTCTCAAACATAATGTTTTACATACTATTACACATGGTGAAATTAAACTAGAGTTCGGCTTATTTAAACTACTATTAAACACTACGTGATACCGCGATCCCCTTACGCCGAGCTCCCTTCTCCTAGACCTGCGGGGGAAATAAAACAAAGACCGCAATTTTTCCAAAGTCAGCAAGAAATGTTGAGTAAGTAAACACCCAAACACGTAAACCGGATAAGAGGCAAATTTTATTTAATAAACAAGGATAACATTTACGAAGTAAGCAGATATGATATCACCGTTAACCATGTGTGAATAGAGATAAATTTTCCAATTCTTTATGTAATCTTTTATGCTTAGAAGCGCATTCTCAAATCGTCACAACGTGTATATAACCAAGAGGGGTATTTCCAACCATACATTTTCCCCAATTAAGGGATTGCCAAAATCCAAATATTCCTTTTATTTTCTCATAAAAATTCATATTGATTATTTAGTTGTAGCGGGAAACAAACCAATCCATAATTATAATCCATCACAGTATCTCATAAGTATCTAACCATATCCCATGCACCCAAGACCTTAAGTGCCGGCACCCCTCTAAGACTTCTTGCGGCCAGAGAGGTGTGTACATGGAGCAATAATAATAACCACCGGCCGAGTCAAACTCGACAATTATAAAATAATAACCACGGGCTGAGTCAAACTTGATGACAATAATAACCACGGGCCAAATGACATAAGTCAACACGACAATAATAATCACGGGCCGAGTGATTGAAGTCAACATCGACAATAATAAATATTTTCCCGCACAACTCTTTTCGCTTTACGTGATTACGTATTATTATTTTGTGTGAGCGTTTCAAAGAATCATTTCAAAATGTAACCAAAGTCAAGTATAGCATGTAATCCACAAAACACATTTTGAGACATAATATGAAATCATAAAAATATTCTGACACGAAAGGAGGACGGGCTGACAAGGTCAGGCATGTTTACTCACCTCAAATAGCAACCGTAAATAGCACGGAGAAACTTCTAGAAGTAGACGTAGCCCTCGTCTATGAATTCGTCGCCTACAAATTATAATGTCCTAATCAATTACAATTTCAACTAACACATATGATGCAAGCAAGCGATAAATGTTCTTTTTATTGATATAACCTTTTTTATATATATTTATTCATTTATTATTATTATTAACTTCAAGACAACCCATATTCCCAAATAAGTTTCAAGCCATTTACAAGAAGTACCCATTTATTTTCTATAAATAAAGTGGATGTTTACAATATTTAAATAAATGTGTCCTAAACACTTTTATGTAGAAAACTCATATTCAATTAAGCATATAATTTACCACAAACTCTCTAATTATAAGTATTTGGAATTTACTAGATAGTATTACTTCACAAAACAAATTAGTTAACTTTTAATCTAACAAAAAGTATAGATATTCCAAGAGGGTATTAATTTTAGCTTTATTCAATACTTAAGAAATAATTAAAATCACATTTTTCTCTTATAAAAAATTTTTGATTCATAAACTTTCCTGAAAAATGATTTGTAGCTATTTAATCGTGACAAACCTCTAAATTTTAAAAACATTGTTCTTTACTCCTTTTACTAGTGTAGTGATAAATATTCATTAAAACCAACACTTTTATTAATTAGTAGCTAAAGATCTCATTTACTAAATATATACATATATTTAGTTCACAAGTTTGTAGATAAAAAGATTAGCTTGTATAGCATCGCTAAAACATAAGTATTTTTTTAAAAATATTTTTTATATATGTATAGAAATTACAAATACTAATTTTAGTTGATTTCAACAAATACAACATTTATTTATAAAAAACAGATTGTGCAAACTACAATAAGATCTCCAATGCTTTATGAATACACAAAATTATCCACCCTCCACCACAACATATTTTCAGATCTTTCAATTAGCACCCCCACTTTCTGTTAAATGACAAAATCACCCCCTTTATGAAACTTCATCTTCTACCTCCAATCCAAACAATGAAATTTTCAATCCCTAGCAACCCACAACATTTTGATTGCATAAAACTCTAAATCAAGTCGAATCATGAAGATTGATGTCAAGAATTTCTAAAATATTTACCGAACGGTAGAGAAATCACCCGTAGAAGTTTTGGGTTGGAGCTCGCCGGAATTGATGGTGTTCCGGCTATTGAGAACTTGGACCACCGGGGCTCAGTCGGCCCTCTAGGGTTGTGGGGATTCTCTCCTAATAGGAAGAGGGATCAGGGGAGGCCGGCGGTTGGCTTCCCGTTGGGTCGGGCCTCCGGGTCCGGTGTGTCAGTGGCCTTGCCGCCGCTGCAACTATTGCTGCTTGCTGCTCTGTTTCAGGCGACCGGAGAGGTAGTCCAGGTGGTTGAAAGTCGAAGGGGAGAGAGAGAGGGGGTGGAACTGGTGGTGGGAGTGAAGGGGGTGTTGGTGGTGACTGCGGCAGTGGTGGTGGTGACGTTGATGGCGATGATGGTGGTGGTGTCGTTGATGTTTCTGCTGTTGTTGTTGCTGCTGATTTGTTTCAGCGGAGGGGGAATGGGGATGGTGAGGGGTGAAGAGAGGAGAGAGAGGCAGAGGAAGGTGGGTGGTGATTGTGGTGTCGACCATGGTGGTGTCGATGGTGAAGATGGAGGAGGTGATGTGGTGGTGATTGTTCGTGATGGTGATTGTTGTAGTTGTTGTTTGTTGTTGTGTATTGAGGGGGGGCTGCAGAGAGATTGAGAGGAGATGGTGATGAAGGGGATGATGGTTATTGTTAGGTAGATGGTGGTGTTGTTGGTTCGGGTCACAAGAAAAGAGAGGGGGAGGGTCAGATGGAATTGATGGTGAAGAGTAACAAGGAGTAGGAGGGGAAATAAATAGAAGAGAGGGGGAGAAAGAAATGGGTCGGGTATGGGAAGAAAAAGGTAAAACTACTCTACCCAACCGGTTTGTGAGCTGGGTTCGGGTCGGGTTATATTGAAATACGGTGTATGTACAATAATACTGGGTTATCGGGTCGGGTTGAAAATAAAATACGAGTAGGTACAATATACCGGGTTATACCATTTTACGAGTCGGGTTGGATGAAATACGGGTTGAAGACAATTACTTTATACGTATATACGTACTACTATTTATCCAAAATATAATTACCTCCCCAACTCTTTAATCAACTTGGTTTTCAACTACTATAAACTACAATTAACCCCCCAAAAATCCATTCAACCACTCTATAACTTTCTCAAAACTACAATTTCAACCCCATTATCCGAATTCAATTAATTACTAACTTCAATAAAGCACAGTTACAACCCCCAAACTCTAACATAATCATTAAATTACCTTCTTAAATAAATATTGGGGTATTGCATCCTTCCCCCCTTAAACAGAGCTTCGTCCTCGAAGCTTAAACAACATACCCAACCAATACTCGACGAACGTTTAGTATAACCAATATATAGAGATGATGTATGTGCAATCGTGTTAATACTTATGCGATGTAATGTGTGAATATTTAATATGAGATCAATGACAGGTTATGGTACGAATATTCAAAGGGTTACATCCTCTCCCCCTTAGGAGAGTGACGTCTCCGGAAATCAAATTACCTCATCAAGAAGGTGTGGATATCTTTCGCATCTCATTCTCGGCTTCCCAAGTAGCCTCTTCTGTCTGGTGGTTCGTCCATAGGACATTTACCAGTTTGATGCTCTTGGTTCGCGTGTCCCTCGTCTTGGTATCTAGGATCTTGACATGATGCTCGTCGTAAGTCAAAGACGGGTCTAACTCCACTGGTTCGGGGTCCAATATATGGGATGATTCAGGCACATACTTATTTAGTTGTGAGACGTGAAAGACATTGTGCACTCTCCCCAAGTTGGACGGTAGATCTAGTCGGTACGCAACTTCCCCAATTCTCTCTAGGATGTCGTATGGTCCAATGAACTTTGGGCTCAGCTTTCCCTTCTGATTTAATCTTGTTATTCCCTTGGTTGGTGAAACCTTAAGAAATGCCTTTTCACCCACTTGGAATTCTAACGGCCTTCTCTTCTGATCTGCATAAGACTTTTGCCGGTCCTGAGCTGCCTTTATTCGTTGTTGGATAAGCCTCACTTGATCTGTCATCTCTTCGATAATGTGCGGGCCAATAACCATCGTTTCGATGATGTCACTCCAGCATAAGGGTGTCCGAAACTTCCTTCCATACAAAGCCTCGTGCGGTGCCATGCCAGTACTAGCGTGATAGCTGTTGTTATACTAGAACTCTATCAGCGGCAATCTGTCAACCCATGATCCTTGGGAATCCATAACACAAGCCCTAAGCATGTCCTCCAATGTCCGAATCGTCCTTTCTGTCTGTCCATTCGTAGCTGGGTGGAAGGCTGTACTGAATCTAAATTGGGCCCCTAATGCCTCCTAATGCACCCTCCAGAAATGAGAGAGGAAGTTAGTGTCCCTGTCAGAAATGATCGAGCTTGGAACTCCATGATTCCTCACTATATTCTTCACATACGCATCAGCTCGTTGTTCCATGTTCCACGTTTCCTTCATCGGAATGAATCTTACCATCTTGGTTAATCTGTCTACTACCACCCAAATCTGATTAAACCCATTCTTCAATGTCGGCAATGCAGTCACAAAATCCATCAAAATGGAATCCCACTTCCAAACCAGAATATCCAAAGTTTGACCTAGGCCTCCCATTATCTTATGTTCCAACTTCACCTTCTGACACGTCAAACATTTTGCCACGAATCCTGCAACTTCCTTTTTCATGTTTGGCCAACAAAATATCTTCTTCAAATCTTTGTAGAGCTTGCCGCCTCCAGGCTGTACTGAGTAGGGTGTGTTGTGCGCTTCGCGCATTAGCTTTTCCTTGGTTTTTGTACATTTATGCGGAACACACCACCTTCCCTTGTAGCGAATGCTTCCATCTTCATAAATCTGGAATCCTACAGCTTGTTCTGCTGCAATCTTCTTCTTGATTCGTTACAATTTCACGTGTCCCGCTTGGTTACTCCTTATTTCCTCAAAGAAGTCCGGCACAACTGTCATACTCCCAAGCAAGTTCTTCACGCCTCCTTGATCCACTACTTCAATTTCGAGTTTTCTGAACTCGTGTCATAGCCATTTTGGAAAAGCTAGCATGGTGTTCACTACATGGCTTGACATCTGACTCAACGCGACAGCGAAAACGTTTGCTTTCCCTTCGTCGTACTCGATACGCAAGTCATAGTCTTTGATGATTACTAGCCATCATCGTTGCCTGTTTTTCAACTCCTTCTGCGTAAAGATATACTTTAGACTGCGATGATCCGTGTAAAGCTTACAAACAACCCCATACAGATGATGTCTCCAAATCTTTAGCGCGAAGACTATCGCTGCCAACTCCAAGTCGCGAGTAGCATAGTTCTCCTCGTGGGGTCTCAGCTGCCTTGATGCATAGGCAATCACCCTTCTCTCATGCATGAGTACGCATCCTAGCCCCTTCTTTGATGCATCACTGTACACCTCGAACTCGCCTGGATCATTTGGAATAGACAACACTTGTGCAGTAGTTAATTTCTCCTTCAGAGTCTCAAATGCCACTTCACAGCTTTCGCTCCACTCGTACTTAACTATTTTTTTTGTCTACGCGGTCAATGGCTTAGAAATATTGGAGAAGTCCTTCACAAAACGCCTGTAGTAACCTACTAAGCCAAGGAAACTCCTTATATCGGATACATTCTTCGGTGTTGGCCAATCTTTTACTGCTGAAATTTTTCCTGGATCCACTGATATTCCCTCTTTCGAAATAATGTGACCCGAAAATGGAACGCGATCCAGCCAAAACTCGCATTTGGACATCTTAGCATACATCCGCTCTTGTCTTAGAGTCTGCAATACTTCCCTGAGATGTTCCTCATGTTCCTTCTCACTCTTTGAGTACACAAGGATTTCATCAATAAAGACGACTACAAATCTGTCTAGAGGCCTCATCACTCGGTTCATCAAGTCCATAAAGACTGCAGGTGCGTTGGTTAGACCAATCGGCATTACAGTGAACTCATAATGGCCATATCTGGTTCTGAAGGCTGTCTTTGGGATATCCTTTTCGGCTACCCGAAGCTGGTGGTACCCTGATCTCAAATCAACTTTTGAGAAGACACTAGCCTCTTGCAATTGATCGAACAGATCGTCAGTCCGAGGTAGAGGGTACTTGTTCTTGATATTTCATTGTTCAACTCACGGTAGTCGATGCATAGCCTTAAAATTCCATCTTTCTTCTTCACGAAAAGCACTGGTGCTCCCCACGACGAAACACTTGGTCTTATGTACCCCTTCTCCAAAAGTTCATGCAGCTGATCCTTCAACTCCTTCAATTCGGCTGGTGCCATCCGGTACGGTGCCTTTGAGATAGGCGCGGTTCCTGGTGCTAAGTCCATGTGAGCTCCAATTCTCTTCTAGGTGGCATCCCTGGAATCTCATCTGGGAATACGTCAGGAAATTCCCTTACAACGGGTATTTCTTCCAGTGCATTCTCCTTATTGGAGACATCCTGGATATAAAACAAGTAGGCATAATTCCCTTTCCTTACTTAATTGACTATGGTCATTGCTGACACTAGTCTAATGTAGGGCTGCTTCGTGATTCCGCGATAAGAGATCTTCTCTCCGTTAGGTACTTTTAATCGAACCTTCTGATCATAACAATTAATGACGGCCCGATATTTACTAAGTCAATCCATCCTTAGGTTGACATATATGCCTCTAAGGTCAAACCTCAACAAATCTGCATGCAAGGTACATGGTAGAATTTTCACTCCTACCCCTTCAAACACGGTGTCGCATACAGTTATTTGGCCAGTGGGGGTTGCTACAGGGGTGGATATGCTAGATGACTTATTCAATCCCAATTTCTCAACAAATGATGATGATATGAAAGAGTACAATGCGCCAGAATCAAATAACAAAAAATCAGGTTACTCATTGATAAGAAATTTACCTGTAAAAACTCCATGATCAGCATCAGCCTCAGTCTTAGTCATGACTGCAATCCTCCCCACATTGGCATTCTGGGCTCCAGCTCCTCCTGCACCTGCTCCAGTGTTAATGTTAGCCCTCTGTCCAGCATTGTTGTTGCGGTTCTGGTCTCCATACTGTCTTGCGTTCCCTTGGTTGTAGTTTGGCTGCCTTCCATAGACATTTCTCCCATCTCTCTGGTTGTTGCGATTACCATACTCAATCTGCAGGGTCCTCGGTCGCTGATTCCCATACTGCTGGCGGTTCCGCTGATAGTTTTTTGGGGGTTGCCTCTTATAGTTTCCTCCTTGATTACCTTACTGGTTCCTGGCTGGTGGGGTTAGACATTCATAAGCTCGATGCCCTCTTCCACCACAGTTGTGGCATGTGAAAAGGTTTCCCATACAGTATCTTCGCGGGTTGTTCTGCTGGCATCTCTTGCAGATGTAGCGGCGAACTTGCTGAGCTACCTGATTACACTGGTTACCCCGGTTCTGATTTTTTCCTCCATTGTTGGGCTTAAACCTCTTGTCCCTTGCCGCACTACCTCCTGCCTCATTCGCCTTGCATTTCCTACGAACCTCATCCTGAATTCCCTGGATTTTCCACATGTCAGTTCCTCGGTCATATGCCTCGTGCAAGGTGTCATATGTCCTGCTATGCATAATTTTCTGCAACTCAAGGTGCAGACCTCCAATGAACTTTGAGACCTTGATTTCTTCATTGGGTACTGTGTTTCCCGCAAATCGGGACAGTTCCACGAACTTATCGAAATAGTCCGTCACTGAGCCATTTCCCTTCTTAAGGTTTTGGAACTCATTGCACTTCCTGTTCTTGACATGAGTTGGATAGAACCTCAGTCTCAGAGCAGTCTTGAGGGCTTCCCAACCAAAGTTGGTTCGAGCCAGTAGGACCTCATGATTGGTTGTCTACCAATTGTCCGCCTTACCGGCCAAATAAATGGCGGCACAGTTAACCTTCTGGTCATTAGGGCATTGGACAGCCCTTAATATCTTCTCGAAACTCCTGATCCAATCCTCTAGCTCTGTGGGTTCTTCCCTTCCAGCGAATTCGGGAGGGTTATTGTAAAATTCCATAGGAGCCGAAAACCGGTTGGTGCCCTCCGTACAGGGGATTTTACCCTTTCGTACAAGGAGTGGTAACCATAAACAAGTGAAAGAAACATCCAAACTACTGATTCATTACGATAAAAGTTTACAACATCTGTGACTGGTTTCAAACTGGACACCAGGTCTGACAAAAGATATCTTACAACAACAACAGAAAAACTCTCCGGTTAATTACTAAGCTCTGTTGTTTGCATGAGAGAACATATTTGTGATCCCAGTGCGTTACCCCAAGCAACCAATCATATACCGGCGGGGAATTTAAAAGAAACACAAGGACGCATTTTTTCGAGTATCAGTAAAAACTGACTGAATATACAACTTAGCATGTAAAACAGAGTGGCAAGACAGGTTGCGGGGTTTACGTTTGAAACACTTTAAACAGTATCAGAGTGTAAGTATAAAAAATAGTAAAGACTTGAACGATTTTCAGAATATAAGTACGAATAGAAGTACTGATTATCAGAGTTCTCAGAGGTTGTTGTTTCTAAAATGAAAGTTATTACGAGTAGCCGATTCGTTTACCAAGATATTTATACGTTTCCAAACGTGAATATGAAACAAGTCATATTATTAAGCCGCAATAACCAGGGTAGACCAGAGTAAATAGAAAAAGATGATGCTGGCATGTTGGGGGTTATGATAACCCAACCTTTTTACCAAGTGTTTAAGACGATTCCAACCGTCCCACTTATCATCATACAAGCAGCTACTAGACCTTAAGTTTCGACACCCCCTTAAGATTGTAAGTCATAAGAGTAGTACTGGACTCTCACCAACAAGGTGAAGAGCCGAGGCACGAAGTCCCCAACTTAAAGCAGGTCCAAGACTCCAACAAGTAGCCAAGGCATTCTACCGAATAAATAATTACGGGCTTAGCCAACATAGTAACAAGCGACGTAGGCATATGGAACTGTCGTAGACCCAACTGGTTCCGGTATACTCGATTCTTTCACTTTACGTTATTAATGAATTTGGACTTAGTGACATTTGGACAATGAGCTTTCCGATTTGAAGACGAGTAGCAAAGTGACGATTTAAAAGAATGTATGACATGTTTGTCAAAAAGGGGAATAAAATACGACAACTATTTTCAAGTAACGAGCTGTTGACACGAAAGAAGATAAGCACGCAAGGCTAAGCATGAATACTCATCGTGAGAGCCGAAGATACACTACCAAATCTTTACTCGTACACTACGCCTGGTTCTTCAAAGACAGGCTCTACAAACAAACACTTATAGTCCTAATTACAAGCAAGTTCGATCAACCAATGTATGACAATGTACGTGTCCTATATGATATGGAAGCGAAAGCCTAATCGAATACCCCTAACGTATTTATAAACTTCGCACTTATTTCAGCAAACTAACCGAAAATTATTAAGAAGAGAAACTATTTAATATTATAATCAAACAAATTTACTTGTTGATAAAATAATATCAAGTTGTACACTTTATTGAAATATTACTAGTAATGTAATTAAAACGAAACTTAGATTTACATCATCTTTTAAACAATATAATCTTTATCGAATACGTATATAAACGTATATAAAAAATGTATTTTACTAACTTATTTTTCAACAACTAAATATTAATATATAAACATAACTAATTTCCAGTTCCCATAAATTTATATTTTTATTTTATGTTACAAAACCAATTTATTTTTAATTATATCTAATGTAAAAATTCAACCGAATGAAAATAAAGTTGATACTCACCTATGTGCGAAAGTTCACTTAACAGAATTTAACTAAAAATATTTATACTAACATAATATACAAAGTAAATACAAGTATAAATACATATATAACATGTTACTGGAAATGACATCAAGCACCCCCACTTTACCTAACAGCCTTTAAACATGTGACAAAGCATAACCTTAAGTTCTCAGATTGAACAACAAAACCCCCCTACAACTTAATTTTTATTCAATGTCACCCTCTTCTCAAATGGGTTTTCTTTCCGATTTCAAACACCCACACACACCCGCATACATACAAGAAATCATACATGATTAGAAAGCAATTACAGCTTAGGAATCGACAAGAGGGAGTTCGATTTACCGGAAAAAAGAGGAGGAGAACGGATCGGGAATATTTCCGGCGAAACCCTGGGTCTGGGTTTGATCGGAGCTTGGCCTCCGGTCACTCCAGCACCTGGGTTCGATTTTGAGGCGAAGAGTAGGCTGAGGGAGAGATGGAGACTGCGGTGGTGGTCGGAAACAGAGGATAAACGGCGGCGGTGGCGGCGTCGGGGCTCACTGCCTCCGTTGCCGCTACTGCTACCGTTGTTGTTTCAGTTGCTGTTTCGACGGGGAAGAGAGGGGGTGAGTCCGTGAGTGAGAGTGAGAGATGAGGGTGATGATGGTGGTGGGTTGTGACGGTGACTGGAGGTGGTGATTGGTGGTTGTGATGCTCTTTTTTGCTTGGTTTATTCTCGGAAAAACAGAGGGGGAACGGGGCTGGGTTTTGTGCGATGGAGGGTTAAGAGGTGATGGTGGTATGTGGGGTGGAATGGTGGTGGTGTAGGAGGACATTGGAGGTGGTGGCCGACTGTGGTGGTGGCCGACTGTGGTGGTGCCTGATTTATGTGGGCTTGTTCTCGGCCAAAAACAGAGCAGGTGGAGTTGGAGGTGAGGAAGGTGAAGAAGAGTTAGCAGATTAAGAAGGTAAGAGGGATTAATAAGGTGAAGAGGAGCAACAGAATTGAGGAGGAGAAAAGAATTGATGGTGATTTGAGAGAAGCTAGCTAGTAGCTAGCTGGTGAAACCACGCTCGGCGTGGGTAGTCGCAGGTGGAAGGGTAAGGAGGCGAGGGTGAAGCAGGGGAAAGCAGAAGGTGGAGTTGATGGGTCAGAGAAAGTTATTGGGTGTGGCGGAGTCACGGGTTACGCGGTGGTTCGATACGCGAAAAGTGACTAAAAACACAAAGAACAATTAAAACGCGAAGTTAATTTTAGACCCGACGAAAGTTCACACGCAAAAAACAACTAATAACATAACTACTAAATAACACGGTTTTTAACTGAATAAAGAAAAGTTGACAGATAAAAATAATTCTGCCAGATAAATATAAATTTAACTGGTAAAAGTAAATTAGACTGATAAAAGAAATTTGACTATTATAACCGAATCTGACTGATAAAAACGAAACGTTTACGGACAGAATAAATTTTTAACTGTTAAAAGTTATTAAGCTGATACAAATGAATTTGACCAATAAACTTAAGTTCGACTGATATTTTGACAAGAAATTCAAATTCGGTTTTTGAGTAAAACTCCAAGACATTTTATTGTAATTAAAATTAATTAAACGATTAATTAAATTTTATAATTAAATTATTATTCAAAATAAAAGAAATTTCTTTAAAACTAAATTATAGCAATAATCTAGCTTATCAATTAATTATAAACGAACAAATAGTTAATCACTACGAAATTAAATCACGCATAGTATCTATAGCGTCGACTAACACTAATATCAAACAATACGATTCTCACATTTTTGAATAATAAATTTATTGTGAGGAATTACTAAAATAACCCTATGTTAAAATACGGGTTGTTACAACCTTCCCTCCTTGGACTAAGCTTCATCCTCGAAGCTTGAACTCGGTGCTAGGTCTTATGGGTCTCTATTTCTAAGTCACAACTAGTGAAACGGCAAATTAACAGGCAAATGAATGCAAGGACAAAACAAGGTCGTTACACCTTCCCCCACTTAGGACTGAGTTTCGTCCTCGAAGCTCGAAAGAGTTTCTAGTATGAAGTGAAATGTAGGGTGATAGTGACAAAGAGCGTACTTGTCACCACATTGTGTTCCGCTTCTTCTTCTACTTGGTTCATCATAAAGATTTGGCCACCTGGCCTCTGGTTGTGGCCCTGAGCTACATTCCTTCCATTTCCGTTTCCATTGTTTCTAGCTCCATTGTTACCGTTGCCACCATTGGCAGTCACATTCTTGTTATGCGCTCCATTTCCATTGCCATTGCCATTGTAGTTTCCCTGCTGGTAGGTGTTCCCATTCTGGTTATGGTTGTTCCCCTGATAGTTATGTCCATTCCCTTTATTGTTCCCTCCATTATTTGCAGCTTTCCTTTTGTTGCACTCGTACCTCCTGTGGCCCGAGATGCCGCAATAGTCGCATGCTACCTTCCTTCCATCACAAGTAACACCTAGGTGATCCCCGTTACATCTTTTACAATGGAAGTGGCGAGCAGGCCTTGCTACCTGGTTGTGTTGGTTCCGGCCATTCCCACGGTTTGGGTGGTAATTTCCCTTACCATTTTTAGCTTTGAAATGCTTATCCGACCCCTGGTTATTGTTTCTTCCTTGGCCATAGTTGGCAGCCTCTTAGCCTTCCGCCTTCCTCTTTCCTAGTTGTTGTGATAGCTCTTGGTCGACCCTCCAAATTTTTGCAGCTATCCCATAGGCTTCGGACATGGTGTCGTAGGTCCTCGTAAGCATGGTCCTCTGAAGGGTGAGCCTTAGACCTGCTATGAAGCGGGTGACCATGCGTCCTTCCGTAGGCACTGTGTCTTCTGCAAACCGTGCTAACTCCACGAACTTGTCATAATAATCCGTCACGGAGTCATTGCCCTACTTCAACGCGATGAATTCATTATACTTTTGTTCCTTGATGTGCTCTGATTAGAATTTTTCTCTCATAGCAGCCTTCATTCCTTCCCAGTTAAAGCCTTCTTTAGCTACGAGCCTTGCTCGATTAGCTGTCCACCAGTTATCGGCCTTGTCCTTGAAATAGAAAGCCGCCTCATTGACCTTGCGGGCTTCGGACATTCCATTGCATGGAAGATTTTATCGAAGTCCCTGATCCAGTTTTTCGAGTAGTGGATCCTCTTTCCCGTAAAATTTGCTCGGGTTCCTCTGACCTATCATCTTAGACCAGTCTGGTTCCCGTTCATTGGAAACAATGTTGTTTGGATTGCCCTAGTTGTTGTTCACAGCCTGAACAAAATGACCCATTTGAGCGATCAGCTGAGTCACCTGTGGGCGCAATTCTTCAACTCCTTCCATTTGGGTAGGCGTGTTGATTTTGGTGGCGTAGCGGTGTTGCCTATCGTTCATATGCCCTATACGATTTCTTATCGATTACGCGATTCGGTGTTGCTTATCGATTACCCGAAACCGTGGGTCTGGGTTTGATCGGAGCTTGGCCTCCGGTCACTCCAGCACCTGGGTTCGATTGGGAGGAGAAGAGTAGGCTGAGGGAGAGACGGAGACTGCAGTGGTGTTCGAAAACAGAGGATAAACGACGGCGTTGGCGGCGTCGGGGCTCACTGCCTCCGTTGTCGCTGCTGCTACTGTTGTTGTTTCTGTTGCTGTTTCGAAGGGGAAGAGAGGGGGTGAGTCAGTGAGTGAGAGGGAGAGATGAGGGTGATGATGGTGGTGGGTTGTGACGGTGATTGGAAGTGGTGATTGGTGGTTGTGATGCTCTGTTTTGCTGGGTTTATTCTCGGCAAATTAGAGGGGGAACGGGGCTGGGTTTTGTGCGATGGAGGGTAAGGAGGTGATGGTGGTATGTGGGGTGGAACGGTGGTGGTGAAGTAGGATATTGGAGGTGGTGGCCGACGGTGGTGGTGGCTGATTTATGTGGTCTTGTTCTCCGCTAAAAACAAAGCAGGGAGAGTTGGAGGTGAGGAAGGTGAAGAAGAGTTAGCAGATTAAGAAGGTAAGAGGGATTAAGAAGGTGAAGAGGAGAAGCAGAATTGAGGAGAGAAAAGAATTGATGGTGATTTGAGATAAGCTAGCTAGTAGCTAGCTGGTGAAACCACGATCGGCGTGGGTAGTCGCAGGTGGAAGGGTACGGAGGCGAGGGTGAAGCAGGGGAAAGCAGAAGGTGGAGTTGATGGGTCAGAGAAAGTTATTGGGTGTGGCGGAGTCATGGGTTACGAGGTGGTTCGATACGTGAAAAGTGACTAAAAACACAAAGAATAACTAAAATGCGAAGTTAATTTTAGACCCGACAAAATTTCACACGCAATAAACAACTAATAACATAACAAATAAATAACACGGTTTTTGACTGATAAACGCTCCCATGCTTTGACCATAGATTCATGTTGCTTCTGCTTGAATGACCATATCTCGTTCTGGAGCTGAATCATGCGTGAGATGGGGAAAATTTTACCCATGAACAAGGAGGCACACTCTTCCCATGTCTTGATTGAGTTGGATGGCAAAGAATCTAGCCAATCCACAGCAACTCTCTGGAGGCTATGTGGGAAGAGCATCAGCCTTATTGCTTCAGAAGTGACCCCACTATATCGGATTATCCCGCAATGGCTCTGAAATCTCCCAATAAATTCATGTGGGTCTTCCTCATGTGTCCCAGCAAAAGTGCACTGTTCTTGAGAAAATTGGATCGTGCTCAGCTTGAGGCAAAAGGTTTCTTCCTGAATTGGTGGCACCACAATTGCTGGCTCCCTTCCTTTAATATCCGCCTCAAATGCCTGGATTATTGCTTTTTCCAGAACGGTTGTACGGCTTTGAGGTCGGATGCGGTCTAGATGTTGCCGCTAGTGCTTTCTGTACGGCTGCAGCAACCATAGCTTGCAGCTGCTCCGTGGTGAGGCTAATTAGCCCTTGGCCTTCCGCCATCGCTACCTGAGGACAAAACACTAGCACACCTGTGAGGTAAAAAGATAGTAACAAAAATAAAAATAAAATAAAACTCTAAACTAATTTTTAACTAAACAATCTAGTGTTGTCCCCGGCAACGGCGCCAAAAACTTGACACGCTTTCTTACGTGTTACCGCAAGTGCACGGTTCAAGTAATGTAGGGTAATATTTCAACCCCGAGTTATCGATCCCACGAGGACAATCACGATATTATTTAGTTAAAAGCTTAATTTAGAGTTAAAGTAACAGGGAGGAATGATTGATAATTTAAGAGTTTGCCACCCCCAAACAAGTGGCTGTATTGAAATAATGAGAAGACAGTGTTTTGGATTTTATAATTAAACACGGTTTAATCAAATATGGAGAAAGACTAGGCGATCAATGGATCACCTACGGCTGCTAGACAATTCCGGATACTGTATTGAAACACGCTAATCCTAATTCAGTTATGCCAGGTAACTAGTCACTACGATCTTCTCTCGATCTCACGCAGTCCTACGTCACGGTCTACTACAGGTCCTGTCAGTCCACTGTCGTCGACCAAATGGCCAATCCTATTCAAATCACCTCTCGGTCTCATTGATTAAGGATTGTGTACATGTTCTCTATCACCCTAGGCCAAGTATCTTTCAAGCACTCCACCTAAGTACTAGCAATTCCGGGTAGCTACTCCATTGTTGCTAAGATTGAAGCATCAAACATGAACAATACCTAAGATGGATTAAACATTAAGTAAGAACACATAATCATGAAGAAAAATCATTCTCTAATGGTCATTCATCTCATACTTTGGGTGTGTTAATAACCCTAGTTCAACAATACACCAAAAGACTTGAAGAATCGTCACAATCATGAATCTAATACATGAATCAATCTCAATAATCCGGAAAAAAAAAAAAAAAAAAAAGTCTAACATAACCCTAGGCTCTCCATAGAGCCTAGAAAAGAATCTAGTTTCTCACGGCAATGAGAAGATAAACAAGTTTTCTCCATAGATAATGAAAGAGAAGAGAAGAAGTGATCAAACGGTGAAATCGCCGAAGAGTAGACGAATCCGGGCAATCCCCAAGCTCCAAGATGCTCCCCAATGGTGTCCCGTTGATCTCATCCTTCACCTTGGCTCTCTGGATGCGTGAATGATGATTATTTTCGTCCCTAGGTCGTCCTTCCTTCATAACCCGCATAAGTCTTCAGTAATTGCACAATAGCCCCCTAAAATCTGCTTCTGACTTCAATTGGCCAGATCTTTTACGTCCGAACTCGGATTTAGCTCCGTGACCTATCGATGGAAAGCTCTCTGAGTCTACTTTATATGGTGCTGGTCTCACCCCAAAATTAATTTTAGAACTCCGGCTAGGATCAAAATTGTGCAGATTAGTCATCCAAGCTCCTCCAATTCGGCTTCTCTTGACTCCACTTGAGCTCCCATTGTTTCCGAAGTTCGTTCCATGCCTCCTATCAATCGATTAGCATCTGTTCCTGCCAAGACAAAATGAACACACATACCAAGCGGTTATATTTGACAAATAACAATGAAATATGCATATAAAATGCCCGGACTAACAATATAGCACATGGTGAGCAACAAGTGATAAAACGACCTTTATTCTCTAACTTTAAGCTCAAATCTCTCATGATAATGTAATAAAATGGAGGTAATAGATAGCTCCTAAAAGGCGCTATCACATATCCCATGTATCCAAGACCTTAAGTGCCGGCACCCCTCTTAGACTTCTTGCGGCCATAGAGGTGAGTATATGGAGCAATAATAATAACCACCGGCCGAGTGAAACTCGAAAATTATAAAATAATAACCACGGGCCGAGTCAAGCTCGACAATAATAATAACCACGGGCCGAGTGACATAAGTCAACACGAAAATATTAATCACGGGCCGAGTGACTGATGTTAACATCGACAATAATAAATATTCCCCCGCACAACTCTTTTCGCTTTACGTGATTACGTATTATTATTTTGTGTGACCGTTTCAATGAATCATTTCAAAATGTAACCAAACTCAAGTATAGCATGTAATCCACAAAATACATTTTGAGACATAATATAACATCATAAAAATATTATGACTCGAAAGGAGGACGGGGTGACTTGGTCAGACATACTTACTCACCTCAAATAGCAACCGTAAATAGCACGGAACAACTTCTAGAAGTAGACGTAGCCCTCGTCTATGAATTCGTCGCCTACAAATTAAAATTTCTTAATCAATTACAATTTCAACTAACACATATGATGCAAGCAAACGATAAATGTTCTTTTTATTGATAAAACCTTTTTTATATTTATTTATTTATTGGAGATCAAAAAAATTATTTATTTATTTATTTGTTTATTATTATTCATTAAAAGACAACCTAAAAATCCCAAATAAGTTCCAAGCCATTTACAAGAAGTAGCATTTATTTTCTACAAATAAAGTGGATGTTTACAGTATTTAAATAAATGTGTGCTAAATACTTTTAGGTAGAAAACTCATATTCAATTAAGTATATAATTTACCATAAACTCTCTAATTATAAGTATATTGAATTACTAAATAGTATTACTTCGCAAAATAATTTAGTTAACTTTTAATCTAACAATAAGTATAGATATTCCAAGAGGGTATTAATTCTAGATTTATTCAATACTTATGAAATAATTAAAATCACATTTTTCTCTTACAATAATCTTTTGATTCATAAACTTTCTCGAAAAATAATTTGTAGCTATTTAATCGTGTCAAACCTCTAAGTTGTAAAAACATTGTTCTTTACTCATTTTACTAGTGTAGTGATACATATTTATTTAAACCAACACTTTTATTAATTAGTAGCTAAAGATCTCTTTTACTAAATATATACATATATTTAGTTCACAAGTTTTGTAGATAAAAAGAGTAGTTTGTATAGCATAGCTAAAACATAAGTATTTTTCTAAAAATATTGTTTATATATGTATAGAAATTACAAATACTAATTTTAGTTGATGTAAACAAATATAACATTTATTTATAAAAATCAGATTGTGCAAACTACAATAAGATCCCCTATGCTTTATGAATACACAAAATTAGCCACCCTCCACCACACCATTATTTTGAGATCTTTCAATTAGCACCCCCAGTTTTGTTAAATGACAAAATCACCCCCTTTAAGAAACTCCATCTTCTACCTCCAATCCAAACAATGAACTTTTCAATTCCAAGCTACCCACAACACTTTGATTGCATAAAACTCTAAATCAAGTCGAATCATGAAGATTGATGTCAAGAATTGCTAAAAATAGTTACCGAACGGTAGAAAAATCACCCGTAGAAGTTTTGGGTTGGAGCTCGCCGGAATTGATGGTGTTCCGGCTGTTGGGTGGCCGGAACTTGGACCTCCTGGGCTCGGTCGGCCCTCTAGGGTTGTGGGGGAGCTCTCCGAAAGGGATGAGGGAGCTGGGAGGCTGGCGGTTGGCTTCTCGTCGGGTCGGGCCTCCAGGTCCGGTGCGGCGGTGGCCATGCCGCCGCTGCAACTGTTGCTGCTTGCTGCTCTGTTTCAGGCGACCGGAGAGGTCTTCCAGGTGGTTGAAAGTTTAAGGGGGAGAGAGAGAGGTAGGAACTGGTGGTGTGAGTGAAGGGGATGTTGGTGGTGACGGCGGCAGTGGTGGTGGTGTCGTTGATGTTTCTGCTGTTGTTGTTGCTGCTGATTTGTTTCAGCGGAGGGGGAATGGGGATGGTGAGGGGTGAAGAGAGGAGAGAGAGGCACAGGAAGGTGGGTGGTGGTAGTGGTGTCGGCCATGGTGGTGGTGTCGATGGTGGAGATGGAGGTGGTGCTGTGGTGGTGATTGTTGGTGATGGTGATTGTTAGATGTAGTTTGTTGCTGTGTATTGAGGGGTCTGCAGAGAGATTGAGAGGATATGGTGATGAAGAGGATGATGGTGATTGTTAGGGAGATGGTGGTGTTGGTGGTTCGGGTCACAAGAGAAGAGAGGGGGAGGGTCTGATGGAATTGATGGTGAAGAGTAACAAGGTGGAGGAGGGGAAATAAATAGAAGATAGGGGAGAAAGAAATGGGTCGGGTATGGGAAGAAAAAGGGAAAACTACTCTACCCCACCGGGTTGTGAGTTGGGTTCAGGTCGGGTTATAGTGAAATACGGTTTATGTACAATAATACCTGGTTATCGGGTCGGGTTGAAAATAAAATACGGGTAGGTACAAATATACCGGGTTATACCATTTTACGGGTCGGGTTGGATGAAATACGGGTTGAAGAAAATTACTTTATACGTATATACGTACTACTATTTATCCAAAATATAATTACCTCCCCAACTCTTTAATCAACTTGGTTTTCAACTACTATAAACTACAATTATCCCCCCAAAAATCCATCCAACCACTTTATAACTTTCTCAAAACTACAATTTCAACCCCATTATCCAAATTCAATTAATTACTAACTTCTATAAAGCACACTTATAACCCCCAAACTCTTAATAAAATCATTAAATTACCTTCTTATATAAATATTGGGGTATTACATCCTTCCCCTCTTAAACAGAGCTTCGTTCTCGAAGTTTAAACCAAATACCCTACCAATACTCAACGAACGTTTAGTATAACCAGTATATAGATATGATGTATGTGCAACCGTGTTAATACTTATGTGATGTAATGTGTGAATATTTAATATGAGAGCAACGAGGGATTATGGTACGAATATTCAAAGGGTTACATGGGAGATGAAAGTCTATCCATTCCACATTTTCACCCCGATTCAGGTTCACTCTGGCTTTCATTGGAGGGGAACATTCCCGTTTTGAGGTAACTCTACCAACCCCAAGGTTCTATTAAGTAATCTGAAACTTTGGAAATAATGTATTTTGGTTGGCGATACATTTTTTCTCATTTTCTTTAACTGATGAATAATTTTTCTCGCTTGTACATGTGTTCATTTTGTATAGATTTTAAGTGGAGCTGTTTGCTTTCCCTGTAGGCTTCCTCACAGTGAAACTACCGAACAACCAAAAGACGAGGTGGTGATGATAGATGATGATGATGAAATTACAGGGGACAATAGTATATATTTTATGTACTTCCTTGGGGTCAGGGCCGGCTCTAACGGTAAGCAGATAAAGCGGCTGCTTAGGGCACCACAATTTTAGGGGGCACCAAAATTTTGAAAGGATATGTATATATGGTATTTAATACTAATTATCTTAATTTAATTAATAAAAACACGGTAAAAATCTTGGAAATATCATTAAGTTATCAATTAATTCTTTTTCCGTTTCATATTTCCTATTTGTACTTATCGTCAATTAGAGATAGTGATCCCTATCTTTCTCCGAAATTTTCTCCAATTGATGCTTTTCAGTCGTGAGAACTTTTTCCTTCAATTTCTCATAAATGGTTCATCTTCTCTCTCTACAACTTCTCCTAAAATCTCTCATAAACATTTACTCTTCATATCTTCCAAAACTGTCTCCTAAAATTTCTCACAAATGTCTAATTATCTCCGGTTAAATACCCTTCTCTTAGAGCTTACGTAGAAGAAAATACCCTTCAAATCTATTCTCATACGGAAGACTATATTGGATCCTTTTTTACTCTTGAAGTAGAACGCTATGGAAAGGCAATCTTTCATCCTAAAAAATAGTGGGTCGACTTAATGCAAATACTGAATTTTGTTCCTCATCTGTGGTAACCACCATTTTTATGATGTTAACTAAATTTTTCAATAATTATTTTTTATATTTGACAATAGAAATGTTAAACTTTGAGCTCACCTTTGTACTAAAATTGATGTTGCTCTGTCAATCCTTGTATGGAGAGTCAGAATTATCCTTTGTATTTTGGTTGCGGTGACCGCTTTCAATTATCGATTGAGCTTCTCTTTTATGTAAAAATAACAAGGATTGTTGATAAAATTTGAGATAATATCTAATTTTTTTAACTTACATTTACATAAAGGGCACCCGATTCGTTCTTTGCTTAGGGAACCAAAAAGATTAGAGCCCGTCCTGCTTGGGGTGTAGTGGAGAAATTTGCAAAATGTTTAGGTGGTGATGATAGATAGAGTTTGATTTTCCGACCATGGACCTGTTTGGGTAAGAGGAAGTAGGAAGAAAGGAAAAGGAAAAAAGGTGATATAATCGGTCAAATCTCTCGAACCGCAAAAAATCCGAACTTCTGCCCAGAAATTCGAATTTCCGGATTTCCAACCAGAATTCCGTTTTTTTGTGGCGGAAATCATGATTTTTTAGGGAAATTTTGGAATTTTTTTTAATGTAATTTCCAACTTCTTTTATGCAAATGTGTGCTAGTTCAGTGGTAGAGAGTTTAAACCCTTTGCATGAGGTTTCGAGTTCGAACCTGAACCTCACTATCTCAGAAAAAAATAACTTTTTACCAATAATCTATCAAAATCCACCGCATTCAAACACTACAGATTTTAAGTTCAACCTCTTTCAGCTCATCCAAACAACCCCAATGTCGTTTCCGTCTTAATTCAACTAGTACTATGCATTACATGTTCCTCGTGTCCCTCGGTGATCAAGGACATGATAGATGTAACTTTTCGCTACGCCGGGGGGGTGGCTTCTTGCTACAGTGGGCGGGCGAGAGGTCAGTTTTTTTTTCTACAATTCACCAAGAAGATTATCAAATTTCCCAATTTCCCTTTTGTGATTGACCACAGACTTTGTGGCATGTACTTCTCTAGTACATCGGGGGTTCCTTTGGATGTGTGGTGTTAGGTGTTCGTCGTACAACAAGCCCAGATGACTATGTCACTTTCTTCTTTGATCCCTTAGTCGTTGGGCCATATTTGAGTAACCTTCTTCAAGTCATCAAAGATGAGAAAATGCGCTTTGACAAGGTTTGGTGTTTCGCGGATGATAAGTGTTTCTTCTACTCCATAAAATAGAAACAAAAAACTTATATTTTGATATAAAGATGTGTCAAATGGCGACAACGTAATCGTACAATTTTGAGCTTCAAAGATGGGCCAGAGACTGTAAAGTTAACTAAACCACTGCAGTGATGTACCACCAACTCCTCAAGACATCGACAGTAAATGGTGAGTAGTGATTCCAGAAATTCACCCCACATATCCACATGTTTCCCAAAACTTTTATTTATAGAAACCCTCTCTCTGTCTTTCCTCCTGAAGCGCATTAGTCCTCCAAGGGACTTTGCAGCTAAAAGAAAACCCCCCACACTTCTTCACTATCTCATTCCCAATAGCCACGAGATCTAGACGCTCGTTGTCTCTATCGAGTCCAAATGTCGTCATATAGAAATGATAAGAGGCGGTGAACTGGATGAATTAATTTGCATGATGGAGGCAACCTTCTCACTATGAGTAGTTACCACATGTAAGTACGCACCAGGAGAGCAACATGCTACTGCATTCAGTAATCACCTCGTGCACATTGAAAATTTTGAGAAAATATGAAGCCAGATTTTATGATCAAAATGAGAATTGACCCTCTCATCATTGAAGGCTACCTGGGCAAGTGTCGTATTCTCGACCTCACCCATTCCAACTATAGATACCGCAGACAGAAATTTCCCCCCAATACTTGAGCAAGTGCAGTCGTCATCCTCAGTTAATACCTTCATAATCTGCTATCTACAACTCCTGCAGTCCATGTAAAAAACCACGATGATTCGAAGGCGGAGCCTAAAGGTTCTCACCAGTTGTTTGGGGCTGGGCAGCTTCAAGGTGGGTGGAGCATTGGTGATGCATTCCGTTAGTAGTAGGCCGCTCTGCATCAAAGAAAGAGTGAAAAATTTAGAGATCCCAAACTAGAGCAGCTTGAAATTATAATCCAGCCAAAAGGGGCTACACGCAAACTCAGAGCGCACAAAGCACATAGTAAGCAGATTTTGGCTCATGAAAATGATTGCCTGTGCATAAATAAATAAATAAATAAGCCAGACAGTACCTTGGGAAGAAACGAAGGAACGAGTCCTTTCTTATCGTTCTCAATTAGCAAACCCTTGATGGAAACCCATAGGAAGATGATAATAACAATTTAACCTCGAAGCAGGCAAGACACTACATTCGCTCTGCAGTTGGTAATTTCCACGCATCACTTTCTCTTATGGAAACCTACTCCTTCTGATCCCTCGTTTAGAATCCTCCGAACGCTTTTGCAGCTAAAGGAACACCACACCACACTTATTTCACTTATCATTTTCCCGATTGATAGCCACAACGATGTCAGGACATTCTTCACTATGAAGTCCTAAGGCATGTATTTGTCGGAACAACAACCAGAAATCGTCTTTACATAGAAATGACAACAAAATGAGTTGGGAGAGTTCTTACGATTGAGGCGATCTTCTCATTGCGAGTCATTACCGTTATGCAAGCATAATTTGACCCGCATGCTAGTAGTACATCCTTCAACTAGTCCCCCACTCCCACTGACCTTCATTCCATGCATCATCCAACACGAGCAAGTATATTGTTTCATGAACAGGATTTCTCGGATTTTCATATGCAGAAAATCAAGGCTGAGGACTTAATATGCATGATTTCTTGGAAGTGAGAATTGACCGTCTCTTCATTGATGGCCATGCATCTGGGCAAGTATGAGCTTTCCAAGCCCACTATTCCAGCTATAGGGTAGACAGAAGTTTCTGCAACATCACCATATATCCAGCTACGGTCAGCATTTCTAAAAACACCTCCAGTCCAGGTAGAGATGAGCTGGTTTCATGGCTGCTGCCATCAGCAAATTTAAGGCTCTTTCTATGATCATATGAGTGGAACGCCATTCTTTCATCAGCAATTGCATTGATCTCCTGAATTATATCTTCCAGCCGATTCTCAATTTTATGGAAGAATTTCACAAACTTATGGCAGAAGCCCGTACTCCAGTTAAAGAGAATTTCGGCCTTCTGATGATTTCGGAACCACGTAAGCTGCATCTTTGAGGTTCTGGAACCAGTTCTGGGTTGGCTTTTCTTAGAGAGTGCTTGCAAGCTTCCTCGTCAACCTCCAAAAGCAATTCCACCTCCTTTGAATCAAGGTGTTCAGATTTGAAACTGCAAACAAAATAGCCGGAACATCCATGATGGTGAGAATTATGCATGTACTAAGATTTCGGATTCAAGAGCAACTTAAACATGCAAACATTCATACTGTGATTAGAACGTTTGACTTCAGAATATTTGATAATTAAAAAAAAAAACTATAATATGATTTTTTATCTTCCTAGCAATAGTACCATCTTCTTATATTAGTATTAAAAAGTACTTCCAAGTAAAAGAAGAACCAGAAATTGAGAAAATGCATTGAGCCGTTGTACAAAAAGGATATATATAATTCCATTGCCTAACACTACAAAGGCAACTTGCTGGCCTCCCTCAAACTGAGCCAGTGTGACTGAAACTTCTGCACAGATGAATATGAAACAAGATGGAAAATAAAGGAGTATAGTCCTGAAACCTCAATAGAGATAAGTAGAGGTTTAATGAAATAACGGAGCACATCCTGAGCCGTGTAGGAACATGCACCATTAGTAAATGATCAACTGCCAGTTGTTCTCTAATCATATAAAATCTAATTATATATCTCACTATCACAAATAAAACATTGGATTTTGACGGGGGTTGAACAATTAGCTGACACGTCATCATATAGAAGCAGTTGTGCATGAAACACCAAATTCTTTCAAAGTAAATAAAGCTTCACTTGAGTTTTTCTCTAGCGGAGGGAAATCATATATAATCTGAGTCAATAAAGAGGTTGTGGAGACATTGTAATTTCTTAGAGCCCCACGATATCATATTGTCTCCAAAGAAGAGCTTTCTTGCTCTTCTATTATCGAAATGAAAAAGAAAAAAAAAATGCAGGGTGGATGAATAAAATGAGGAAACTGGATACACATAATAACATGTTGAGTAGTACTCTTGTATCCGAGTATGTGTAGTGGAATTCAACCAGAATGACAACATATATCACCCGGGCCTGTTATATATGCAACATAGAGTCAAAAAGAGTGCTCCGTAAATTTAGAATGAATACAGTGAGTGCCTTCTGAATTAGAATTTCCATAAACAGGGATGCCAGTAGTATACCTAGGGGGGCCTGTTAACGAACAGGGCTGCCCAAGAGTCTCTCAAGAGCTGGCTCGGTCAAAACTCTGTTGTAGTGCTAAAGAATCCTAACGTGGTCAAACTCGGCACATAAATTCTGCGGCTGGACCATTTTATATGATACAAGTAAAAATCATGTGTAGATGTACACACAAGCGCTCTAGAGTCCAACGAGCTTACACAGTGTAAGGGATTTTTATGAAAATTTCAAAACTTTTATTATAACTTATTATAGTAATTATATTTCTAAAATAGCATTAAAGATGTTGGTTATTACCAATATGTAACTCCCGCATTATTGGGGTATTCAATATGAAATATTCGGTATAAATTTGTATTAGTTGGTGGTGTTTATTATATCCATAATTCCATATAATTACTAGTAGTTAATATTTGATTTTGTATGGCTATATATATATGTGAATATAATTTGTATGGGAGATGGATGGAGAGTATATGTGACAAGAGCTCACATAAAAAGTATTAGAATGTACTACTCATGAAACATATTTTAAGTATTCTATATAGTATAGTATGATACTCTTGTTCTTGGGCAACTACGGTTAGTGACGGTTCACAAGTCCTACAACCGGCGTGACGCTTGTAGGAGCTGGCTCGAGTGTGGGTTGAATTCTACTTCTTAGCATACCGGTAGCACCCTCACGTGGGGAGGATCTACGTTGTAGGACAATGTCCTACATAACATGCCTCTCACACCCAGACCAGCGTTATTATATCCTTTGTTATTGTGTTTTATTCTATTCGATCATTTTATGAGTTATCTAAATTATTTTAATTTGATAATGCTAGTGCTTATTTGTGTGTTTTGGTCGCAGAGGACTAACAATCTACAACGTAGACGGATTATAGTTTGAGTTAATGTGGAAGTTTGTATGATGGGACATCAAAGACGGATCACTACAATATTTCTAAATGGGGATCTTAAGGATCTCCTTTCTCATATTTTTATCAATATTCACATGATTTAATTATTTTGCATACTAACATGATATGCATTAATGTGTACTTTCTTGATCATCCCTAGTTCTCCCACGCGCAATACTTTGAGTAAACACAAGTTGCTAATTTGAAAAGGAAAAGTGAAGACAAATGTGCACATAAACTTTACTCATTATGCTAAGTCATGGTTTTGTAATGGGCAAAACTGAAATCATATTTTTTAATAGTAAAGTTTTAACCTTTTTCATAAGATTCGCGATTTTGTTTGCAAGATTATATTTTATTATTATAATTTGTTGGTAATCCCATGAATCACGTGTTTATAATTTACGACACTCCTCAAAATATCTCGTAATGTTTAAAAATTCTTTGACCATATCATCTGGTAAGTTACAAATTTGCAAAGTAATTAGTCAAATACTTACCCCTAATGCCTATAAAGTTCTTTAAAAAAAATGTGTATTATTTACAGGTACTCATGTTCCTTAAAATTATATATCTTAGCACTTGAGGTTAAATAGTTGATATTTTATTACATTCAGTTTTCTTCCAAGTACATTACTACATTGTGACATGTGTTTAGAAACTTGCTACTTGGAGTAGAAGAACTAATTTCCTGCAGGTAGTATTATAAGCTTTCTTGTTTTTTCCAATGTGCATTAATGTTTCTTCCGTAACTTACTCTTGCATGGTATTTTTGGAAATAATATTTTATATATTCCATGCCCATAGAGAGTCTTATCTAGCGATTGGAGTTTTATGTTATTGATGGGAATTGCTTTGGAGAACATCTATTTTCAAGAAATTTACCATTCGCATGTCATATGATTAGCCAACGGAGTTGTGGATCTATTGCTCAGGACCAAACACTTGGCGATAATTGGTTTATTAATCTAAGGAGACTATATATCTATTTGATTTCTTCTAAAATATATTTTTGGATTCTCGATGACGAAGCATGAAGGATGCTCCTCCTTTTGGTTCATGGTATTAAGTAGGGGTGTAAGCGGTTCGGTTTGGTGCGGTTTTTGCTAATACCATGAAACGAACCAAATACATCGGTTCACTAATTTTGTAACCAAATCAAACTATTTGAAAGGATGAACCGAACCAAAACAAACCGAAAAATATCGGTGTGGTTCGGTTTGGTGCGGTCGGTTTGCCTAAAAATTATCGAATGGATATTACAATACTACTTTGTCAACAAATTTCAAGTTTGAAGTGAAAAATAAATTAAATATACTTAAAAAAAGTATATGCACTACTATCGTTTTAGAGAAAAAATATGATGAAACGTGAGAGAAATGAAGAAGATTAAGATTGATATAATCATTTTAATTGAATCTATCTACTCGTGTTTCTCTTTTCTAGATTACTTATATACTTTACGAAATATACATTGTAGTAAAAGTAAATTAAGCACATATCGGTTCGGTTCGGTTTGGTGCGGTGTGATATTTTTACAAACCAAAAACCAAACCGAATAGACCGGTTTGTAAAAAATTGAACCGTTGATAAACCGAACATTCAGAAAAACCATCCAAAACCAAGCATTTCGGTTTGGTTCGGTCGGTTCGACCGGTTTATTCGATTTTTCTTACAGCCCTAGTATTAAGGATCGCTCATGGTTATCCTTGTTGGTCTTCTATTTATGAGTATTATCGAGTTTGGAAACTCTATCTCTTCTCACAAATTGGAAGGAATATCTTCAAAAATTCTTAAAGAAGAGAAAATTACACCCACGTGACATGACAGGCTTGATTTCCTAAACTCTCACTCTATATTTATTTATTTATTCATTAGAGTTTCTAGTTTATGGTATCTATGTTATGATTCATGCATAAATTGGCGAATTGTTTATTCTTAAATTATTAAAATAAAAATGCATGATTAGACGTTAATAGAAATTAACTTGTGGTATAATTAATTTCATGAGAAGTTATAAAATAAGGTTTATAAAATAGAGTCACCACTTTGACATGAAATTGTATGTCATGACTTATCATGCATTATATATGATTTATTGGAGGGTAGAATATATTTTTAAAACATGAAAAAGTTGTGATTATTTTAATTTTTTGTGGATCATTGTTTAAATATTTTTTTTTTCATATGTGAAGTTTTGAAATGTGGGGGGTTACTTGATTACATTTAATTCTACATATTTATGAGCATTTGATATGTGGGAGTTACATGAGGAGCAATATATAATTTCATTCTATGTGTTGTATGAATTAAATGTGAGTTTATTGCGATAGTGTAACTCATATATATCACTTGATGATAATAATATTGTGGTCAACTAAAATATTGTTGTTGTTTCTTAAAACTTATATTGTCATTCCTAACATCTTTTTGGTTGATTATTTGAATTTAGATTAAGTGCAATTTATGTGATTCCATGGACAAGGAAAAATGTGGGGGTTGTATATGAAAATTGTTTATCATGATCGTATGCACATTTGATTTAACTAATAGCAATGTTGTGGAGAATTTACATGTTATCATTTTGTGAGATGCATAGTTTTCCCTTAGCATTGCTAAACACGTTTATTTGACTTAATTGTTTTACACCAAGTACAAATTAGATGTTTTAATGCATGTGAAATATGATCTAATTGTATGGTCTTGAATTGTAATGATGTGATGAAGCTTTCATGAGATTTATACTTACAACCAATTTAATTACTTATTTTGCATCTAGTGCAAATGTTGTGCTTCACATGTTTAATTTGGTGTGCACCGCGTATGTGACATGACGTTGATGGATAAATTTGAAAGGGGATGCAAAGAAATGAACAAGCCTCAAGATCACAAAAAATAAAAAAACATGTATTGGTTCCATAGTCCCTAAATCTTGGGATGGGGTTTGAAAACTCCTGATGGATTCCACCATTGAAAAATGGAAAATACTTATATATATATATATAAAAAAGATATTGCCATATGGCTAAGATTCGCATAGATGACCATTGAGAGTCAAGTCTAGGAGCGGAGTTCTAGATATGTCGAGGGGGATGGGCTAAGCCCAAAATATAGTCACCGCTGGAGGCAACCCAATCTCTGTGACTGGAGATCCCATGAAAGAGATTCAATTGGTAGAAACAATCCACGATGAGTGACTGAGATTTCCAGCACTTTTTTATGGGAGAAGGTTAAGACTCTCCTCCCATCCCTATGGCATTGTGTTGTGATGAAAAAAAATGTGACGTTACGGTTGGGTTTTAACCCTTAATGGATCCAAGGCGAGTAATTCATCGCAAGGTATGGGTCACACATACCTTTGGAGGATTCACCTAAGTGAGAGTCGCCTTGAGGCCAAGGCTATGGGATTGGGCTTTTTCCCTAGAGGCTCTCATGATTTGATTCGAGTGCATGGCCGTAACGCACTAACCCGCGAACCATGTCCAACACCGGTATTGTGTGTGTTTCAGTTGAACTCGGGTTCAAAGGTTCTAGTTCAAGGCATAGTCCACTATGATCCTTCCGGGTAAGACTGTTATCACTAAGTGAGGTTCAAGTCGGAAGACACCTCACCTATTGCACAATATGAAAGTTGCCCATTATTTTACTGTCCTATATCTTATTCTATTCTTTATTTGAGCTTATCAATGTCACTTTAAAGTTTTGAAATTTTGTGGGGGATTGTAAGGGATTTTTATGAAAATTTTAAAACTTTTATTATAACTTATTATAGTAATTATATTTCTAAAATAGCATTAAAGATGTTGGTTATTACCAATATGTAATCCCGCATTATTGGGGTATTCAATATGAAATATTTGGTATAAATTTGTATTAGTTTGTGGTGTTTATTATATCCATAATTCCATATAATTACTAGTAGTTAATATTTGATTTTGTATGACTATATATATATGCGAATATCATTTGTATGGGAGATGGATGGAGAGTATATGTGCCAAGAGCTCACATAAAAAGTATTAGAATGTACTACTCATGTAACATATTTTAAGTATTCTATATAGTATAGTATGATACTCGTGTTCTTGGGCAACTACGGTTAGTGACGGTTCACAAGTCCTACAACCGGCGTGACGCTTGTAGGAGCTGGCTTGAGTGTGGGTTGAATTCTACTTCGTAGCATACCGGTAGCACCCTCACGTGGGGAGGATCTACGTTGTAGGACAATGTCCTACATAACATGCCTCTCACACCCAGGCCAGCAAATCTAATTTACATTATGTTTATTAGTTTATTGCTTATCGCTTTTCTAACGGGGCTAATGTTTTATTTGTGATGTAATTTTGACGCAGATGACTAACACACAGCTCCACATCACACCACATAAACATGAGCTGAATGTTATACTCAAAACTTTAGAAAACATGCAAGTCTCAGGTAATATACGACTCGACTTTTACACCCATTAACTAATAACACATGAAAGATCAAGACTTGTTTTGTATCGAGTTACTGAGCTGAAACAGAACCAAGAATAGCTTGCTACAGACATTATTAGACTCAATAGATAAGATTAAATGGATGTAGAATCCCATGACTTATACCAAGATGGGGATTGGTACACCGCAACTTTGCGAGGTACATCATCTAAGTGTGTGTGCCCATGAGCAATATAACGATGACAGATAATCATTTTCCCTATATTGGTAAGGTCCAAATATTTCTTTTGGGACGCAAGGCTTTCAACTTTCAAGTGGGTCTGACCATATTATAGAGAAGTAGAAAAGAACATGAATCAGAACGAGTATAAATGTAATTCTTCACATTCAAACGTAAGAGTAGTACTGCAAATCAGTCACATCACAAGAGACAGCTGCTAAAGTGGAATAAAAAAGATAACAAACTATTTTTTTCTGGAAATACCTCCAAACGATGCCTTGAAAACCATGGTTGACACACAGTTCCTGCAACATTTTGCTAATACATCACTTAACATTACGAAATCCAGAAACATATCAGTCAGTGTTGGGGAATTATTCGTCGAATTCCCGCCGCAACGGAAGCAAAAAATACGCCACACGATCACACACTCAACACACGCCATATAGGAGAAGAAAAACGACAACACAAGAATTTAACGTGGTTCGGCAAAACCGCCTACATCCACGGGAGGAGGAGAATTTCACTATATCAATGAGGAAATACATCGTAGGGGAGAGACGGCTCAATTCGCGGACCACGTCGACGCGGTACTCTCATCCTCATAGACTACATCTATGAAACCCTAACCTCACACATCCGCTCAAAGATATCTCTCACCAATCTCTCTCAACTCGACTCAATTAGAAACAATAGCTAGCACCTCTATTTATACTAATATAGAGGAGGTGGAAAAGCCCACCAAGCCCTAGCCATCACCTCCTCAGAGATCACCTCCTCAGAGGACAAATCAGACGCATCGGGTACACCGATTCGTCTTGCGGAATTCGAGACAAAACCCAACAAACTCCACCTTGGCTTGAATTCTGCAAGCGCCTAGAAAATTCCTCAGCCAACTCTGTTGTTGATGTGAACTCCGCCGCATCCGCCATGCTCCAACTGCATGGACCGTCATCGCACCTCTACCGAGATGCTCTGCACCCCCTCCTAGGGCACGCCTCGCACCCCCGACACGGGTGCGTCCCAAAGCATGACACTTTGGGGAGTAGTGTGGCTCCATCTCTCCACCAGCTAGCTCATCACTGGAGAGTTCACCACCAACCACGTCAAGTGCAAACGAGACTCCGTTCCTCTTCACTACTGCAGTAGTTTTCTTCATCATCGTTCTCGTCACTTGAGCACCATCTCGAACAACCTGCAACTTCTGCATAGCCTGCACTATCTCCATGCTCCAGCGTCCTCACACGTCAACCACGTGTTTCTCCACGCCAGCCCTGAGTGCTTCTCCTTTCGCTGTTTCTTCTCCTGTTCGACTACACGCCTTCACCAAGACGTCTTGCAAAGCCACCACTTTGCGAACCCGCCGCGACTAACCTCTCTTCTTGCCTCGAGTTGCTCAAGAGTTATCGTCACGAACCACACACAGAGATATCAGGACGCCACCGCTGCCATGGCCTTGTCAACTGCGTCCACCGCCTCGATCTCTGCCCCTGGAGCTTCTTGTGAATTTCCTTGCAATAGTTGCCCACATCTTTGACCAGACTCCTCTGCAACTGTTGCGTCTCGTGCTCACAATCACACAAAGCCTATGCTTCTTGCCTATGTTGAACAGCAGCTCCACCTGTCAACACACTCCCAAGCCTGCATAGGTTTCCAATCGAACGTTCAATTAGGAAAACGCCTCTAATTGACCCCACCTGATTGGACTTGAACTTGATTGACCCTGATCGCATCCCGTCGTCTTCGATCTGCCTACCGATATCGATTGATGACGATCTTCTCAATCCACTCAGAATATCAAAATTCTGACCGTACCGATGAATCCGCAACGTCCAAAAACATGGGGTTAGACTCCTGACTCATCCCAAACCGATCTACAGGCACGCCGTAACCACCCGAACAATTTTGGACCGTTGGATCTCACCGCAAACTGCCACGTCAGCATTCTGCAAAATCCAGCGACAATTTGAAGAATCTGACCCCGCCATCGCGTCGGGAACGTCCAAAAACTTAGGGTTCACCTCCTGTTCGAGCCCAATCGGACTTACAGGCAGCTCAGAACACCCAAACAAATCTGGACCACTCGATCGCGTCCTGGAGCACCGTGCATGCGCTGCACCCAACAACTTCTCGCTGCCTTCCTCCACCAGCAGCAGCAAGTCCAGCCAGCACACATGCACGTGACACACAGACAAGAAAGAAACCCAATTTGTTTCCTTTCTTTTCCGTTCCCTTTTTTTCAATTCTTTTCTTTTATTTTTCTTCGTCCTCTTCACCTGCGGGCTCCATCCGGATCGTGAACCAGGCTCTGATACCACTTGTTGGGGAATTATTCGTCGAATTCCCGCCGCAACGGAAGCAAAAAATACGCCACACGATCACACACTCAACACACGCCATATAGGAGAAGAAAAACGACAACACAAGAATTTAACGTGGTTCGGCAAAACCGCCTACATCCACGGGAGGAGGAGAATTTCACTATATCAATGAGGAAATACATCGTAGGGGAGAGACGGCTCAATTCGCGGACCACGTCGACGCGGTACTCTCATCCTCATAGACTACATCTATGAAACCCTAACCTCACACATCCGCTCAAAGATATCTCTCACCAATCTCTCTCAACTCGACTCAATTAGAAACAATAGCTAGCACCTCTATTTATACTAATATAGAGGAGGTGGAAAAGCCCACCAAGCCCTAGCCATCACCTCCTCAGAGATCACCTCCTCAGAGGACAAATCAGACGCATCGGGTACACCGATTCGTCTTGCGGAATTCGAGACAAAACCCAACAAACTCCACCTTGGCTTGAATTCTGCAAGCGCCTAGAAAATTCCTCAGCCAACTCTGTTGTTGATGTGAACTCCGCCGCATCCGCCATGCTCCAACTGCATGGACCGTCATCGCACCTCTACCGAGATGCTCTGCACCCCCTCCTAGGGCACGCCTCGCACCCCCGACACGGGTGCGTCCCAAAGCATGACACTTTGGGGAGTAGTGTGGCTCCATCTCTCCACCAGCTAGCTCATCACTGGAGAGTTCACCACCAACCACGTCAAGTGCAAACGAGACTCCGTTCCTCTTCACTACTGCAGTAGTTTTCTTCATCATCGTTCTCGTTACTTGAGCACCATCTCGAACAACCTGCAACTTCTGCATAGCCTGCACTATCTCCATGCTCCAGCGTCCTCACACGTCAACCACGTGTTTCTCCACGCCAGCCCTGAGTGCTTCTCCTTTCGCTGTTTCTTCTCCTGTTCGACTACACGCCTTCACCAAGACGTCTTGCAAAGCCACCACTTTGCGAACCCGCCGCGACTAACCTCTCTTCTTGCCTCGAGTTGCTCAAGAGTTATCGTCACGAACCACACACAGAGATATCAGGACGCCACCGCTGCCATGGCCTTGTCAACTGCGTCCACCGCCTCGATCTCTGCCCCTGGAGCTTCTTGTGAATTTCCTTGCAATAGTTGCCCACATCTTTGACCAGACTCCTCTGCAACTGTTGCGTCTCGTGCTCACAATCACACAAAGCCTATGCTTCTTGCCTATGTTGAACAGCAGCTCCACCTGTCAACACACTCCCAAGCCTGCATAGGTTTCCAATCGAACGTTCAATTAGGAAAACGCCTCTAATTGACCCCACCTGATTGGACTTGAACTTGATTGACCCTGATCGCATCCCGTCGTCTTCGATCTGCCTACCGATATCGATTGATGACGATCTTCTCAATCCACTCAGAATATCAAAATTCTGACCGTACCGATGAATCCGCAACGTCCAAAAACATGGGGTTAGACTCCTGACTCATCCCAAACCGATCTACAGGCACGCCGTAACCACCCGAACAATTTTGGACCGTTGGATCTCACCGCAAACTGCCACGTCAGCATTCTGCAAAATCCAGCGACAATTTGAAGAATCTGACCCCGCCATCGCGTCGGGAACGTCCAAAAACTTAGGGTTCACCTCCTGTTCGAGCCCAATCGGACTTACAGGCAGCTCAGAACACCCAAACAAATCTGGACCACTCGATCGCGTCCTGGAGCACCGTGCATGCGCTGCACCCAACAACTTCTCGCTGCCTTCCTCCACCAGCAGCAGCAAGTCCAGCCAGCACACATGCACGTGACACACAGACAAGAAAGAAACCCAATTTGTTTCCTTTCTTTTCCGTTCCCTTTTTTTCAATTCTTTTCTTTTATTTTTCTTCGTCCTCTTCACCTGCGGGCTCCATCCGGATCGTGAACTAGGCTCTGATACCACTTGTTGGGGAATTATTCGTCGAATTCCCGCCGCAACGGAAGCAAAAAATACGCCACACGATCACACACTCAACACACGCCATATAGGAGAAGAAAAACGACAACACAAGAATTTAACGTGGTTCGGCAAAACCGCCTACATCCACGGGAGGAGGAGAATTTCACTATATCAATGAGGAAATACATCGTAGGGGAGAGACGGCTCAATTCGCGGACCACGTCGACGCGGTACTCTCATCCTCATAGACTACATCTATGAAACCCTAACCTCACACATCCGCTCAAAGATATCTCTCACCAATCTCTCTCAACTCGACTCAATTAGAAACAATAGCTAGCACCTCTATTTATACTAATATAGAGGAGGTGGAAAAGCCCACCAAGCCCTAGCCATCACCTCCTCAGAGATCACCTCCTCAGAGGACAAATCAGACGCATCGGGTACACCGATTCGTCTTGCGGAATTCGAGACAAAACCCAACAGTCAGTTCCATGAGAAGACAACATAAAAAACACTAGCAAACTAGGTAAGAGATATCAGTTACCTTCTTCCGAGAAAATGACCTACCTATGGTCTACTTGAATGGTGATAATCAAATCATAGAGTAATGTTTATGATCTCTTCACGACTAAACCAACTGTGGTTGAGGGCAAGTTTATATGCAATACTAGCATTTGAAGGAGTAACACATACATTTTCTAGAACTAGATTGCGATTTCATGCTCTTCTTTTGTAGGGAAGATTTCCTGCTCTTTCAAATATCTAGGACGAATATTATCATATAAAAAAAAGGAGAGGGAGAGGGAGAGGGAGAGAGAGAGAGGGAGAGAGAGAGAGAGAGAGAGAGAGAGGGAGAGAGAGGGAGAGAGAACGCGTAAGAAACACAAAGCCCTTTGATATTGATTTGGCCTGATAGAGACCTTCGCTTGAGGGCCAAACAGAGGAAAAACCGAAGCTATAACAAACTACAATAAGAAAACAAGCTCTTTCTAAATCTGACCCTAGAGGGGCTTGTCGCGTGAGAGCTGACCAAAAACCACCCACCGGGAAATAGAGATTCCGCAGGAGCACCGGAAAAGGAAAGCCACCTAAAGCCAAAAAAGAACAGAGATTGACTAGATAAAACAGGAAGGGAAATTTTTGGGTTGTAGGTCTGGGCAGGCGAAAACAAAAAGCTCCGACATACCACGCCTCACCGTCCTACCTCAACTCGTAAAGGTCCATTCTAGACAGCGCATTAAATATCTCTTTCATGGAAGATATTAACCCTTCAAACCTTATTCAAAGAATTCAGATCATTCAAAGCCGTTCCTATCAGTCTCTTCCTTCATCATCATAGGACACTTTGGAGTTTCAACCAAACCATCAAATGTGTGAATACAGATGCCTTATTTTAAGAAAAATGTGGGTAAGTACAAGGATGACGTTTATTTCGTCCATAATACTTTGTGAGATACCAAATCAATAGTACTTCACCTTTTTATCCAATAATAGCTCTTTTCAACTCTCAAATGTTTCACATATGTATTTGTAAGCAGATCAGATCATAAAAATCCAACCAGCACTAATGCAGCAGCGTGACTACCTGGAAAACCTCGTACTTTTTCAAGGTAAAACACGGAGAATTCTGAAGCTTCTGAAAATATTCATACTAGATATTCATTTTTCAGAAGAAAATATTGGAGGAAGAAAAACAACAAAATATATGAAATCTGGTACATAATCTCCAATATGACTTTTGATGTTTACTACAAACTAATCAATTAGACAACATCAATCAGGAGCAATTTTTTTAGCAATGCCTGAAGTACTATCAGTCATCAAGAAGACAATAAACTAAAACAGCCAAGCGATTGTAGATTGATTTGGAAGCAAAAAAAATAGCTGAAGCTGGGCTCGATTTGAGTTTAATAAAGGAGAAATTGTGAAAAAATATATTTCTGACGGCCACCAAAGTAGTCCCTGGGTGCACCATAAATATCCAGACAGTGTACCATGTTCATAGTACCTTATATTAGTCAAACTACATCATTCTCATTATGAGATTGCAACAAAGGATAGGCAGTAGATAATCTTGATCTACTTGACAACAATTTCAGTCCCGGGTGCCAATCTCGTCTCCAGGCGCTCTCCGACCAATGTTGTGGCTCGGCTAATTTTTGCTCCCCTCTTGTCAAGACCAACAATCATCTTCTTGAGTGATCTTGTGTTGTTTATTACGTACAAGGCAAATCCCAGGTCAAGTTCAGATGCAACAAAGCCGGTCAATTCAACAACCTTGAGGTGTTTGTGTGGACGCTTCAAGTTTCGTACCTCTCTTTCTTTATCAGATTCTTTTAAGTATCTAAACTGCAATGAGCGAAAAAACAAAATATATATATTAGAGCAAATAGACGATAAAAAGAACCATGTGCTTAAGTACATGCAAGCCATCTCTAGCATTCATTTGGCCTAAAGCGAGTAGGATATTTGAGGCCCTCGATATGTTTTTTCACGTGATGTCATATGTGCGCTGGTAACATGTTGAAGTGTTTTAATAACAATATAAAATAATATATTTATATGTGTGTGTATTCGTAAGAAGTTATTTAAAGGATAAGATTTAGAAAAGAGCTCAAAGAGATTTTGATTTTCTATAAATGAATAGATTTAGATACTAGTTTTTCTCCAAAAAAAGGCAAATATTTGAATTTGGTAAATATATATACATGATGGACTGAACTTTTTATTCTCGTATTTCCATTCGTATCATTATTGTTTCACAAATATATGTAACAGAAAATATTAAAAGCTCTACATATACCCCTAATTATTTATATAAAATGAGGTGTGTTTACCATAAAGTGGTTAAAGCAACCGCTTGGGGCCCAAGCAGGGGCAGAAAAATAAAACCCGACCTTTTCCTAATAGGATTACTTACAAGCTTCGACTTACAATTCCAATTTTCACTAAATTCATCCTACAACTCAAGAAAACCCGTGTTGAGCTTAATTTAAGCCGTAGGCTCCACTCTTGGCCACTTTTTTTTATTTTAGTTCATAAGCTAATAGCTAGCCAAAAAACTTGGTGACAAAAAAATACGTAAAGAAAGCTTGAAGTGTTTGGTATAAAAATTAATGCACTGAAATAAGTAAGAACTTTTGTAATTTAGTGGCAATTACTAATATGCCCTTCAGCGTACCGTAGGGAAAGTGAATGAATATCTTAAGTTATTTCTTGAAAAAAAAAGAGTATAACATGGTCCTTTGGTAAAAATGGCTAGGCTTCAAGAGATATTCCAACCTAGCTTCTTCTTTTTTCCCCCAACAACATTTTATATTATAGTAAAACCTTGATAAATGAACACTCTTCGGGCCGGAGAAAATTATTTAATTAGAGAGGTTATTTGTTTATCGAACATTCTATTAGCCTTTTTGTCCTAGTTGGGACCGGAGAAAATTATTCATTTGTCGAGGTTATTCGTTTATTGAATATTCATTTGTCGAGGTTTTACTGTATGGACTAAAAAGATCAAAGGTAAAATAACTTGTATACCAGCTTCACCTGAGCTAGTAGCCCATATGAGCTAAAAGTCATCATAAAATATCGTACTAAACAACTATTCCAAATTAAGGAAGATTGTTTACCTTAACTTTAAGTTCAGTGAGGAATGGAAATGCCTTCAGTAGGAGAGCACATAAGAGGCCACAGAAGATATCAGCACTCAGCATCAATTCCAAATGTTTGAGATTCATTAGCTTGGAAAATTTGGGAAATTTCATAACCTTCTTCATCTGTGCAATGAAACGAAATGAGAATATATAATAATAAATTTCTATTGGATGAGAGAGAGAGAGAGAGAGAGAGAGAGAGAGAGAGAGAGAGAGAGAGAGACCTTAAAACAATCGTACTTCAATGTGAGAGTCTCTAGCTGAGAGAGATGGGTCATATTTTGAGTAACCTTCTTCAAGTCATCAAAGATGAGAAAATGCGCTTTGACAAGGTTTGGTGTTTCGCAGATGATAAGTGTGTCTTGTACTCCACCATAAAATAGCGACGCAAGTTTCACATTTTGGATACAAAGATGTGTCAAATCGCAACAATGTATTTGTAAGACTTTGAGCTTCAAAGATGGGCCAGAGACTGTAAATTTAACTAAACCACTGCAGTCATGTAACACCAACTCCTCAAGACATGGACAGTAAATGGTGAGTAGTGATTCCAGAAATTCACCCGTCACATATACATTTGACAGGCGGAGACATGTCAGCGAATCCACTATCCCCATAACTGGAGCCCTGACAATGTATTTGCCTCCAATATAGGCCAAAGGGCATGCTAAATTGATGCTCAGCCGTTTAACTTTCTTCTGAAATGCAAGGCTTAGCCACGAGTCTATGTCGTTTGAATAGCGTTCTGGATCTATCAGGGACATCCGAATTGTGAAATCATCAATAGTAGCGGCAAGATGTGACTCCAGGATGTGACTAACCCGATGAACAAATTTATGGCACTCAACTTTACATAGGTTTAAGTCGTAGAGAAAGTCATCCCTGTCCTCAAATTCAAAGGCCAGCGACGTGGTGTGTCTCCAGAGATATCGCCATCTTCGACCTAGAACACTGGTTCTCACTGCTTCTTCTGTTTCCAAGCGAGAGAGCAAGGACACGAGAATTTCATCGGGCAAGTAACTGATACGGTCTTCAAGATAGCTGGTCAATCTTTGACGTTTAGAAAATCCAGTGCCCTGTACAGAGACTACCCCATGCCCTGAATCATCACCTCTGTCTGACATTGCCCCAAATCCTGAATTGAGAATATGAGATGAGTATTCTTGCACATAGTCATGAGATCCGTTCCGGTCGCCGTTTTCTTGGGACGGAACGGGGACTTGATCCGGATTCATCGCAGTTTTTACACAACACATGCAAAACATTACAGGACACCGAATTAACAACAGTAATTTTATATTTCAAGAACTTCAATATACAGTTTTTGTTACTTGAAGTATCTTCATCAAATTATTAATAGTGATGCTCCATACCAATATCAGAATATAAATTACTTATTCAAAAGGGCTGATTGACTTGGTACAAAACTACAAAATTACCCATAATAATGAGGAGGGACAAACAAAGGGCATGAGACCATATAAGCAGCGATACCTTTTGATTTTGAAGAATGCATCTGGCTGTTTCCAAACAGAGGACTAGAATTGCTGATTTATAGGTTTAATTGGTCTTCATACGCATCATCCTTCCCTATCTTCTGTCCTAAACAATTGCCGGTTTTCCTTGATTTGATTTGAGTTGGGTTGTCAATCGGACAGGGAGGGAGGGAGAGACAGAGATGGAAAATCAAGAACTGAGTTTGGTTGGGGATGCTAGGGTTTAGTGGCGGTCCTGTGTTTGGTCGAGGGAAGGGGGTGATTTTAAGAGTGTGGGTATTCGGCGTTATTCGTATCGGAATCCATGGAGGAGTTGGTCGGCAGTGATGGAGGTGGTGGGGTTGGGACTTTAGTTGAGGACCGGTTGGTCCCAAATCATCATCAATGACCAATTTCGTGCTTCTGCTTCCAAGAATTCCATTGTGTTTAGGGTGAGTTTGAAAATGCTTCTGCTGATGCGAACACATTTGCTTTTCAACAGCAGAAGCAGTTTTAGTGCGTTTGGTAAAAATAATATTTTTGCTTTTTCGAACCGTTTCTTCCCTAAATGAATTTGTCATATTTTTTTCTATGAAATTAATTAAACTGATTGATCCCTAAAATTTAATTTGCTAACAAAATAATTCAATAGGCTAAGGGCTAGTTTGGGAATGTTGTGCCTTGGCTTAAAGCTGTTGTGAGAAAGCCCCTGTGAGAAAACTGCTGTGAATTCTAGATAAATGTTGTTTCGTAAATTTTACGTAAAAGCTGCTGTGAAATATTGATGTAGTAATTTTACGTTTGGTAAAATTAACTGTGGAATTACTGTGAGAGGGTCAAATGACAAAAATATATGACACGTGTCATCTTCTTACTGTGGACCTCTAAGAAGGCGGGTATGTCGCCGGCAAGGAGGGAGAAAGGGAGGAGAGGCCTCGTCGGATTTCCGCCGCTGACCTTCGGGTCTGGTGGCGGTGGTGGCGCTGCTTTTGTTGCTGCCGCTGCTCTGCTTTTCGCCGGAGAAAAACAGAGAAGGGGAGGGAGAGAGATACAGGTCGGGGAGAGAGAGAGATGGGGGCAGAAGTAGAGAGGAGGCCGAGAGATAGAGGGATGGGTTTGGAGGTGGGGGTGGCGATGGTGATGGTGGAAGTGGTGGAGTCGGCAGTGAGGTGGTGATGGTGTTGTTGCTACCTTGTTTGTTGTCCATGGGGCTGTTCTGTTTTGGCAGAGGGAGGTTGAGAGATTGGGAAGTAGGAGATAGTGGTGATGATGGTGGCTGTAATGGTGGAAATGGTGGTGGTGTTGGTGTTGTTGTAGGTGCTGCTACTGTTTTGTTGTGGCAAGGGGGAAAGAGATTGAGATGGAGGGGGAGGGATGGTGGTGATGGTTTTGTGTTGTTGCCGAGAGGAAGAAGGAAGATGATGAAGGTGAAGTTCACACTTGGATATCTCTGAAGGATTTCCTTGCGCACTTTGGTATCACTGACTTATTTCTATTAGTTGGGTAGCTTGGATGTGTTGCTAGAGACCGCTCCATGTGAGTAATAAGTTACTACCAACTAAGTAGAAAACCTATGGGGTCACACACCGGATGGATTAAAATGGATATAGGTATTAATTAGTTGGACTAGTTAATAAAATGATCATAACGCGACCACCACAAATTTAGTAGGACTAATTTGCAAGTGGGCTAATCCATGTAAGGACATGATTAATATTGGGGCTTTTATGTAGTTAATAAAGAGTTATGACTATATAAAGGAACTCTAGCTTGTTATTTCTCTAAGTGAGTCATTATTGATAGAACATAACAAAGCAAGAGAGAGAGAGAAGACAATGAGGTTCGCCCCCCTTGCCCATCCGCCCCTTGGAGTCGTCAGCCTCCCTTTGGCCGCGCCTCCTCCTCGGTTCGCGTAATCTTCTTCCTCCTTCTTCCGTTGCTAGCACACCGCGGTGAGAAGGAATCCAATCAAGAATCCAAGGTGTGGATATTCATAGAGAAGAAGACACTATTCTTCTTGTGATCTCCCAAACCAAGTTACATATCTTCTATACTCTTATCATGTTATGATAGCTCTTCTTGTGATCCTTGGTGGGCTTTGAGTATGGAATTTTTTGTTATTTCACTGCGTTACCTACGTCAAAAACCAAAATGAGCGCGTTTCCTTGGAGAAGGAAGGTTCCTAAGAGGATGTGGATTTGTCCCTATCACCTCCTAAATTCCATTACAAGTCAAGTGAAATGATGGAAGTTCATGAACAAAAGGTTGTGGTGGCTGACCTTAACCAGCCACAGGACAAATGTTAATTCTAAGCTGGAATGTGCAGGGTTTGGGAAACACCCTCACATTCCAGAGATTAAAAGGGTTGGTGACAACCCAGTTTCCTAGTGTGGTATTTATTTCAAAAACCAAAAACAATAAAAGCAAGGTTAGAAGTATGCAGAGAAGGTTGAGAATCCCCAATGGTTTTTTAGTGGAACCAAATGGGAATTCTGGTGGTTTAGCTTTGTGGTGGCTAAATGGAATAAATTTAGAAGTCATTTGGCATTCTTTAAATGCTATTGTTGCTAGAATTAAGATGAGGAAGGATGAATGGGAAATTTGGGTGTTTGTGTATGCTCCTTCCAGCTACAAGAAGAGGGGTATTCTTTGGCAAACATAAAGGGATTGGCAGAAGACTTTGTGAACCCTTGAGTGTTGGTGGGAGACTGCAATGATATCTCCAAAGAACAAGACAAGTGGGGAGGCACAAAAGCTCAATCCTGGAGGATGAGAAGATTTAACAGTTTTTATTTCAGAGTGTGAACTTATGGAGCTTGATTTCACAAGGCATGGTCTATTCCTGGAATAATAGAAGGGAAGGTAGAGAAGTTAGAGAAATGCTTGACATAGTCTTCTTCAGCTCTGATTGAGGCTTGAAAAATCCAAGGGCTCTAATCAGAAGAGAGGCTATCATAGCATCTAATCACTCCCCCATGATGATGAACACTAACCCTGACATAAAGAATAGAGTAGCAAGTTTCAAGTTTGATAAAAACTGGAAGGATGTGGTAAGATGCATGATTGTATTCGGAAGAGTTGGGTTGTAGAGGTGAATGGCAGTCACATAAAAATGTTGTTAAAAAAAATTCTTATGTAAAGAAGAATTAAGGAAGTGGAAGAAGCTGAATGCTATTAATTTCAAGAAACAAGTTGCAGTCTTGGAAGAAAGGCTGTTGGAAATTCAAAATCAAGAGCCTTCTGTAACTAACTGGAAGCTGCTAGAGGAGTTGAAGATTCAGATTAAAGATGCCTGGGATAAAGAGAACATATATTGGAGACAAAAATCTAGCGTAAGCTATCTTAAAGCAGGTGATAGAAATACCAAGTTTTTCTACCTTTCTACTTTGCAATGAAGACATAGAAATATCATTAACGAAATGAAAGATGTGGAGGGTAATTGGGTGACTGAAGAGGAAAAGATTCCTCAGATGTATAAGGACTTCTATAAAGAGTTGTTTACAACTAAAGGTGTTAGAAATTGGGGTGCCTGTTTGCAGATTGTTCCTTCTTTAATCACTGAAGAGGATAATGGAAGGTTGCTGAAGAGCCCCACTGAAAAAGAGATCAAAAGATTTTTTTTTAGATTTGACCCTGGGAAAGCTCCAGGTTTTGATGGTTTGACTGGGGTTTTCTATCAATCTAATTGGCAAACTGTTAAAGAGGGCATTGTTGAAGCAATTAAAGATTTCATTTCTTCTGGGAATCTGAATAGAAGCTTAAACAAGACTGTCATCTCTCTGATTCATAAGGTGTAACACCCAGAGCAGCTAAGTCAATTCAGACCTATAGCATTATGTACTTTCCTCTACAAAGCGATTGCTAAATTATTAGCAAGCAGACTTGAAGAAGTGCTTCCAGAGATTATTTCTCAGAAGCAATCTGCTTTTATGCCAGGGCGATTGATTCAGGATAACATCATCATTTCTCAAGAAAGCTTTCATTTCATATCTCACAAGAAGAAGGGGGTAAAGGTAGTCTTTCCCTAAAGCTTGACTTAAACAAAGCTTATGACAGATCTGAGTGTGATTTTTTGGACGAGGTGTTAAAGATGTTTGGGTTTGATCATAAGTGGGTGAATCTTGTTATGCAGTGTGTGAGCACAGTGTCAACCACTATCAAGATTAATGGTAGTATTGGTGATTACTTCCAAACTCAGAGAGGACTGAGAAAAGGGAATCCTATCTCCCCCTATCTCTTTGTCATTATTATGGAGGTTTTATATTTGAAGTTGAAGAAGTATAGAGAGGAAGGTTTATTGAGAGGTGCGCCTATTGCTAAGAAAAAGGTCTGGATCAACAACTTGTTTTTTTGTAGATGACTCTCTTATTTTTTTAGAATCTAAGAAGGAAGAGGTCAACATGTTCTTTGAGGTTATGAAGGATTTTAGTGAAGCTTCTGGTATGGAGATAAACCTAAACAAGTCAGGTATTCTTTTCTCTCCAAATACTAGGTATTTATGTGTTAAGGAGATTACAGAGTTATGTAAGATTCTAGTTTTAGATAAAAGATGAAGTACTTAGGTTTACCAGCCTTCTGGGGTAGATCCAAAGCTGGCCTATATTATTGATAGAATCATTGATCTTCTTCAAGGTTGTAGAAAAAGAAATCTTTCTGAAGCAGGAAGGCAAATTATTTTGAAAGCTAAATCATATGTTGTGCCAAGTTATGCCATGTCTTTCATTGCTTTCCAAAAGCAATCTGCAACAAAATTGCTCAGGGTATAAGGAAATTTTGGTGGGATGCATGTCATTCTGATAAGAAAATGCATTGGTTGAAGTGGGACTTAGTTTCTAAAAGTAACGTGGAGGCGCATAGGCTTTAGACACATTCAAAGCTTTAATATCTCCCCATTAACAAAACAGTGTTGGAGAACTGAAAAGAAGCATAATTCTTTGTTAGCAAGAGTTACGAAATCAAAACACTTTCCCCAAGGCATTTTGTGGAATGCAAAGAAAGGGCATAACCCCTCATGAGTTTGGAACAACCTTCTTGAAAGGAGAGCTCTTCTTCAAGATCATGCGACATGGGTGGTAGGAAATGGAAAAAGCATAAATGTGTCCAAGTATAGGTGGGTTCTTCATTGAAGCACAAGAAGATTGAGCTCAACCCCAGAATTGATAAGGATCTCCAAGTGTCTGAGCTCATTAATGTTAATACTAGAAGGTGGAAAGTTTCAATCCTTAAAAAAATATTTTCAACAGTGGAGTGTGAGGCTATCATGGCTACCCATATTTATTGGTTTGGAAATGATGATACGGTGGTGTGGCCTTTGGAAAAGAATGGTGACTCTCTGTGGGTTTAGGTACAAAAGTAGCCTATGAAGACTTCCAAAAATTGGAGAAGAAGAGTATTGTGTTTCCAAATAGAGCTTCCTCTTCTCATTTTTTCTCAAAAAGAATATTGGAAGAGGGTTTGGAATTCTAATCTTCCTCCTAAGTTGTCTCATTTCTGGTGGAGACTGAGTCATGATTCCTTAGGAACTCAGACTTAAATGGTAAAAAGGAAATGTTCTTTTGATGGCAACTGTAAAATTTGTGAGTTGGATGTGGAGACAGTGGAGCACTGTCTTTTTCAATGCCAGTGGACAAAACCAAGTTGGTGCACAATGGGGTTAATGACCTCTGAAATGTGTTCAAATATTGGAAGTGTCAAAAGGTGGTTGAGTGTTTTTATAGAGAAGGTGGATTCAAATGAGATCTCAGAATGCTGTGTGTGGAAGTGTCTATTGTGCAGCTGGATGATATGGAAGACAAGGTGCAAAGCAATCTTCGAAGGTATAGCTCCAAATCCTAAACAGGTAGCTGATTCTTGTTATAGACAATGGACTGAGCTCTTCATGCTAGTTCAAGAGAAAGAAAAAATGAGGAAAAATGCCAGGAGTGCTAGACATCAGTGTAGAAATGTAGATTCAAAGTGGAAAGCTCCTGTTCTTAAAATGCAACATGGATGCAGGATGGAATGAGAATTCAAAAAAGGCCCACCTGAGTTGGTTGCTCAGAAATAATGAAGGTGAGCTGTTAGATTGGGGGTGGAGTTCTGAGTTTGCCCCTTCTGCACTATACGGTGAAACTCTAGCAGCAAGACTTGCTATTTGGAAGGTTCAAGCTTGGAAAGGAATTGATATCACCTTTGAAAGTGATCGTAAAGAAATGGTGGAAGCAGTCCATAATGGTGGAAATTGGGAGCTGGTGAGTTTGATGGTGGATATTAGACAAGGATTAAAGGAATTGAATGCTGCTATTGTCTGGGTTCCAAGATCTCAAAACACGGCTGCAGATGAAGTTTTTAAGTTAGCAAAAGAGGATAATCAGTTTAGATTAGCCCCCCCGAGTTTTTTGCTGCAATTTTGACTGATAAGTGTAATATGGTTAGTGAGGTGTGAATGAAAATTTTGGTGGGAAAAAAAGTATTTATTCGACCTTGGAGATGAAAGTCTATCCATTCCACATTTTCGCCCCGATTCAGGTTCACTCTGGATTTCATTGAAGGGGCACATCCCGTTTTGAAGTAACCCTACCAACCCCAAGGTTCTATTAAGTAATATGAAACTTTGGAAATAATGTACTTTGGTTGGCGAGACATGCTTTCTCATTTTCTTTAACCGATGAATAAGTTTTCTCGTTTGTACATGTCTTCATTTTGTATAGATTTTAAGTGGAGCTGTTTGCTTTCCGTGTAGGCTTCCTCAGAGTGAAACTACTGAACAACCAAAAGACAAGGTGGTGATGATAGATGATGATGATGAAATTACAGGGGACAATAGTATATCTTTTTTGTACTTCCTTGGGGTGTAGTGGAGAAAATTGCAAAATGTTTAGGTGGTGATGATAGTTAGAGTTTGATTTCCCGACCATGGACCTGTTTGGGTAAGAGGAAGTAGGGAGAAAGAAAAAGTAAAAAAATTGATATAATCGGCCAAACCTCTCCAAACCCAAAAAATCCGGACTTCCGCCCAGAAATTCGGATTTCCGGATTTTCAACCAGAATTCCAGTTTTCTTTCGTGGCAGAAATCCTGATTTTTTTTGGGGAAATTTTGGACCTTTTAATGTAATTTCCAACTTTTTTATGCAAATGTGTGCTAGTTCAGTGGTAGAGAGTTTGAACACTCTTGCATGAGATTTCGAGTTCGAACATGAACCTCACTATCTCAGAAAAAAATAACTTTTTACCAATAATCTACCACCAAACAACCCCAATGTCGTTTCCGTCTTAATTCAACTAGTACTATGCATTACCTGTTCCTCGTGTCCCTTGGTGATCAAGGACATGATAGATGTAATTTTTTTCGCTAACGCGCTTTGACAAGGTTTGGTGTTTCGCGGATGATAAGTGTTTCTTCTACTCCATATAATAGCGACAAAAAACTTACATTTGGATATATGTGTCAAATTGCGACAACGTAATCGTACAATTTTGAGCTTCAAAGATGGGCCAGAGACTGTAAAGTTAACTAAACCACTGCAGTGATGTACCACCAACTCCTCAAGACATGGATAGTAAATGGTGAGTAGTGATTCCAGAAATTCACCCAACATATCCACATGTTTCTCAAAACTTTCTTTTATAGAAATCCACTATATGTCTTTCCTCCTGAAGCGCATTAGTCCTCCAAGGGCCTTTGCAACTAAAAGAAAACCCCCACACTGCTTCACTATTTCATTTCCAATAGCCACGAGATCTAGACGGTCGTTGTCTCTATCGAGTCCAAATGTCGTCATATATAAATGATAAGAGGCCGTGAGCTTGATGAATTAATTCGCATGATGGAGGCAACCTTCTCACTACGAGTAGTTACCACATGTAAGTACGCACCAGGAGAGCAGCATGCTACTGCATTCAGTAAACACCTCGTGCACATTGAAAATTTTGAGAAAATATGAAGCCAGATTTTAAGATCATAATGAGAATTGACCCTCTCATCATTGAAGGCTACCTGGGCAAGTGTGGTATTCTCGACCTCACCCATTCCAACTATAGATAGCGCAAACAGAAATTTCCCCCCAACACTTGAGCAAGTGCGGTCGCCATCCTCAGTTTAATACCTTCACAATCTGCTCTCTACAACTTCTGCAGTCCATGTAAAAAACCATGACGATTCCAAGGCGGAGCCTAAAGGTTCTCTCCAGTTGTTTGGGGCTGGACAGCTTCAAGGTGGGTGGAGCAGTGGTGATGCATTCCCTTAGTAGTAGGCCGCACTGCATCAAAGAAAGAGTGACAAATTTAGAGATCCCAAACTAGAGCAGCTTGAAATTATAATCCAGCCAAAAGGGGCTACACGCAAACTCAGAGCGCACAAAGAAAATAGTAAGCATATTTTGGCTCATGAAAATGTTGCATGTGCATAAATAAATAAATAAATAAATAAATAAATAAATAAGCCAGACAGTACCTTGGGAAGAAATGAAGGAACGAGTCCTTGCTTATCCTTCTCAATTAGCAAATCCTTGATGGAAACCCATAGGAAGATGATAATAACAATTTAACCTCGGAGCAGGCAAGACACTACATTCGCTCTGCAGTTGGTAATTTCCACACATCACTTTCTCTTATGGAAACCCACTCCTTCTCTTCCCTCGTTTAGAATCCTCCAAACGCTTTTGCAGCTAAAGGAACACCACACCACACTTATTTCACTTATCATTTTCCCGATTGATAGCCACAACGATGTCAGGACATTCTTCACTATGAAGTCCTAAGGCATGTACTTGTCGGAACAACAACCAGAAATCGTCTTTACATAGAAATGACAACAAAATGAGTTGGGAGAGTTCTTACAACTGAGGCGATCTTCTCACTGCGAGTCATTACCGTTATGCAAGCATAATTTGACCCGCATGCTAGTAGTACATCCTTCAACTAGTCCCCCACTCCCACTGACCTTCATTCCATGCATTATCCAACACGAGCAAGTATATTGTTTCATGAACAGGATTTCTCGGATTTTCATATGCAGAAAATCAAGGCTGAGGACTTCATATGCATGGTTTCTTGGAAGTGAGAATTGACCGTCTCTTCATTGAAGACCATGCATCTGGGCAAGTATGAGCTTTCCAAGCCCACCCTGAAGGTGTCAAGAACTTAGCACTCAAGGCCAAAGAGAATGAGACAGAAGTTTCTGCAACATCACCATATATCCAGCTACGGTCAGCATTTCCAAAAACACCTCCAGCCCAGGTAGAGATGAGCTGGTTTCATGGCTGCTGCAATCAGCAAATTTAAGGCTCTTTCTATGATCATATGAGTGGAACGTCATTCTTTCATCAGCAATTGCATTGATCTCCTGAAATATATCTTCCAGCCGATTCTCAATTTTATGACGGAATTTCACAAACTTATGGCAGAAGTCTGTACTCCAGTTAAAGAGAATTTTGGCCTTGTTCGGAACCACGTAAGCTGCATCTTTGAGGTTCTGGAACCAGTTCTGGGTTGGCTTTGCTTAGAGAGTGCTTGCAAGCTTCCTCGTCAACCCCCAAAAGCAATTCCACCTCCTTTGAATCAAGGTGTTCAGATTTGAAACTGCAAACAAAATAGCCGAAACATCCATGACGGTGAGAATTATGCATGTACTAAGATTTCGGATTCAAGAGCAACTTAAACATGCAAACATTCATACTATGATTAGAACGTTTGACTTCAGAATATTTGATAATTTAAAAAAAAAAAAAAACTATAATATGATTTTTTATCTTCCTAGCAGTAGTACCATCTTCTTATATTAGTATTAAAAAGTACTTCCAAGTAAAAGAAGAACCAGAAATTGAGAAAATGCATTGAGCCGTTGTACAAAAGGATATATACAATTCCATTGCCTAACACTACAGAGGCAACTTGCTGGCCTCCCTCAAACTGAGCCAGTGTGACTGAAACTTCTGCACAGATGAATATGAAACAAGATGGAAAATAAAGGAGTATAATCCTGAAACTTCAATAGAGATAGGTAGAGGTTTAATGAAATAAAGGAGCACATCCTGACCCGTGTAGGAACATGCACGATTAGTAAATGATCAACTGCCAGTTGTTCTCTAATCATATAAAATCTAATTATATATCTCACTATCTCAAATAAAACATTGGATTTTAACGGGGGTTGAACAATTAGCTGACACGTCATCATATAGAAGCAGTTGTGCATGAAACACCAAATTCTTTCAAAGTAAATAAAGCTTCACTTGAGTTTGCTCTAGCGGAGGGCAATCATATATAATCTGAGTCAATAAAGAGGTTGTGGAGACAGCGTTATTTCTTAGAGCCCCACGATATCATATTGTCTCCAAAGAAGAGCTTCCTTGCTCTTCTATTATCGAAATGAAAAAGAAAAAAAAATGCAGGGTGGATGAATAAAATGAGGAAACTGCATAAACATAATAACATGTTGAGTAGTACTCTTGTATCTGAGTATGTGTAGTGGAATTCAATCAGAATGCCAATATATAACACCCGGGCCTGTTATATATGCAACATAAAGTCAAAAAGAGTGCTCCGTAAATTTAGAATGAGTACAGTGAGTGCCCTCTGAATTAGAATTTCCAGAAACAGGGATGCCAGTAGTATATAACCTAGGGGGGCCTGTTAACGAACAGAGCTGCCCAAGAGTCTCTCAAGAGCTGGCTCGGTCAAAACTCTGTTGTAGTGCTAAAGAATCCTAACGTGTCAAACTCGGCACATAAATTCTGGGGCTCGACCATTTTGTTTGATACAAGTAAAGATCATGTGTAGATGTACACACAAGCGCTCTAGAGTTCAACGAGCTTACACAGCTCCACATCACACCACATAAACATGAGCTGAATGTTATACTCAAAACTTTAGAAAACATGCAAGTCTCAGGTAATATACGACTCGACTTTTACACCCATTAACTAATAACACATGAAAGATCAAGACTTGTTTTGTACCGAGTTACTGAGCTGAAACAGAACCAAGAATAGCTTGCTACAGACATTATTAGACTCAATAGATAAGATTAGATGGATGTAGAATCCCATGACTTATACCAAGATGGGGGATTGGTACACCGCAACTTTGCGAGGTATATCATCTAAGTGTGTGTGCCCATGAGCAATATAACGATGACAGATAATCATTTTCCCTATATTGGTTAGGCCCAAATCTTCCTTTGGGACGCAATGCTTTCAACTTTCAAGTGGTTCTGACCATATTATAGAGAAGTAGAAAAGAATATGAATCAGAATGAGTATAAATGTAATTCTCCACATTCAAACGTAAGAGTAGTACTGCAAATCAGTCACATCACAAGAGACAGCTGCTAAGTGGAATAAAATAGATAACAAACTATTTTTTTTTCTGGAAGTACCTCCAAACGATGCCTTGAAAACCATGGTTGACACACAGTTCCTGCAACATTTTGCTAATACATCACTTAACATTACGAAATCCAGAAACATATCAGTCAGTTCCATGAGAAGACAACATAAAAAACACTAGCAAACTAGGTAAGAGATATCAGTTACCTTCTTCCGAGAAAATGACGTACCTATGGTCTACTTGAATGGTGATAATCAAATCATAGAGTAATGTTTATGATCTCTTCACGACTAAACCAACTGTGGTTGAGGGCAAGTTTATATGCAATACTAGCATTTGAAGGAGTAACACATACATTTTCTAGAACTAGATTGCGATTTCATGCTCTTCTTTTGTAGGGAAGATTTCCTGCTCTTTCAAATATCTAGGACGAATTTTATCACATAAAAAAAGGGAGAGAGAGAGAGAGAGAGAGAGAGAGAGAGAGAGGGAGAGAGAACGCGTAAGAAACACAAAGCCCTTTGATATTGATTTGGCCTGATAGAGACCTTCGCTTGAGGGCCAAACAGAGGAAAAACCGAAGCTATAACAAACTACAATAAGAAAACAAGCTCTTTCTAAATCTGACCCTAGAGGGGCTTGTCGCGTGAGAGCTGACCAAAAACCACCCACCGGGAAATTGAGATTCCGCAAGAGCACCGGAAAAGGAAAGCCACCTAAAGCCAAAAAAGAACAGAGATTGACTAAATAAAACAGGAAGGGAAATTTTTGGGTTGTAGGTCTGGGCAGGCGAAAACAAAAAGCTCCGACGTACCACGCCTCACCGTCCTACCTCAACTCGTAAAGGTCCATTCTATACAGCGCATTAAATATCTCTTTCATGGAAGATATTAACCCTTCAAACCTTTTTCAAAGAATTCAGATCATTCACAGCCGTTCCTATCAGTCTCTTCCTTCATCATCATAGGACACTTTGGAGTTTCAACCAAACCATCAAATGTGTGAATACAGATGCCTTACTTTAAGAAAAATGTGGGAAGTATAAGGATGACGTTTATTTCGTCCATAATACTTTGTGAGATACCAAATCAATAGTACTTCACCTTTTTATCCAATAATAGCTCTTCTTTAACTCTCAAATGTTTCACATATGTATTTGTAAGCAGATCAGATCATAAAAATCCAACCAGCACTAATGCAGCAGCGTGGCTAACCTGGAAAACCTCGTACTTTTTCATGGTAAAACACGGAGAATTCTGAAGCTTCTGAAAATATTCATACTAGATATTCATTTTTCAGAAGAAAATATTGGAGGAAGAAAAACAACAAAATATATGAAATCTGGTACATAATCTCCAATATGACTTTTGATGTTTTACTACAAACTAATCAATTAGACATCAATCAGGAGCAATTTTTTTTGCAATGCCTGAAGTACTATCAGTCATCAAGAAGACAATAGACTAAAACAGCCAAGCGATTGTAGATTGGTTTGGAAGCGAAAAAAATAGCTGAAGCTGGGCTCGATTTGAGTTTAATAAAGGAGAAATTGTGAAAAAATATATTTCTGACGGCCACCAAAGTAGTCCCTGGGTGCACCATAAATATCCAGACAGTGTACCATGTTCATAGTACCTTAAATTAGTCAAACTACATCATCCTCATTACGAGATTGCAACAAAGGATAGGCAGTAGATAATCTTGATCTACTTGACAACAATTTGAGTCCCGGGTGCCAATCTCATCTCCAGGCACTCTCCGACCAATGTTGTGGCTCGGCTTATTTTTGCTCCCCTCTTGTCAAGACCAACGATCATCTTCTTGAGTGATTTTGTGTTGTTTATTACGTACAAGGCAAATCCCAGGTCAAGTTCAGATGCAACAAAGCCGGTCAATTCAACAACCTTGAGGTGTTTGTGTGGACGCTTCAGGTTTCGTACCTCTCTTTCTTTATCAGATTCTTTTAGGTATCTAAACTGCAATGGCGAAAAACAAAATATATATATTAGAGCAAATAATGATAAAAAAGAACCATGTGCTTAAGTACATGCAAGCCATCTCTAGCATTCATTTGGCCTAAAGCGAGTAGGATATTTGAGGCCCTCGAGATGTTTATTCACGTGATGTCATATGTGCGCTGGTAACATGTTGAAGTGTTTTAATACCAATATAAAATAATATATTTATATGTGTGTGTATTCGTAAGAAGTTATTTAAAGGATATGATTTAGAAAAGAGCTTAAAGAGATTTTGATTTTCTATAGATGAATAGATTTAGATACTAGTTAATCAATAAAAAAAGCAAATATTTCTCCAAAGAAAAGGCAAATATTTGAATTTGGTAAATATACATGATAATGGACTGAACTTTTTATTCTAGTATTTCCATTAGTATCATTATTGTTACACAAATATATGTAACAGAAAATATTAAAAGCTCTACAAATCCCCCTAAGTATTTATATAAAATGAGGCGTGTTTACCATAAAGTGGTTAAAGCAACCGCTTGGGGCCGAAGCAGGGGCGGAAAAATAAAGCCCGACCTTTTTCTAATAGGATTAATTATAAGCTTCGACTTACAATTCCATTTTTCACTAAATTCATCCTACAACTCAAGAAAACCCGTGTTGAGCTGAATTTAAGCAGTAGGCTCCACTCCTGGCAGTGTCCTTCCGTCAGTTTCGAGACCATACTCCCCCCCCCCCCCCCCCCACACACACACACACACACACCGAACCCAAGTCTTTACTAGCTTTTTTTTCCCTATCATCCCACTTTTTTGCTTTTAGCTTAATAAAATAAGCTAATAGCTAGCCAAAAAAACTTGGTGACAAAAAAATATGTAAAGAAAGCTTGAAGTGTTCGGTATAAAAATTAATGCACTGAAATAAGTAAACACTTTGGTAATATAGTGGCAATTACTAATATGCCCTTCAGCGTACCATAGGGAAAGTGAACGAATATCTCAAGTTATTTCTTGATAAGATAAGAGCTACGTTACCCGGACTCTTCTAAATCGCGACCGTACCCGTGTCGATACGATCTGACATGGGTGTGGGTATGGGATGTGTGGCGGGTGTGGCTGGATTCCTCCGGACACTTTGACTACGGGACGCTTACTCAAAACACTGAACTGGGCCAAGGGTTTAGTAATATTTCAGTTATTTTCAGCAGACTTTCAAAAGAAGAATCAGTTTTTGCACTAAATTTCAATATATTCCTTGTAGTGCAGCTATATAACAGTTTCATACACCAAAAAATGCCTAAACATATGGCGATTTTGTATTTTCTGCATTCTCATGTATGTCATTTTAAAAATATTATTTTGAAACAATCATTTTTCTACCATATCCCCGCACCCGTGTCCGAAAGCTGGATACTTTTTAGCCGAGTCAACGTATCCTACTTTTAAATAAATTTGCGAATCCGATCTCCGGATCCGTATCAGATCCGATACCCGCACCCAAGTCCGTGTAACATAGGATAAGAGTATAATATGGTCCTTTGGTAAAAATGGCTAGGCTTCAAGAGTATTCTAACCTAGCTTTTTCTTTTTTCCCCCAACAACATTTTATATTATAGTAAAACCTTGATAAATGAACACTCTTTGGGCCGGAGAAAATTATTTAATTAGCGAGGTTATTCGTTTATCAAACATTTTATTAGCCTTTTTGTCCTAGTTGGGAGTTGGGACAGGGGAAAATTATTCATTTGTCGAGGTTATTCGTGTATTGAATAATCATTTGTCGAGGTTTTACTGTATGGACTAAAAAGATCAAAGGTAAAATAACTTGTATACCAGCTTCACCTTAGCTAGTAGCCCATATGAGCTCTAAGTCATCAAAAAATGTCATACTAAACACCAATTCCAAATTAAGGAAGATTGTTTACCTCAACTTTAAGTTCAGTGAGGAATGGAAATGCCTTCAGTAGGAGAGCACAAAAGCGGCCACAGAAGACTTTAGCAGTCAGCCCCAATTCCAAATGTTTGAGATTCATTAGCTTGGAAAATTTGGGAAATTTTGTAACCTTCCTCTGTGCAATGAAACAAGATGAAATTAGTAAATAACAGTAAATTTCTATTGGATGAGAGAGAGAGAGAGAGAGAGTAACCTTAAAACTATGGTAGTCTAATGTGAGAGTCTCTAGCTGAGAGAGATGGGCCATATTTTGAGTGACCTTCTCCAAGTCATCAAAGATGAGAAAATGCGCTTTGACAAGGTTTTGTGTGTCGCGGATGACAAGTGTATCTTCTACTCCAGCATAAAATAGAGACGCTAGATTTACATTTTGGATATAAAGATGTGTCAAACGGCTACAACGCAATTGTAAAACCTTGAGCTTCAAAGATGGGCCGGAGACTGTAAAGTTAACTAAACCACTGCAGTCGTTCACCACCAACTCCTCAAGACATGGACAGTAAATGGTGAGTAGGGATTCCAGAAATTCAGCCGTCACATATACATTTGACAGGCGGAGACATGTCAACGAATCCACTATCCCCATAACTGGAGGCCTGACAATGTATTTGCCTCCCATAAAGGCCAAAGGGCATCCTAAATTAATGCTCAGCTATTTAACTTTCTTCTGAAATGCAAGGCTTAGCCACGAGTCTATGTCTTTTGAATAGCGTTCTGGATCAATCAGGTACATCCGAATTGTGAAATCATCTATAGTAGCGGCAAGATGTGACTCCAGGATGTGACTAACCCGATGAACAAATTTATGGCATTCAACTTCACATAGGTTTAAGTCGACGAGAAAGCTGTCCCTTTCGATAAATTCAAAGGCCAGCGACGTGGTGTGTCTCCACAAATATCGCCATCTTCGACCTAGAACACTGGTCCTCACTGCTTCTTCTATTTCCAACCGAGAGAGCAAGGACACGAGAATTTCGTCGGGCAAGTAACTGATACGGTCTTCAAGATAGCTGGCCAATCTTTGACGTTTAGAAAATCCAGTGCCCTGTACAGAGACTACCCCATTCCCTGAATCATCACCTCTCTCTGACATTGCCCCAAATCCTGAATTGAGAATATGAGATGAGTATTCTTGCACATAGTTATGAGATCCGTTCCGGTCGCCGTTTCCTTGGGACGGAACGGGGACTCGATCCGGATTCATCGCAGTTTTTACACAATACATGCAAAACATTACAGGACACCGGATTAACAACAGTGATTTTATATTTCAAGAACATCAATATACAGTTTTTGTTACTTGAAGTATCTTCATCAAATCCACAATAGTGATGCTCCATACCAATATCAGAATATAAATTACTTATTCAAAAGGGCTGATTGACTTGGTACAAACAAAGGCAACTACCAAATAATAAGGTAAGGAGGGACAAACAAAGGGCATGAGAACATATAAGCAGCGATACCTTCTGCTTTTGAAGAATGCAACTGGCTGTTTCCAAAGAGAGAGGAGGACATTTATAATAAGTTTAATTGTTCTTCATACGCATCATCCTTCCGTCTCTTCTGTCCTAAACAATTGCTGAGTTCCGGTTGGGTTTTCTTTGATGTGAGGTGGGTTCTCAAACGGACGGAGAGGGAGAGAGAGAGAGAGGATGTTGGACAGAGATGGAAAATCAAGAACTGAGCTTGGTTCGGGATGCTAGGGTTGGTGATGGAGAGAAGAGCCACCGGTTTATTGGCGGTTCTGTGTTTGGTCGAGGGAAGGGGGTGATTTAAGTGCTTGTTTGGTTCGCGATTTTAATCTCAAATCTGCCAAAAAATTTAATCTCGTTTGTTTCGTAGATTTTTTGAGTCAGATTATAATTTAAGTTGGTTAATAATCTGCAGATTATATAATCTCCGATTTTGGAGATTTTTTAGGTATAGTGTCTGAAATACCATACTCTACCATCTCTTTAATGCATGAATTGTTAATTTGTGCAAACGCATAACATTTTAGACGTATCATAAGTTCAAATAATGACAACTTTTTTAAATTTGATAGTAAAAGCTGCAAGTTTTGCCAAATGCAATTAAATTTTAATTCAAGATGTTCAGTGCATGTCAAACAATTTTCAGATTATAATTTCAGCCAGGTTATTCACTCCAGATTATTTTCATCAGATTATTGAGATTTTAAGCTGGAACCAAACATGCTCTAAGAGTGTGGCTATTCGGCGTTGTTTAAGTATCGCAATCCATGGAGGATTTGGTCGGCAGTGATGGAGGCGGCGGAGAATTGGTACTAAAACCTTGTACGAAATAGCTATTTGTTTTATAACCTTGCCCCAATTTAAAATTGGACATCTAACTTCCATTTGTGAGAGGCAAAAGTTATTTGTCTTTTTTTGGAAAGTTAGATCTCCAATTTCGAATTCGGGTGAGATTAGACGACCAATTGTCCCTGGAGGCGGTGGGGTTGGGACTTTAGGTTGAGGGCCGGTTGGTCCCAAAATCAGCAATTCTGCTTCCAAGAATTCCTTCTTTTTTTTATTTTCTTTTTTTTTTTGGCAAACACTTCGAAGAATTCCATTGTGTTTAGCCCATAGTTCAGGATACCGTTCCGGTCTCCGTTCCGTTTTGCTCTTGGGAACGGAACGGTCCCGGATCCGGACGGAATGGTGATCCATTCCAAATTTACCGCACTTTACACACACACACACACACACACACACACACACACAGGCGCGCGCGACATTTATTTAAAAGAACACATACGCAATATTTCTGATACCCATAACATCGCAATACAAATTGCTACAAAATAAACGCAAGTCTAAGAAAATTACACAAATAAACACAAATCCTAGAACATTACACATAAACACAAGTCCAAGAACATAAATAAAGTCAAGTACAAGATTAACGACAAGTCTTTGACGTTCACCAAACAAACTAACCAAAGTCTCAATGACAACATAATAAATTCAAGATTACATCAATCTTGTCAATCTTCAACATACTCATAAGGATCTTGTGTGCCACCAAACACGTTTGTAGTGTCCACAAATGGAGGGAGCTCAACATTTTCAGCAACTTCATCAACGTTCAACTCGTCATCATCCAATCTGAAGGCTTCAAAGGGCTCATCAATAGTCTCCCATCCTAGATCATCTTCAAGCGTTCCTCCATCAAGAAGTGGAGGTTCTTCCCACACCCATTCTCCCATAACATCAATTGCGTCAATACTAATAGGGTCAAGGGCTACTTTAGTTCGACGAATGTTCCTGAAAAAAATATATTAAGCATTATGTAACTTTCTAAAGACATATTAGCTAAAAAAATTACATTGCAATAAATATATACATTTCACGAAGTTTCAAGGTGTAACGAACAAAGACAAGATCATTGAGACGTTTGTGTTCTAGCCTATTACGCCTCTTAGACTGAATGAACTCAAACATGCTCCAATTCCGCTCACATCCCGATGAACTACAACACTGGCTTAAAAACTCGAACATCAAAGGTTTGAAGCTCGGGACAACCATTTCCAAACTAATGCCATCATTGAACTACAAAAAATATAACAACGCATAGAGAAAAATTATAACAATGTAAAAATATAAAATCACAAAGAAAAGAATTACAATAATGCAAAGTAAAATTTACCTTGAGAACAAAGAACAAATTTCTGCTGTATTCAACAGAGAACAACAACAAGAACAGAGACTATGGTCTGTTGTATTCAAAGAATCAAATTTATGAAGCAGCAACAGAGAACAAAGAATCAAGTTTCTGCTGTATTCAAACACAAACAGCAGAAGAAGAAGAAGAAGAAGAAGAAGAAGAAGAAGAAGAAGAAGAAGAAGAAGAAGAAGAAGAAGAAGAAGAAGAAGAAGAAGAAGAAGAAGAAGAAGAAGAAGAAGAAGAAGAAGAAGAAGAAGAACAACAACAACAACAAACAACAACAGCAACAGCAACAGCAACAGCAACAACAACAACAACAACAACAACAACAACAACAACAACAACAACAACAACAACAACAGAGACTCACCGACGAAGAAGCGCCGAAATCGCCGAAGAATCGACGAAGCGGAACAGAACCGTAGAAGAACCGTAGAACCATTTGGGTCGCTTCTCCTGCTGAGCCCTTTTTCAGATCTAACCAGAGAACCTCCGATCGAATCACAACCGGCGACCAGGAATCGGCGACCGAATCAGAACATCCGGTCGAGTTTGCTGTTTGGGTCGCTTCTCTTGCCGACCCCCGATCGAGTTTGGGTCGCCTATCTCTGCGACGGACGATTTTTGGGTTAGGGTTAACAACAGGGGAGAGACACGCGAAGAAAAGAGGGGGTCAACTTTTGGAAAAATTACAAAAATTACCCCCGAGAGACACGCGAACGATGTATTCCGGATTTGACCCGTTTCGGCCGAAATTTCCCGGATCGGGCCGGAACGGCCCGGATCGGACCGGAATTCGACTTGGTACGGATCAAAGCAGTTCTCGTTCCGTTGTGTACAAAATCGGACCGTTCCGGGCCGGAACGGAACGGTATCCTCAACTATGGTTTAGCCTATTGAATTATTTTGTTAACAAATTAAACTAGAGGCGATCTAAAGAAGTTCGAAAAGGGTTTCCGAGAACTTTGGAACAGCACGAGGACGACGAGGAGTAAGCGGCCATGGATCAACAGCACCAACAACTTGGTTGGCGCCGGAGGAAGAAGAATTCATCGTCGTCAATGAGGACAGGTGCTTGGATGCAATCGCATAGTTTGGCCCATGTCTGATCGGGCGATTTCTCATACCGGCGAAGATCAATGTCTGGTTCATGCAAAACATTTTCCGAAAGATTTGGGTGGAGGCTGATGGTCTGGATATCTATGAGACAAGCCCGAATAGGTATGTGTTCAAGTTCCCGTCAAAATGAGCAATGGAGAAAGCCATGTACGGGGGACCCTGGGTTTTTGGCGGGAACTGCCTCGTCCTCAAGCCCTGGATCCCAGGTCCAAGAACAGGTAAGGTTACGTTTCCTACCATTGACGTTTGGGTTCAAGTTAAGCAGATTCCTGCTTTCCTTCTAACCGAAGAAGACTTGAAGGTCTTTGTTAAAGCCTACGGCGAGCTTCTTGACATAGATGATCGTATCTTCACCGGTGGAGATGGTCTGTATATGAGAGCCAAACTATGCATTGATATTAACAAACCTTTCCGAAGGGGAGTTACTATCTAAGTTCTCAGTGAAAAATTATGGATTGACTTTACTTTTCAACGCATACCAAATGTTTGTGTGTGGTGTGGGTATGTCACACATTATACAGAGGGTTGTAATTCGAAGACTGATAAGGAGAAGGAAGAGGAAGAACAAGGATTCGGGCTCTGGCTCACCTTGAGGCCACCACCGAAAAAGAAGAAACCATCGAAGAACCGGGCTATGAACGAAGACAGAAATAACAACTACGGGGAAAGGAACAATGAGGGGGCAAGAAACCAGAGTGTTAAGGATGGAAATTCCATGCCTCAAACTGACAATGTCAACAGGACAAAAACAGTAACAATCGAAGAAAGTCATCTTCGCGAAGCGGAAAGGGGAAGAACCCAGTTGTGGGTCCGTCAGTTTCGTCGTCTGACATGGACACAGACACCTATTTGGACGCACCGTCCGGTAAGGGAATTCCCAGTGACAGAGATCCTACCTATACAAACTCGTTAGCCTCAAGTCCGAAAGATCAAAACCAGGAGGATCCTGGACACACCCCGCAAGCATCGATCTTACCACGTGACAGTATGATGATGGCAAAGGATGCTTCAGCAGCAAATCCCACTGCCTCCAAGAGGAAGACAGGGCAGATCATCCTTAGCCCTAATTCGAAGGGGAAGTTAGCGGATCGTCGTTTGAGTTCCATTGGATTCTCAAAGAATGCATTGTTGGGTTTTGACGTAGGTAACGCAGCGGAATAACAAAAAATAATCCTACTCAAAGCCCACCAAGGATCACAGGAAGAGACATCATAACATGATTAAGGTCATAGAAGATGTGTACCTTTTGATTTGTGAGATCACACGAAGAATGATGTCCTCGTCTCTACGGTTGATCCACGTCTAGAGGTGAGATCTAGATTCTTCCTTCACAACAAGTGCTAGCTTGAACCCGGAGGAAGATGGATGAAGATCAAAGCAACGAAGCAACAAAGCAAAAAGGAGGGGGCGGCCTCCTTTTGCCGTCGGGTAGAGGGGCGGATGGGGCTAGGGTTTCGGCCCTAGCTCTTTGTCTTGCTCTCTCTTTTGCTCTCTCCCACTCTTTATGTGTTATGTCTAATAATAACTCATGTAGTGGGAAGGAAGCTAGAGCCTCCTTTATATACTCCAACAACTCCTTGTTGTTTCCATATTAGAGTTTTCTTGTTCTAGTAGGACTAGAACTATTCCCTTCCTTGCAAATTAGTCCCACTAAGTTTGCAAGGTGTTGCACAATGATCCTTCTATTAATTAATCCATATTAATTAATCCCAAATCTAGCTCTACTCTATTTGACGTGTGACCCCATAGGTTTCTATATAGTTGGTAGTAACTATTACTAACATGGAGCGGTGTCTAGCAACACATCCATGCAACCCAACCAATAGAAATAGTCAGTGATCCCGACAAACCTTTGTGCCCAATATGTCATATTGCATTATCCCTTTGTCTCCATATCCGGATTGGACACGAGACATAAATAGTCACACTCGTATATCCAATCCATAGTTCCTCGATCCTGGGAATATGCTTATGCTTGCAGATAACATTAATATCTCTATATTAATTTATCTGAGTCTGGCCAGACATTCAATAAGCCTCATCCCTCGAGTGGCCGTGGATATTTACCCCCATTATGTGGGAGGGACAAATCCTATCTACATCACTACGATCTCTAAGCTTGCTTCCTATCACGCCCGATAGCCACCTTTATGATTACCCAGTTACGGTGTAACGTTTGATAACATCAAAGCGCAATATTTCACAACTAGAGTATCTAGTGACTTCAAGTCCAAGGATTGCAATAATATTAGCACTACGAAAAGCGATTGTGACTTCACATAATCTAATGTATCCTTTTCGTCGTGGGTCAATCCAGTATGCCATTACTCCTAATGCATACCCATATGTTAGACTTGATATCTCCATATCAATCTACCCATATACTAGTCTATATTTGATTGTCCCATTAATCAATATAATGGACTAGGGACATTTAAGATAAATAACACAATTTATCTAAGGACTTCATTATTTTAAATATCGCCATAAATAATAAATGAATATTCTAGCCAAAACATTGTTCATACTAAATCTACGATTGCCTCTAGGGCATCTATTCCAACACTCTCCCACTTGCACTAGAACCAATCTGGCGCATCTCGTATGCCTATAGATCTGGCGTGCCCTTCATGCTTTCGCTGCGCAAGAGGTTTCGTGAGCGGATCTGACACGTTGTCATCCGTCGGAATCTTGCATATCTTCACATCTCCTCGATCGATCATATCACGAATAAGATGGAATCTCCTAATTACATGCTTTGACTTTTGGTGCGATCTTGGTTCCTTTGCCTGTGCGATTGCCCCAGAGTTGTCACAGTACAACTCTATGGGATCCACTATGCTAGGGACCACACCGAGCTCAGCGATAAACTTCTTTATCCATACTGCCTCTTTTGCTGCTTCCGCAGCAGCAATGTACTCAGCTTCTGTTGTAGAATCAGCAACTGTGCCTTGCTTGGAACTCTTCCAGCTTACAGCTCCTCCATTCAGGCAAAACACGTATCCAGACTGCGATCTGTAATCATCCTTGTCGGTTTGGAAGCTTGCGTCAGTGTAACCCTTTACACTTAGCTCTTCCATTCCTCCAAATATCAAGAAGACATCCTTGGTTCTTCTCAAGTACTTTAGGATGTTCTTGACAGCAATCCAGTGACTCTCACCCGGATTGGACTGATATCTGCTCACCATACTCAACGCGTATGATACGTCTGGTCTAGTACATAGCATGGCGTACATGATGGATCCTATGGCCGAAGCATAGGGTATCCCGCTCATGCGTTCCTTCTCCATCTCATTGGAGGGACAGTCATTCTTGGAAAGAGTGACTCCATGTGACATGGGCAAGAATCCCTTCTTGGAATCTTGCATGTTGAACCTCTTCAACACCTTGTCAATATATGTACTCTGACTTAGGCCAAGCAACCTTTTAGACCTATCCCTATAGATCTTTATACCAAGTATATAGGCTGCGTCTCCTAAGTCTTTCATCGCGAAGCACTTTCCTAGCCAATCTTTAACAGATTGCAGAGTAGGAATATCATTGCCAATGATCAGTATGTCATCCACATACAAGACCAGAAATACTATAGAGCTCCCACTAACCTTCTTGTAAACACAAGGCTCATCTTCGTTCTTGATGAAGCCAAACTCTTTGACCGCGTCATCAAAACGTCGATTCCAGCTCCTAGAAGCTTGCTTTAATCCATAAATGGACCTTTGCAGCTTACAGACCTTATTGGCATTCTCTGGATCCTCAAAACCCTCTGGTTGTGTCATGTACACATCCTCAAGGAGGTTCCCATAAAGGAACGCTGTTTTGACATCCATTTGCCAAATCTCATAGTCGTAGTATGCTGCAATAGCAAGTAAGATTCGAATTGATTTAGTCATGGCGACTGGTGAAAAGGTCTCATCATAGTCAATTCCATGAATCTGTCTATAACCTTTGGCCACCAATCGCCCCTTATAGGCAACTACCTTGCCATCCATGTCGGTCTTCTTCTTGAAGACCCACTTGCACCCTATGGGTCGAGCCCCTTCGGGTGGTTCCACCAAAGTCCATACTTTGTTGGTGTACATGGAATCCATTTCGGATCTCATGGCTTCTAGCCACTTCTTAGAGTCTGGGCCACTCATGGCTTCTCCATAGTTTGCAGGCTCATCATCCATGAGTGGTACGTCATCGGGCTCAGTCACGAGAAGTCCATACCTCTCTGGCTCATGACGCACTCTTCCTGATCTACGGAGTTCCTGTGTTACCTGAACAGGTTCTTCCACAACTTCTTGTGGTTCCTGTTCATGTTCCATTATTGGTTCAGTGGTTTGTGGTTCATGAATTTCTTCAAGTTCTACAACCCTCCCACTTGCTTCTTTAGAGACTAGTTCTCTTTCCAGAAACACGCCGGTCCGAGCAACAAACACTTTGTTCTCGGTAGGGTTATAGAAATAATATCCTTTAGTCTCTTTAGGATATCCCACAAACTTACACTTATCCGCTTTAGGCCCGAGCTTGTCTGTCTGTAAACGCTTTACATAGACGTCGCATCCCCAAATCTTCATAAACGACACTACGGGACGCCTCCCAGTCCATATCTCATATGGCGTCTTCATGACTGATTTGGATGGAACACGGTTAATGGTAAAAGCTGCCGTCATTAGAGCATGTCCCCAAAAGGATATCGGAAGATCTGTTTGAGACATCATAGATCGCACCATATCTAATAGAGTGCGATTCCTCCTCTCAGATACACCATTCCATTGTGGTGTTCCGGGTGGAGTGAGCTGGGATACTATCCCACACTCTCTAAGATACTCATCAAACTCTTGGCTTAAGTATTCTCCTCCACGACCCGATCGTAGAGATTTAATACTCTTGCCAAGTTGCTTCTCTACTTCATTCTTGAATTCCTTGAACAATTCAAAGGATTCAGATTTGGCCTTCATAAGGTATACAAATCCATATCTACTGAAATCATCAGTAAATGTGATGAAGTAGGTATAACCACCTCTGGCAGGCGTGGGGAATGGTCCGCATACATCAGTATGTATGAGTGCCAATAACTCACTAGTCCGCTCGCCTTTCTTATTGAAGGGGGACTTTGTCATTTTTCCTAATAAACAAGATTCACATGTCTCATATGATTCCAAATCAAATGAGTCTAGAAGTCCATCCTTATGGAGTCTAGATATGCGTTTCTCATTTATATGGCCTAAACGACAGTGCCATAGATATGTAGGATTTAAATCATTAGTTTTAATCCTTTTAGTATTTATGTTATAGATTGGATTATTTAGATCAAGGATATACAATCCATTAGACAAATGCGCACTACAATAGTGCATACTATCAAAATGAATGGAGCAACACTTGTCCTTTATTGAAATAGAAAAACCTTTCTCGTCCAAACAAGAAACGGAAATAATGTTTCTGCTCATAGCAGGCACATAAAAGCAATTGTCTAATTCTAAAATAAGTCCAGAAGGCAAAGATAGATCATAAACGCCCACAGCTAATGCAGCAACATTTGCTCCATTCCCGACGCGCAAGTCTATCTCCCCTTTTCGCAATCTTCTACTTCTTTTCAAATCCTGCACATTACGACAAATGTGAGAACCACATCCGGTATCTAATACCCAGGATGATGAAATAGAAAGATTGACGTCTATAACATAAATACCTGGTGGTGGTGGAATCACTATTCCAAGCTTCTTATCCTCCAGATATTTAGGGCAATTCCTCCTCCAGTGACCCGGCTGGCTGCAGTAGTGACACTCACCTTTAGCCACGCCTCCACTAGGCTTTAGGGCTTCCTTGGATTTCGCAACTTTCTTGCGTTTTCCCTTTGAAGTAGATGCAACTGACTTGCTCTTCTTCTTGTGCACCATCATTATGGCTTTGCCCTTGCCTTTATTGATGCTTTGTTCAGCTGTCTTTAGCATGTTCAATAGGTCTGGCAAAGACTTGTTGATCTCATTCATATTATAGTTCATAATGAACTGATTATAACTGTCAGGAAACGATTGCAAGACGAGATCAGTCGCCAAGTCCTGGCCGAGTGGGAACCCCAGTCTCTCAAGGTTATCTATGTACCCGATCATTCGGAGTACATGAGGGCCTACTGGATTCCCCTCTGCAAGACTGCTTTTGAACAACGCTTTAGACACTTCATAGCGCTCATGCCTCGCCTGTTCCTGAAACAATTGTTTCAAGTGTCTGATCATATCATAGGCTTCCATGTTCTCGTGTTGCTTCTGAAGCTCACCAGTCATGGTACAAAGCATGAGGCAAGTCACGTCATTAGAATCATCAATATGTTTCTGACGTGCCCTTACTTCCGCTAGTAGAGACTCATCTTGTGGTGGGTCTGGAATTGGAGTGTCCAAGACGTACAACTTCTTTTCTTGCTTGAGGACAATCCTCAAGTTTCTGTACCAGTCAAGGAAATTTGTTCCAGACAATTTATCCTTCTCAAGGACAGATCGTAGGGATGAACTCGATGCGTTGTTGTTTGCCATTTGGAATTATACAAAACGAGAAATATGCAATTTAGTATTTTTGAACAATTTAACTATATTTAACAATGGCTAGATCATTAAATATAGCTCCCACTATTTTTCTCGGATTAATAGCCCTCACTATTAAAGCGGAAAATATCTTTATACTTTCTAGTGGGTCCAAGATCCCTTTTTCACTTCTTCTTGAGCTTGCTTTGGCAAGTCACCCAAGAATTGGTTATTTAGGTAGGAACCATTCCAATTGCATCCCATGCAACTCTTGGTCCAATTAGGTGAATAAATTCCTTTTATTCTTTTATCCAATTGGATAACTCCTAATTGTCATGCCTCTAAGCTCATCAATCCAATTGACTCTTGCCTAGTTGCGTCCAACCTCTTGCTTTCAACATACACGCATTACTAGCTTGCGTCGTCCGCAACACATCATGAAAAATTAAAATCGCCTTGCTTTGGCAAGCCCGAATTTTAATAGGCCATGATCATGAAGGGTGTTTTGGCAAGAGAAGGCAAAACGCAATATTTAATTGAGGGATTTCTTTTAATTTGTTTGGTTGATCTTTATCAACATGGTCTACTTATTTGGATTGGGCTATCCACAATAAAAGACCAACCTTGTTTATTATTATCTTGTTATCGTTTTGCTTGTAGCGTCATACACACAAAAATAAATAACAAGGCATGAATAATAAACATCCACAAAAATAAAAACGTGGCATGGATATGGCCTCTAAACTAATGATATTATCAAGCCAATGATAATATCTAATTGCCCTAAAGTGCCGAGCTCATCTCCATGTGCTCCACCATAGCTGCGCGCCTAGGGATGTCTTTTGGCTCCTTTGGTTCTCCGGTCTTCTTCTCCATGTTCTTGGATATCATCTAAATATTTCTAATTCTAGCCTAACATCTAGAATAAATAAATAACAAAAGCCTCACATTTCGAGGAGAAAAAGAACGACTCGCAGGCCGTAAAACTTAATTAATTATTACATTAATTTGATCAGCTCGCAGGCCGTAAACCAAACCACAAAACAATAAACATCCACAATCCTAGGCCATATCCATCCACCATGCAATAAAGCACATAATACAGTTAAAACCAATTTTTAACGCGCTTGTTTAATTTTAATGAAATTGGGTAACTAGGGTTTTACAACGGTCCAAAGGGTCCAAGCCAACAAGTGGCCCGAACCCTAGGACCGCCGCACGCCTAGAGGCCCGCGGCCTTGCTTGGCGCGCAAGGGAGGGGCGGGCGGCTAGGGTTTCGGCCCTAGTCCCCTTCCTCCTTCCTTGTTGCCCAAGCAAGGTTGTTTCCTTATGGATTTATTTCCATAATTTTGTTTCCATAATTGAAAACCCCTTTTCAATCATGTGCCCATGAACCCTAATTTTTCAAGAACCCAATTATTCACATCCTATGTGATTAAACTCACCAATTCTAACATCCAATGTTAATTTGGGTCTTGTTTGATTGAATCAAATTCAATATTGCATCTACTATTCCAATTTTTCAGTTTTCGCGTAATAAACAATAATACGGTGTATGAACTGAAATCGTAAACACATAATATCATGTTATGCTCTACGACCTGTGGCTCTGATACCACTGTTGGGTTTTGTCGTAGGTAACGCAGCGGAATAACAAAAATTAATCTTACTCAAAGCCCACCAAGGATCACAGGAAGAGACATCATAACATGATTAAGGTCATAGAAGATGTGTCTTTTTTGATTTGTGAGATCACACGAAGAATGATGTCCTCGTCTCTACGGTTGATCCACGTCTAGAGGTGAGATCTAGATTCTTCCTTCACAACAAGTGCTAGCTTGAACCCGGAGGAAGAGGGATGAAGATCAAAGCAACGAAGCAACAAAGCACAAAGGAGGGGGCGGCCTCCTTTCGCCGTCGGGTAGAGGGGCGGACGGGGCTAGGGTTTCGGCCCTAGCTCTTTGTCTTGCTCTCTCTTTTGCTCTCTCCCACTCTTTATGTGTTATGTCTAATAATAACTCATGTAGTGGGAAGGAAGCTAGAGCCTCCTTTATATACTCCAACAACTCCTTGTTGTTTCCATATTAGAGTTTTCTTGTTCTAGTAGGACTAGAACTATTCCCTTCCTTGCAAATTAGTCCCACTAAGTTTGCAAGGTGTTGCACAATGATCCTTCTATTAATTAATCCATATTAATTAATCCCAAATCTAGCTCTACTCTATTTGACGTGTGACCCCATAGGTTTCTATATAGTTGGTAGTAACTATTACTAACATGGAGCGGTGTCTAGCAACACATCCATGCAACCCAACCAATAGAAATAGTCATTGATCCCGACAAACCTTTGTGCCCAATATGTCATATTGCATTATCCCTTTGTCTCCATATCCGGATTGGACACGAGACATAAATAGTCACACTCGTATATCCAATCCATAGTTCCTCGATCCTGGGAATATGCTTATGCTTGCAGATAACATTAATATCTCTATATTAATTTATCTGAGTCTGGCCAGACATTCAATAAGCCTCATCCCTCGAGTGGCCGTGGATATTTACCCCCATTATGTGGGAGGGACAAATCCTATCTACATCACTACGATCTCTAAGCTTGCTTCCTATCACGCCCGATAGCCACCTTTATGATTACCCAGTTACGGTGTAACGTTTGATAACATCAAAGCGCAATATTTCACAACTAGAGTATCTAGTGACTTCAAGTCCAAGGATTGCAATAATATTAGCACTACGAAAAGCGATTGTGACTTCACATAATCTAATGTATCCTTTTCGTCGTGGGTCAATCCAGTATGCCATTACTCCTAATGCATACCCATATGTTAGACTTGATATCTCCATATCAATCTACCCATATACTAGTCTATATTTGATTGTCCCATTAATCAATATAATGGACTAGGGACATTTAAGATAAATAACACAATTTATCTAAGGACTTCATTATATTAAATATCGCCATAAATAATAAATGAATATTCTAGCCAAAACATTGTTCATACTAAATCTACGATTGCCTCTAGGGCATCTATTCCAACATGCATGGGGTCTTAGTATTGCGACGATGGAGGGTGACAACGTTAACAGGGAAAGGGGGGCCCAAAAACCCTAATTGATCCAATGGTTGCGGCTGCGATGCAGTCCCGCCAACCATCATGAATGCGATCATTTGGAACATACGGGGGCTTGGGAACCTCCGTAATGTTCTAGGGCTTCACAACCTCATCCGAGGAAAATCCCCAAGTCTTGTCTTTTTGATGGAGACGTGCCTGAATGAAGAAGAACTTGAGCAAGTGAAATCTCGTTTGGGCTACAACAAAAGCATTTGTGTTGGTTCTGATGACCGAATTGGAGGTTTAGCTCTTCTTTGGAAAGATAGTATGGAGGTAACTTTGACTAATCGTTCAAAGTTCTTTATTAATTTTCTGATTTTCGATCATGGGTTACAAACTCAGTGGAAGTTTACTGGCTTTTATGGAGATCCGGATAGAATCCAGAGGACACATTCATGGGATTTGTTAGGAAGACTTCGAAATCCTAACAGAATTCCGTGGTGTGTTATGGGAGATTTCAACGGCTACGTTTCCGCTGATGAGAAACAAGGTGGTAGACCAGCAGATAAGCATCTTATGGAGGACTTCAGAAATGCTTTATCCGCTAATGAGTTTTTTGATCTGGGTTTTAGTGGTAACAAGTTTACATGGATCATCAATCATAGGAATGGGATTCGAATCCGTGAACGAATTGATAGGGCGGTGGCAAACCACTCATGTATGGAGCTTTTTGGTAGTGCCAGTGTCACCCATCTGATTGCAGGAGTCGCTAACCACGCCCCTATCGAGCTTTGTTGGGTTCCGTTAAGGAAGAAGCAGCCCCGGTTTCATTTCGAAGCCATGTGGCTTACTCATGATGAATGTAAGCTATTTATACATCATAATTGGTCTGTTTTGTCAGTTTTAGGTCTGGTTCAAAAGCTTGAAGTCACTGGAAAGAAACTGAAGCAATGGGACAGGAATGTTTTCGGCAACGTAAAGAGGAAGTTGGCTTTTATCAGCGAAAGAATTCAGGAATTTCAAGGTAACGACACCTTTGATTCGGTTGCAGATGATATATGGTACTCAAGAAGGAACTCAATGCCCTGCTGGCTAATGAGGAAATGATGTGGCTACAAAGATCTCGGGTTCTTTGGTTAAAAGAAGGGGATCGCAATATCGGTTTTTTCCCATAGAAAAGCTAATCTCAGGAAAGCTCGAAACCATATAGCTGGACTTTTTGATGCGGGAGGGGTTTGACGGACCTCTATGGAAGATATTATGTCCATCTTGGACACCCACTTTCTCAATATCTTCACATCGCAAAGCCCTTCGGAGGATGACGTGAAACCGATGCTGAGACACATCCAGCCGAGTATCTCAGCAGCTCAAAGTGTGGCACTGGACCGTCCTTTCACGGCAGGGGAGGTTCTCACGGCTCTGAGACAGATGGGTCTGACCAAATGTCCAGGTCCGGCCGGTTTCCCAGCCTTGTTCTTTCAAGAGAACTGGGATCTTCTTGGTGTGGAAGTCTTGAGATCCTTAATAATCATGCTAGTCTTTCGGGATTTAATAGTACTTTTGTTTTGCTCTAATTCCAAAAGTCAAGCAGGTACGATCTCCGAATGATTTACGTCATATTAGCTTGTGCTCTGTTATTTACAAGTTGATTACGAAAACTTTAGCTAACCGGTTAAAGGAAGTGTTAAGTTGCTGTATTTTAGAATTTCATAGCGCCTTTGTCCCGGGTCGACCGATAACTGATAATGTCCTTGTGGCTTTTGAACTGTTACATTCTATGCGTACGTGGAAGAAGGGTAAAACAGGTTTTATGGCGGTTAAGCTTGATACGGGCAAAGCATATGACAGAGTGGAATGGTGCTTCCTCGAAGCCACTCTGTCGAAGATGGGTTTCAGCCAGAGATGGGTTCGCCTAGTGCACGAGTGCATTGCCACTTCCTCTTTTGTGTTCTCAGTGCTCGGAGAAAACAGGGGTGGACTCCAGCCTCAGCGTGGTCTTCGGCAAGGGTGTCCGCACTCCCCCTATTTATTTCTCTTTGTTTGTGAGTCTGACTCTCGAGCTTTATCGCATTCAGTGATAGAAGGTGATTTATCTGGGGTCACGGCCTCTTGGGGTGGACCGAATATTTCCGGCCGGCCAAGAGTTGTCCACCGATCTCGTGCTGCAATCGTTTCCTGAGAGTTATGGACAGTTCATCATGAACTATAACATGAACGAGATCGTGAAACCACTGCCAAATTTACTCAATATGTTGAGGACAGCTGAACAAATCATCAACAAGGGTAAGGGCAAGGCCATTATGATGGTACATAAAGGAAAGGGCAAAAGGTTTGCCTCATCCTCCAAGGGCAAAGGCAAGTCAGTTGCCAAGTCCAAGGAAACTGTCCTTAAGCATGTTGGTGGCATTGCCAAAGGTATGACTAAGGGTGAGTGTCACTACTGCAGTCACCCTGGACAGTGGAGGAGGAACTGCCCAAAATATCTGGAGGACAAGAGGCTTGGAATAGTGATTCCACCACCACCAAGTATTTTTGTTGTATATTTCAATTTAACTATCTCTAAATCATGGGTATTGAATACTGGATGTGGATCTCACATTTGTCGAAATGTGCAGGATCTAAAGAGAAGTAGAAGATTGGCTAAAGGGGAGATAGACATGCGCGTTGGGAATGAAGCAAAGGTTGCTGCATAGGCCGTAGGCGTTTGCGAGCTGTCTCTACCTTCAGGATTAGTTCTAGAATTATATAATTATTATTTTGTGTCTGCTATGAGCAGAAACATTATTTCTATTTCTTGTTTGGACAAGGGATGTTTTATTATTTCAATAAAGAACAATTGTTGTTCTTTTTATTTTAATAATATTCACTATTGTAGAGCGCAATTATTTAATGGACTATATGTCCTTGATCTAAGTGATCATGTCTACAAAATTAATACTAATAGGATTAAAATAAATGATTTAAATCCTGCTTACTTATGGCACTGTCGTTTAGGCCACATAAACGAGAAACGTGTATCTAGACTCCATAAGGATGGATTCCAAGAATCATTTGATTTTGAATCATATGAGACATGTGAGGCTTGTTTATTGGGAAAAATGACAAAGTCCCCTTTCAATAAGAAAGGTGAGAGGACTAGTGAGCAATTGGCGCTCATACATACCGATGTGTGTGGTCCATTTTCCACGCCTTCCAGGGGTGGTTACGTCTACTTCATTACATTTACTGATGATTTCAGTAGATATGGATTTGTGTACCTTATGAAGGCCAAATCTGAATCCTTTGAGAGGTTCAAAGAATTCAAGAGTGAAGTAGAGAAGCAACTTGGCAAAAGTATCAAGGCTCTACGATCGGATCGTGGAGGAGAGTACTTGAGCCAAGAGTTTGACGACTATCTTAGAGAGTGTGGGATCGTGTCCCAACTCACTCCACCCGGAACGCCACAATGGAATGGCGTGTCCGAGAGGAGGAATCGAACACCATTGGATATGGTTTGATCTATGATGTGTCAAACGGATCTTCCATTATCATTTTGGGGCTATGCTCTATTAAGTGCAGCTTTCACCATTAACCGTGTTCCATCTAAATCAGTCATGAAGATACCACATGAGATGTGGAGTAGGATGCGTCCCACACTGTCAACCTTGGTTCATGAAGATTTGGGTCGTGGAATCGTCCGATCCTACGAGTTGGATCGCGATTCTAACAACCTTGGTTCATGAAGATTTGGGGCTGCGATGTCTATGTAAAGCGCTTACAATCAGACAAGCTAGGGCCAAAGTCAGATAAGTGTAAATTTGTGGGGTACCCTTAGGAAACTAAGGGTTACTACTTCTACAATCCAACCGAAAACAAAGTGTTTGTTGCTCGGTCCGGCGTGCTTCTAGAAAGAGAGTTTGTCTCTAAAGAAGCAAGTGGGAGGACTGTAGAACTTGAAGAAATTCAAGAACCACAAAGCACTGATCCTACTATGGAACATGAACAGGAGCCATAAGAAGTTGTGGAACAGCCTGTTCAAGTGATAAAAGAGCTTCGTAGATCTAGTAGAGTGCGCCAGGAGCCCGAGAGGTATGGACTTCTCGTGACAGACTCTGGTGACACGATGCTCATAGATGATGATCCTACTACCTATGAAGAGGCCATGAAAGGGCCAGACTCTCAGAAGTGGCTTGAAGCCATGAGATCGGAGATGGAATCCATGTATACCGACAAAGTATGGACTTTGGTGGAACCACCCGAAGGGGCGCGGCCCATAGGGTGCAAGTCGATCTTCAAGAAGAAGATCGAAATGGATGGTAATATGATTACCTATAAGGGCCGATTGGTGGCTAAAGGATTCAGACAGATTCATGTTATTGACTATGATGAAGCCTTTTCACCATTCGCTATGACCAAATCCATCTGGATCCTGCTTGCCATTGCACCATACTACGACTATGAGATTTAGTAGATGGATGTCAAAACAGTATTCCTCTATGGGAATCTCCTCGAGGACGTGTATATGATACATCCGGAGGAATTTTAAGATCAAAAGCAAGCCAACAAATTCTGTAAGCTGCAACGATCCATTTATGGATTGAAGCAAGCTTCTAGGAGTTGGAATAGACGTTTTGATGAAATAGTCAAAGAGTTTGGCTTCATCAGAAACGAAGATGAGTCTTGTTTCTACAAGAAGGTTAGTGGGAGCTCTATACATTTTCTAGTCTTTTATGTAGATGACATACTACTCATTGGAAACGACGTTCCCATGCTGCAATATGTAAAAGATTGGCTAGGAAATTGTTTCTCAATGAAAGACTTAGGGGAATGAGCCTATATACTTGGTATAAAGATCTATAGAGATAGATCTAAGATACTGCTAGGCCTAAGTCGAAGTACATATATTGACAAGGTGTTGAAAAGGTTCAACATGCAAGATTCCAAGAAGGGATTCTTGGCCATGTCACATGGAATTACTCTTTCGAAGAGTGATTGTCCTTCCAATGAGATTGAGAAGGAACGCATGAGTAGAATTCCCTATGCCTCGTCCATAGGATCTATCATGTACACCATGTTATGTACTAGACCAGATGTGTCATATGCCTTGAGTATGACAAGCAGATACCAATCCAATCCGGGTGAGAGTCACTGGATTGCAGTCAAGAACATCCTAAAGTACTTGAGAAGAACTAAGGATGCTTTCTTGATATTTAGCGAAGAGTAAGAGTTGCGTGTAAGGGGTTACACGGATGCAAGCTTCCAAACCGACATAAATTATTTTAGATCACAATCGGGATATGTGTTTTGCCTGAATGGAGCAGCGGTGAGCTGGAAGAGTTCCAAGCCAGATACGGTGGCTGATTCTACAACAGAGGCTGATTACATTGCTGTAAATGGCATAGCAAAGGAAGCTGTTTGGATCAGAAAATTTGTTTCTGAACTTGGTGTGGTTCCTAGCATTGCGGATCCAGTAGAGTTGTACTGTGACAACACAAGGGCGATCGCGCAGTCAACAGAGCCGCGATCACATTAGAAATCCAAGCACGTGCTCGGGAAGTTTCATCTTATTCGAGATATTATCGACAGAGGAGACGTTCGGATATGCAAGATTCCTACAGACGAGAATATGTCAGATCCACTTACACAACCGCTTGTTCAGTGGAAGCATGAAGGGCACACTAGGAGCATTGGCATATGGGATGCATCAGATTGACTCTAGTGCAAGTGGGAGACTGTTGGAATAGATGCCCTAGAGGCAATCTAGTTTAGTATTATTTTTTTTGGCTAGAACATTCATTGTATTATTTATTGGATATTTAATATAATGAAGTCCTTAGATTTACAATTGTGTTGTTTATCTTAAATATTCCTAGTCCATTATAATGATTAATAGGACAATCATCTATAGACTAGTATGGGCTTGGATTGATATGGAGATACCATGATCCAACACATGGTTGTGCGTTAAGGATAATGGCGCACTGGATTGACCCATCTCCGAGAAGGCTACATACGTGATATGTAAAGTCACAAGCTCTTCTCGTGGTGACATTGGTATTGTAATCCTTAGACTTGAAGTCACTAGATTGTCTAGTTGTGGATTATTGTGATTTTGGTAGCGTCAAACGCTACACCGTAACTGGGTAGCTATAAAAGGCGTGTACCGGATACAAGAAGAAGAAAGCTTAGAAATCGTAGTGGACGTAGATAGAATTTATCCCTCCCACATAACCGGAGAAAATATCCGAGGCCACTCGAGGGGTAGTGCTTATGGAATGTCTGGCCAGACTCAAATAAATCAATATGGGATATTGATGTTATTTGCACGAATAAGGCTATTCCCAGGATCGAGAAAATACGGATTGGATATACGAGTGTGACTTGTATGTCTCGTGTCCAAATCCGGATATGAAGACAGGGATGTGACAATTACTTGCACAAGGTTTGTCGGATGACTATTCTATTAGTTTGCTAGAATGGATGTCTTGCTAGAGACCGCTCCCTGTTAGCCAATTGTTGCTACCAACTAGATATAACCTATGGGGTCACACGCTATATAGAGTTGAACTAGATTTGGGAATTAATTAATATGATTAATTAATTAGAAGGATCACTTTTCAACACCTTGCGAACTTAGTAGGACTAATTTCCAAGGAAGAGACTAAACCAAATTCTAGTAGGACTAGAAGAGGGCGTTTAGGTAGTTGACAAGGATTTGTTGGACTATATAAAGGATGCTCTTTCCTTCCTTCCCACACTTATGACACTATTGTTCAGAACTTGAGTGGGAGAGAACAAAGGAGAGAGAGCAAGCAACAAGAGGGCCGAACCAACCCCCTTGCGCCGCCCCCTACCCATCGGCCAATAAAGGAGGCCGAAACCTCCTTGTTGCCTCGTGTTGTGTGATTTCTTATTCATCTTCCTCCGGTCCAAGCTAGCACAAAGGATAAGGAAGATCTAAATCTCAACTCTAGGCGTGGATCAACCGTAGAGACGTGACAAAATTCACGTTACAAGTCATCACAGGAAAAACCCTAAGGTGTGTAACATGATTCATCCTTTACCATCGTTATGATTCTCTTCCTCTGATCCTTGGATGGTATTGAATGGATAAATTATCTTTTTCCGCTGCATATCCATGATCAAAACCCTACATGAATCCCATACCTCTGAGATTTCCTGTAAATGGAGACTTAATTTTCTCCACAAGAGTTATCATGGATTTTCTCTAGCAAATCTTGGCCCTCCTCTTCTGAAACACATCTCATTAGGATCCCACCAGGTCCTTTGTAGTAAGCAAGTCATCGTGCATGCAGAAGCCTTTTATGGAAACCCAAGTCTCCTTGCCCTTCAGCGATCGCGCGCATGACAGGCTTCCTCCAATCGTCAACTTCGAAAAAATCGTCTTCACACAAGTCTTTGATTAAGGAGGGGGTAGTCTTGACCTCGATCGAGATCTATGTCGGATACTTGTTTACGCTGATCTTCGATCCCAAAGTAGCTAGCGCATCTGCATGTCGGTTATCAGCTCTCGGAGTGTGTTTGTATTTGATTGAGTCGAACTTCTGAACTAGCTTCTGCACAATCGACCTTTAACTCAACAAGTTGATCTCTTTTAAATCATACTCGCCCAAAGCTTGCTTCACAATCAGCTTGGAATCTCCCATCACAATTAAGTTCCGAACTTCTAGAGCTTTAGCCGCAAGGAGGCCTGCGATTAAAGCTTCATATTCAGCTTCATTGTTGGTTACCGCGAAGTCCAGCTTGTTTGACATTTGAATGAGTTCTCCATCGAGCCTAGACATAACAATCCCAGTTCCTTCTCCCCTTCTCGTTGATGATCCGTCAAAGTGCAACCTCCAATAGAGGGACTGTATCGCATATACCTCAGGCCCTTCGAGTTCCCTCTCTATCATGGGCTCAAAGTTCTTATCTGGAAATTGAGCTAACAAATCCGCCACTGCTTGAGACTTAATGGATTTCGGGCGTGCACACGTGATGTCGTACTGCGATATGGTCATATACCATTTTGCCAATCTTCCACAAGGAGCCGAATGCCCCATCAAGTATCGAATATGGTCGCTCTTGGTCATTAATACTACTCTATGAGAGACAAAGTAGTGCTTCAACTTCCAAATAACAAAGAATAGAGCAAGGCAGTGCCGCTCAATATCTGTGTACCTGGATTCAGCAGATTGCACCATGCGCGAGATGTAGTAGATAGGTCTCTCCTGGCCTTCAAACTCCTGGGAAAGTAAGGCTCGAATGGATTTCTTCGTTGAAGTAAGGTACAGGAGAAGAGGCGATCCAAGTTAAGGCGCGATCATAACTCGCGGAGATATCAGCAACTCTTTCAGCTTCTCAAACATGGTCTGATGTTCTTCTGTCCAGAGATACATCGCATTTTTATTGAGCAAATTGCTAAATTAAAACGTCAGCTCTGCAATTGCTGGTATGAACCTTCGTAAGTATGGGAGCTTTCCTAGGAATGTCTTTGATAACTCCAATTTGGAGTTATATTCGTATGTGTTTCCTTGCCGTTTTGCATGCATTCCGATGCGTTTCTATGGATTTTGGACCGTTTCTTGCTAAATTGGAGCATGTTGAGTCGTTGCATGTAAATGTTGAGTCCGGGCACTTTTTGCGTTAATTTTGACTATATATTATAATGTTTGATCTTCTGGCATGTTTCTTGTGTTGTGGTTTTCAGGAACCGGGAGCTCGGGACGTGACACTGGAGCAAAAGTGAACTTCGGAAAAGTTGGAGGCTCAAATGAATGCTCGGGAAATGAAGACGACAGAAGAAAGAGCAAGAGGATGGAGTTTTGATGTTGGCTGCCCAGAAGTAATCGTACGATTACATGGAGGTAATCGTACGATTACCCCTTAAGCCAAAATTTGAGTCAGAAAGTAATTGCACGAGGTGATATTACAATGTAATCGCACAAAGTAATCGTACGATTACATGAAGGTAATCGTACGATTACCTCTGCTGCCAGGATCGGATTTTTGGGGTATTTTTGCTATGTTGGCATATTTTTGAGGTTGTTGAGCCACAAAACACTTAGGAAACATTGGCGAACGTGATTGGCATCTGAGAAAACATCGAAGAACGTGCTTGGAGAGATTGGAGCTAGGTTTGAGAGCTTGGATCATCCGTTTGGCTTCTAAAACTCCGTTTCTTCTCTATTTTGTGCTATTTGATCAAGAAACTTTGTATATTGATCATGTTTATGCGTAGCTAAACACTTTTCTCAGGATATCTTATAAGGAACTAGGGTTGATCACGATATTTGTGATTCATGGATTTGATTTCATGTGTTTGGCTTAATTGATGAACGTTTTATCTAGCTATGTGTATTTTACGTGTTTAATTCATCTTTGCTATCAATAGACCTATTGATAGGATAGAGATAGGTTATCAATGTTAGAGACATCAATATTCATTTCATGGAAAAATTGAAATACACACTAGCCGTATCTAGGGTTGAGAAATCGCGCTAGTTAGCTAAAACAAAGAGTAGACGAATTCTCATAATGCATGTTTAAACTCAATTAGGCTAGAGAAATCAGTTTTAATAGTCTAAGCATAGGTGTTGGTTGAGACATCTACAACGTAATTGTGCTCGTTTAGCTAGATAAATGTTCATCGTGTTAACAAAACATAAATCCAATATCGTGTGAAGTACCTAGTGATCCGTAGAGATATCATGTCTTTTCCAAACCTTGAGAACTCTTACAATTAGTTACCTTTATTAATCGCGAAGTAAATCATTCGATTAATTGAGACACTTGCTTTTAATTTTAGTAGGATCAATAGAACAAAAACTGCGCCTTGCCCACACAAAGAACAAATTTAATAGCTAATTTACGACGAAGTCTCTTGGGTTCGACAACCCGGATTTCCAGAATTTATTACTACACACGAAAGCTGTACACTTGCAGTTAGAGCGTGTCAATTTTTTGGCGCCGTTGCCCGGGGCTTCAGATAAATTAGTTATTATTTTTCTCTTTAGGGATTTACTTTTTCAGTTTATATCTGTTACTCACCTATTTTCTGTGTGTGATTTGTGTTTTCAGGTTTGATTTACTTTGTGCATGTCCCGTTCTAGAAACGAGCCGTTGCATCCAACACTTGAAGACCCGGAATCCTTATTACGCGCACTGTTCGCGATAATTCCCAAGTATAGGAATATCGTTCTAAGTAGTACCCGAGTAAGAACGGGGTCGATTTCCACAAGGAGAGGAGGTTTAGACAATGACTTGCAAAACTAGAAAACGACAAACTAAAGCAAGAAACACAAACTCTCAATGGCTTTAAAGCTTGCCAAGCTATTCAAATCCACCAAAAACAATTGATGGAGCAAGTTTAAGGTTTGGGTTTAAGAACAAAGTAAACGACTACTAGAGCTACGATTCAAGAAACTAAGTGAAACAACAAGTAGAGAGGGGCTAGGGATCATCGGTTTCTCTAGTGACCAATCCTCCTATTATATTCAAGCCCGATTCTCAATTCGCATGTGTCAATCCACAAGACAAGTATCTCAAGAAATGATTGCTCATACAATCCAACTCGCGACAAGAGAAGTGTGTAAATCCAACACGCTAATCAAGCACTAAAGAGGCTATTCAAATGAGATCCTCCAACTTTCAAGTGTTTCAAGCATCAACCATATGTAAACACACATAGGTGTTTCCACATGAAAGATCAAGCAACAAATGAGATTTGTAAATTTTCCCTCAAATCACCTAACTAGAACTTGATTTCTCAAAGTTAGGATTGATGAGTTCCTCTCACTCAAATGCAACTTCAAATCAAACACGTCAAAAGTATTCGCACATCTACCTATTCAATGCATCAAATAATTCAACAAGAGAAATCTAAATATTGCACTAAGCATTGAAGTGAACCCAATTCACCCCATTCATCCTTGAAGTTCAACTTGAAACAATATGGAGATTTAGACACTAGATAGTCCCAAATCACCCAAGCAATTGAATTAGCTAGACATAGTAGAAAATTCAAGAGAGATTGAGAGAAAATTGAACTTTCAATAATCAAAACTTGAATTCATACTTGAGAGCACCAATACACTTTTCACTAATTCAATCCCAAACACTTGTTTCAAATACACAAAACTAAGAACAAAAATAGCCAAGACACAAAGCTAAGCTATCAAAATGATGAAACTACCAAACTAAGCTTGTAATTGTGAAGCAACTACCCAAATCAAGCTGCTGCTACTATGCTATAGTGAAGAACACAGCAGCAGCAACACCAAAACAGAGCATAACAGTGCTCAATCGCAGCAGCAAAACAGTGTCAAAATTCGTCAAAAATCGGACTGAAATCCGTCCTCCTCTCTCCCTCTCTCCCTCTTTCTCGTTCTTGGCCCTTAGGGAGCTCAAGAACAACCCAGAAGAAGGCGAAATCAGAGAGAGAGAGGAGAAAACGAATTCCAAAACAGAGCAGTTTTAGCCGACCGGGTCTGAGAGAAGAGTCTGAAATTTCTTCCATCTTCTGTTATATAGACTTGAAGGTTTGATTTTGTAGCCTCCAAGGCTTTATCTCCACCGTTGAATTCGTCCAAGTCCTTCTCGTTCGTCGATTTGTGGCCGCTCTCAAGAACCCTAGCAAATTGGGGCTTTCTAGGATGCTTCGTTTTGGGCCGAATCAAGGGGTGGGTTTGATAGAGGGTCGGATAGGGAAGAGATTGGGACCGTTTTCAATCGATTTGGTTGAGGTTTGGGGTTGGTTCGGGCTGTGAGAAGCTTGGCGTCGAGCTTCAATGGCTTCCTGTGGGTTTCCTCTGTCTGATGAGTCGGGGAGAGAGAAGGGTCCGCGTGAGCTGGTAAAAGTTTTGCCGAAACTGCAATTCGGCCCCCCTGAGTTTGCTGGGGGCTTTAAATGGCCCCCAGCCCTTCTTTAAAAGGTTGAGTAAACTACAACTTCACCCCCACTCCGTTAGGAACATTATACTTGAGCCCTTAAATCGTTTAGAAACCTACACTTTAGCCCCAATTCCGTTAATTTCTTCTCAAATATGCCCTTTTTCATCACTTTTGACTTGCAATTTAGCCTTTAACTTGCATTTTCTTCAATTTTTGGCATCTTTTCCACTTGATTTCTTCAATATAAGCCCATATAAATCCTTCTTCACTTCTCTTGGGCCGAAAATCCTCTTCAAATTCATCGTTTAAGCTCCCCTAGCTTGCCTCTTGCGTTTTAAAGCACGTCTTCACCTACAAAGTTAGGGAAAAACAACCAAAACTACGAAAACAAGCATAAGTCTAGAAAGAGAGATAAAATAGGTAAATTACACATATTAGCAAGTTATGAAGAGTTCATTAACATACTAAAACATGCAATTTTATGTCGTTAACACACCCCCCAACTAGCCTTTTGCTCGTCCTCGAGTAAAGAGAGCGATATGAGTAGAAATTTAGTGAGAAACCAATCATGAGAGACACACACTCAACTAGACAAGGCTTGACTCATTTCTAAACTAGACTCAAATATTTACAAACACACACACATTATCTATCCTAAGTGAGTACTCAAAGAAATAAAATACTAAGAGTTACTAGCTAATTTTAATTTTTTTTTGTGGGAGAAAAAGAAGAATGCACAAATGTCTCCTCAAATAAATTCTCAAAGTCCAAGAAGATAGAGAAAGAAGCCTATGGACGTCTAAGCATATACTCATACAAATTTGGGCGGTGTTTGGTAGAAGGTGACTCATGCGAACCACAAAACTTGTTAAATTAAGTCCAATTTGCGAGAAAGTATGCCTTCAAAAATAAGGATCACATGAAACTAGACATTCTCATACTTATTCAAAAGCACCCATGTAGGATGGACCTCCAAAGCTTTGAACAAAAACGAGTTTTAGAATGGGGGATGTGGTTGTGAGCTTGTATGATCCTTTTGTGGATTTTTGGTAGATGGTGCGATTTATCATGATTTCTTTTTCATTTTCTTTTTTTTTCTTTGTTTTTTTTTTTTTTTTTTTTTTTTTTTTATTTTTTATTTAACCTCAAATCCAAGGCTCTCCAAGACCCACAACAAAAAGAGGAATATACAAGCGAGTGGGCTTTTTAAGCTAAACCAAGGGAGCTATCTAGGTGGTGACGTAACATTTATCCCCGGACACCCCTCTATTTCTTAGACATCGCATGGGGTGTCATTGGTAACCGCCACTCTAATGGGCTACAAGTTTCCACCGCAAAAACGAATAGAGTAAAATCTTTTTGTGAAGTTCAAATAGCTTTAGAAAATGCACCCTTTATCAAAAGTATAAGACGTCAAAGTTTATGTGATCAACTTAGCTTGAAGGACTTAAACATGAAACGTAAATTTAGTGTGTCGCTTTGTGAGAACCCATGATATCGCGGAATGTGAGATATTGGTGTAGATGCATTGAGTATAAGCAAAGAATTCATTTCTAAAATAAAAATAAAAAGAACATGGACTAAGAGATTTCATTCTTTGAAACATCTAGTTTCCTAAAATTCCTCCTTTTCACTATTTCTCATTTTTTTTCATCATTTTTCATTTTTCAATTTTTTTTTTAAAATAAGTGACTCAACTATAACTTCCTAAGACTCAATAAAGCTATCAAATAAGAAAATAAAATCTAGACTCAAGATGAAAGGTTAAAATAAATAAAACTACCAAAGAAAGAGAAAAAAAAATCCTATGGTTTGACACGGGGAAAGAGTGATGCTTCTCATGAATGGTTCACACATTTTTTAATTTTTCAATTTTTTTTTCAATTTTTTTGGATTTAATTTTTCATTTTTTTGTATTTTTCATGTAAATCACTAACGAAGAAAAATCATGCTAGTAACCATTTAAGCCAAGTAATATATCTACTTCCCACCCCCCCCAACTAAAATGTCACATTGTCCTCAATGTGTGAGAACAATGGAAGAGCATACAAGTTCATATAAGAGATAAGGAATAGCTAGACCTCATTTTAGCTTTCTTGACCACCAAGCATAAGTCCTCCTCCAAGAGCAACCTACAAAATGGTAAAAGAAAAGAAAATGCAAGAAATAGAGATAAACTAATTTATTTATATACAACTAGGGAGGTGGAACAAAGAAAATGATGCTATCCCACCCCCAATCTTGAAACTTCTTTCCATGCCATGCCCCTACTGAATTCTTAGAAAAGTACTTCTCCCTTAAAAAGTGTGATTCATCAATTAGAATAGATAGGAGAAGTAGGGGCAAGACACAAAAAATGAATAAGAGATGCAAGCAAAATCTAACAATAAAGTTAGGGCAAGTTGTCATATCATGCATCAACTTAAGAAAAGGGTTTGAAATCCTCAAATTAATTGAATCATAGAATGGGTCTTCATAAGTTGCCAAATTTTTACTTGAAATCACAACTTGAGAGATATGGAAAACTTGTGAATCTTCAATCTCATCAATTTTAAATAAGTTATATGGATTTAGGGATGTGGCTTCACAAGGAATAGGTAAAATCATTTGGGAACATGAAACCACATCCAAACCCTTAGGCTCATGATTTGGATCATTGACTTGGTCAAGTTGAGCCATTAGTCTCTCCTCTTTATCAAAATTTAATGCATCTTCCATGAGAAGAGATGAGTAGGAGACATCACCAAAACACAAAAATTTCAATTCCTCCCAAGTAAGCTCATCTAATTCTCTAGAAGATGTAGTAAAAGAGTCTATATGAATCGGAGTATCAACACATGAACCCCCCAACTTACTTGAAGGTTCTTCCACAATTTCTAGTGGAGGGGGTTCTCCTAGAGTATCCTCTAAGTCATCACAAAAGAAGTGATGCTCATGATCATTGGAACTATGGTGAATATTAGACTCTTCATAAGCACTAGACAAAATAACATTTCCTTCATGAATGGTAGCATCCAATTCGACTTCTATCTCATCACATGAGTGATTTCCATTTTGTGAATCATCCTCACATTTGTCACTATGTGAGTCATCCAAAATGGCTTCACTCATGTCATGGGTTGAAGATTCATCATCAAAAATATCAATCTCACTACCAATATCACTATCACATGCTTCTTTGGAATGTGCAAATGAGAAATGAATACAATCACCTATCCTAGTAGCAACAACTCCATCATCATACACATCCTCCAAAATTTGGTCTTGAATAGACTCGTGACGTGTGTGAATAGGAAGTTGAGACTCGTGTGATGATGAGTCTTGTGAAGAGTAATTACTATAATCAAGAGAATCATCATGCGATTGTGAGGAAGCCACTCTATCATCCAAGTGAGAGAATGATTCTTCAAATTTTCTTTGTGATTCTCTTGATTCTATTAGTGATTCCAAAATTTCTTTATTCTCTTGAATATGCTTTTGAATTTTCTCATATAAAGAATCACTTATATGCGTATTTAGCTCATCATTCACAAGTGATTCCCTCTCAGAATGATTAACTCCTCTTGATTCACACATCATATCATTATATTGATAAGTGCAAGAATCATGAGAGTTCAAAGTGTTTGAGGGAGGTGATTGTGCACAAGAAGCATGAGATGTGTAATCTAGTGTCCTACTACCATGCCAAGAATAATCATTCTTAGGAAAATAATCACCATTTTTAATCGCACGTTCACGTATAGAACGCATTGATTCCTTAGAATGATTTTCATGACTAGTAAATGCATAGTAATAAGGAACACTAGGCCTCTCACCAAGTCCAAAATGTTCATGAGACATATTTTTTTTTTTAAGCAAGTAGATGAGAGGTACTTGATGATTGTTACAAGCCCTCTTGAATCTCACAAGCTTAAGTAAGCACAAGCAACTAGAAAAATGTCAAAAACAAACTACTAACAAACTAACTAAGAAAGCAAATCAAATCTAAAGCCTAGCCTCTCCCCGGCAACGGCGCCAAAAACTTGTTCGCGATAATTCCCAAGTATAGGAATATCGTTCTAAGTAGTACCCGAGTAAGAACGGGGTCGATTTCCACAAGGAGAGGAGGTTTAGACAATGACTTGCAAAACTAGAAAACGACAAACTAAAGCAAGAAACACAAACTCTCAATGGCTTTAAAGCTTGCCAAGCTATTCAAATCCACCAAAATCAATTGATGGAGCAAGTTTAAGGTTTGGGTTTAAGAACAAAGTAAACGACTACTAGAGCTACGATTCAAGAAACTAAGTGAAACGACAAGTAGAGAGGGGCTAGGGATCATCGGTTTCTCTAGTGACCAATCCTCCTATTATATTCAAGCCCGATTCTCAATTCGCATGTGTCAATCCACAAGACAAGTATCTCAAGAAGTGATTGCTCATACAATCCAACTCGCGACAAGAGAAGTGTGTAAATCCAACACGCTAATCAAGCACTAAAGAGGCTATTCCACATGTAAACACACATAGGTGTTTCCACATGAAAGATCAAGCAACAAATGAGATTTGTAAATTCTCCCTCAAATCACCTAACTAGAACTTGATTTCTCAAAGTTAGGATTGATGAGTTCCTCTCACTCAAATGCAACTTCAAATTAAACACGTCAAAAGTATTCGCACATCTACCTATTCAATGCATCAAATACTTCAACAAGAGAAATCTAAATATTGCACTAAGCATTGAAGTGAACCCAATTCACCCCATTCATCCTTGAAGTTCAACTTGAAACAATATGGAGATTTAGACACTAGATAGTCCCAAATCACCCAAGCAATTGAATTAGCTAGACATAGTAGAAAATTCAAGAGAGATTGAGAGAAAATTGAACTTTCAATAATCAAAACTTGAATTCATACTTGAGAGCACCAATACACTTTTCACTAATTCAATCCCAAACACTTGTTTCAAATACACAAAACTAAGAACAAAAATAGCCAAGACACAAAGCTAAGCTATCAAAATGATGAAACTACCAAACTAAGCTTGTAATTGTGAAGCAACTACCCAAATCAAGCTGCTGCTGCTATGCTATAGTGAAGAACACAGCAGCAGCAACACCAAAACAGAGCATAACAGTGCTCAATCGCAGCAGCAAAACAGTGTCAAAATTCGTCCAAAATCGGACTGAAATCCGTCCTCCTCTCTCCCTCTCTCCCTCTTTCTCGTTCTTGGCCCTTAGGGAGCTCAAGAACAACCCAGAAGAAGGCGAAATCAGAGAGAGAGAGAGGATAAAACGAATTCCAAAACAGAGCAGTTTTAGCCGACCGGGTCTGAGAGAAGAGTCTGAAATTTCTTCCATCTTCTGTTATATAGACTTGAAGGTTTGATTTTGTAGCCTCCAAGGCTTTATCTCCACCGTTGAATTCGTCCAATTCCTTCTCGTTCGTCGATTTGTGGCCGCTCTCAAGAACCCTAGCAAATTGGGGCTTTCTAGGATGCTTCGTTTTGGGCCGAATCAAGGGGTGGGTTTGATAGGGGGTCGGATAGGGAAGAGATTGGGACCGTTTTCAATCGATTTGGTTGAGGTTTGGGGTTGGTTCGGGCTGTGAGAAGCTTGGCGTCGAGCTTCAATGGCTTCCTGTGGGTTTCCTCTGTCTGATGAGTTGGGGAGAGAGAAGGGTCCGCGTGAGCTGGTAAAAGTTTTGCCGAAACTGCAATTCGGCCCCCCTGAGTTTGCTGGGGGCTTTAAATGGCCCCCAGCCCTTCTTTAAAAGGTTGAGTAAACTACAACTTCACCCCCACTCCGTTAGGAACATTATACTTGAGCCCTTAAATCGTTTAGAAACCTACACTTTAGCCCCAATTCCGTTAATTTCTTCTCAAATATGCCCTTTGTCATCACTTTTGACTTGCAATTTAGCCTTTAACTTGCATTTTCTTCAATTTTTGGCATCTTTTCCACTTGATTTCTTCAATATAAGCTCATATAAATCCTTCTTCACTTCTCTTGGGCCGCAAATCCTCTTCAAATTCATCGTTTAAGCTCCCCTAGCTTGCCTCTTGCGTTTTAAAGCACGTCTTCACCTACAAAATTAGGGAAAAACAACCAAAACTGCGAAAACAAGCATAAGTCTAGAAAGAGAGATAAAATAGGTAAATTACACATATTAGCAAGTTATGAAGAGTTCATTAACATACTAAAACATGCAATTTTATGTCGTTAACACACCCCCCAACTAGCCTTTTGCTCGTCCTCGAGTAAAGAGAGCGATATGAGTAGAAATTTAGTGAGAAACCAATCATGAGAGACACACACTCAACTAGACAAGGCTTGACTCATTTCTAAACTAGACTCAAATATTTACAAACACACACACACATTATCTATCCTAAGTGAGTACTCAAAGAAATAAAATACTAAGAGTTACTAGCTAATTTTAATTTTTTTTTGTGGGAGAAAAAGAAGAATGCACAAATGTCTCCTCAAATAAATTCTCAAAGTCCAAGAAGATAGAGAAAGAAGCCTATGGACGTCTAAGCATATACTCATACAAATTTGGGCGGTGTTTGGTAGAAGGTGACTCATGCGAACCACAAAACTTGTTAAATTAAGTCCAATTTGCGAGAAAGTATGCCTTCAAAAATAAGGATCACATGAAACTAGACATTCTCATACTTATTCAAAAGCACCCATGTAGGATGGACCTCCAAAGCTTTGAACAAAAACGAGTTTTAGAATGGGGGATGTGGTTGTGAGCTTGTATGATCCTTTTGTGGATTTTTGGTAGATGGTGCGATTTATCATGATTTCTTTTTCATTTTATTTTTTTTTCTTTGTTTTTTTTTTTTTTTTTTTTTTTTTTTTTTTTTTTTTATTTAACCTCAAATCCAAGGCTCTCCAAGACCCACAACAAAAAGAGGAATATACAAGCGAGTGGGCTTTTTAAGCTAAACCAAGGGAGCTATCTAGGTGGTGACGTAACATTTATCCCCGGACACCCCTCTATTTCTTAGACATCGCATGGGGTGTCATTGGTAACCGCCACTCTAATGGGCTACAAGTTTCCACCGCAAAAACGAATAGAGTAAAATCTTTTTGTGAAGTTCAAATAGCTTTAGAAAATGCACCCTTTATCAAAAGTATAAGACGTCAAAGTTTATGTGATCAACTTAGCTTGAAGGACTTAAACATGAAACGTAAATTTAGTGTGTCGCTTTGTGAGAACCCATGATATCGCGGAATGTGAGATATTGGTGTAGATGCCTTGAGTATAAGCAAAGAATTCATTTCTAAAATAAAAATAAAAAGAACATGGACTAAGAGATTTCATTCTTTGAAACATCTAGTTTCCTAAAATTCCCCCTTTTCACTATTTCTCATTTTTTTTCATCATTTTTCATTTTTCAATTTTTTTTTTCAAAATAAGTGACTCAACTATAACTTCCTAAGACTCAATAAAGATATCAAATAAGAAAATAAAATCTAGACTCAAGATGAAAGGTTAAAATAAATAAAACTACCAAAGAAAGAGAAAAAAAAATCCTATGGTTTGACACGGGGAAAGAGTGATGCTTCTCATGAATGGTTCACACATTTTTTAATTTTTCAATTTTTTTGGATTTAATTTTTCATTTTTTTGTATTTTTCATGTAAATCACTAATGAAGAAAAATCATGCTAGTAACCATTTAAGCCAAGTAATATATCTACTTCCCACCCCCCAACTAAAATGTCACATTGTCCTCAATGTGTGAGAACAATGGAAGAGCATACAAGTTCATATAAGAGATAAGGAATAGATAGACCTCATTTTAGCTTTCTTGACCACCAAGCATAAGCCCTCCTCCAAGAGCAACCTACAAAATGGTAAAAGAAAAGAAAATGCAAGAAATAGAGATAAACTAATTTATTTATTTACAACTAGGAGGTGGAACAAAGAAAATGATGCTATCCCACCCCCAATCTTGAAACTTCTTTCCATGCCATGCCCCTACTGAATTCTTAGAAAAGTACTTCTCCCTTAAAAAGTGTGTTTCATCAATTAGAATAGATAGGAGAAGTAGGGGCAAGACACAAAAGATGAATAAGAGATTCAAGAAAAATCTAACAATAAAGTTAGGGCAAGTTGTTATATCATGCATCAACTTAAGAGAAGGGTTTGAAATCCTCAAATTAATTGAATCATAGAATGGGTCTTCATAAGTTGCCAATTTTTTACTTGAAATCACAACTTGAGAGATATGTGAAACTTGTGAATCTTCAATCTCATCAATTTTAAATAAGTTATATGGATTTAGGGATGTGGCTTCACAAGGAATAGGTAAAATCATTTGGGAACATGAAACCACATCCAAACCCTTAGGCTCATGATTTGGATCATTGACTTGGTCAAGTTGAGCCATTAGTCTCTCCTCTTTATCAAAATTTAATGCATCTTCCATGAGAAGAGATGAGTAGGAGACATCACCAAAACACAAAAATTTCAATTCCTCCCAAGTAAGCTCATCTAATTCTCTAGAAGATGTAGTAAAAGAGTCTATATGAATCGGAGTATCAACACATGAACCCCCCAACTTACTTGAAGGTTCTTCCACAATTTCTAGTGGAGGGGGTTCTCCTAGAGTATCCTCTAAGTCATCACAAAAGAAGTGATGCTCATGATCATTGGAACTATGGTGAATATTAGACTCTTCATAAGCACTAGACAAAATAACATTTCCTTCATGAATGGTAGCATCCAATTCGACTTCTATCTCATCACATGAGTGATTTCCATTTTGTGAATCATCCTCACATTTGTCACTATGTGAGTCATCCAAAATGGCTTCACTCATGTCATGGGTTGAAGAGTCATCATCAAAAATATCAATCTCACTACCAATATCACTATCACATGCTTCTTTGGAATGTGCAAATGAGAAATGAATACAATCACCTATCCTAGTAGCAACAACTCCATCATCATACACATCCTCCAAAATTTGGTCTTGAATAGACTCGTGACGTGTGTGAATAGGAAGTTGAGACTCGTGTGATGATGAGTCTTTTGAAGAGTAATTACTATAATCAAGAGAATCATCATGCGATTGTGAGGAAGCCACTCTATCATCCAAGTGAGAGAATGATTCTTCAAATTTTCTTTGTGATTCTCTTGATTCTATTAGTGATTCCAAAATTTATTTATTCTCTTGAATATGCTTTTGAATTTTCTCATATAAAGAATCACTTATATGCGTATTTAGCTCATCATTCACAAGTGATTCCCTCTCAAAATGATTAACTCCTCTTGATTCACACATCATATCATTATATTGATAAGTGCAAGAACCATGAGAGTTCAAAGTGTTTGAGGGAGGTGATTGTGCACAAGAAGCATGAGATGTGTAATCTAGTGTCCTACTACCATGCCAAGAATAATCATTCTTAGGAAAATAATCACCATTTTTAATCCCACGTTCACGTATAGAACGCATTGATTCCTTAGAATGATTTTCATGACTAGTAAATGCATAGTAATAAGGAACACTAGGCCTCTCACCAAGTCCAAAATGTTCATGAGACATATTTTTTTTCAAGCAAGTAGATGAGAGGTACTTGATGATTGTTACAAGCCCTCTTGAATCTCACAAGCTTAAGTAAGCACAAGCAACTAGAAAAATGTCAAAAACAAACTACTAACAAACTAACTAAGAAAGCAAATCAAATCTAAAGCCTAGCCTCTCCCCGGCAACGGCGCCAAAAACTTGTTCGCGATAATTCCCAAGTATAGGAATATCGTTCTAAGTAGTACCCGAGTAAGAACGGGGTCGATTTCCACAAGGAGAGGAGGTTTAGACAATGACTTGCAAAACTAGAAAACGACAAACTAAAGCAAGAAACACAAACTCTCAATGGCTTTAAAGCTTGCCAAGCTATTCAAATCCACCAAAATCAATTGATGGAGCAAGTTTAAGGTTTGGGTTTAAGAACAAAGTAAACGACTACTAGAGCTACGATTCAAGAAACTAAGTGAAACGACAAGTAGAGAGGGGCTAGGGATCATCGGTTTCTCTAGTGACCAATCCTCCTATTATATTCAAGCCCGATTCTCAATTCGCATGTGTCAATCCACAAGACAAGTATCTCAAGAAGTGATTGCTCATACAATCCAACTCGCGACAAGAGAAGTGTGTAAATCCAACACGCTAATCAAGCACTAAAGAGGCTATTCCACATGTAAACACACATAGGTGTTTCCACATGAAAGATCAAGCAACAAATGAGATTTGTAAATTCTCCCTCAAATCACCTAACTAGAACTTGATTTCTCAAAGTTAGGATTGATGAGTTCCTCTCACTCAAATGCAACTTCAAATCAAACACGTCAAAAGTATTTGCACATCTACCTATTCAATGCATCAAATACTTCAACAAGAGAAATCTAAATATTGCACTAAGCATTGAAGTGAACCCAATTCACCCCATTCATCCTTGAAGTTCAACTTGAAACAATATGGAGATTTAGACACTAGATAGTCCCAAATCACCCAAGCAATTGAATTAGCTAGAAATAGTAGAAAATTCAATAGAGATTGAGAGAAAATTGAACTTTCAATTATCAAAACTTGAATTCATACTTGAGAGCACCAATACACTTTTCACTAATTCAATCCCAAACACTTGTTTCAAATACACAAAACTAAGAACAAAAATAGCCAAGAAACAAAGCTAAGCTATCAAAATGATGAAACTACCAAACTAAGCTTGTAATTGTGAAGCAACTACCCAAATCAAGCTGCTGCTGCTATGCTATAGTGAAGAACACAGCAGCAACAACACCAAAACAGAGCATAACAGTGCTCAATCGCAGCAGCAAAACAGTGTCAAAATTCGTCCAAAATCGGACTGAAATCCGTCCTCCTCTCTCCCCCTCTCCCTCTTTCTCGTTCTTGGCCCTTAGAGAGCTCTAGAACAACCCAGAAGAAGGCGAAATCAGAGAGAGAGAGAGAGGAGAAAACGAAATCCAAAACAGAGCAGTTTTAGCCGACCAGGTCTGAGAGAAGAGTCTGAAATTTCTTCCATCTTCTGTTATATAGAGTTGAAGGTTTGTTTCGTAGCCTCCAAGGCTTTATCTCCACCGTTGAATTCGTCCAATTCCTTCTCGTTCGTCGATTTGTGGCCGCTCTCAAGAACCCTAGCAAATTGGGGCTTTCTAGGATGCTTCGTTTTGGGCCGAATCAAGGGGTGGGTTTGATAGAGGGTCGGATAGGGAAGAGATTGGGACCGTTTTCAATCGATTTGGTTGAGGTTTGGGGTTGGTTCGGGCTGTGAGAAGCTTGGCGTCGAGCTTCAATGGCTTCCTGTGGGTTTCCTCTGTCTGATGAGTCGGGGAGAGAGAAGGGTCCGCGTGAGCTGGTAAAAGTTTTGCCGAAACTGCAATTCGGCCCCCCTGAGTTTGCTGGGGGCTTTAAATGGCCCCCAGCCCTTCTTTAAAAGGTTGAGTAAACTACAACTTCACCCCCACTCCGTTAGGAACATTATACTTGAGCCCTTAAATCGTTTAGAAACCTACACTTTAGCCCCAATTCCGTTAATTTCTTCTCAAATATGCCCTTTGTCATCACTTTTGACTTGCAATTTAGCCTTTAACTTGCATTTTCTTCAATTTTGGCATCTTTTCCACTTGATTTCTTCAATATAAGCCCATCTAAATCCTTCTTCACTTCTCTTGGGCCGCAAATCCTCTTCAAATTCATCGTTTAAGCTCCCCTAGCTTGCCTCTTGCGTTTTAAAGCACGTCTTCACCTACAAAATTAGGGAAAAACAACCAAAACTACGAAAACAAGCATAAGTCTAGAAAGAGAGATAAAATAGGTAAATTACACATATTAGCAAGTTATGAAGAGTTCATTAACATACTAAAACATGCAATTTTATGTCGTTAACACGCACAGAGTAGAGACAAGAGGAAAGCAAATTCAGTTCAGATGGACGAGCAAACTAGAGCTGAGTTTGAGAGGTTTCGCAAGGGCTTGCAAGATGCGGAAGCAGCTAGAGTTGCAGGTGTGAAAGATGTAGCAAATCGATCAAGGGAGACTGAGGAGCTCAGAGCTCAGTTGAACGAGATGCAAGCTGCTATGGCCCGCTTGAACCCTCCAAATCCACAACCACGTCTTGGTGCGGGGGCACAAGTGAGGAACGATGGAGGTAATAACAACAATGGGGGAAATAATGCACAGGATGTGGCGGCACAGGTTGACAACGCCGAGGTTGAAGAACGTCCTATGGTGCACTATTTCAGGACTACCAACCTACCATTGTCCGGCCGCAGATCAATGCCCAACACTTCGAGCTGCGCCAACATATGATCAATATGGTTCGTGATGAGTGCGCGTTCAACTGAGCTCCAGGAGATGATCCCAACCACCATCTACTGGTATTTGATCAGATTACATCAACCTTGCACGACCAAAGAGTTCCTGGCGAAACAGTTAAACTCTTTTTTGTTTCCGTTCTCTTTATCTGGAAAATCCAAGAAGTGGCTTATGGAACTACCAGCTGGGAGCATAGTGACATGGGCTGATTGTTGCCATGATTTTCAGAGGAAGTATTTGCCACCATCCAGAGTTGCTCAGCAGATGGATGAAATTGCAAATTTTACTCAGGAATAAAACAGCTCATTGGGAGACGCTTGGAGGAAGTTCAGCCAAATTCTTCGTAGATGTCCGAATCATGGGGAGCCATGGCACAAGCTCTTCCATTATTTCTACACTGCACTAGACAAGGAAACAGCTGACCAGTTAGATATGCTAGCCGGAGGTAATTTTATGGGGCTTGGAGCACAACGCGCTCAAGATTTGCTGAACAAACGTGTCAAAGAGAGAGTCTACACGAACTGAAACTCGTAGGTACTCCAAACCGGGGGATGCATCCTTAGTCAACAAGATTGAATCTATGGAACAAAAGCTGGAATCCATGACCTCATCATTTCACGGCATGCACCCTCCATCACAGAAGCCCATGGGTGAATTACTAGCAGATGAAAGCCACGGATATGATAATAGTGTTGAAGAGGTGAATTTTATGCGACAGCAGCAATGGCCTAACACCTATCATCCCAACAATCGCAATCACCCCAACTTCAGCTATGCCAATCCGAACAATGGATTATATGCACCCGGTCAGAGACCAAATGTTCCATATCAAGCGCAAAGGCAAGTTCCACAACAGCAGGCTCCACAAGAAGAAGAGCAAGAGACGAATGTTTTATTGAGAAAACTCCTAGCTAATCAAGACAGGATGGAGAGCACAATTGTCTCAATACAAGAGACAGTGAAAAGCCATGAGACGCAGATTGGGCAAATTGCCAATCAAAACACTAGAATTCCACCTGGTATGTTACCTTTTAATACAATCACTCCACCTGAGCAATTGAAGCTATCACTACTTGCAGTGGGACCACCACTCAGGGTCCTCCATATCCTAGTCATGCGAGTGCTGAAGCTACAAAGGCCATAGAGAAGGAATTGGGTGAAGAGGTGCCCAAGTCCGTGAGTCCCCAATCAAAGGACACGGTTGAGAAAAAAAGAAGAGCCCAAGAACACTCTAACTCCAGCTAATTATGAGCCATGAATACCATATCCGGCGGCGATAAAGAGGGATGATGAGGAACACTTTGGAAAATTTCTGAACATATTTAAGAAACTCCATATAAATATTCCTCTTGTGGAAGCGCTTGCTCAGATGCCCAAGTAAAATAAATTTTTGAAAGAGATTTTGTGGAGCAAGAAGAGCATAGACCCTTATGCCACAGTGAAGCTGACAGAGACATGTAGTACTGTAATTCAGAGGGACATTCCCAAGATGAGAGATCCAGGCAATGTCATTTTAGGCTTCACTCTTGGGGGTGGATATCATACGCATGGGCTTTGTGATTTGGGCGCGAGTATCAATCTCATGCCATTGTCCCTATTTCAGAGATTGGGCATTGGTGCACCAACCTCGGTGAAGATGGGTTTACAATTGGCATACAATTCAATTGTGACAGCAAATGGGGTGATTGAGAATTGATGGTTAAAGTGGGTGCATTTGTCTTCCCAGCTGACTTTGTGATGGTGGATATCAAGGAGGATCGCGATATTCCACTCATCTTTGGAAGACAGCTTTTAAAGACAATGCGCGCTAATGTGGATCTGGATACTGAGGAATTAACTATCAAAGCTTTAGATTCATCACTCGTGTTCAAAGAATTCCATCCGGGTAAGGGGAAGAACAAGATGGCAAATGATCAAATTTAGAGAGAAAGGAGTGGATCCTACTCCTGGGTTGTCTACAGTTTTGCAGCCCGATCCACCCGAATCAGAAAAGAAGCCCAATTTGGTGACTGCACATGATGTGATGCAAAAGATAAGAAACAAGAAATTGAAGGAGGAGGCATGTCGTTCTAGGCCTCCTTAATATATTTGAGGTAATTGGGTCGGGCCGTCGACCTTAAATTACAAGCGCTTGTTGGGAAGCAACCCAACCTATTTACTGTTTTAGGATAGATTGAAATAATGTTTTGTATCTATTTTATTTCTGTTTATTTATTGGAGAGGTGCGAGAGAGTGGGACTAATAATTCCAATGAGTGTGTGCAGGAAATCCAGGTGGGAGGTCTATTCCGGATCCCCCGTCTTGATGCGCCAGTGAAAAACAGCACGGAAATCGAGAAATAGCAGACCAAAACGCGTATCGGGATCCGGAATGAAGAATGTGATGGATTATGCCATTCCAACACTCACTCAACACATGCACCTGGGGAAGAATAAGAATCCGGACTCCCGTCTTGATATACGCAATGAAATGCATTGAAGACTTGAGAAAGCTAGAACAATGGCACGGATCAAGAGGTAAATTTTTGCAGACAACACTGTGACCAGATTTGAAGATTGCCATTGTGTGGGGGTGGTCGAGAGCTTTCCGTAGACAGGTGAATCGCGTATATCGGAGTTCGGACGAGAAAGTTATGACAAAAAGGATGCTCAAATGGAAAAAACGCAGCTAAAAGCATCCGGAAATGGTGATTTTGGAGTATGCAAGGTTACGAGCACATCAGAGACCGGGATGGGGTACCTGCAGTGACGAGAGATCTAGAAATCCCCTTCTTGATGAGTGGGATTGCATGATTTTGAGAAAAAGAGCCGATGGAGCATGTTTGGATGTTTTTAGCTAATTTTGGGAGATAATTGGGAAACGTCGGGAAATCGGTCCGGAAACGGGACGTTATCTACGTGAGCAAGACATACGTCAAAAAGGAGATCCAAAGGTACAAAAATCACACTCATCGGAGTTCGGGATCAAAATCTGAGGTAAAAGTTGTATTTTGGCTAAAGAAAATATCCTCCCTGCACAAAGGTAATCTTACGATTACCTCAAGGTAATCGTACGATTACTTTTGCCTTTGAAAAAATTTGAGGTTGAATTTTTGAGAAAAGCCACTTATCAATCGTACAAAGTGATCGTACGAAGTGATCGCACGATTACTTGAAAGTAACCGTACGATTACCTTAAAGTAATCGCACGATCACTTCAAAGTAATCGTACGATTACTTATGAATGGTCAGGGACGAGTTTTCTTCTTTAGTCAAAACCAACTTTCATCTCCTTCACAACCACTCCGACTCTCCTCTCTCTGCCCTCTCTCCACCATCACCGCGACTCACCACCACGACCACAACCACCGTCACCTGCGCCGACCCCCTCCCTTCAACCTCCATCCATCGTCGCCGCCGCAACTGCCACACCACCGCTGCCAACCCGCGGCTCCCAACCTCCGACCGAACAACCCTCCACCCACAAACCCCTCCACTCTCCAGCCACTCCACCACAGCAATAACCACCACTGCAACTCGTCGGAGAACAAGAGAATAGAGAGCTTCAATTGGGGCTGTTTTGGGGGTGAATTTGAACAAGAAAACCCACCTAGGGTTTTTGAAATTCTTTTGCGAAATTGGGGCTTTTTGGCTGCGATTCACAACTCGGCGAAGAAAGGAATATTGACGAGGGCATCGCAAGGAGCAAGAAGCACAAGTCAATTGCGAAGGTTGGAAGAAAATCTTCGGCGACCCGAAACGGTCCATCTTGCCGAATTTTCTGAAAAATCGTGCCCGTAAGACTAGCTCCGGTGCCGCAGGTGCACTCTCATCCCTTGCATTTAAATTTCAGAGTCTAGGCACGTTTAAGATAGGGATCATGCAAGATTGAGTCATAGCCCGATTTTATTTTTCTATATAACTGTGATTTGGCGGGCTGCTGACTAGTGTCCTAGGCGTGAATTTTCACGAGCTTTATTTGCTTACGTGCTTACTTTTCCGTTACACTACTTGTCACTGTGCACGTTAGTTACTTCAATTGTTACACTTGCACACGTTCACGATGAGTAAACGTGCTCGTACGAGTCGTGATGAGGACCCATAGTATACACTACCCGGTGCGAGTAGGGTGGCGAAGCCTGAAGGTGAGTCTGACTCTGATGGGGTTCATCCGAGGATTCGTCCAAGTAGACTTACCGCCCCCTGCATTAGAATGCTGATTCTTTTTCGCTTGACCTATGCATTCGTTGAGGGAAAAGACGCGTTCAAGTGGTGGTGGTGGTGGTGGGGGGGGGGGGGGTTTCTCAGCCTTTATTAGCCCAGTCCGTGTCTACATTCACCAGTTACATATAGGTTGTGTTGTGTCGTATCGTGAGTCAGTATTTGTAGTCCATGTCGTGTTTATATATATTGTTTGTGTCGTATTGTGAGTAGTTGACGTTGGCATATTATTATAGCATGTTTTATTTAATTGAGTCCACCTACCTAAATTGAGTCAGTTTCGAGTCTTCTTTCGAGTCGGCCCATGCATATAGAGTAGTACTTATATAAAAAAAGAAAAAAAAAATTGAAAATTGAGAAAGGGCAATCAAAAGATGTTTAAATTTGGAAGAATCGAGGAGTGTGAGAACTTTAGGCATAGGGTCTGACTTGTGACCGAGAATGACAATGTGAGTTCCCCTTAGTATGTATAGAGAGACTTTCTTTACGGGAATGCCTGCCTATTTTAAGACACTTAACTGATTTTCAAATCTAAAGTGTGTGCCTTGTTTTCTTACAAGAGTTAAGCTAGGTGTGAGCTAAACAAGCCGAACATTCATGTGTGCGTCTTAGGTAGTCGCCAACCCGCCTCGTAATGGCACACAGAACAGCTGTGCGAGGTGTGTATTAGAGCACTCACTGCTTGTTAGATCTCACCCTGTAGGACCACTAGAAAACCCGAATTGACCCTTGGCTTATTTGATAACCTCTTGACCTAGGGTGACGATTCTTGTCCTTCATCACAAATCGTTTAGAATCACCACTTTAGTGCGTCACGAGGGAGTTGTAGTTGAGGGGGTTCGATGAGGGAGAGCTTAGTTGCACATACTTGTGAGTTCTACATGATCGCATGCGTGTTAGTTGATATTTACGAGGGGATGCGAGGGTGAGTAAGTAGGCTTGCGCACTTCGGTGTGGAGGTGTTCCATGTCATTACACCATGGACACTGTTGTGGAGAGCCGTGAGTGCGTGACATCTAATCCGCACAAAATGGGGTTGGTTGATTTTAATTGGTGGATCGTGCTAGGTATTGGACTTCTTTCATACTGGTGTAGGAGGTTCGGTTGGATTAGGCACGTGACATACTCTGTTTGACTACTTGAGAGGGGGACATGACTACATTCTAGTGTGGGGATGTCGACTTTTGACTACGGACATTGAGATCGAGCTTGTGACGACTCCATCCCCATACATGTACTTGGAATTGTTTGCGGCTTTGTTTGGTGGCATCATGCATTTCATAGAGTTAGGGGGAGATGAATTTTACTTGTGATACATATTCATCGTTTTGCTTATTTCCTTCCCCTTTACATATTTGCTTAGCTAGTCTTGGAAGACCACTCGGATATTTGGACGATATGTTGGATTTTGAAAAAAAAAAAAATCAGAAAATAAATTAAAAAAAAAAAGAAAAAAAAGGAGAGTTGAATAAAGTGATGAATTGAGCTTAATTGGAAGCGAGTGGTGGAGCTATTATTTCGGTAACGACGATTTGCATTTCGTGCACGATTGAAGACGGTGGCTACGGAGATCGTAATTGTACCGGGGTTTTGAGGGGATCGAGGGCCGGAGACGGTGAGTTTCGGGTTGTGGTTTCCATCATCGTGGTGAGGGTGTGCGAGATGTGGTTTTTATTGTGAGAATGTGACGCTTAGGATTTATATTTCACGATTATCTATTTGTCCCTAAGCCTCAACATTCTAAACCGTTAGCGGAATATGAGCTCGTACTTTGGATGTGGCTTAGCCTAGCGTAGCCTCTTATTTATCGGCACACGCAAAGAGGTAGGTTATTCTTGCACTTAGTAAATCTAGGCTTTCTATACTAACTAGGGGAAATTCTCATTGTCAAGTTTAGTTGCAATTCATACCTCGTTCGTAGATTGTTTATCACTCCATGAGAACCGGTTTAAGCTAATTGAGATTGCCCGATCTCGCCCAAAAAGATAAAAATATGTTTTGTGTATATATACGTGTTTAGTTAAGATCGAGTCATAGAATTGCATTGCATCATATTTTTGCATCGGTGTGTCTTTTATTGAGTCTTCATTTGTATTGAGTCGGCTAATTGAGGTTAATATGCAATCGGTAAGTTGAAAAGTATGCAATGGTCTTGGTTGGAATAGTTGACTCGAGAGGTGAGATGGGAGGAGGAAGGTTCGGATGATCTTTGATAGGTTGTGATTTGGATTGTTTCTCGGGACGCGCAACGGGTAAGTGTGGGGATATTTAATAACGCCATATTTGGAGTTATATTCGTATGTGTTTCCTTACCCTTTTGCGTGCATTCCGATGCGTTTCTATGGATTTTGGACCGTTTCTTGCTAAATTGGATCATGTTGATTCGTTGCATGTAAATGTTGAGTCCGAGCACTTTTTGCGTTAATTTTTACTATATCTTATCATGTTTGATCTTCCGGTATGTTTCTCGTGTTGTGGTTTTCAGGAACCGGGAGCTCGGGACGTGACAATGGAGCAAAAGTGAACTTCGGAAAAGTTGGAGGCTCAAAGGAATACTCGGGAAGTGAAGAAGACGGAAGAAAGAGCAAGAGGATGGAGTTTTGATGTTGGTTGCCCAGAAGTAATCGTACGATTATATGGAGGTAATCGTACGATTACCCCTTAAGCCAAAATTTGAGTCAGAAAGTAATCGCACGAGGTGATCTTACAATGTAATCGCACAAAGTAATCGTACGATTACATGAAGGTAATCGTACGATTACCTCTGCTGCCAGGATCGGTTTTTGGGGTATTTTTGCTATTTTGGCATAGTTTTGAGGTTGTTGAGCCACGAAACACTTAGGAAACATTGAGGAACTTGATTGGCATCTGAGAACACATCGAAGAACGTGCTTGGAGAGCTTGGAGGTAGGTTGGAGAGCTTGGATAATCCGTTTGGATTCTAAAACTCCGTTTCTTCTCTAGTTTGTGCTATTTGATCAAGAAACTTTGTGTATTGATCATGTTTATGCGTAGCTAAACACTTTTCTCAGGATATCTCATAGGGAACTAGGGTTTGATCACGATATTTGTGATTCATGGATTTGATTTCATGTGTTTGGCTTAATTGATGAACTTTTTATCTAGCTATGTGTATTTTATGTGTTTAATTCATCTTTGCTATCAGTAGACGTATTGATAGGATAGAGCTAGGTTATGAATGTTAGAGACATTGATAATTTATATACACACTAGCCGTATCTAGGGTTGAGAAATCTTGCCAGTTAGCTAGAACAAAGAGTAGACGAATTCTCATAATGCATGTTTAAACTCAATTAGGCTAGAGAAATCAGTTGTAATAGTCTAAGCATAGGAGTTGGTTGAGACATCTTGAACGTAATTGTGCTCGTTTAGCTAGTTAAATGTTCATCGTGTTAACAAAACATAAATCCAATACCGTGTGAAATACCTAGTGACCCGTAGAGATATCCTGTCTTACAATTAGTTATATTTATTAATCGTGAAGTAAATCATTCGATCAATTGATACACTTGCTTTTAATTTTAGTAGGATCAATAGAACAAAACAACTGCGCTTTGCCCACACAAAGAACAAATTTAATAGCTAATTTACGACGAAGTCTCTTGGGTTCGACAACCCGGATTTCCGGAATTTATTACTACACACGACAGTTGTACACTTGCAGTTAGAGAGTGTCAGTCTTCAATGCGCTTTGAGTCCGCGGTGCAGACAGGCTGGTGATAGCAGAAATCTTCGCAGGGTCAGGCTCAATTCTGTGCCGATAGATCACGCATCCTAGAAACTTTCAAGAGGTTACCCAAAATGCGCACTTCATGGGATTCATCTTTAGCTGGAATCTCTTGCATCTCTCAAAAACTTTCTGCAAGTCTTCAAGATGATCTTCCTTCTGCCTTGACTTGATAACTGAATCATCCACATAGAACTTAACTTCTTGATGCATCATGTCATGGAAAAGTGTCATCATCGCGCGCTGATATGTCGCACCGGCATTCTTCAAGCCGAAGGGGCATAACTGTGTAATGGAATACTCCCACAGGTGTGATGAATGTTGTCTTCCTTGCGTCTGCAGGATCCATCTTGATCTGATTGTAACCGCTAAACCCATCCATGAAGCTAAACATATGATGTCCCGCAGTAGAATCAATAAGCAGGTCTAGGTTTGGCAATGTGAAATCATCCTTGGGACAAAATCGATTCAGGTCCCTGAAGTCAACACAAACTCGAAGCTTTCCATTTTTCTTTAGAACTGATACAATGTTGGCAAGCCAAGTGGGATGGTTCTGAGGCTTAATAAACTTCGCATTCAGCAACTTTACTATCTTTTCTTTGATTTTTACATTGAGTTATGGACGAAAACTCCTTGTGCTTTGCTTTACTGGCTTGGTCCCTGTGATGGCATCCAACCTGTCCATGGTGACTTCCGTATCCAATCCGGGAATTTCGTCATACTCCCACGCGAACACATCTTTGTATTCCTTTAACAGCCTTAGCAGGCCATGTTCCTCTTCTTCATCCAACTCCGCGCTCAAGAATATTGGTCTTTTCTTTTCCTATGTTGGGCTCAAGAACACCTCCTTTAATTCTTGTTTCTGTGATTTCAGCTTGTCTTCCATGCACTCGGGTGCCTCCTTCAGCTTTTATATTGGCGTCTCACTCATGTCTACATCTGGCACTTTCTCTGCTAACTTATTTATTTGCTCATGGACATCTTCAATAGGTGGGGTCGAAGATGGATCCGCGCACCTTCAGATGCGATAACATTTCTTCCCATTTGCATAAAATTTGTCTACCTCCTTTCCATCATCATCATCGTGCTTGACAATTCTTTTAAGCGTGTAAACACTCTTCTTTTGGTATGCCACCTTCGACACTTCTTCCCGCGAGGGCTGCTTCTCCTTCTAGTCTTCTTTCATCACCATTACCCCCGCTGGTGACTGGTCTTTAATGTCTTCCCACTTGGGAAAGGGAGTTGGTTTGAAAGGCCCTGGAATCTCCTCATCCGCCATCTGTGCAAAGAAACTGCTTCTGTCAGGTGAGGCTTGTCAAATTGAACAGATTCAATGAGGCTGGTATGTCCACCACCATATCTTTCCATATTGCCTTCATCATTTGGTGCACCGTGGATGGCACAGCATCGAAGCGGTGAATCCAAGTGCATCTGATTATCATGTGGTAAGTGGTGTTAGCATTGATCACATGAAACTTGGTAGAGCACCTGATTTTGGCAATCTGGATCCCTAGGCGAATCCATCCAACAGTCATCCTCGAATCACTTCCGAAGCCCATCAGAGGTGTTGACCGCTTGACAATATTACTATCTGAGATACCAGCCAACTCAAGGGTGTTGAGTGGTATCACGTTCACTACTGCTCCACCATCGAAAAAAGCTCTCTTGAAATCGAACCCATTGACTACTGCTGTCACATACGGTGGTCTCTGGTGGTTCACGCCTGTCTTCTTGTCTTCTTGCGTGAAGGACATTACCAGGCCACTCGACCGTACGACCTTGATAACTTGTCCATTCAAGACTAGCAGCTCCTCACCAAAGTCTTCAGCTACCTTGAGGATCGCCTTTGTCATTTCTCGGCGGCACGCTTTCGAGAAGTTCATGTCATCGAAGAACTTATCAAATTTGTGCGAGCCCTTCATCCTTTCATCTCGAGAGTCCTCTGTGTCTTACGTGTAGTCTTCATATTCGCAGACCTCAACTATAACTAGAATTCCCTCATCTGCGACTTCCTCATAATCACATATCGATATCATGCCACCTCCTTTCCCTTAGGCTCTTGTTATGAGAGAGATGGCAACGGGTTGCTGCGCACATCTTTAGTTGGTTCGTCAATAACCAACTTTCCTTCCTTTATCTTCCTATCCACCAGCCACAACAATTCCTGCACTCTTTTGTTGGGTGAATGACTTGGCCACTCACACCATTTGGGATCTCGCAGTTGCTCCCCAGTTGGTTTATGCTCCAGTGCAGGGAGGACCCCATCTTTTCTCCACTGCTTGCATAGGCATGTGATCTCCCCGATCGAACATGGCAATGGGGGCGACTCCTTTGGTGGACCTCGCGGTTGCTTTTGAGCCAAAAATGCATTAACCTCAGCCTTGCGTCCTCGCTTGTAGCTGAATCTTCCAACCTTGAAAACAGAGCTTGCTGGTGCTCGATCATGCGAGTACCTCTTCTTCTGCTTCTCCACAATGGGCTCAATATTCCTGGTACAGTCAATTAACTTGGAGAAGGTAGGAATTTGTAGATTGATCAGCATACCTTTGTACTCATCTCGCATTCCCTGGAGACAAATTTCCACCAGGCGATTCTCGAGTACCTCATCCACACATTCCAGCGATTTTGTCCTGAACTTCTTTATGAAATCTACTCCCTCTTCATCGTGCTTCTGATGCATGCACGACAAATGTATTGTTGTGACCTTCTCTTCGACTTGGATGAACTTTGTGTAAAATTTCTTAACCATGTCCTCCCAAGTTTTGATTGAGACTGCCTCCAAAGTCCTGTACCATTTGTATGCGACAGTTCCCAAAGACTTCAGAAATTCACGCACTATAAGCCTTACGTCGATCACGTGCGGGCCTATCAAGTCAACGAACCGCATCACATGCTCCTGCGCGTTCCCGTTGATTTCGTCAAACTTCTCCCATTTGGGAGCCTTGTACCCGACAAAGTTAGGCATTAGGTAGTGCGCTGTCGACGTTTGGATGACGATGTCTGCGAAACATTGATTCGCGATGAGACTGTCTAAACGCTGCTCCAGGGCTATCACGTTGGAAGGTGCGCTTTCTCCGGGGGTAGACGATGGGGTTGCCGTGAGCCCGGGTATGTAAGGCATGCTCGGATCATAAGGAGGTGGAGGTGTGTAACTATCTTGGACCCCAGTCGCATATGAGGGCACCACTGGATATGATGGTGGAATTCCAGCAGTTACACGTTCGGGCTGATAACCAGACGCGAGAGGAGGCTCTGATGGCAACTTTGGTTGTTGGGGTGCAGGCCATTGAGTAAGAGGAGGCTGGATCGAAGACGATGGGTTCGACTGGGCAGGGTTATGTGGTGTGGGTTTCGTGGTTGCTCCTGGAGGGACTGGAGCTCCCTCGACAGCATTTTGTGCCAGTCCTCCCAGAATCGCCATAATTTGTGCTATCTGGGCAGATTGGGCTTGCATATCCCTTCAAAGCGTGAGTATGCAGTTGTATAGGCAGCTAAGATACTCTATAAGGGTGGGGGTTGAATAGAGTATGCCAACATTTTGCAAAACTTGCTAGGAAGATGAAAAACTTATGCAAACAATGAATTTCAAGGCCTTGAACACAAGTTCAAGCCTTTGAAGTAGATGCAGAAAGTATAGAGCAAGTATGCCTTTTTCTAGGCCTTGAAAACAAGTTCAAACCCTTGAAAAATAAACAGTTTTTGTATGCTGCGAAAGCTCTGAAAGTAAATGAACTGAAAATACACAAGACAAGTGATTTATAGAGTTCATTCCACTTGGACCTACGCCTCTACCTCAGGGATTAGATCCCTGCAGAATTTTCAACTCAATTCTTATTAATCAAAGCTAAGATCTAGAACTCAAGCACAGAGAGTTCCCTTACTCTGTTACAGCTTGTGGTTTTCCCTAACCTGTCTAGTACCTACTCTAGCTAACTGGTTAACTAATAATTCTCTATTGTTCACTTTGAACAATCCTTCAGAATGAATGTAGAAATAATACAGAAATGATCTACCAATATAACTGTATACAGAAGAACACTTAAGAGTAGAAAACTGCAGAGAAATGCAGTGAACTTCTGTGAATGGATTAGAAGAGATGAAGAACTTCTTTGATGCTTGTTAATCCAGAATACTTTCTCTTATTTCCCGTTGAGTCTTGTGTCCTGTTGCTTCGAATTTGAGCTCTATAAATACTTCAAACAGCTCTGCAAATCTCCCTAGATTTTCAGCAACAACCTTCCTATTTTGTAGGCAACAGAGTTTGACTACTTTGAAATCTTCTCCAACGGTTGGATGATCACACTCTTCAGAGATATTGTTGTAATCTTTCATTTAACCACCTTGAGAAGCTGCCATACACGTCTGATTGATCACAGGATCAAAGTGTTCAATTGTTTCCAAATCTGCAGCAATTCAGTTTCGGAAACAATCCTGCAAAACTTAGAAACAAAATTTCATACATTATCATGGTCAAACAGATGATATATTACAATTAAAAACATGTTCAACAATTTTTCTTTCATCATCTAATAACAGATAATCAAACATATGAAGGAAAGAGAGTAAATCAAATCAGAAAGTTAGCAGAAAAACTCCCCATGAGAATATGCATTCAGGTTAAGCAGTTTCAAGGCTTTGAATCCAGTTTCAAGGCCTTGAAAATAGCCAAACTATTTTCAAGCCTCTGAAGCTGATTCAAGGCTTTGAAAGCTGATTCAAGGCCTTGAAATAGCCAAGCTATTTCAATTCTTGTACAACCTGAGCTTTCAATCCCCCCCTTGATGAAAGACAAAACCAAATTTTGTTTGATCCTTAGTCTCTGGAAAAAAAACTTATTAGTCCACAATTTAAAAACACATTATTTCCAAAAAGATCCAATTTATTCAAATACCAACACATAAATAGTTCAGCAGATAAAACCAAATAATCCTAAGAACTAGAAACTAAAACCTAGAATTTTCTCCCCCTTTTTGACTTTCATCAAAAAGATAGAAGATGTTGGATCAAGTGTCTGGAAAATTTTGAAACCTTAAAAGAAAAACTTTAAAGTAGAGAGAATGTGGAAGAAAGAATAGGCAAGATTAAGGGGTTTGATCTTCATCTTCATCCTGATCTTCTTCCTCTTTCTCATTGTCTTCTTCATCAGTCTTGTCCTGCTCTTCTGTTCCTCTGCAGCTCTTCCTGCAACAGTTGCTTCTTCAGTCTTGTCCTTTTTAGCATCCTTTGGAGATTTCTTCTAATTCTTCAAAGTTATCAGCAGCTCATCTGAATCAGGACTATTGGCTTCATCTTCTGCATGTTCTACTACCTGTTTTCCTTTGTCTGAAACTGGAGTAGCTTCTTCCTGGTCTGAATGCTCACTAGGAAAATCCTTTTCAGAATCTCCTTTCTTTGTTCCTTCAGGATCCTCAGGAACATCAAGCAAGGTCATGCTTCTGAAGATACTTTCCACCATGTACTTGACATGCCCCATATCACTTTCCAGTCCAAACACAGTAGCTTTGACATCCTCCATGTCAAGTTCCAAACCATCAAGTCTCTGATTGTCTGTAGGCTGAGAAGTATGACTTGAAGTGGGGGTCAAGGTCTTGGGCTTAGAAAACTTCTTTGCACCTAGTTCTGCTTCAGTCAAGTCTGAGTAAAGTTTCCAAATTTTCTCTTTTGTTTTCACAACTCCAATTTTCTCAAAGGCTTTCTCATTAAGTTCCCCAAAACCAGATGTGACCGATTCCTCTCCAGTAAAAGGGATCTCAAAATGCTCAAAGAACAAGGTGAGCAGGTTTGCATATGGTATAGGGTGAATCCTCTTACTGGTTAGGCTAAAGAGCATGTGTTCAATTACTAGTTTTGGCAGATCAACCTCATAGCCATGCATAACCAGATACATGATGTGCATCACTCTCTCAGTCACCAACTCTCTAGAGTGCTCTCTGGGAAAGACACATCTCACCAGTATAGTGTGAAGGACTTTGGCTTCAACATTCAACACAGAATGTGTTAACTGTTTGGCTCAGGTTGAGATGTTTGGAAGAAATAATTCTTCTTTAGCTAGCTTCAAAGTTTCTGACTTTGGTGGATGGTTGCTAGTATCATACCTCTTTGGAAAACCTAACACATTGGCAAAATCAGAGTGATCTAGTTCACTTACAATCCCAGCAACTTTAGATTTGATCACCAAGTGTGCAGCTCTCTTAACTTGGGTTAGGTTCAGGTAGAAGAGTCTGGTGAGTCTGGGGTAGGTTATTTCTCTAGGATTCAACATACACCACAAAGAACTCTTCTTTAACATAGAGATGCAATTGAGTTTCATGTGTTCCAGCACATATTTATTAACCAAACTGCAGAAACCAATAGATCTTGAAGCAAAACCATCTAACCACTGACCTTTAGAGATATTTGAGGCAAACCATGTCTCATCTGGTGCTGTGTTCTTTGTTGAGACCTGTGAATAGATCTGCAGTGCCTTCTCCAATTGTCCTTCTGTCACCTTCCCTTTCCCTTTTTCTGCCTGAAATGCTTTCTTCTTCACCTTCTTTGAACTCGTAAGCTCTGTTTCTGTTGCTTTTCTGTAATAGCCTTCTGCTTCTTTTGTTTTTCTGAAGAGGAGGTTGTAGCCTTCTTGACCTTATTCTTTGGTGGAGGAGGATCTTGGACTGCCTCTGCACTAGGAGTTCTGGAACTAGAGGCTCCACTGACTTCTTAAACCTCTTCCACTGCTGCTTTTCTCTTCTTCTCTGAGATAGGTTTTAAACTTCCAGCAATTTTGATTCTTTCTGAGGCCCTTCTTGTGCTCATTAGGGTTTGGGAGAAGAAACGAGAGAGGTGGAATGATACGGAGAGAAGGAGAAGAGAAGAGGATAAATACTGAAAGAGTTTGAGTTTCAAAAGGAAACTAGTATCTCTCTGATTCTCAAAAAGATTTGCAAAGATCAGAAAAGTTTCACAATTATTATGCCGTCGGAAAATAGAATATACTACTACAATTTTTGGCTAAATAAAATTTTTGAAAAGGGAAGGGGCTATATTAGGCAAATATCTACAGAGATATCACCCAACATAGAGTTTTCCAAGTTTATTGACTATCAGTGTAACAGATTCATTTTCAAGGCTTTGAAAAGGCTTTCAAGGTCTTGAAATACTGTAACACTGCAACAAGTAAAAGTCAAGGCTTTGAACTGATTTCCAAGGCTTTGAAACTCAGTTCAAACCTTTGTAAACACATACAGCTTACCTTTCTTACCTTATGCTCCGCCTAAACCAATGCAGTCTTATTTAGCATTCCGAATTCCAATCTTAGGGCTGAGAACCTTTCATCTGCTAATGGTTTGGTGAAGATATCTGTAATTTGCATGTTAATAGCAACAAATATAAGAACAGTATCACCTTTCTCAGCATGATCTCTGATGAATTGGTGTCTGACATCAATGTGCTCGGTTCTTGAGTGTTGCACTGAATTCTTTGTAATTGAAATTGCACTAGTGTTGTCACACTTAATAGGTATGCCTCTGAAGTCAAATCCAAGGTCTCTTAGCTGTTGAGCAATCCATAGCACTTATGAGCAACATGCTCCTGCAGCTATATATTCAGCTTCAGCTGTTGACAGAGCAACTAAATTCTGGTTCTTGGAATGCCAACTAATCAAGGATGATCCAATGAATTGGCAAGTTCCTGAAGTACTTTTCCTATCAACCTTGTAACCTGGAAAGTCAGCATCTGAAAATCCATGTAAAGAGAAGTTAGAATGTCTTCTTTGGTACCATTGAGATATCTGAATATTCTCTTCACAACAGTCAAGTGTGATTCTTTAGGATCAGCTTGAAATCAAGCACACACACACACACTAAACATAATATCTGGCCTGCTTGCTTTCATATAGAGTAATGATCCAATCATGCCTCTACACTCTTTTACATTGACACTCTTACCAGATTCATCCGTATCCAAGGATAGTGTAGAGCTCAAAGGAGTGTTGACTTCCTTACATTGAACCATGCTATATTTGTGTAAATGATTATCAAATGAATTGGCAGGTTCCTGAAGTACTTTTCCTATCAACCTTGTAACCTGCAAAGTCAGCATCTGAAAAACCACTTAAAGAGAAGTTAGAATGTCTTGGATACCAAAGCCCTAAGTCTTTGGTACTATTGAGATATCTAAATATTCTCTTCACAGCAGTCTAGTGTGATTCTTTTGGATCAGCTTGAAATCTAGCACACATACACACACTAAACATGATATCTGGTCTGCTTGCTGTCAGATAGAGTAATGATCCAATCATGCCTCTATACTCTTTTACATTGACACTCTTACCATATTCATCCTTGTCTAGAGATATTGTAGAGCTCATAGGAGTCTTGGCTTCCTTGCATTGAGCCATGCTATTCTTATTTAGTAAGTCTCTTGTGTACTTGCTTTGATTCAGAAATATGCCCTTCTTCAATTGATGTATTTGAAGTCCTAGGAAGAGTTCAACTCTCCCATCATGCTCATCTCAAATTTCCTGCTCATAAGACTTGAGAATTCTCTGCATAATTGATCATTAGTAGCTCCAAATAGTATATCATCAACATATATCTGAACTACAAGTAAATCTTTCTCATGAGTCTTAATGAAAAGAGTCTTATCTAATAAACCTCTTTTGAAATCATTTTGAATTAAAAACTTTGACAGTCTTTCATACCAAGCCCTTGGAGCTTGTTACAAACCATAAAGAGTTTTGTCAAGTTTGTAGACATGATCAGGAAATTTTTCATTTACAAAACCAGGTGGTTGTGCAACATAAACTTCTTCTTGTAAGTAGCCATTCAAGAAAGCACACTTCACATCCATTTGAAACAGTTTCATGTTCTTGTAAGATGAAAATGCAAGAAAAATTCTAATTGCTTCTAACCTGGCAACTGGAGCAAAAGTTTCCTCTAATCAATACCTTCTTCTTGATTGTAACCTTGAGCAACTAACCTTGCTTTGTTTCTGATTACATTGCCACTTTCATCCAACTTGTTTCTGAAAACCCATGTGGTACCAATGAAAGACTGGTTTGTAGGTGCAGGAACCAGGTTTCAGACCTTATTTCTGTCAAACTCATTGAGTTCACTTTGCATAGCAATGATCCAGTCTGCTTCTTGTACAGCTTCCTTCACAGTTTTTGGTTCTACAAGAGAAATAAAAGCATCAAAAGCACATAAGTTCTTCAACTGTGATCTGGTTTGTGTACCAGTGGTTGGATATGATATGATATTATCAGCTGGATGAGATGAGAGATATTTGAATCTCTTTCTTGGAGACCATGGTTCAGGTTCTCCATAGATCTTCTCTGATCTTGAAGTAGTGGCTTTGTCACTTGAATCCTTATGATCATCTTTTCAAGGCTTTGAGTTGTATTTCCAAGGCATTGAGAACTATTTTCAAGGTCTTGAAAATGTCTTCTATTTTCCTCTGAGCCTTTCTTGAATCCAAGTGGATTCTCAGTCTCTTCCTCAAATTCATGCTTGTTCAAATTCAAATATGCAAAACTTTCACTCAAAGAACCATCATATCTTTCATCAAAAATAACATGAATGCTCTCTTCAACCAGTTTGGTTCTTTTATTATAAATTCTATAAGCTTTGCTATTCAGAGAGTAACCAAGAAATATACCTTCATCACTTCTTGCATCAAACTTACCAAGATTGTCTTTTCCATTGTTATGGATAAAACAAGTGCATCCAAAGGGTCTGAAGTAAGAGATGTTTGGCTTCCTCCCTTTGAATAGTTCATAGGGGGTCATCTTTAGAATAGGTCTGATCAAGCACCTGTTCAAAATATAGTTTGCTGTATTCACAGCTTCTGCCCAGTAATGTTTTGGCAACTTGTTCTCAAGAAGCATTGTCCTTGACATATCTTCAAGAGTCCTGTTCTTTCTTTCAACAACACCATTCTGTTGAGGAGTTCTTGGAGCAGAAAAGTTGTGAGAGATACCATGCTTATCACAGAATAAATCAAATTCTAACTGATCAAATTCTCTACCATGATCACTTCTGATTGAAGCTACATGTAGGTTTTTCAAGTTTTGAAGTTCTCTGCAAAGCTTCGAAAATTCAGAGAGTGCTTCTGATTTTTCTTTGAGAAACATAACCCAAGTGTATCTAGAAAAATCATCTACAACAACTAGCATATACCTTTTACCTTTTCGAGTAGGAGTCCTCATAGGACCTCAGAGATCCATATGAAGTAATTCAATAGGTCTAGTTGTACTTACAAACTTTTTTGGCTTGAATGAGCTTCTGGTCTGCTTTCCTTGTGCACAGGCTTTGCACATCTCTTCTTCTATGAACTTGGTGGATGGCAATCCTCTTACCAAGTCTTTGGAAATTAACTTGTTCAAAGTATGCAAACAGATATGACCGATTTTCCTATGCCAAAGCTTTGAATCCTCTTTCAAGGCCTTGAGACACTTCAAACTTTCACCTGCAACTTTGTTAGTCTGAAAAGTATAAACATTGTTTGATCTAGAGGCTGTGAGAATGCAATCTCCCGATTTCTCATCTTGCACCACACACTTCTCTTTATCAAAGATAACTTTGTTTCCATTATCACAAAGCTGAGATATACTAAGAAAATTAAAATTCAAACCTTCAACTAGATAAACATCAGAAATAGAGTTTTCAGAATTTGTACCAACTTTTCCAATACAAAGAATATTGCATTTGCCTTTGTCACCAAGCGTTATTGAACCTCCTGATTGCTCCTTTAATTCTGAGAATAAAGATCTCTCTCCACTCATGTGTCTTGAGCAACCACTATCCATGAACCACTTCTGTTCTTTGGTGGCAACCTGCAAGCACCAATCACTGCCTTACCCAGCTGTTAGACCAAGTGTGGAATTCGGATTCATATTCAGAATCAACCATGTTAGGTGGTCTAACCCCTTTAGGAACCCAAATCTGCTTAACCTTTCCTTTAAGTTGAAAAGGAAAAGTGTTCCTCATTATGTGAGGGTCTCTTCTTCTAAAAAGACAAGTCATTTTAACATGACCAGTTTTGCTGCAGTAATGGCAAGTAGGAGAAGTTTTGTTTCCAGCTTTCACAAATCTGGTACTGTTTCTTCTTGGAAAGTTTGGATTGAGTCCAATACAAGATTTTTGAAAAGGCTGTGAACTTCCTCCAAGAATCAAGTTCAACTTGTGCTCTGATCCAGCAAGCTTGATTTTGACCAATTCAAATTCTTGAAGTTTCTCAGTAAGAGTGATCTTTTGTTTCTCTAAATCATCAACCTGATGTCTTAGATTAACAAGGCTGTCACTCACTGAGGAGTTTTCAGTGACTACTTCCTTGACTTGTGTTTTCAAGGCTTTGAAACTGGTTTTCAAGGCCTTGAAATCACTGTTAGTTTTCTTCTGATAGATTTCAAGATTCTGATTTAGGCAAACAAGTTGTAGATTTTCGTTTGCTTCTCATGAACTTTTTCTTTCAAAATCCTGATATCTTTCAGATAATCTTCCTCATTTAAAAGCATTGTTCTGAGGTATTCTGAAATAGCTTATTTTGGTTTTGAAATTAAACAGTTTACCATTACCTCAATGTTCTTTTTAGAACTTTAATTGTGCTTGGACATGAAGCATAGATTGGCATGTTCTTCTTCAGATTCAGATTCAGATTCACTAGAGCTATCTGAATCACTCCATGAAGCTATCATGGCTTTCTTTCTTCTTTCATGATCTTTCTTTTGAAAGTTCTTGTTCTTTTTGTGTGGACAGTCTCTTGTCAAGTGTCCTGCATCACCACACTCAAAGCAGTTCATAACTTTTGACTTGTTCTGTGAAGAGGACTTACCTTTGTAATCCTTGCTGCTGGATGGTCTATGCCTTTCTCTGTTGAATTCTTTGTTTCCAAAGTTTCTCTTCATATTGAGAATCCTTGTCAAGGCTTTGGAAATTAAGGAAATTGGATCTTCATCATCACCATCCTCAGTTTCAAGGCTTTGAATTCTCTCATTCTCTTTGGCTTTGAGGGCTAAATTCTTGACACCATCTAGTAGTTCTCCATCAACTTCATTCATAGATATCTCATGTGTCAGGACCTTCCCTTGTAGGTCATCAAGTTGTAAAGTCGAGAGATTCTGAGCTTCTTCAATAGCTGTGGTTTTTGGTTCCCATTTTGCCTTTGGAAGACTTTTGAGAATCTTCCTCACCTTTTCTTCGTTGGAAAAATGTTTTCCCAATGAGTCAAGGTTGTTGACAATATCAGTGAATTTCTGGAACATATCTCTGATGGACTACTCTGCATTCATCTTGAATAGCTCATATTGTCTGAGATAAATGTTGATCTTAGTTTGCTTGACTTGACTGGTTCCTTCGTAGGTAACCACAAGTTTATCCCAGATTTCTTTAGCAGTTGTGCATCCAGAGATCCTGTTGAATTTATTTGTACTCAAAGCACAATACAAAATGTTAATAGCCTTGTAGTTATTAGAAAATTGCTCTAATTCAGAAGAGGAGAGCGAGTCTTCTGTTTTGGGAGTTGTGATCCCATCTTTCTCTGTGTAGAAAGTATGAGGTCCATTTTGGATAATGGTCCAAAGCTCTAGATCTTGATCAATGATAAACATTTTCATGAGAGATTTCCAGTGATCAAAATTTTCACCAAATAATAGAGGAGGTCTGTTAGAAGCTATTCCCTGTGAGAAGCCACCATCACCTGCAGTACTCATGATCACCAGATGATTAAATTTTATACAGTGATACAAGCTCTGATACCAATTGAAAGTTTGAGTATGCAGTTGTATAGGCAGCTAAGATACTCTAGAAGGGGGGGGGGAGGTTGAATAGAGTATGCCAACTTTTTGAAAAACTTGCTAGGAAGATGAAAAATTTATGCAAACAATGAATTTCAAGGCCTTGAACACAAGTTCAAGCCTTTGAAGTAGATGCAGAAAGTATAGAGCAAGTATGCCTTTTTCAAGGCCTTGTAAACAACTTCAAACCCTTGCAAAACAGTTCTTGTATGTTACAAAAGCTCTGAAAGTGAATGAACTAAAAATACACAAGACAAGTGATTTATAGAGTTCACTCCACTCGGACCTACGTCTCTACCTCAGGGATTAGATCCCTGCAGGACTTTCAACTCAATTCTTATTAATCAAAAGCTAATCCCTAGAACTCAAGCACAGAGAGTTCCCTTACTCTGTTACAGCTTGTGGTTTTCCCTAACTTGTCTAGTACCTGCTCTAGCTAACTGATTAATTAAGAATTCTCTATTGTTCACTTTGAACAATCCTTTAGAATGAATGTAGAAATAGTACATAAATGATCTACCACTATAGCTCTATACAAAAGAACACTTAAGAGTAGAAAACTGCAGTGAAATGCAGTGAACTTCTGTGAATGGATTGGAAGAGATGAAGAACTTATTTGATGCTTGTCAATCCTGAATACTTTCTCTGTATTTTCCCGTTGAGTCTTGTGTCATGTTGCTTCGAATTTGAGCTCTATAAATACTTCAAACAGCTCTGCAAATCTCCCCAGATTTTCATCAACAACCTTCATATGTTGTAGGCAACATAGTTTGACTACTTTTAAATCTTCTCCAAGGTTGGATGATAAAAATCTGCAGAGATATTGTTGTAATCTTTCATTTAACCACCATGAGAAGCTGTCATACACGTCTGATTGATCACATGATCAAAGTGTTCAAGTGTTTCCAAATTTGCAGCAATTCAGTTTAGGAAACAATCCTGCAAAACTTAGAAACAAAATTTCATGCATTATCATGGTCAAACAGATGATATATTATGATTAAAAACATGTTCAAAAATTTGTCTTTCATCATCTAATAACAGATAATCAAACATATGAAGGAAAGAGAGTAAATCAAATCAGAGAGTTAGCAGAAAAACTCCCCCCTGAGAATATGCATTCAGGTTAAGCAGTTTCAAGGCTTTGAATCCAATTTCAAGGCCTTGAAAATAGCCAAGATATTTTCAAGCCCTTGAATCTGGATTCAAAGCCTTGAAACTGCTTAACCTGAATGCATATTCTCAGGGGCTGATTCAAGGCTTTGAAAGCTGATTCAAGGTCTTGAAATAGCTTTGAAGTCTTGTACAACTTGAGCTTCCAGCCTTAGTGTGGTGTGTACAGGAGAATCCTTCGAGTAAGATTCAAGCGTACACCAAGAACAGGGAATGAGAAACACAGGGGGTATAGGGTAGTGAGTAGGGAGAGAGTAAGACAATGGCAACTGTATGAGAGAGAGACAGAGTTCTGGCAGAGCTTCCGCGTAGTTCAGGAGATTAGTGTTATATAAGGAAGGGTTAACGATCCTATATATAATGGAGAATATGACCGTTGTAGTGGGTTAATGCGCCCATTAATGGAGGCTTAATTACCTTAACTACAACGGCACGTTCTTCCGCATATATAGGGACCGTTACGCACTTCGTCCTCGTATACCGGAACCGTTATGAGGTTGACCGGGTTTAAGGAGCTCGTGGCCATAAATCTCTCAAAGCAGTTAGCAAAGGTCGCGCGCTGGCTTGGTTGTCGCTCGCGCGCGAATAAACTTACTCTAGCCTCCAAACCACTAAGTCCCTACAAGTCCCGTGTTGGTATGCGAGGGCCATGTCTCGCAGCCCCCGTGTGGATCAGTGCGGGTGGTGATCCTGTGCATGTGGAGCACAGCCAGGTGTGCTGGATGGCTGCCACGTGGCTATGATATGTCTGTCTGGAAAACACTATCTACATTATCCCCCTTTTTGTGCGTGAGGACACTAATTGGATAGACTTCAATGCGCAAAAACCAGCGTGCGCGTTGCAGCTACGCACCAATTCAAATACACGAGAAATCAGCCCCCATGCGTGTCATTATGACCTAGAATCCCTAGAGTCGTGACTTCTGTTCCTCTAGGGTTTTAGCCGTGACATCAGCATTAGCCTGTGATTGCGCGATTCGGCGGTGACGGTTGCGATTCGACCACTGAAAGGACGCAACTCTTCAGTAGATTTAAATAAATACTCTCTCCATTGTTGCAAGCTACTGCTTCTATCTAGAGTGAATGTTTTCTGAAAACCTCCGAGAGCAAATCCAGATAATCAACCACCAGTTCTTCCTTGCAAATCGTCTTCTTCAGGTCGCTTCATCATCACAAGGTTGGCTTGCTCAATTTAAATTAATTCTCTCCGTACCTTTCTCTTGAACTGTCTTGAATCTGGAAACCCAGAAACGTTTGAAATACACCATTGTTTGAAACCGTGGAAGAGGTTCCTTTAAAACCCTAAAAGATTGAAACTTTTAAAATGATAGGTTTCTGAAATTCTGAACCCAAAACTGTCCATCTCCGAAAATTGACATTCGTATCAATTATCTTGGAACCCAAAAACTTGTAGGATTTACTTTTGGATTTGAAACTGAAAGTGGATATATTTCTCCCCCTTTTTTTTTCTTGCATTGCTGTAGAAATGGCCTAGAAAAAGGTAACCAAATCTGTGAAGGAAGCTGAGGAAATCCCTGATCTTCCCAAGACCTTATGGAAGAAAGCTCCACATATGGGTGGGGAAGACTTCTACCATGCTAGAACCGAAGTAATGAATCTACCAGACCCCGCTTCTGAAGATCTGCTATTGTTGAATCCTCCAACTAATCGAGTGGAATTGGACCTAATTGATGCCAAGGATGTGGTGAGATCAGGTCTTGAAAATGGGTTCTACCCCCATACTGATATCTCCACCCAGGTCTTTGTGCAGAAGATGGAAATAATGGATGAGTGGATCGATCATGTGCTTACCCATCATGCCATTTTACTAGACCAGGCTGAAATTTACTACCCCGTTAGGGCTACGAAAGGTGCTGTCGTGAAACTGGATCAGACTATGCTTCTGAACCTCTTTTCTCGATACTCGCCTGCGACTCACACTTTCCATTTTGCTGAGTTTGAGGTAGCCCCCACTTTCGAGGATGTGCACATGCTATATGATCTTTCTCCCATGGGCGAAGTCGATCCCTTGGCTCCTCAGAAGTCTGATGCAGAACTCGCTCTTTATGCGCAGATGGAGGAGTGCTTAACAAAAGTGAAGAAAATTTCCACTCGTTGGACATCTGCAGAAGCTCTTCCAACATATCAATTGGTTGAGACTTCTGCGAAGAACACTTGGGGCAAGTGGGTACAATACTTCTTTCGTGACTATGCGAATAGTAAGATCACTAAAGAAATACTGGAGAAGGATCCCAAAGCAAAGAACTATGTGGAAGGGAAAGGGTACCACTTGACCTTGTGTGGATTCCTTTGCGCTTGGCTCTCGCGATATTTGAGCGACGGTCATCCTTATGACGGGGTCTTTTATCATGTCTTTCCCCTCGCAGTTAAGCTGTCTTTAGGCCAAAATGTCGCACTCGGGCCTCTGGTGTTGGGAACACTGTATCATCGGTTATACCAACTTGTGGTTGCAATTAAGGAATCACGCGGGCGTCTTGATGAGCTGACTTTTGTCAACATTTCATTTCTCACCATGTGGGTGTTTGAAAGGTGGCCTTCCTATGCTCCCATCCCTTCAAAGCCCAGTTCCTGGAATGTTCCGGGTGCAAAGAACGCACTTCGGAGTGGGAGAGCCGCTCGATGGTACAAGAACAAAGAGCCTAAGTGTTCATGGAGCTTGGTCTGCAACGATCGAGCAAAATGTACTGCCATGCCTTATAACACTCGCATTGAAAATGTGCGGTTCTTCCCGAAGATGTACCCAAGCAAAGGTGGCTCCCTCTCCGAGGATACTATCGTCAAAGGAGATAGCTGCTATAGAGAATTCCTCTGCTGGTGTTTGAGGGGTCACTGCCTGCTCTTGCTAAAAATGTCCCTGAGATATCTTCTAAGTATGAGCGGATCACGGTCGATGTTGACCCTACTCGCGTTTGCCCCCAGTTTGGCTTCGACGCAATGGCGCATTCGATTTGGCCTAAGTCAGTGAACAGAGATTGCTACAGGCCACTGCTGATAAAGAGATGTAAATCTATTATGCTTAGAAATTTGCCTTTCATCCAGCCTTCAGGGAGACGCGAAGGTCGCCCTACCAAACATTGGATTTCCTTTTGGAACGCTCAACAAGCAAGGTTTGCTTCATCCGCTCCTCCGCGCCTCAGCAAGGCTCCTTCCATCAGAAGGAGTACCTTTCCATTCCGTCAGAACTACAGTTTGGACGACTCGAAATACGGATTCTATTCCCTGCTCGACAATGATAGTCACTTGTGTTCGAACGTGATTCTTTCTGAAAAGATGACCGCTGTCATGGGCGGAGTTGTGTGTATGATCGAGTACAACGAATCTTTTTCCAAGGTAAATAACATTCCTTTGTCCTTCTTGAAGCACCTCTCTTTTAAATGCTATGCTTTACATAAATTCCCCCTTTTTCAGTGCTGTTTGAGGAGGTTCGCATCTAGAGACCGTTGTCCGTCACTGGTCAATTCTAATCTTCAAGCGAAGAGGCAGAAGAAGGTTATTCCTCTGAACATGGAAATGGATCCCGAATTGGAGGCTCTTGTGCGCCAAGAGATGAAGGTATTCGCTTGCTCTTTGATAAGCGAGAATGTTGAAGTGGACGCAAAAGTTGATCCAAAAGCCAAGAGGCAAAAGCAAAAGGCAATTGTGATCTCTTCGCCGCGGAGAGAAGCTCCAGCTTCGTCGCCTGCAAAGTCTCCTGTTCCCAAGGGCAAAGGCAAAGGTCGCATGCAGAGCAAGTCGCGAAAAGATCTCGCATTCGAGAATTTCATCCCCTATGATTAGGAGGAAGAAGTCGAAGGAGAAATAAAGGAATAAAGAGGAGAAGAAGAAAGAGAAGAGGAACGACAAGACGAGAAAATAGGAGAAGAAAGTTCAGAAGGTAACCCAAATGAACTTAATCTTCTTTGAATCATGACTTCCACAATAATGTTATTAAATCAAAATCTTTCTTCGCAGATGATGATGCTGAGACTATCAGTGGCCTTCTAGCCAAGGAAAAGCGAAAAACAAAGGGATCTCGCTCAGATGCTTCAAGTGAACCTATAGACGAGGCCAGAATCGCTGAGTCTAAAAGAATGGCTGTTGAGGCAGAAGAGAGAAGGAGGAAGCGCGAGGAAGAGGACATAGATACTATGAAAAGAAGAAGTCTGGAAGAGCAGCATGCTGGTAGCATGAGCGTGGCTGCCTTGGAACGAGCTTAACAAGATTTTGAGGAGATCGCATGTGACGAAGAAGGTATAATTTTTAACCTTGCTGTGTCTTAACAAGATGTAATTTTTGGTGCATTAAAGCACGGTCTGTCTAAAGATGTTAGCCGATGGTTAGTGGGCAAATGTACCCTCAGGTAAACATTTGAACAATGTTTATAAGCACGATTTAACAAATCATTCCTTATTATAACGAGTTTTTACGTAACATCAGGTCATGCACACCTTAAGGATGTGATAAATGAGGAAAACTCTGTAGGATATGGTGTCGCATCTATATCGTATGATGTTGGAGCTGCGATCCCACATAAGTGTGGAGGTGCTCGCTTTTGATCTAACATAGATTGAAATATAGGAAATAATTCATAATGCAAGTTACCTCAATGACTTTTCCAAATTTGTCTTGCAGGTGGTACTGCTTCAAATGAGCCTGCTGCTGCTGCAAGTGAGGCTGCCATTGTTCAAGGCACTACGGCTAATGCTCCAGCTGCGAGGTTGGCCATTGATGAGGCAAGTGTTGGTGGTCCTGCTGTTGATCCTTGTGACCCTCTATCGTGCGAGGTTCAACTCACCTCTCCTCCCAGAAGTTACGCCAACAGGCCTAGGTTTTTAAGAAGGGCCATTGTTCCTACTGCGGAGGTCATCGCTCAAAATAGCTCTGATGATTTCATGGTGCTTGAGCAGAGAAGTCAATCTCCCATGTCCTGTGCTCCAGAGCGAAGCTCGCACACAGAGAAGCTTGCCAAGGTTGCTGAAGATGCAGGGGAGCCCTTGGAAGATGTGATTGAGTTGTCTGACGATGGCGGTATTGACACCGAAATGCGAGATGAAAATGCTGAAGATGAGCATGTGGGCGAAGCTGGTATAGTCGAAGAGATGGAAGAAGAGAGTGTCGGAGCTGAAGTTCATATCAATGAACAAGTCATCAAAGACGCGGCATCTCATGAGGATTTTGATGCTCCAATGGATGCTCCTGAGCTACAAGAATTTCTTATGAATGAGCAAGTCCTTGGGCAAGAAAAAATTGACCAAGGCATCCTGCAGCCACCGCACGCGAATGTGAATGCCCCAGCGGAGGTCGCAGTTGGTGGTGACAGTGGCAGTCCTCCCGCTGTCATACCTTCTGCTGAAGTTAGTGGTGTTAGTACTCCACCCAGTTCTTCGAATCCTGCTACTTCAGTTAATATTCCAGGGCCTCCTCAGCAAAACCATGCCATCCCTTCTGTTGAGATGGATTTATCCCAAGTTCCCGTCGCATGGATTTTGTGGGTTTCACAGGCAAGAGCTGCCATCGCACCTGCTGCTACTTGTGTTATTCCTGCTAACTATGACGAACGCGAAGCTGTAGCTGACAGGCAAGCAATGCAGCAAGGAGATGCTTCAACAACCCCAACTGTACGCATTCCTACTTTGCGTCAAATCATTGAAGGAACAGGTATGCCATAGCCTGACCACATCTCATACTTACTGTATTTCTTCATTAACGTTCACACTCCTGAACTTGTCATTTCTTCAGGGATGAGACAACCTGATGTGGAGTGGCTTATAAAGATGCGCCTGTCGTACCCATGGTCGTTTGCGAGAGCTTTGGAGTTGGGTCCCTTTGATAGCAGATTCTTTTTTACCGAAGCCATATGGATTGTGGAGCAATTATCTGTGAAAACTCCCGCTACCATTTCGACTGACAATGCGCGGACGCTCTTTGATACATGAAAAAGGCTTCAGACTAATGCTCATGGCTGGTTGGACTTTGGTTTCCTCTTTAATAGGGTCACCCAAATTCTCAACTCTGTGATGTTCAAGTATGGCCACCGCAACCTTGCACTTGAAAGAAGGAAGGTGGAGGAGCAAAAGAAGAAAGCTGAAGAGGCTGCCAATCTCTTCCACGCGATGAAAGCTAGCTATGAAAAACTGAAGCAAGAAGTTAACAAAGCAGAGAAAGATTCGCTCCTGTTATCGCCAGAAGACCCTTTAAACAAGGATTTGTTTTGAGAGCCGCATGTATTGTAATGCTATTTTTCAAACACTTGAACTCTATGTTGAGTTTTGTTTTCTAAAAGATTTTCCTTTCGCATTTCAATGCTGCAATGATTATTACCTCGTGTTTTGTCGTAATTACCTGGATTGGTGTGTCATCAATGTATTAAATAAGGCGTTCTTACCATGCAGTTGGGCTCATCCTTATCATGACCTAGAGTCATCAAATAAGGTGTGCTACTGTATCGTCGTATCCTTTAGTAGGTTCATTGATTCTTGCTTGTTTCCAAGGCCTTGCTGACTCATCAAGGAAACTGAAGAGTCTCCTCTGAGTTCTATATAAGCCTCCCTTCTTGCTATTTTTTTCTTCATAAAAATGTTATTTCCCGTGAGTCCTCACGACTGTTGGTATTGTCCCTTGACCTTTGTTGATTCATATCAGGTCTGGGCTTCCAAATCTGAGTTTGTGCGTTGTGCTATAGAAATGGCTCCCAAGAAATTCCCCGAAAAGACCTTTGATTCAACCGATCTTTTTGATGATCAATTGTGTAGTCTTTTATATTTGAACGAAGATTCTTTATTCTTCATTATGTTTGCAGGGATTGTCTCCGGTGACTTTCCGGCGAAGCACAACCCTGTACCAGTTCTACTACTAGTAAGTAATGAGCGGTGTGCATCTTTGCCAATTCTCCGGCAGAGAACTATTTGCCACCATTGTTTCAGACAAGGTGTAACGAGTGATTGTGTTTATCCCTTGTACACAATCATCTTCCTGCCCCATGAGTTGTTCTCCCATTTGTTCTTCACATCAGCAGCTTTCATGGCATGAAGTTCATTTGGCATCTCACCATGGCAAGGGTACGGACAAGAGCCCTGTTTTGGTCGAGAACGCCGACGACAGCATCACGTTTTGTAGCATTAGTATTCGTAGATTTAGGCTTAGGAATTTTTCCTCATTGTAAGCTTTGCTTTTAAGCTGCTATCTAGACAGATGAACTGTAAGCCGCATTTGACTGTTATGAAAGTATGCTTTTTCATTTGCTATTTTGTCTGCTGTAGTAGATTGTAAATTGTGTGTGAACTTGCTACATGATGAAACAAGCTTTGCATTTATGTTGCGGTTTAGCCAAATGAGTTGCTATCTAAGCAGATAGACTTTGGATCGCATAGGATCGTTTTCATTATTGCTGCTATCTAGGCAGATAGGCTTTAGATCACTTAATATCATATTTTGTTATGGCTCCTATCTAGGCATATAGGCTTTGGATCGCATAGGATCATTTTTTTGTGGCTGCTATCTAGGCAGATAGGCTTTTGGACCGCATAGGATCACATTTTGTTATGGCTGCTATCTAGGCAGATAGGCTTTGAACGAATTGGCATATATAAATAATATGAATAAATAAGTAAATAAAGCAGTAAGGCAACAATTTAATAAAGTTCTCTCATATGGGAGAGTCATTATTATTAAGGCATCCTCATATGGGAGGAGCATGAGAACAAATTCCTCATATGGGAGGAAGTAATGCACAATACAGAAGGGAAACAGAACTTTGAATCAAAAGTAACGAAATTAACAGAACTTTGGAATCGAAAGTAAAGAGATGAGCTAGGGATAATACTTTTTGATCCATCGCATGTTGATTGGGCTTGGAGTTGTTGCAGTCCCATGAAGTCTCTGAACGGTGCAGTAACCACTGTCGAATACTTCTTTGACTTCAAATGGTCCTTCCCAGTTAGACGCGAACTTAGGATGGGCTGCCACCCGCATATAGTGATCTGAATCTCGTAGGACCAAGTCTCCAACCGCAAAGTCTCGGTGCTGAACTGTTTTGTTGTATGCGCGAGCGATCCTTTCCTTGTATCTTGTGTTAGCTCTCTTAGCCTCGCCACGCCTTTCTTCCAGCAGAATAAGATCATGATTGCGTTGATTTTTGTACAAGGCATGAAAAGCAATCCTGGCAGAGTTAACTTTAATTTCCGCCGGTACGACAGCTTCGGCCCCATAACATAGAAGGAAAGGGGAAACCCCTGTGGGAGTCCTCGGCGAAGTGAGATATTCCCATAGAGCCAAACTTAAGGAATTTTTCCCACTTATTGTGATCATTCGCCACCATTTTACTCAGAAACCTCAGCAGCGTCTTGTTCGTTGCTTCTGCTTGTCCGTTCCCCTTTGGGTAATAGGGTGTGGAGCACACTTGCCTTATGTTGTACTCTTCTAACTTCGCAGCCACTTGGCGATTCAAAAAACGAGTGCTGTTGTCCAAGAGGATGGTATTAGGGATTCCAAATCGGTATATGATGTTCTCTTGAACGAAGTTAACAACTGCAAGCGCGTTTGCTGTCTTGAGCGGCACCGCTTCTACCCACTTAGTGAATTGCTCCGTTACAGTCAAGATAAACTGATTCCCATGCGAGGCTGGTCGGATGGGTCCAATAAAATCCAAGGCCCATGTGTGGAATGGCCGAGGCGTTCCCAATGCATGTAAGTCTACAACGGGAGCGTGCACGAGGTTGCCTTTGAACTGACATTCTTGACACCTCTTGACCTTGGTGCGGCAATCTGCTTCCATTGTAGGCCAGAAATAGCCAACAGTGAGGAGCTGCCTACATAGCTTCGGCCCTCCTTGGTGCTCCACTTGATGGGACAAATCCATCACCTCTTGCGCTTCTTGGCTATCCAAGCATCTGAGCAAATTCCCCTCGTGACCTCTTTGCCAGAGTATATTTTCCTTCACTACATATCGGGTTGCCTTTCTTTTAATCTTTTCGGCTTCTTTTATCTGAGTTGGCTCAATTCCTTCCGTCAAGTAATCAAAGACTGGCTTCCTCCAATCTGCGTCATCATCAATTACAGCAATCTCCAGAGAATCCTTGACCAACGTGTAGTTTTTGCAGTTTCCTTTAACGATCGCAGCAAATGTCGACATTTCAGGCTAGTGGATTCCATTCCTCTGAGATTTTATGTAAACAGACACTTCATTTTCCCCACAGGAGTGTTGGTGAATTTTCTCCAATATTTCCTGCCCTTCCTGTTGCGAGACACATCACATTAGTACTCCTCCTGGTCCCTTAAAGTAAAGGGAGTTGTCGTGCACACAGTACCCTTTTGTGGATGCCCAGTTCTCCTTGCTTGTCCCTTCAGCAATCGCGTGCAGTATTGGCCTCCTCCAATCTTCAGCTTCTGTGGGCTCCTCTTCGCATACTTCTCGTGTTAAGGCTGGACCAGTTCTAACTTCAATCAGAATTCTTGCTGGATACTTGTCTGCACTGATTTTTGATCCCAAGGTGGCCAAAGCGTTTGCATGCCGGTTATCAGCTCTGGGAGTGTGCTAATACTTGACATCATGGAAGTGCTGCACCAGTTTCTGGACCATAGTCCTATGAGGCAATAAATTGATTTCCTTCAAGCGATACTCACCTGAAGCTTGTTTAACAATAAGCTTGGAATCCCCCATGACCATCAAATTGCTGACTTCTAATGCCTTGGCTGCGAGGAATCCTGCAATCATAGCTTCATACATCGCCTCATTGTTGGTGACTGGGAAGTCCAACTTCGTTGACATTTGGACAACTTCCCCATCTGGCTTAGTCCGTACGATACCAATTCCACCTCCTTTCCTCGTCGACGACCCATCGAAATGCAGCTTCCAATATGGTGACTCAATTGCATAGATCTCACGACCTTCTAGCACCTCCTCTATCATTGGCTCATAATTGTTTACGGGAAACTGCGCTAAAAGGTCTGCCACTGCCTGAGATTTAATTGCCTTTGGACGAGCACACGTGATGTCGTACTGCGATATAGTCATGTACCACTTTGCTAATCTTCCACAAGGAGAGGAGTGACTCAAGAGATACCGGATAGGATCACTCTTTGTGATTACCACAACTTTATGTGAAGCGAAATAATGCTTTAACTTTCCTATTACGAAAAATAAAGCAAGGCAATGACGCTCGATATCAGTGTACCTGTACTCAGCCTGCTGTACCATGCGAGAAATATAATATATTGGCCTTTCTTTCCCCTCATGCTCTTGAGCTAGCAGTGCTCCTATGGATTTCCTGGTCGATTTCAGGTACAACAAGAGTGGTGACCCCAACTGAGGTGCAATCATAACTCTGGGCGATGTCAATAAGTCTTTGAACTTCCCCCATGCAGCTTCGTGTTCCTCCGTCCAGTTATACACATCATTCTTATTGAGAAGATCACCGAAGCATCAAGTCATTTCTGCAATTTGTGGCACGAATGTTCGCAGATAAGACAACTTTCCCAAGAATGTCTTCGAAGTGCTCTGATTGTGGGGTGCCGCCATGCTGGTGATAGCCGAGATCTTTGCAGGTTCAGGTTCAATCCCATGGCGGTGGATCACACACCCCAAGAACTTCCCATAAGTCACTCCAAACGCGCATTCCATCGGGTTCATCTTCAGTTGAAAGCTTCTGCACCTTTCAAATACTTTCCACAGGTCTCCTAGATGGTCTGCTTCTTCTCTTGATTTTATGACCAAATCATCAACATAGAACTCTACTTCCTGATGCATCATATCATGGAAGAGAGCCATCATAGCTCGCTGATAGGTTGCGCCCGCATTCTTCAGTCCAAAGGGCATAACTGTGTAGTTGAAGACCCCAACTGGCGTGATGAACGCAGTTTTTCTCGCATCCTCAGGGTCCATCTTGATTTGGTTATATCCGCTGAACCCATCCATAAAACTGAACTTCCGATGTCCTGCGGTAGAGTCAATGAGCAAGTCGATATTTGGAAACGGGAAGTCGTCTTTTGGGCAGAAACGATTAAGATCCCTGAAATCCACACATATGCGAAGCTGCCCATTCTTCTTGACTACTGGCAAAATGTTGGCCAACATCCAATCTGTGCATTGTTACACTCGTTTCAAGGTCGGGCATTTCATCATATTCCCAGGCAAACACATCATTGTATTCTGTTAGCAACTGCAGCAATTTCGCTTCTTCTTCGCCTTTGAGGTCCGCACTCAGAAAGACAGGCCTTTTCTTTTCTTCAGATGGACTTAGGAATACTTCTTTCAGTTCCTGTTTTTGTGGCTTTGGCTTGTCCTCCATGCACTCGGGCGCTTCTTTCAACTTGTCCTCCGGCACATCCGACCTCAGCTTGTCCTTCTCCGGGTCCTGCCCAAGTTGATTGATTTGCCTAGGGATATCCCCATGTTGAGATGGGGGTACCCCCGCGCAACCTTCATATGCGGTAACATTTCTTCCCGTTGGAGTAGAAGCTTTCTATCTCCTTGCCTTTGATGTCGTGCTTCGCCACCCTCTTTAGGGTGTACACATTCTTCTTTTGGTAAGCAACTTGTGGCACCTCTTCGCGTGCGGACACCTTCTCCTTGGCATCTTCCCTTGTCACCATCACTCCTGCCGGTGACTGATCTTTGATTTCCTCCCATCGAGGCAGAGGAGTTGGATTGAATGGCCCTGGTTTCTGTTCATCTGCCATCTCGGTGAACCATACTGCCTCGGTGAGATGCGCTTCATTCAGATTAAATGGGTTTGTCGAGGCTGGTATCTCGACTACCCTGCCATTCCAGATGGCCTTCATCACTTGATGAGCTGTTGAAGGGACTGCATCAAAGTGGTGGATCCACGCCCGACCTATGATCATGTGATACGTAGTGTTTGCATCAATGACATAGAGCTTGGCGGAACACTTGATCTTCCCTATCTGGAGACCTAGGCGGATCCAGCCCACTGTCATCCTGGAGTCGCTTCCGAATCCCATCAACGAGGATGGGCGCCTGACAATATTCTTCTCAGAAATCACTGCCAACTTCAGGGTGTTGAGCGAGACCACATTGACGGCTGCTCATCCATCAACGAATGCCCTATTGAACTCGACATCGTTGATCACTGCTGTTACGTACAAAGGCTTATGATGGCTCGAGTCCGTCTTCTTGTCGCTTTCGGAGAAAGTCATTACTTTCTCTGTGGAGCGAGAGGCCCTGACAACTCTTCCGTTAGAGAAGACGATGTCCTCCTCGAAGTCCTCTGCTACTCTGAGGATTGCCTTTGTCATTTCTTTCCGGCACTTTTCAGAAAAACTCATATCATCAAAGAGCTTTTTGAAGCCGTGCGACCTTTTCATCCTGTCGGCACGCGAGTCCTCAGTGTCCATGCTGTAATCCTCCTCATCGTGGACCTCAGCTATAACAGGCAGCCCATCTTTTGCGACTTCTTCAAGGTCCATGATTGCAATCATTGCTACCTCCTTGTCCTTCGGCTCCTGCTTTGCATGGGCTGGGAGGGGATTGTTGCGCACGTCCTGTCTCTGGTCGCTGATAATCAGCTCTCCTTCCTTCATTTTCCTGCTCACAAGGTACCTGAGCTTCTTGCAATCAGCTGTTTGGTGCATAACTTTGCCATGACATTCGCACCACTTCGGGTCCCTTAGTTGCTCCCTAGACGGTGTCCTTTCAAGTTGAGGTAGGACCCCATCTCTGCGCCACTGCTTACATAGATCGATCACTTCCTCAAGGGAGCATGGAAAAGGCGGGACATCTGAGGTCGAAACCTTGTGTTGTTTGTGTGGCGAAACTGTGTTGACTTCAGCTTCGCGCCCCCTCTTGTAGCTAAACCTTCCAATCTTGAAAGTCGGTCCTCCTGGAGATCGCTAAGGTGCATGCTTCTTCTTTTGCCACTAGACTATGGGCTCTACATTCTTGGTACATTCTATTAACTTTGAAAAAGTAGGCATTTGCAGGTTAATCAACATACCCTTGTATTCGTCTCGCATCCCTTGGAGACATATCTCAACGAGCCGGTTTTCGAGCACTTCATCTCTACACTCCAGCGACTTGGCTCTGAACTTTTTGATGAATGTAATTCCATCCTTGTCACGCTTATGATACATACGCGGCAAGTGGATCATCGTAACTTTATCCTCCACCTGGAAGAACTTGGTGTAAAACTTCTTGACCATGTCCTCCCAGGTCTTGATAGATACAGCCTCTAGCGTTCTGTACCGTTTATACGCGACGTTCCCCAAAGACTTAGGGAACTCACGCATCAGCAGGTTGGAGTCAACTCCGTGTGCCCCCATCACATCAATGAAGGGCATGACATGCTCTTGGTAATTCCCATTGACATCGTCAAATTTATCCCACTTAGGAGCCTTGTACCCTGCAGGGTTGGGCATCAAGTAGATCTCACGCAGGATTGGAGGTGCGTTGTCAACTTTCGGGATGATGGTGTCTGTAAAACACTGATTGGCCAGAAAGTTATCTATACGTTGCTCTAAAGCCGTCATGCTTGTTGATACACTCCCTCCCACAGCAGGAGGGACGGTTGCAGCTGGTGGAGACACGTACGTAGCAGATGGATTGGGGGTTTAAGCCACATTGCTTACGGTTGCTGGTGGAGAAGGCAGGGGATACTGTGGTTGGACATTGAAGGGAATTCCCGGTATTTGAGAAGCAGGTGTGATTAATGAATGCTGAGCAATGTGTCCCTGGGTAGGAGGTGGCTGGACCATTGCTGGTGGGCTTTGCAAACTGGGGTTAGGTGGTGTAGGCGTTATCTCTGTTCCCTGGGAGACAGGGGTTCCAGTTCCTTGAGAAACAGCGGTTCCCAGTGTCGGATTCTGGGCAAGAGATCCCAAAATAGACATTATCTGGGCCATCTGTGCAGATTGAGCCTGAAGGGTTTTCGCCTGGTTCTGAAGAGTGGCATTCAACGTCTCCAAGGTTGGAGTACCACCGGCTGCCGTGGAATTTTGGCGAGTTTCCTCCCCTGAGGTTGTCTCGGTTGAGGGAGACCTGTTGCTGGCATCTTCATCGTGAGACATGGCTGCTTGCAGGAGTAAGTTTCACGTTGGGTTCACCAAATGTGTACAGGAGAATCCTTTGACGAAGATTCAAGCGTACACCAAGAAAAGGGAATGAGAAACACAGGGGGTATAGGGTAGTGAGTAGGGAGAGAGTAAGACAATGGCAATTGTATGAGAGAGAGACAAAGTTTTGGCAGAGCTTCCGCGCAGTTCAGGAGATTAGTGTTATGTAAGGAAGGGTTGACGATCCTATATATAGTGGAGAATATGACCGTTGTAGTGGGTTAATGCGCCCATTAATGGCGGCTTAATTACCTTAACCACAACGGCACGTTCGTCCGCATATATAGGGACCGTTACACACTCCGTCCGCGTATACCGGAACCGTTATGAGGTTGACCGGGTTTATGGAGCTCGTGGCCATAAATCTCTCAAAGCAGTTAGCAAAGGTCGCGCGCGGGCTTGGTTGTCGCTCGCGCGCGACGGAACTTACTCTAGCCTCCAAACCACTAAGTCCCTACAAGTCCCGTGTTGGTATGCGAGGGCCCTGTCTCACAGCCCCCGCGTGGATCAGCGCGGGTGGTGATCCTGTGCATGTGGATAACATCTAGGTGTGCTGGATGGCTGCCACGTGGCTGTGATCTGTCTGTCTGGAAAGCACTATCTACACCTGGCTCTGAATCGTGGCGTTCAGCATCTCCAAAGACGGGTTTTTTCCCAGAAGTTGCATGGGTCTGGACATTGGTATTGGTGGTGATATTGAGTGGGTTCTCCTCTCTTGAGACTTCTTCCCTTGAGGGAGACTGATTGCCTTCACGGGGGTTAGCTTCATGAGACATGATTGCAGAGCTCTTGAAAGTTTTGAAGGTAGTGTTCACGTCGGGTTCACCAAATGTGTACAGAGGATCCTTCTGGGGAAGATCTCAACTTACACCTACAATAGAGAATAAGAACAAGAACAAAAACAAGAACAAGCACAAAGAGTGAAAGTAAGGGTGTAGGATAAAGAGAAAGCTCTTGCTAGGTGTCTGAGAGAGAGACAGTATGATGATTAGCAGAGAACCGAGAGTTGCCAAGGAAGGCCAACGTTTCTATATATCGGGCATGAGAGTGCCGTTACGAGGGGTTAATGCGGCCGTAACTGATGGCTAGATAACCGCCTCGTACGCCACACATTACCCGTATATATAGGGAACATTACAAGATCGTCCGTGTATGTAGGACACGTCCCAACGGTTAACCGCATATATAGGACACGTGCTCATCATATCTCTCAGATAATTAACAAGGGTCGCGCGCGATTGTTGTTGTTCGCGCGCTACGTGCTTACTCTAACCTCCAAGCCACTTGAACCCTAAAACTCCCACGCGGTTAGTATCGAGGGCGACCTTGTCTCACAGCCCTCATGTGGATAAGTGCGAATATAAAGGTAGAGATAGAGTAGTAGTGGAGTACCGTCGAGCCTCTTGGATGGCTGCCCTGTGGACGTGACTGATCTGTCTGAGATACACTATCTACACTGTTCCTTTAGCATTTTTGTTCTAATTAGACATAATTTATTAATGTAGTAAAAACAATTTCTATTATAAATGCTAAACCTTTAAGAAATATTGGCACATAATCAAAATCACTAAAATATATTTTTTTTTCTAAAAATTATGTCCATTTAGGATTCCTCTTCCTCTTATTACCATTCGTTTAATCTTTAATTAAGGCTTTTTATGTGGGTCTCTATATATTTGTACGAAATATTAATAATTTTGGCATTATTATAATTAAGACAAATGTTGAATGTATTTAGTAACAAGGAAAAAAATATAAATAAATTTTAAAAGACGCGTTCTAAAATAATAATTATTGAGAAGGTAAAAACTACAAATAGCTCGTTGCAGTTTATATTTATAATTACACGATCTAAAGCCGCGACTTTCTAAAATTTTCGCTGGGTAAGCAGCTCCGAATAGTTCGGAGGTTCTAGGGGCGATCTAGGGTTTCAGCGAGAGACGTGTCTGGCAATTTTCTTCCTCTATCGACGGTCAGTTTGTCGACTCCAGAGCTTTCTCCGACGATGGCGACTGGTTTGGGATTCTCTTTGGACTTCGGAAAGTTGTCTATTGAAGAGGAAGAGGTAGAGGTTTTCGACAGGGAGTATAGTTTGGCGGCAATCAAAGGAAGGGGTCCATGCTTGATCGGTAAATTCCTTCTTCCTATTCGTTTCAATATTTGGGCGATGAAACTGTTGTTCAAGAAAATATGGGTGGGCGGAGATGAAACTAGCATCCACGAATTAGGTGCAAATACTTTTGTCTTCCAGTTCCCAAACAAAGAAGCCCTAGATGCGGTTTATGAAGGCGGTCCATGGATTTTTGACGAAAACACTCTCATTCTCAAACACTGGGATTTGACTGCTGATTCGGACAGTGCTTCGTTCGATACTATTGAGACGTGGGTACAAGTTAAAAACATTCCACTCTATCACCAGACTGATGAGGACGTCCGTAAGATTTTGAAGAATTGGGGTACCATTGTAGCAACGGATCCAAAGATCTCTTCAGGTCTAGGAGGCGATTACATGCGTGCAAGAATCATACTTGACATAAACAAACCTTTGAGGAGGGGCCGCTTTATTGAAGTGTTAGGAAAGAAGACGTGGATTGATTACAAATATGAGCGTATCCCTTGTCTCTGCCATTGGTGTGGAAGGATATCTCATTATGGAGACGACTGTTTGTTACGTAGCGACATTGAGAAGGAGCAAAATCAACCTGGTTTTGGTGAGTGGCTGTTATTTAGGCCCCCTCCGAGGAAGAGGCTATTGGATGCTTTCAATGAAACTGTCAAACCACCTAATGATCCTGCGAAGGGAAACCCTGACCCGATGGGAGGCAACGACGATGATGGGATGGCGACAGATTATCCAGTTGATGAAGGTACGGATACCGTCACGGGGTCTGATGATGAGGCGGATGGTAATAATAGTAGTCGCGGAAGCCAACATGGTCGCAGCTCAGATCCTTCCAGTGGGGGTAATGTTTCTCTTTTTGAAAATCCTTTAGCAGTTAATGACAAGACTGACCTTTTTCCGTCGAAGGACAAGGGTAAAGGAATGGCTGTTGTGCTAAGTCAAAATGCGATCAATACGAAAAGGAAGATTAGTGAAGTTAATTTTAGTCCTGATCCAAAAGCTAAAGCGAAGAATAAACTAGCTGTTAATGGTAATGATGGAAGCTCGGTGTATGGAGGAAGGGGTGAAGGGGCTGCTGGGCAGGGAGGTCGTGGCTTAGGAAGAGGAACGGGCAGAGGAGGAAGATCTGGAGCTGGTGGGGGATCGGGTAGAGGAAATAGTCTAGATATTCGCAGAAATATCCAGGCCACCCACAACGCCCATAGAAATCCTACTGTTCGACAAAAGGAGGATGCAATCACAAACAGCAAGTCTAGCATACAGGTTTCTGCTGCGCGGATTCCGACACAGGATGGGGGAGCCTTAAAGAACCCACCTATTTCTTTGGCTGAGGCTGATGTACAGCCCAGCCAGTCGCCATGAGTCTTCTCAGCTGGAACGTACGGGGAATTGGGAACCCCCGTAGCGTTACTTCTCTTTGCGACTTAGTAAGGAGACAGAAGCCCAACATTGTCTTCTTAATGGAGACGAAACTGTATGCAACTGAAATGGTTCGGATTCGTGATCAACTTGGTTTTATGAATGGAGTTTTTCATGATTGTGAGGATCGTAGAGGAGGTCTTGCACTCATGTGGGACGACGAGGTTAGTTTTGCTTTAGCAAAGATGTCTAAATTCTATATCCACGGGTTCTTTTCTATTCATAGCGAAGGGAAACATGGATATTTGACTGGCTTTTACGGGGACCCTGATAGAAGACAGCGTCACAACTCTTGGATTTTGTTGGAACGTTTGTGTCCTATTGGGCAACCTTGGTGTGTTGTAGGCGATTTTAATGCCTTTACGTCTGTCTGCGATGAGGAAGGAGGGAGGTCAGTCTCTTTCAGTCAGATAGAGGATTTTGGAAGTGTTATTAACCATTTGCAGCTTAGGGATCTTGGCTCTGTCGGGGTTCGTTTTACATGGAATAACAACCAGGGGGATGATCAGGCTATCAGAGAAAGGCTGGATAGATGTCTAGTCACAGACGGTTGGTCTGACATTTTTGGAAGGGGTAAAGTGGATCATTTAATTGCGGAGGTTTCTGACCATGTTCCTGTTCAGGTGACATGGCAGTCAGGTATTGTCCGTAACGTAAAGGTTAATAGACGTTTTCAGTTTGAGAATATGTGGTTGCAGGACCACAGATGTTCTGAATTTTTGGACAGTGAATGGAGGACTACAGTTGATCCGGTTGTTCGGAAGTTGGACAGATTGTCTGCGGCGCTCAGAGTATGGGACTGAGAGGTTTTCAGTAATGTTAAATTCCAGTTACGCAAGCAAAGAAGAAGGTTACAAGTCTTAGCCGAAGGAGTACAATCTGCGGCTGCAGTTGCCCAAGCTAAAGTCATTCGACAATCCATCCTCAATCTTTTGATTAGAGAAGAAGAGATGTGGAGGCAAAGGTCGAAAGAAAGTTGGTTGAAAAAGGGAGATCAAAACACCAAGTTTTTTCATCGAAAGGCTTCTATTCGGCGAAATAGAAATCGTATTGAAGGACTTGAAGATGCGCATGGCATATGGCTGACGCATAAGTATCAGGTTATTGCTATTCTCGAAAATTATTTTCAGAATATTTTTACTTCCACTAATCCGTTACGCAGTCAGATTGAGCCGATGTTAGTTGGAGTGGAAGAGCTCGTTTCGTTGGAACAGAGAGCTGAGTTAGAGCAACCTTACTCAGTCGTTGAAGTGTGGGCTGCCCTTGCGCAGCTAGGCCCGACCAAAGCACCCGGGGTTGATGGATTTCCGGCTGCCTTCTATCAGAAATTCTGGAATCTTGTAGGCGGGGAGATTGAAGCAATGTGTCTTGATATCTTGAACAACAACGGCAATGTTTCGAAAGTTAATCATACGTTAATTGCCCTCATCCCAAAAGTAAAACAGATCAGATCGTCTACTGATTTACGGCCCATTAGTTTGTGTTCAACGATTTATAAGATTGTAACTAAGACGATGGCTAATCGTCTCAAGTTGATTCTTAACTCTGTTGTTGCTGAAAATCAATCTGCTTTTGTACCGGGCCGCTTGATTTCTGATAACGTCTTGATAGCTTTTGAATTGCTCCACTCGATGAAAAATCGTAAGAAGGGGAAGAAAGGATTTATGGCTCTCAAAGCATATATGAGTAAGGCGCATGATCGTGTTGAATGGGATTTTCTGAGAGCGGTGATGGAAAGGATGGGCTTTGGTTCACGTTGGATTAATCTTGTGATGAATTGTATTTTGTCCGCCAGTTACAGTATTATTTTTAACGGTGAAGTCCATGGTTCTGTTTCTCCGGAACGTGGCCTTCGTCAGGGATGTCCTCTTTCGCCGTATTTATTCTTGCTTGTTTGTGAAACTTTGTCGCGAAGTCTTACTTGTGCGGTGCAGGATGGACGTCTTTCAGGGTTGGCGGCTTCTAGTGGAGGCCCCATTATTTCACATTTATTCTTTGCGGACGACAGCCTATTATTCACCAGGGCCACACCCGAAGAGATTGAAAGTGTGTAATGTAGACTAAATACAGGACCTAAATACTCTAGAAGGGGGGGGGGGGGGTTGAATAGAGTATGGAAACTTTTTGCAAAACTTAAAGTTTAATAGGATAGCTTTGTGTGAAACTTGAAATCTCAAGGGCTTGAGATTTTGTAAACTGTCTGAAACTCACTAAGGCAAAATTGTAAGCTTCAAGGCCTTGAGCTATGAACAAATCTAAACAGCTTTTAAACCCTAGTTTGATTTGAGTTGTGTGCAGCAGATCATAATCAAACAGAAAAGTAAAGAACACAAAGCAATTTACAGAGTTCAGTCCCAATGGACCTAATCTCTGCCTGAGGGATCTAATCCCACCAGGATTGGGCAAACACTTCTTATTACTCACACAGAAACAGCCCTAGATCTTCAAGCCTAAGTGATTTCCCTTACACCTATATAGCTTGTGGTTCCAAACCTATCTAGTTCCAGCTACTAACTGTTGAGCTAACAAGAACCTCTTGTTGTTCACTTGAACAACCAACCACAAGGTTAAGTGAGGTTTAAGATAATATAGAGATACACAGATGAAGTACAAATGAAGAGCACAGTATAAAGATAAGTTGTTGAAGCCTGGAAGTGTTCTTACTAGATTGATTTGATCTTCAGAAGTCTGGAATGAAGCTTGAATGATTGTGTGTTTGAATGGATGATCTCCCACGAATTTGTCACACCTCTCAGAGTATTCTGAAAGCCTCTCTTTTCTTCAAAATTCAAACCAGTCTCTTTTATCCACAGCTGCAACTGATTGAGAGATTTTAGGATCTCAGTTCCTACAAATCCTCCTTCTGTTTTCAACTTAAATTCAAATAGCTTTCCGGTGGATATCCGTTGGAGTATGTTGAGATTTCTTCTGCACGTTTAACAAACCTGCAACAGCAAAGAAACACTGCAACAACACAATCCAAACAACTAACAGTACTGAGACGGTTTGGTTATACAGTTTCTGGTAAAACTGTTTAATAAATTTAGAACATCAATCTGCATATCCTCTAGAACAAATAAGATATGAAAAACAAGTTTAAGAAACTTAGAAGTGAGTGAATAATCACAATACTAAGAGTCATAACCTGCAAGAAAGAATCAATCAAGTTCTGTAAAAACTATCAGTAGCTCAAGGCATATCTCAAGGCCTTGGAGCTCTGAACCTGCTTCACAGCATTTGAAAAATCAAACCCAGATAACTTTGGTTCTTCCTTTTCTGATCATCTGAAATTGTGTTAGATGTATAAATAGTACAAACCACAAATATATACCATAAACCACTGATTTGAATAATCAGATATCCAATTCTGCAACACAAAGATGTTAGAACACATAGCAGAATAACCAATATCAAGGCTTTGAAGTTATGTCAATCTCAAGGCCTTGGGATGACTAACAAGCCTTTGCTGCTGTGTACGAGAGAATCCTGCAGAGAGAACTCAATATACACCAAGAGTAGGGGATAGAAAAGACACAGGAAGTGTAAGGCTGTGTGTAGGGAGAGAGTAAGGCAATAGCACTGTATGAGAGAGAGAGACAGGATTTTGGCAGAGCTTCCGCGTAGTTCAGGTGTGATCTCCCCCGTATTGAAGGGTTAACAATCATATATATAACGGAGAATGTGACCGTTGCAGTGTGGTTAATGCGCCCATCAATGGCGGCTTAATTAGCTTAACCACAACGGCACGTTCGTCCGCGTATATAGGGACCGTTACAACACGTTATCCGCGTATATCGGAATCGTTATGAGGTTGACCGGGTTTGACCGGGTTTATGGAGCTCGTGCCATAAATCTCTCAAAAGCAGTTACTAAGGGTCGCGCGCGGGCTTGGTTGTCACTCGCGCGCGACAGGACTTACTCTAGCCTCCAAACCACTAAGTTCCTACAAGTCCCGTGAGGTGGTATGCGAGGGGCCTATCTCGCAGCCCCCACGTGGATCAGCACGGCTGGTGATCCAGTGTGTGTGGAGCACAGTATGGTGTGCTAGATGGTCGCCACGTGGCTAAGATCTGACTGTCCAGAAAGCACTATCTACATTAGCCCCCTTTCTGCGCGTGAAGACTCATAGTCGAATAGGCTTCCATGCGCAGGAACCAACGTACGCGTCGCCGCCACGCACCAATTCAAATATACGCAAATGCAGCCCCCGTGCGTGTCATTATGACCTAAAATCCCTAGAGTCGTGCCGCCTGGTCTTTTAGGGTTTTAGGCATGACGTCAGCTTGTCCTGTGATTGCGCGATTCGACGAGACGGTTGCGATTCGACTACTGAAAGGACGCAACCCTTCATTGTTTTTGGATAAATACTCTGTGCTCTCCATTTTTGCAAAGCATCACTTCTTTCTCTTAAAGTGAATGATACCCGAAAGCCTTCAAGAGCAGATTCAAATAATCAATCATCAATTCTTTCTTGTCAATCGTCTTCTTCAACTGTCCGCATCCAAGCAAGCTTTACCAAAATAAGGTTGGCCTTGTTCAATTTTATTTAACATATCGATATATGCCTTGAACTGTATTGGATCTGCAAACCCATGACTATCTGAAACATACCATCTGTTGGAAACTGCGAAGGAGACCTTGTTCTTTAAACTCAGAATTGATCTAATCCCCAGATTTTAAAGATTTTGAATATGGGATTTCTGAAATTCCCAGTAATGTAAACGATTCTGAACTTTCAAACCCCAAAATTGACATTGAACTATTCATCTTTCTTCTGATAAAGCATCGTTGCTTCAAACTGAATCTTGAAATTCAAACTAAAGTATGCGTATTTCTCCCCCCTTTTTTCTTGCTTTTCCGCAGGAATGGCAAAGACAAAAGGAACCAAACCCGTTAAAGAGGTCGAAGAAATACCTGATCTTCCCCAGACCTTATGGCAAAAATCCCCCTATCTGGGTGGCAAAGACTTTTACCATGCTAGTGTTAAGGTGAAGAACCTGCCAACCCCTGTTCCTGCTGAAGAGTTGCAAACACTGACCCCTCCTGTTAATGCGACCATGCTCGAATTGATCGATTCCAAGGATGTGGTTCGATTGGGGGTTGAAAATGGGTTTTTCCCGTATACTGCTATTTCCACTCAAGCGTTTGTTCAGAAATTGGAATTTATGGATGAGTGGATTGACCATGTATTGACTCATCATGCCATTGCTTTGAACGATGCTGGCATATATTTTGCAGTCTGTGCTATGAAGGGTGCTTTCGTGAAGCTGGACCAGTCCATGCCTCTAAACCTTCTCTCGCTACTCGCCTGCGACTCACACCTTCCACTTTGCTGAGTTCGAGGCTGCTCCAACTCTCGAAGATGTACACATGCTGTATGATCTTTATCCCGTGGTCGAGGTGGATCCTCTGAGTCCCTTGAGGACTGATCCAGAACTTGCTTTGTACAAGCAGATGGAGGAATGCTTGTCAGAGGTAAAGAAAATTTCCACCCGGTGGACACCTGCGAAGCTTCTTCCCGACTGGCAACTGGTTGACACGTCTGCGAAGAACACTTGGGGCAAGTGGGTGCAGTCCTTCTTCCGCAATTATGCAAGTAGTAGTATCACCAAGAAACTCCTGAGCTAGAACCCGAAGGCTAAAAATTATGTGAACGGAAAAGGCTATCATCTGACTTTGTGTGCCTTCCTCTGCGCCTGGTTATCGAGGTATTTAATTGATGGCCATCCCCATGATGGGGTTTTCTACCATGTCCTTCCTCTTGCTGTGAAACTGACCCTTGGTCAAAGGGTTGCACTTGGGCCTCTGGTCTTGGTCACCCTGTACCATAGATTGGACCAACTGGTTGTAGCAATCAAGGACTCGCGCGACCGTCTCGATGTGCTGACCTAAGCCCAGTAAATGGTGTGTCCCGGGTGCGGAGGAAGAGCGTAACAATGGCAGAGCTCCGAGATGGTTTGGGACTCACTTTCCGAAGTGTACCTGGAGCCTGATATGCGACGATCGCAGCGAGTTTACAGCTAGGCCCTATGCCACGCGCGTTGAGAATGTGCGATGGTTCCCAAAATGTATCCTTCCAAGGCTGTTGCTCTCGGAAGATCTTCTTTTCGAGGGCGAGAAGCGTTTCCACGAGCGCTATCGCGAATACTTCTGCTGGTGTCTAAGAGGTTCTCTTCCTGCTCTCGCGGAGTATGTTCGCGAGCTTACTCCTAGGTACGAGAGGATCACTGTGGATGTCGATCCTACTCGCGTTTCTCCCCAGTTTGCTTTGACGCAGTGGCACCCTCGATCTGACCGCAGTCCATCATAAGGGGCTGCTACAAATGACTACTGCCTGGCGAGTGCAAAACAATCTTAAGGAGCAACCTTCCCTTCGAGCAACCCCCAGGAAACCGCGCAGGTGGCTACTCCAAGAATTGGGTTGCCTATTGGAATACCCAGCAGGCGAGGTTTGAGACACATTCGATCCCTCGGCCAAGCAGAGCTCCTGTGATCAAGAGGAATTCCTTCCCTTTCCGTCCTAACTGCAGCTTGGATGACTCTCAATATGGCTGCTACTCATTGCTAGATCATGAGAATCACTTGTGCCCCTCTACCATCCTTGAAGAAAATATGGCTGCAGTTAAGAAAGGTGATTCGCACGTCATCAAATACAGCGAAGATTTCGCCAAGGTAAACAATCTCCTTTGCACGCGTTGAGTTTCTTTACTCTGATGTGTCAAAACTTATGCTCCATCCGTTGTAGTGCTTTGTGAGGAGGTTCGCATCTGGTGAACGCTCCAATTCGCTGGGCACCACCATTGTTGCCGCGAGAAGGCAGGGTGAACCAGTTCGGCTAGCAATGAGAATGGCTCCCGCAGTTGAGACACGAATCCGCGAGGTCATGGACGTATTTGCTGATTCACTGATAGACAATGCTCCAGCCTTGTCTCCACCCCGGGATGACCCGTCTCCCCCAGCAACTACTGCTCCAAGGGAAAAGAGACCAAGGCAGAAAGGAATCACAATCTCTTACCCTAGAAGTGCTCCGACTTTCCCTCCTGCGAGGTCCCTTACTTCCAGGGACAGAGGTAAAGGTCGCATGCCAAGCAAGGCGCGAAAAGAGCTCGCGGTGGAGACCTTTGTTCCGTTTGGTCAGGAAGAAGAGGAGGAGGAGAGAAGGGAGGCGAGAGAAAGAGATGATGAAGAAGAAGAAAGATTCGAAGAGTCAGGGAAGGAGAGAGAGACGAGATACCAGAAGAAGAGTCAGGAGGTACCTCAATCGTACTTCTCTTCTCAGTATCTTAACTTTCGCAATCTTGACTGAACAATTTGTCTTTTTTTGCAGATGATGATGATGAGACCATCAGTGGCCTTTTGGCCAAGAGGCAGAAGAGGGGTTCTCACTCTGGTTTTTCCAACAAAACCATAGACGAGGACATCCTTGCTGAGTCTAGGAGAACAGCTTCGGAGGCTGCTGAAAGAAGAAGAAAGCGAGAAGAAGAGGAGATTGAACGCGTAAAGCAATGGAGCCTGGAAGAGCAACATGTCGACGACTTGGTGCGTCAAACCGATGAGGAAGATGCGGTTCCAGAAGATGCGGTTCCTCAAGTTGATGAGGATGATGCGGTTCAAGAAGAAGATGCGGCTGCTCTAGAGCAAGTCCAAGCGGACTTCAAAGAGATCGTAGGCGGTAATGAAGGTGAGATTTTTAATCTTGCGGTAACTTACCGCGATGTGATTGTTGGTGCATTAAAGCATGGCTTATCGAAAGCTGACATTCGCCGCTGGCTAGTAAGCAAATGCGGTGAGCCTTCAGGTAATCATTTGAACAGCATTTGTGAACTAGGACTAGTAACCCGAACATCATCATGACTGGTTTCTTCGAGCCCCAGGTCACACTCACCTTAAGGATATGCTTAATGAAGATACATTAATAGGGCATGGTGCCGCGTCCTTAGCATATGACGAAGATTCTACAATCCCACCTTCGCGTGGAGGTGCTCGCTCTTGGTTTATCAAAATAATAAAATATTGTTTGACACAAGTTACCTCACATCGTCTTGTATTTTATCGCAGGTAATGCTGGTGAAGCCATACTGGGACAGAGGAGTCAACCTTCTGCGTCTTATGTCCCGGTGCCAAGTTCTCATACCGAGAAGCCCGTCGCAGCTGCTGAATATGCAGAAGAGCCCTTGGAGGATGTCATCGAAGTTTCCGATGATGCCGAGGCTGACACCGTGCTGATGGAGGAAGATACCAATGCTGCTACTGAGGAAATGGGAGTAGACGCTGCTGAAGCTGGGATTCGCGAGCAGATCACGGGAGATGTTGGATCACATGCGAATGTGAATGTTCAAAGGAGTGCTCCTGAGTCTCATGAGCCTTTCGCACCTGAAGGCGTTCCTAATCGAGCAGCAGTTTCTACTGTTGCCATTCCTTCAGCAGGGATTGAGCCTCCAGAGATTCCTCAAGCATGGAACTTTTTGAGTTCACAAGTAGGAGCTGCAACCACACTTGGTGTGACATATACCCTTCCTGCCAACTATGAGGAGCTAGAGCTCGCAGCTGATAGGAGAGCAATGGAGCGAGGACAGTCTTCAGCTGCCCCAGTAATGCGCATCCCTTCCTTGCGCGAGATCCTTGAAGGAACTGGTATGTTACCATTATTGTCGTTCGCATCTTGCATTCTTCATTTATGAGCTTCATGTTCTAACTCGAATCAACATTCTTAGGTATGAATCAAGCTGATGTGTACTGGCTGGTTCAAATGCGTCTCTCCTATCCTCGGTCATTTGCGAGATCCTTGGAGATAGAGCCTTTCAACAGGAGGCTGTTCTTGACCGAGGCCATCTGGATTTTGGAGCAGCTGTCTGCGGCTACACCTGCGACCATCTCTCCTCAGAGCGCGCAGTTGCTTTTCAGTATGTTTCAAAACCTTCAAGCCAAAGTTCAGGGCAAGCTGGGCTTCGGGTATCTTGTCAACAGAGTCACCCAGATTCGCGCGGCTGTGAATTTGAAGCGCGGCTTCCATAACCTCGCAGCTGAGGGGATAAAGGTGGAGAAGCAAAGGCAGAAAGCTGAAGAGGCTGTGAAGCTCTTCCATGAAATGAGCGCCAACTATGAGCAGTTGAAGCGAGAAGTGGAGCAAGTGACAAATTTGTCACTTCAGTTTACTCCTGATGACTCCCTGGTCAAAGGCTTATTTTGAACAATAACAAATTTGTTTTGAAAAAAATGTTAAAACATTATTGTAATGTTGCTAGGGTTTCTCCCCCTTTTTTTTATTCAAAGCTTGAATTCCCGTTTTGCCCTTCCCGGGATTTGCTCGAATATCTTTGTGCGTATCAATTATGACATCAGCTAGCGATATTATACCTTGATTTTTGCGCTAATTGCTTATCAGATAAGCACGATTTCCTTGGGAAGTCGATCCGTATCATGACCTTCCGTCATTAATTAGGACACGCAACTGAATCGTCGTAGCCTTTAGTAGGGTAATTGAATGTTGCCTTTATCAAGGCACAAGTGATTGATTCTTGCCCCTTTTCCAAACTTTCCTGACTCAGCCCGGCAACTGAAGGGTTTCTACTAGGTCTATATAAACCCTGCCTCTTGCTGCTTGGGTTACTCATCCCAAAATGTGGCTTACCATGAGTCCCTACGACTGCTGGCTTCAACGCTTGTTTTTCATTGATTCATGGCAACTTCAAGTTGTGAAACCTGAGTTTGTGCTTTGTGCCATAGAAATAGCTTCCAAGATCTTCTTTACGAGGCTTATTGATCTTCATAACCATCATAAAGAAGATGCACATAATACATCATGCTTGCTCGAAGAATTTTCTTCGTCTATTATGTTTGTAGGTCATGTTTTCGGCCGCCTCCCGGCGAGGTGCAGCGCCGTACTGACCATCTTACTGATTCGTAATGAACGGCAGATTTCTCCTCTAGCTTTCCCGGAGGAGAATTTCTTGCCTCCACGTTCTTGAACTCAGGGTGGCGAGCCATTCTGCTCGTCTCCGTGGACAAGGAGCTTCTTGCCCTAGGAGTTGCTGCTTGCCGGTTCTTCACCGCCGCATACGCCGGTACAGGTGATTCCTCGGGCACATCTCTTGGGGTGAAGACCAGACAGAGGCCTTGTCAGATCCTGGGATCTTGAACATAGCGTCGCATAGCTCTGGTAGCATTTGTAGGCCGTTCGTTCTATATAAAGACCCTACTTGCTACAGATCTTTGGTCGCAAACCACTATGTCGCATAGCTTTTGTTAGGACCAGTAGGTCGATCCTTTTAAAGTAAGGATTTCCCTTCTGTGTAACTTTCGCCTGTAAGCTACTATTTAGATGAATTTTAAGCCATGTTGGCTGTGTAATTAGCTCAGTCTGAGCTTTTCGCTTGTAAGCTGCTATCTAGACAGATAAGTTGTAAGTCATTTTGACTCATGATAATAAATCGCTTTGTATGATTTGCTGTTCTTGTCACAACAAATTGCAACATTCGCATGCATATTGGCAAACTTCACCTTTTGCAGTGTCATATTCGCACTTTGTGTTGTGGCTATGATTTGCTATCCAATAGATAGATTCACAGATTAGAAATCATTCATGAGAACTGCTATCTTAGCAGATGAGTTTTTTTAGATCGTTTGAGATCGCATTTGCATAGATTTGCTATCTTGGCAGATATGCTTGAGAATCACTTAAGATTAAACTCAAGTACGGCTACTATTTCAGCAGATAGGCTTTGAAGATCACTTAAGATCATATTCGCATAATGCTGCTATCATGGCAGATAGACTTAAAGATCACTTAAGATCATATTTGCATAGTGTTGCTATCATGGCAGATAGATTTGAAGATCACTTAAGATCATATTTGCATAGTGCTGCTATCATGGCAGATAGGCTTAAAGATCACTTAAGATCATATTCGCATAGGGCTGCTATCACGGCAAATAGGCTTGTAGATCAGTTAAGATCGTATTCGCATAGTGCTGCTATCACGGCGGATAGGCTTTTAGATCACTTTTAAGATCGTATTCGCATAGTGCTGCTATCACGGCGGATAGGATTTTAGATCACTTAAGATCATATTTGCATAGTGCTGCTATCATGGCAGATAGGCTTTGGCTATTGAGAAATGAAGAAATAAATAAAGCGATAAAGACAGCTGAAATCACCAAGTTCTTCCCATTTGGGAGAAGCCTTTTATTATAGAACACTCTCATATGGGAGAGGTGAGATTACAATTCCCTCATATGGGAGAGAAGATGTATGGATCTTTAACAATACAGAGCATAAAGTAGGCATTGTACTCTAACGCATGTAATGAGAGGAGTTAAGGGTAATACTTCTTAATCCAGCGCATGTTGACTGAGCTTGGGGTTGAGGCCGTCCCATGTAGCCTTTGTATATTGCAGTAGCCACTGTCGAAGACTTCTTTGACTTCTAAGGGGCCTTCCCAGTTGGCTGCGAATTTTGGGTGAGTCGCCTCCCGCATGCAGTGGTCCGATGCGCGAAAAACCAGGTCCCCAACTGTGAAATCTCGGCGTTGGACCGTTTTGTTGTACGCACGAGCGATCCTTTCTTGGTATCGCTTGTTAGTCCGCTTAGCCTGCTCCCGCCTTTCTTCTAAAAGAACTAAATCATGATCGCGTTGATTCTCGTATAGCGCATGGAAAAGCCAACCTTGCAGAGTTGACTTTTACCTCCGCGGGTACTACAGCTTCAGCTCCATAACATAAAAGAAATGGAGAGACTCCTGTGGGAGTCCTCGGAGAAGTTCGATATGTAGGGTTTTGATTCATGGATCGCGCAACGGAAGCATAATCAAACAAATAACCATGCAAAACCCTCCAAGGATCACAAGTCTAGATGCATAACGATAGTGAAGGTAAGAAATCATAAACACACCTTAGGGTTCTCCTTGATGACTTCAAACGCGAATAGTGTCACGTTCTCTATAGTTGATCCACGCCTAGAGTTGCTCCTAGATCTCCCAAACTCCTTGGTGCTAGCCCGGAATAAGAGGAGGGTGAAGGAATCACGCAATGAGACAAAAAGAGGGGCTCGGCCCTCTTTTGGCCGACGGGGTGAGGGGGCGGCGGCAAGGGACGGGTTCGGCCCTTGTTGCTTGCTCTCTCTCTCCTTTGTTCTCTCCCACTCTTGTTATGATCACTAATGAGCATAAGTTATGAGGAAGGAAGGAAGGAGGGTCCTTTATATAGTCCAACAACTCCTTGTTAACTACCTAAAGGACTTATTCTAGTCCTACTAGAATTCAATTTAGTCCCTTCCTTGCAAATTAGTCCCTACTAAGTTTGCAAGGGTTTGCAAAGTGATCCTTCTAATTAATTAATCCAATTAATTAATTCCCAAATCTAGTACAACTCTATATAGCGTGTGACCCCATAGGTTCTATCTAGTTGGTAGCAACTATTTGCTAATATGGAGCGGTTTCTAGCAAAACATCCATTCTAGCCAACTAATAGAATAGTCATCTAGACAACCTTTGTACAAGTAATTGTCTCATCCCTTTGCCTCCATATCCGGATTGGACACGAGACATACAAGTCACACTCGTATATCCAATCCATAGTTTCTCGATCCATGGAATAGCCTTATTCGTGCAAATAACATCAATATCCTATATTGATTTATTTGAGTCTGGCCAGACATTCTATAAGCACTATACTTCGAGTGGCCTAGGATACTTGCTCCTGTTATGTGGGAGGGGCAAATCCTCTCTACGTCCACTACGATCTCTAATCTTGCTTCTCATTGTATCCAGTACACGCCTTTATAACTACCCAGTCACGGTGTAGCGTTTAACGCTACCAAGATCACAATGATCCACAACTAGAATATCTAGTGACTTCAAGTCTAAGGATGACAATACCATTGCACCCGAGAAGCACTTGTGACTCAACATAACATGTATGTAGCCTTCTCGGTGATGGGTCAATCCAGTGCAACATTCCGTAATGCACACCTATGTGTTGGATCGTGATATCTCCATATCAATCCAACCCCATACTAGTCTATAGATGATTGTCCCATTTAATCATTATACTTGACTAGGGATATTTAAGATAAACAACACAATTGTAAATCTAAGGACTTCATTATATTAAATATCCAATAAATAATAAATGAATTTTCTAGCCATATACAAATTCATACTAAACTAGATTGCCTCTAGGGCATCTATTCCAACAGTCTCCCACTTGCACTAGAGCCAATCTGGCGCATCTCGTATGCCCATACTCCTAGTGTGCCCTTCATGCTTCCACTTCGTGAGAGGCTTCGTAAGCGGGTCTGACAGATTATCATCTGTAGGAATCTTGCATATCCGAACGTCTCCTCTATCGATAATATCTCGAATCAGATGAAACTTCCTGAGCACGTGCTTGGACTTCTGGTGCGATCTGGGTTTCTTTGATTGCGCGATCGCCCCAGTGTTGTCACAGAACAACTCCACTGGATCCGCAATGCTAGGGACCACACCAAGTTCAGAAACAAACTTTCTGATCCAAACAGCTTCCTTTGCTGCGCCATTTGCAGCAATGTACTCAGCCTCTGTTGTAGAATCAGCTACCGTCTCTTGCTTGGAACTCTTCCAGCTCACCGCTGCTCCATTCAGGCAAAACACATATCCCGACTGTGATCTAAAGTCATCTCTGTCGGTTTGGAAACTTGCATCAGTGTAACCCCTTACACGCAACTCTTCCTCACCGCCAAACATCAAGAAAGCATCCTTAGTTCTTCTCAAGTACTTTAGGATGTTCTTGACAGCAATCCAGTGACTCTCACCCGGATTGGATTGGTATCTGCTTGTCATACTCAAGGCATATGACACATCTGGTCTAGTACATAACATGGCATACATGATAGATCCTATGGCCGAGGCATAGGGAATCCTACTCATGCGCTCCTTCTCATTCTCATTGGAAGGACAACCACTCTTCGAAAGAGTGATTCCATGTGACATGGGCAAGAATCCCTTCTTGGAATCTTGCATGTTGAACCGTTTCAACACCTTGTCAATATATGTACTTTGACTTAGGCCTAGCAACCTCTTAGATCTATCTCTATAGATCTTTATACCGAGTATATAGGCTGCTTCCCCTAAGTCCTTCATTGAGAAACACTTTCCTAGCCAATCTTTCACAGATTGCAGCATGGGAATGTCGTTTCCAATGAGTAGTATGTCATCCACATACAAGACCAGAAAAGCTACAGAGCTCCCACTAACCTTCTTGTAGACACAAGACTCATCTTCGTTTCTGATGAAGCCAAACTCTTAGACCACTTCATCAAAACGTCGATTCCAACTCCTAGAAGCTTGCTTCAATCCATAAATGGATCGTTGCAGCTTACAGACTTTGTTGGCTTGCTTTGGATCCTCAAAACCCTCCGGCTGTATCATATACACGTCCTCGAGGAGATTCCCATAAAGGAATGCTATTTTGACATCCATCTGCCAAATCTCATAGTCGTAGTATACTGCAATTGCAAGTAGGATTCGGATGGATTTGGTCATAGAGACTGGTGAAAAGGTTTCATCATAGTCAATACCATGAATCTGTATGAATCCTTTAGCTACCAATCGGCCCTTATAGGTAATCACATTACCATCCATGTCGATCTTCTTCTTGAAGACCCACTTGCACCCTATGGGCCGCGCCCCATCGGGTGGTTCCACCAAAGTCCATACTTTGTTGGTATACATGGATTCCATCTCGGATCTCATGGCTTCAAGCCACTTATGAGAGTCTGGGCCATTCATGGCCTCCTCATAGCTAGTAGGCTCATCATCTATGAGCATCGTGTCACCGGAATCAGTTACGAGAAGTCCGTACCTCTCGGGTTCCTGGCGCACTCTACTAGATCTACGAAGCTCTTGTGTTACCTGAACAGGTGGCTCCACAACTGCTTGGGATTCCTGTTCATGTTCCATAATCGGTTCAGTGATTTGTGGTTCTTGAACCTCTTCAAGTTCTACATTCCTCCCACTTTCTTCTTTAGAGACAAACTCTCTTTCTAGAAACACGCCGGTCCGAGCAACAAACACTTTGTTCTCGGTTGGATTGTAGAAGTAGTATCCCTTAGTTTCCTTAGGGTACCCCACAAATTTACACTTATCCGATTTAGGCCCCAGCTTGTCTGATTGTAAACGTTTTACATAGACATCGCAGCCCCAAATCCTCATGAACGACAGTGTGGGACGCCTCCCACTCCACATCTCATATGGTGTCTTCATGACTGATTTAGATGGAACACGGTTAATGGTGAAAGCTGCACTTAATAGAGCGTAGCCCCAAAATGATAATGGAAGATCGGTTTGACACATCATAGACCGAACCATATCCAATAGGGTTCGATTCCTCCTTTCGGACACGCCATTCCATTGTGGCGTTCCGGGTGGAGTGAGTTGGGATATGATCCCACACTCTCTAAGATAGTCGTCAAACTCTTGGCTCAAGTATTCTCCTCCACGATCCGATCGTAGAGCCTTGATACTTTTGCCAAGTTGCTTCTCTACTTCATTCTTGAATTCTTTGAACACTTCAAAGGATTCGGATTTTGCCCTCATAAGGTACACAAATCCATATCTACTGTAATCATCAGTAAATGAAATGAAGTAGACATAACCACCCCTGGCTGGCGTGGCAAATAGCCCACACACATCGGTATGTATGAGCGCCAATTGCTCACTAGTCCTCTCACCTTTCTTATTGAAAGGGGACTTTGTCATTTTTCCCAATAAACAAGCCTCATATGTCTCATATGATTCAAAATCAAATGAGTCTAGTAATCCATCCTTATGGAGTCTAGATACACGTTTCTCATTTATGTGGCCTAAACGACAATGCCATAAATAAGCAGGATTTAAATCATTTATTTTAATCCGCTTGGTATTAATGTTGTAGACAGGATTGCTTAGATCAAGGACATAAAGTCCATTAAATAATTGCGCACTAAAATAGTGAATATTATTCAAATAAAATGAACAACAATTGTTCTTTATTGAAATAATAAAACCTTCCTTGTCCAAACAAGAAATAGAAATAATGTTTCTGCTCATAGCAGGCACAAAATAGCAATTATTTAATTCTAAAACTAATCCTGAAGGCAGAGATAGGTCGCACACGCCTATGGCCAACGCAGCAACCTTTGCTCCATTCCCAACGCGCAGATCTACCTCCCCTTTAGCCAATCTTTTACTTCTCTTTAGATCCTGCATATTTCGACAAATATGAGATCCAAATCCAGTATCTAATACCCATGATGTAGAGACAGTTAAATTGACATCTACAACAAAAATACCTGGTGGTGGTGGAATCACTATTCCAAGCCTCTTGTCCTCCAGATATTTTGGGCAGTTCCTCTTCCAGTGTCCAGGTTGACTGCAGTAGTGACACTCACCCTTAGTCACGACCTTGGCAATGCCACCAACAGGCTTAAGGGCTTGTTCCTTGGACTTGGCAACTGACTTGCTTTTGCCCTTGGAGGAAGAGGCAAACCTTTTGCCCTTTCCTTTATGTACCATCATAATGGCCTTGCCCTTACCCTTGTTGATGCTCTGTTCAGCCGTCCTCAACATGTTGAGCAAATCTGGCAGTGGTTTAACGATCTCGTTCATGTTATAGTTCATAATGAACTGTCCATAACTCTCGGGCAACGATTGCAACACGAGATCGGTTGCCAACTCTTGGCCGACCGGGAACCCAAGCCGGGCGAGATTCTCCAAGTACCCGATCATTCGGAGTACATGGGGTCCCACCGGATTCCCTTCTGCCAGATGACATTTGAACAGTGCCTTTGAGACCTCATACCTCTCTACCCTCGCCTGCTCTTGGAAGAGCTGCTTTAGATGTTCGATCATATCGACAGCATTCATGTTCTCGTGTTGCTTCTGAAGCTCAGAGGTCATGGTGCAAAGCATTAGGCAGGCCGCATCATTAGCGTCATCAACACGCTTTTGATACGCCTTTAAGGCAGCAGGTGTCTGATTCTCTGGACCTTCTGGAACATGCTCCTCTATTGCGTACAGTTTCTTCTCTTGCTTGAGAACAATTCTCAAGTTTCTGTACCAATCAAGGAAGTTGGTTCCAGAGAGCTTGTCCTTCTCAAGGACAGATCGTAGGGAATGTTGTGAACTCGATGAGTTGTTTGCCATTTGGAATTCTACAAAAAGGAAAATACGCAAGTTTTAGTATTTGTGAATTTTTGACTATATTTAATAATGGCTAATTTATTAAATATAGCTCCCACTATTTTTCTACGGATTAATAACCCTCAAGATATTAATGCGGAAAATATCCTTATATTTTCTAGTGGGCCAAGATCCATCTTTTCATCTCCTTATGAGCTTGCTTTGGCAAGTCACCCATAATTCGACTACTTTTAGGTAGGAACAATTCCAATTGCATCCCATATGCAACTCTTGGTTCAATCGGGCAAATAACTCCTTATTTATCCATCCATATGGATAATCCCAATTGATTGCCTCTAGGTTTCTTAATCAAATTAATAGCCTAGTTGTGTTCAACCTCTTATCTAAACAATTGCACATTGTTACGTGCCATCGCATTCCATCATTATGAATCAAGCCGCCATGCTTTGGCACGCACGAACTTGATAAATAATGATGATAATGAGTGTTTAAATAACGAGAAGGCAAGAACACAATATTTAAAATTTGAGGGACTTTTCAATTCTTTTAATTGTTTTGTTGATCAATATCAACTAATCTATCTATTTGAGTTTTGGCACAACTCCAAATAATAGATCCGGGTTGTCTAATTATCTTATTATCCTAATTGCATGCATCATCCATACACCAATCACACAAATAATAAGACAATAAATAAACAACCACAAAACAGAAATTAAACGAGATGTGGATATGGCCTTTTCTAGACTAAGATAATTCCAAGCCAATGGAATTATCTATGAACCCTAAGCAAACACATCTCCATGCGTCTTTGATCTTTTGGTCCATCCTTCATAGTCTTGTGGATTGCTCCATGCTCCATCTTTTGTGGCTTCTTTGGCTTTGGGCTTCTTTTCTTCAATCTTGGCTAACAATCTACTTTATCTAGCACTAGCTAATATCTATACTAAATAAAATAAATCTCACAAGTTGAGAAAAAAAATGGCACGCAGGCCATGAAACCCTAATTAATTATTACAATTAATTGATCAGCTCGCAGGCCGTAAAAACAAACCACAAAATTAAACATCCACATCAAACCACATCCTAAGGCCATATCCAATCACCATGCGAATTGCACATAAACAGTTAAAATCCAATTTTAACGCGCTTGGTCAATTTTAATAAATTTTAGGATTTCTAGGGTTAAAACGGTCCATGGGCCCAACAATCCAATTTCCCGGGCCCATCAAAGTGAACCACAAGGCCCTAGGGCCGGCCCGGCCCAAAACCCGCAAGCTAGGCCCGCGGGTTAGGGCCGCCCGGCCCCTTAGGGCGGCCAATCTTGGGCGGCAAGCAAGGGGGCGGTCCCCTAGGGGGGCCGAACCTCCTCTTGGGAGTTGTTTCCAAAACAACTCCCTTGCTTGGAGCCCAAGTTTGGTTGTTTCCTTGTTTTGGGAGAACTCCTTCTTCCCCAAGGATGCCCAAACCCTAGATCTAAGATCCTAAAATTTCTCAAACTCACCAATTCATGCGTCCAATGCAAAAATTGGGTCTTGTTATGATTAATTGTTGAAAAATTGCATCCCATGCTTGATTTGTCTTGTTTTACGCGATAAACTAGCAAATTAAGGTGTAAAACAACAAGAATGTAACACATAAACTACGTTTATGCTCTATGACCTGTGGCTCTGATACCACTGTAGGGTTTTGATTCATGGATCGCGCAACGGAAGCATAATCAAACAAATAACCATGCAAAACCCTCCAAGGATCACAAGTCTAGATGCATAACGATAGTGAAGGTAAGAAATCATAAACACACCTTAGGGTTCTCCTTGATGACTTCAAACGCGAATAGTGTCACGTTCTCTATAGTTGATCCACGCCTAGAGTTGCTCCTAGATCTCCCAAACTCCTTGGTGCTAGCCCGGAATAAGAGGAGGGTGAAGGAATCACGCAAAACGAGACAAAAAGAGGGGCTCGGCCCTCTTTTGGCCGACGGGGTGAGGGGGCGGCGGCAAGGGACGGGTTCGGCCCTTGTTGCTTGCTCTCTCTCTCCTTTGTTCTCTCCCACTCTTGTTATGATCACTAATGAGCATAAGTTATGAGGAAGGAAGGAAGGAGGGTCCTTTATATAGTCCAACAACTCCTTGTTAACTACCTAAAGGACTTATTCTAGTCCTACTAGAATTCAATTTAGTCCCTTCCTTGCAAATTAGTCCCTACTAAGTTTGCAAGGGTTTGCAAAGTGATCCTTCTAATTAATTAATCCAATTAATTAATTCCCAAATCTAGTACAACTCTATATAGCGTGTGACCCCATAGGTTCTATCTAGTTGGTAGCAACTATTTGCTAATATGGAGCGGTTTCTAGCAAAACATCCATTCTAGCCAACTAATAGAATAGTCATCTAGACAACCTTTGTACAAGTAATTGTCTCATCCCTTTGCCTCCATATCCAGATTGGACACGAGACATACAAGTCACACTCGTATATCCAATCCATAGTTTCTCGATCCATGGAATAGCCTTATTCGTGCAAATAACATCAATATCCTATATTGATTTATTTGAGTCTGGCCAGACATTCTATAAGCACTATCCTTCGAGTGGCCTAGGATACTTGCTCCCGTTATGTGGGAGGGGCAAATCCTCTCTACGTCCACTACGATCTCTAATCTTGCTTCTCATTGTATCCAGTACACGCCTTTATAACTACCCAGTCACGGTGTAGCGTTTAACGCTACCAAGATCACAATGATCCACAACTAGAATATCTAGTGACTTCAAGTCTAAGGATGACATTACCATTGCACCCGAGAAGCACTTGTGACTCAACATAACATGTATGTAGCCTTCTCGGTGATGGGTCAATCCAGTGCAACATTCCGTAATGCACACCTATGTGTTGGATCGTGATATCTCCATATCAATCCAACCCCATACTAGTCTATAGATGATTGTCCCATTTAATCATTATACTTGACTAGGGATATTTAAGATAAACAACACAATTGTAAATCTAAGGACTTCATTATATTAAATATCCAATAAATAATAAATGAATTTTCTAGCCATATACAAATTCATACTAAACTAGATTGCCTCTAGGGCATCCATTCCAACAGTCTCCCACTTGCACTAGAGCCAATCTGACGCATCTCGTATGCCCATACTCCTAGTGTGCCCTTCATGCTTCCACTTCGTGAGAGGCTTCGTAAGCGGGTCTGACAGATTATCATCTGTAGGAATCTTGCATATCCGAACGTCTCCTCTATCGATAATATCTCGAATCAGATGAAACTTCCTGAGCACGTGCTTGGACTTCTGGTGCAATCTGGGTTTCTTTGATTGCGCGATCGCCCCAGTGTTGTCATAGAACAACTCCACTGGATCCGCAATGCTAGGGACCACACCAAGTTCAGAAACAAACTTTCTGATCCAAACAGCTTCCTTTGCTGCGCCATTTGCAGCAATGTACTCAGCCTCTGTTGTAGAATCAGCTACCGTCTCTTGCTTGGAACTCTTCCAGCTCACCGCTGCTCCATTCAGGCAAAACACATATCCCGACTGTGATCTAAAGTCATCTCTGTCGGTTTGGAAACTTGCATCAGTGTAACCCCTTACACGCAACTCTTCCTCACCGCCAAACATCAAGAAAGCATCCTTAGTTCTTCTCAAGTACTTTAGGATGTTCTTGACAGCAATCCAGTGACTCTCACCCGGATTGGATTGGTATCTGCTTGTCATACTCAAGGCATATGACACATCTGGTCTAGTACATAACATGGCATACATGATAGATCCTATGGCCGAGGCATAGGGAATCCTACTCATGCGCTCCTTCTCATTCTCATTGGAAGGACAACCACTCTTCGAAAGAGTGATTCCATGTGACATGGGCAAGAATCCCTTCTTGGAATCTTGCATGTTGAACCGTTTCAACACCTTGTCAATATATGTACTTTGACTTAGGCCTAGCAACCTCTTAGATCTATCTCTATAGATCTTTATACCGAGTATATAGGCTGCTTCCCCTAAGTCCTTCATTGAGAAACACTTTCCTAGCCAATCTTTCACAGATTGCAGCATGGGAATGTCGTTTCCAATGAGTAGTATGTCATCCACATACAAGACCAGAAAAGCTACAGAGCTCCCACTAACCTTCTTGTAGACACAAGACTCATCTTCGTTTCTGATGAAGCCAAACTCTTAGACCACTTCATCAAAACGTCGATTCCAACTCCTAGAAGCTTGCTTCAATCCATAAATGGATCGTTGCAGCTTACAGACTTTGTTGGCTTGCTTTGGATCCTCAAAACCCTCCGGCTGTATCATATACACGTCCTCGAGGAGATTCCCATAAAGGAATGCTATTTTGACATCCATCTGCCAAATCTCATAGTCGTAGTATACTGCAATTGCAAGTAGGATTCGGATGGATTTGGTCATAGCGACTGGTGAAAAGGTTTCATCATAGTCAATACCATGAATCTGTATGAATCCTTTAGCTACCAATCGGCCCTTATAGGTAATCACATTACCATCCATGTCGATCTTCTTCTTGAAGACCCACTTGCACCCTATGGGCCGCGCCCCATCGGGTGGTTCCACCAAAGTCCATACTTTGTTGGTATACATGGATTCCATCTCGGATCTCATGGCTTCAAGCCACTTATGAGAGTCTGGGCCATTCATGGCCTCCTCATAGCTAGTAGGCTCATCATCTATGAGCATCGTGTCACCGGAATCAGTTACGAGAAGTCCGTACCTCTCGGGTTCCTGGCGCACTCTACTAGATCTACGAAGCTCTTGTGTTACCTGAACAGGTGGCTCCACAACTGCTTGGGATTCCTGTTCATGTTCCATAATCGGTTCAGTGATTTGTGGTTCTTGAACCTCTTCAAGTTCTACATTCCTCCCACTTGCTTCTTTAGAGACAAACTCTCTTTCTAGAAACACGCCGGTCCGAGCAACAAACACTTTGTTCTCGGTTGGATTGTAGAAGTAGTATCCCTTAGTTTCCTTAGGGTACCCCACAAATTTACACTTATCCGATTTAGGCCCCAGCTTGTCTGATTGTAAACGTTTTACATAGACATCGCAGCCCCAAATCCTCATGAACGACAGTGTGGGACGCCTCCCACTCCACATCTCATATGGTGTCTTCATGACTGATTTAGATGGAACACGGTTAATGGTGAAAGCTGCACTTAATAGAGCGTAGCCCCAAAATGATAATGGAAGATCGGTTTGACACATCATAGACCGAACCATATCCAATAGGGTTCGATTCCTCCTTTCGGACACGCCATTCCATTGTGGCGTTCCGGGTGGAGTGAGTTGGGATATGATCCCACACTCTCTAAGATAGTCGTCAAACTCTTGGCTCAAGTATTCTCCTCCACGATCCGATCGTAGAGCCTTGATACTTTTGCCAAGTTGCTTCTCTACTTCATTCTTGAATTCTTTGAACACTTCAAAGGATTCGGATTTTGCCCTCATAAGGTACACAAATCCATATCTACTGTAATCATCAGTAAATGAAATGAAGTAGACATAACCACCCCTGGCTGGCGTGGCAAATAGCCCACACACATCGGTATGTATGAGCGCCAATTGCTCACTAGTCCTCTCACCTTTCTTATTGAAAGGGGACTTTGTCATTTTTCCCAATAAACAAGCCTCATATGTCTCATATGATTCAAAATCAAATGAGTCTAGTAATCCATCCTTATGGAGTCTAGATACACGTTTCTCATTTATGTGGCCTAAACGACAATGCCATAAATAAGCAGGATTTAAATCATTTATTTTAATCCGCTTGGTATTAATGTTGTAGACAGGATTGCTTAGATCAAGGACATAAAGTCCATTAAATAATTGCGCACTAAAATAGTGAATATTATTCAAATAAAATGAACAACAATTGTTCTTTATTGAAATAATAAAACCTTCCTTGTCCAAACAAGAAATAGAAATAATGTTTCTGCTCATAGCAGGCACAAAATAGCAATTATTTAATTCTAAAACTAATCCTGAAGGCAGAGATAGGTCGCACACACCTATGGCCAACGCAGCAACCTTTGCTCCATTCCCAACGCGCAGATCTACCTCCCCTTTAGCCAATCTTTTACTTCTCTTTAGATCCTGCATATTTCGACAAATATGAGATCCAAATCCAGTATCTAATACCCATGATGTAGAGACAGTTAAATTGACATCTACAACAAAAATACCTGGTGGTGGTGGAATCACTATTCCAAGCCTCTTGTCCTCCAGATATTTTGGGCAGTTCCTCTTCCAGTGTCCAGGTTGACTGCAGTAGTGACACTCACCCTTAGTCACGACCTTGGCAATGCCACCAACAGGCTTAAGGGCTTGTTCCTTGGACTTGGCAACTGACTTGCTTTTGCCCTTGGAGGAAGAGGCAAACCTTTTGCCCTTTCCTTTATGTACCATCATAATGGCCTTGCCCTTACCCTTGTTGATGCTCTGTTCAGCCGTCCTCAACATGTTGAGCAAATCTGGCAGTGGTTTAACGATCTCGTTCATGTTATAGTTCATAATGAACTGTCCATAACTCTCGGGCAACGATTGCAACACGAGATCGGTTGCCAACTCTTGGCCGACCGGGAACCCAAGCCGGGCGAGATTCTCCAAGTACCCGATCATTCGGAGTACATGGGGTCCCACCGGATTCCCTTCTGCCAGATGACATTTGAACAGTGCCTTTGAGACCTCATACCTCTCTACCCTCGCCTGCTCTTGGAAGAGCTGCTTTAGATGTTCGATCATATCGACAGCATTCATGTTCTCGTGTTGCTTCTGAAGCTCAGAGGTCATGGTGCAAAGCATTAGGCAGGCCGCATCATTAGCGTCATCAACACGCTTTTGATACGCCTTTAAGGCAGCAGGTGTCTGATTCTCTGGACCTTCTGGAACATGCTCCTCTATTGCGTACAGTTTCTTCTCTTGCTTGAGAACAATTCTCAAGTTTCTGTACCAATCAAGGAAGTTGGTTCCAGAGAGCTTGTCCTTCTCAAGGACAGATCGTAGGGAATGTTGTGAACTCGATGAGTTGTTTGCCATTTGGAATTCTACAAAAAGGAAAATACGCAAGTTTTAGTATTTGTGAATTTTTGACTATATTTAATAATGGCTAATTTATTAAATATAGCTCCCACTATTTTTCTACGGATTAATAACCCTCAAGATATTAATGCGGAAAATATCCTTATATTTTCTAGTGGGCCAAGATCCATCTTTTCATCTCCTTATGAGCTTGCTTTGGCAAGTCACCCATAATTCGACTACTTTTAGGTAGGAACAATTCCAATTGCATCCCATATGCAACTCTTGGTTCAATCGGGCAAATAACTCCTTATTTATCCATCCATATGGATAATCCCAATTGATTGCCTCTAGGTTTCTTAATCAAATTAATAGCCTAGTTGTGTTCAACCTCTTATCTAAACAATTGCACATTGTTACGTGCCATCGCATTCCATCATTATGAATCAAGCCGCCATGCTTTGGCACGCACGAACTTGATAAATAATGATGATAATGAGTGTTTAAATAACGAGAAGGCAAGAACACAATATTTAAAATTTGAGGGACTTTTCAATTCTTTTAATTGTTTTGTTGATCAATATCAACTAATCTATCTATTTGAGTTTTGGCACAACTCCAAATAATAGATCCGGGTTGTCTAATTATCTTATTATCCTAATTGCATGCATCATCCATACACCAATCACACAAATAATAAGACAATAAATAAACAACCACAAAACAGAAATTAAACGAGATGTGGATATGGCCTTTTCTAGACTAAGATAATTCCAAGCCAATGGAATTATCTATGAACCCTAAGCAAACACATCTCCATGCGTCTTTGATCTTTTGGTCCATCCTTCATAGTCTTGTGGATTGCTCCATGCTCCATCTTTTGTGGCTTCTTTGGCTTTGGGCTTCTTTTCTTCAATCTTGGCTAACAATCTACTTTATCTAGCACTAGCTAATATCTATACTAAATAAAATAAATCTCACAAGTTGAGAAAAAAAATGGCACGCAGGCCATGAAACCCTAATTAATTATTACAATTAATTGATCAGCTCGCAGGCCGTAAAAACAAACCACGAAATTAAACATCCACATCAAACCACATCCTAAGGCCATATCCAATCACCATGCGAATTGCACATAAACAGTTAAAATCCAATTTTAACGCGCTTGGTCAATTTTAATAAATTTTAGGATTTCTAGGGTTAAAACGGTCCATGGGCCCAACAATCCAATTGCCCGGGCCCATCAAAGTGAACCACAAGGCCCTAGGGCCGGCCCGGCCCAAAAACCGCAAGCTAGGCCCGCGGGTTAGGGCCGCCCGGCCCCTTAGGGCGGCCAATCTTGGGCGGCAAGCAAGGGGGCGGTCCCCTAGGGGGGCCGAACCTCCTCTTGGGAGTTGTTTCCAAAACAACTCCCTTGCTTGGAGCCCAAGTTTGGTTGTTTCCTTGTTTTGGGAGAACTCCTTCTTCCCCAAGGATGCCCAAACCCTAGATCTAAGATCCTAAAATTTCTCAAACTCACCAATTCATGCATCCAATGCAAAAATTGGGTCTTGTTATGATTAATTGTTGACAAATTGCATCCCATGCTTGATTTGTCTTGTTTTACGCGATAAACTAGCAAATTAAGGTGTAAAACAACAAGAATGTAACACATAAACTACGTTTATGCTCTATGACCTGTGGCTCTGATACCACTGTAGGGTTTTGATTCATGGATCGCGCAACGGAAGCATAATCAAACAAATAACCATGCAAAACCCTCCAAGGATCACAAGTCTAGATGCATAACGATAGTGAAGGTAAGAAATCATAAACACACCTTAGGGTTCTCCTTGATGACTTCAAACGCGAATAGTGTCACGTTCTCTATAGTTGATCCACGCCTAGAGTTGCTCCTAGATCTCCCAAACTCCTTGGTGCTAGCCCGGAATAAGAGGAGGGTGAAGGAATCACGCAAAACGAGACAAAAAGAGGGGCTCGGCCTTCTTTTGGCCGACGGGGTGAGGGGGCGGCGGCAAGGGACGGGTTCGGCCCTTGTTGCTTGCTCTCTCTCTCCTTTGTTCTCTCCCACTCTTGTTATGATCACTAATGAGCATAAGTTATGAGGAAGGAAGGAAGGAGGGTCCTTTATATAGTCCAACAACTCCTTGTTAACTACCTAAAGGACTTATTCTAGTCCTACTAGAATTCAATTTAGTCCCTTCCTTGCAAATTAGTCCCTACTAAGTTTGCAAGGGTTTGCAAAGTGATCCTTCTAATTAATTAATCCAATTAATTAATTCCCAAATCTAGTACAACTCTATATAGCGTGTGACCCCATAGGTTCTATCTAGTTGGTAGCAACTATTTGCTAATATGGAGCGGTTTCTAGCAAAACATTCATTCTAGCCAACTAATAGAATAGTCATCTAGACAACCTTTGTACAAGTAATTGTCTCATCCTTTTGCCTCCATATCCGGATTGGACACGAGACATACAAGTCACACTCGTATATCCAATCCATAGTTTCTCGATCCATGGAATAGCCTTATTCGTGCAAATAACATCAATATCCTATATTGATTTATTTGAGTCTGGCCAGACATTCTATAAGCACTATCCTTCGAGTGGCCTAGGATACTTGCTCCTGTTATGTGGGAGGGGCAAATCCTCTCTACGTCCACTACGATCTCTAAGCTTGCTTCTCATTGTATCCAGTACACGCCTTTATAACTACCCAGTCACGGTGTAGCGTTTAACGCTACCAAGATCACAATGATCCACAACTAGAATATCTAGTGACTTCAAGTCTAAGGATGACAATACCATTGCACCCGAGAAGCACTTGTGACTCAACATAACATGTATGTAGCCTTCTCGGTGATGGGTCAATCCAGTGCAACATTCCGTAATGCACACATATGTGTTGGATCGTGATATCTCCATATCAATCCAACCCCATACTAGTCTATAGATTATTGTCCCATTTAATCATTATACTTGACTAGGGATATTTAAGATAAACAACACAATTGTAAATCTAAGGACTTCATTATATTAAATATCCAATAAATAATAAATGAATTTTATAGCCATATACAAATTCATACTAAACTAGATTGCCTCTAGGGCATCTATTCCAACACGATACGCCCACAAGGCTATGTTCAAAGAATCAGCCCATTTCTTGTGGTCGCAAGCAATTGGATTGTTTTACTAAACTAATAATTTAAATAACAAAATAATTATTAAAAGATAGATTAATACGAGGGACAAGTATCAAGATTTTTCAAGGATCACTAGGTGAACACCTTTAACGAATTACATTTTGAAACACAGATAATGTTTTAATTTTCCAAACAAGCAATAAGGCTAACCGAGTTACCAAGCTAGCTTTCTATGCCTAGGTCAAATTACAACCGAGTTACCAAGTTCTAATTATCCCTAAAACATATAATGACGATCATCTAATTCTACTCAACGTTCATAGTCGGTGGTTGATTTCTCTAACCTATGACTACGTGCTTAATTCAATTATCCGGGTAGTTCATTGCTTTCACTAACGTATTACCTATGACCTTCCTACTGCAACGTCTCACAATAGCAATATTGATTAAGAGCATGAATTAAACATAGCAAACAAGAACATCATCAATTAAGTTTAAGAAAAACGTTAATCAAACTCATAATTCGCCAAAAACGGCTTCAAACCCTAGCTACCATGGAAAAACCCCAATAATAAACTTAGCTACTGAGATTCATGAGTAACAAGATGGATTTTATGTTGTTCATGATAAAAAACAATGAAAAAGATAAAGAAGAGAGATCAAACGATTAATCCTCGCTCTCACGACGAACTCCAAGCTCCAAGCCTTCCTCCAACTTCTTATTCCTTGTCTCCAGCAGCCCCCTATGCCTTTAGGTCCTAAAAATCGTCATGTATAGGGCTGGGCACGATTTTTAATGTATTTTGGCCGCATTTGCAATTCAGCCCCTCTAGTTTGCAATTCTCGGACAGATTTCATAAGCTGGTCTTGCGCGGGCCTTTTCTCCCTCATCCGGACTTCGTTTTGGGCCTATCTTATATCGTTGGAAAGCCCTGGATGTCTAATTTCTAATGGAGTAGGCCTTGCTCCAAAATTTTATATGTAACTCCATATACAGCCCGAATACTGAAGACAGGTCCAGTGAACTTTTCCAGCTCTTCTTCGTTTTTGCGTCATCTTCGGCGGACCATATCTTTTTCGTGCGGCCTTTGATTGAGCTCCGTGACCTACCGTTAGAAAGATAATTGAGTCTACTTTCATTTGGAATCGGTCTCACTATAGCAGGTCTTATAGAACTCAAGATATTTTTAAAATAGTGAAGGTTGGTCACTTTTGCTCCTCTAACTTTGCCTCTCCTCATTCTTCTTGGACATTCTTGAGCTTTTCTCGTCTTCCGAAGTTCGTTTCGTGCCTCATAGCAATCGTTTAGCATTCTTTCCTATCATGACAACATGAGCAAGCATACCAAGCGATTATATTTGACAAATAACATCTAAAAACGCATAGAAACGCCCGAACTAGCAATAAATCACAACAAACTCATTCTTCACAAGAATTGGCCTAAATTCGATCACTTTTCACCGAAACGCACATAAATAGCAATATATTACATACGAAAGATGACTCCAACTAAGGAGTTATCAAATACCCCCACACTTACCATTTGCGCGTCCCGAGCAAAGTCTCCTCTACTGCATTTATTTGTCTACTAGCCAACAAGACTCAAACAACTCTAACATGACTCACGACTCTATAAGTGCAGCAAGATGATGCAAATGCAATTCTAGACTCAATCTTAAAACAATTATTAAAAACATCAAATTTCTCTCTTTTTTGGCAAGAATAGGCAATCTCCCTCTCATCAGCTGAAAATCATCAAGCTCTCACTAATCCTCTTTGAAATTCACATACACGTAGCATGAATTTGAAATAAAACAATTCCATGTATCAGCTCACTAAGGCGTCCCCTTTCTTCCACCAATTCAAACCAAGACACAAGCACGTCCTAAGCTTCATTGGGTCTAATTCAGATCAGATTTTACTGTAGCATTTCTTCGCCGAATCATATGAGGTTTTTCAGACCCTCTTAGCCTTTATTGCTTTTGACTGCAAACTGTCCCGGTGAAGGGAGTCACAACTCCTGTGAAATAAGGCTTGACTCTAGTTTTCCTCTCTAAGTTCTACTTGGATTGAATCCAAATTTTCCGTGTGACCGGAAGCATATTAGGTTGTTTCTCCTTGAAGCACAATTTTTTTTTTCTTTTTTTTTTCAGATTTTCTCATTTTCTTTTCTTTCCTCCTCTGTTTTTTTACAACCGTGCAGTAGAGTATAAAGAGCGTGGGCTTTTTCGGTTAACTCTTGTGACCACCGTAAGGGATGGTGGTGTACGCCCCCCAACTTCACTTAGGTTGAGGCAACCGTACCACATGAAACCAACTCTACACGAAGGTCCACCCCAGATCAACAAGAGACCACAAGTGTCCACTTGAAAACAGAAAATTCAGCTACAAGCAAAACTCAATCTAATTAGCACACTATAGGAAACTTAGGTATACTTTACATGTCATTCTTTCACAACTTCCAAAAATTCCCGGGACATCCTTAGTGAAACATCTACACAAAATTAAAAAAATAAATTTTTTCCTACTACGACACTTCCTACTCAGAAGGATTCATTCACTAAGCTCTCTTCAGTTTCAAGATCCTCAATTGCCTTTTTCTCAAATTTTTAAATTTTTCAATTTTTATGAATTTTCTCTTTTTTCATTTTTTTTCATTTTTTATTTTTCACAATATCCTAATTCTATATGCGAGGCTTTGACACGAAAAAAATTTGACATAACACAACTCAACTTTTGGTGGGTAGACTCAATTATGTAAATGTGCAAATCAAATATAAATCTATCCTACACATAACGACAATATAAATAAAAACTCAACATAAAACACAATACTGACTCACAATACGAACTAAACACATCCTACATATAACTGGCTATGCAAGACACTATGGCTAGCAAACAGATAAATCACCCCCACACTGAATGCTTCGTTGTCCTCAGCGAATTTAGAGATTAAACATAGGACTCAGCAATCAATGCGGAGGGCCAGTAGATGAGATGGAGCTATGACATACTTATATAAAATAAACACAAAATTTAGCAAGAGAAAAAGATACTCACAACCACCTCAAGGGTGGGGACGAAATCACGCCAAGCAGTCCCCAAGCACAGTAGTGGTGCCACCATGCTCCTTTTACAGTCAACGTGTACTCGCATACCGGGGTCGACTGCCCTCCTCTACTAAAATTCATGTCTGAAGAATCCCCAACTCACATGCACGAGTCCCTGTGAAGGTCATGTGTGCCATAGCACACCGGGGTAGATTCTACCATAACCTGCTCAAGTATGTCACTAGGAAAACATCATTAGTCCCTCTCTCTCTCATCTCTCCAAATAAATAACTAAAAACACGAAACTGTATTAAAAACTCACTCCCTAACTTAAGCAGAAAATACGTTGGGTTGCCTCCCAACAAGCGTCGTGTAACTTAAGGTAAACGACTCGACCCCGTTACCTCAAAAGATGTTAAGGAGGTTTTTCTCTCCACTTTTTCTTCTTCCACCATCGCTTCTCTCTTTGTCTCTTCTCAAGTGAGCATGCATGAGATGCGTATGGCGCAACAAAATTGTAGAAGACGGCCTGAAAAAATTTCTGCTTTCTGTGCTTCCACTCCTTGATCACCGGTCTTCTCGAGAATTCATTCTCCCCATCATGATCCCTTGTACCTCTCTTCTTCTTCTTCTTCTTCTTCTTCTTCTTCTTCTTCTTCTTCTTCTTCTTCTTCAAAATCAATATCATTGAGGCCAGGTCATGTGGAAATAAACTGCCAAATGGAACATTAATGGCAAGGAGTGCCGTCTTGATTGCTTCCTTCCCTAGATCTTGTCTTGGAATCACAGGTGGCAAATCATGTATTGCATAAAACTGGGGTCTTTGCTCTTCCACGTGTGACTCATCCCATTTTATGATCTCCAAAAGATAAGGATTAGACTGAATACTTTCTTGATATATGTCCATGTGAACATCTCCACGCAATAATTTCTTAGCTTCATGGATTTCTTCCTCACAGCAAATATCTTCAGTGGGCCATAAGCTAGCGATGTCCACACTCTCCCATTCATGCCATGGATCCGGAATTATGCGAGGCACGAGTTGTATAGGCTTCAAAATATCATCCCAATCTGAGTCTGAATCTGAGTCTGAAGCGACCAGAGGATCTATTACTTCATGATGGACAGTATTATAAACATAGATCTCTGGGAGTTCTTCGTCTTCATCTTCGCACTCCTCAACTAAGTCAGGAATGATGTTGATTGGCACATTGTCATTGTCTGCATATGCGCGAGAAAGTTCTGAGAGTTGTTGTCCATGACGCATGACAGTTTCCTCAATCCTGTCCAGCCCTTCCTCCATTCTGTCCCTTTTTACTAGCATGAGCTTCAATATTTTTTTCATATTCTCATCTTCTTGATTGCAAGGAGGAGGAGTGTAAAAATCTCCATAGGAGTAGTACGGTGAATAGCCTGAATATTTCCCATGATAATTTTGCCCCCACATGATCACCAAGTTATCTGTAAAATAATTTTCTATGGAGCCGGTGAGATTAACAAATAAATAAATAAAGACAGAAAGATAAAATCCCTAAAGTTAATAATCTTAATCAATTCAACCGAAGTCCCCGGCAACGGCGCCAAAAACTTGACACGATCCAACCGCAAGTGTACGGCTGTCGCGTGTAGTAATATCCGGTAATCCGGGTTAGTCGAACCCAAGGGACTTGTCGTGAATTAACTAGGATGATTAAATTCGTGTGGGCAAGCAATTGGATTGTTTTACTAAACTAATAATTTAAATAACAAAATAATTATTAAAAGAGAGATTAATACGAGGGACAAGTATCAGGATTTTTCTAGGATCACTAGGTGAACACCGTTAACGAATTACATTTTGAAACACAGATAATGTTTTAATTTTCCAAACAAGCAATAAGGCTAACTGAGTTACCAAGCTAGCTTTCTATGCCTAGGTCAAATTACAACCGAGTTACCAAGTTCTAATTATCCCTAAAACATATAATGACGATCATCTAATTCTACTCAACGTTCATAGTCGGTGGTTGATTTCTCTAACCTATGACTACGTGCTTACTTCAATTATCCGGGTAGTTCATTGCTTTCACTAACGTATTACCTATGACCTTCCTACTGCAACGTCTCACAATAGCAATATAGATTAAGAGCATGAATTAAACATAGCAAACAAGAACATCATCAATTAAGTTTAAGAAAAACGTGAATCAAACTCATAATTCGCCAAAAACGGCTTCAAACCCTAGCTACCATGGAAAAACCCCAATAATAAACTTAGCTACTGAGATTCATGAGTAACAAGATGGATTTTATGTTGTTCATGATAAAAAAACAATGAAAAAGATAGAGAAGAGAGATCAATCGATGGAATCCTCGCTCTCACGACGAACTCCAAGCTTCAAGCCTTCCTCCAACTTGTTATTCCTTGTCTCCAGCAGCCCCCTATGCCTTTAGGTCCTAAAAATCGTCATGTATAGGGCTGGGCACGATTTTTAATGTATTTTGGCCGCATTTGCAATTCAGCCCCTCTAGTTTGCAATTCTCGGACAGATTTCATAAGCTGGTCTTGCGCGGGCCTTTTTCTCCCTCATCCGGACTCCGTTTTGGGCCTATCTTATATCGTTGGAAAGCCCTGGATGTATAATTTCTAATGGAGTAGGCCTTGCTCCAAAATTGTATATGTAACTCCATATACAGCCCGAATACTGAATACTGGTCCAGTGAACTTTTCCAGCTCTTCTTCGTTTTTGCGTCATCTTCGGCGGACCATATCTTTTTCGTACGGCCTTTGATTGAGCTCCGTGACCTACCGTTGGAAAGATAATTGAGTATACTTTCATTTGGAATCGGTATCACTATAGCAGGTCTTGTATAACTCAATATATCATTAAAATAGTGAAGGTTAGTCACTTTTGCTCCTCTGACTTTGCCTCTCCTCATTCTTTTTGGACATTCTTGAGCTTTTCTCATCTTCCGAAGTTCGTTTCATGCCTCATAGAAATCGTTTAGCATTATTTCCTATCATGAAAACATGAGCAAGCATACCGAGCGATTATATTTGACAAATAACATCTAAAAACGCATAGAAACGCCCGAACTAGCAATAAATCACAACAAACTCATTCTTCACAAGAATTGGCCTAAATTCCATCACTTTTCACCGAAACGCACATAAATAGCAATATATTACATACGAAAGATGACTCCAGCTAAGGAGTTATCACTCAAGATTCTCAACAACGTCTTGTTGGTTGCCTCCGCTTGACCATTCCCCTTCGGATAGTAGGGGGTAGAACATATCTGCCTTATGTTGTATTCCGCTAGCTTCGCAGCTACCTGGCGATTAACGAAGGGGGTGCCATTATCCGAGAGAATAGTGTTAGGAATTCCGAACCTGTATATGATATTCTCTTGGATGAATTGGACTACAGCAAGCGCATTTGCTGTTTTCAGTGGTATTGCTTCTACCCACTTAGTGAATAACTCGGTCGCAGTGAGGATAAACTGGTTCCCATGCGAGGCTGGTCGAATAGGGCCAACAAAATCTAGAGCCCAAGTATGAAACGGCCATGGTGTTCCCAACGCATGTAGGTCTACGGCAGGAGCATGTACTAGGTTGCCTTCGAATTGACACTCCTGGCACCTTCTTACTTTAACGCGGCAATCTGCTTCCATGGTGGGCCAGAAGTATCCAATTGTGAGGAGCTGCCTGCATAACTTCACACCTCCCTGATGTTCCACTTGGTGAGAGAGATCCATTACCTCTTGTGCTTCTTTGCTGTCTAAGCATCGCAGTAAGTTACCTTCGTGGCCCCTTCGCCAGAGTATGTCTTCTGGCACCACGTACCGAGCTGCCTTTCGTTTTAGCTTTTTGGCTTCTTTTCTTGAATCAGGCTCGACACCTTGCGTAAGAAAGTCGAGGAGCGGCTTCCTCCAATCCATGTCATCATCGACCAGAGCGATTGCTAAATAGTCTTTGATCAGTGCACAACTCTCGCAGTTCCCTTGAATTGACGCAGCAGCCGTTGACATGTCCGGCCAGTGAATCTCATACCTTTGGGCCTTTCTGTAGATTGAAACCTCACTTTCTCCGCAAGTATGCTGGTGAATCTTTTCTAACAGCGCTTGTCCCTCCTGATACGAGACGCATCGCATGAGTATCCCCCCTGGGCCTCTGTAATAGAGAGCGTTGTCATATATGCAGTACCCCTTGATGGATGCCCAGTTTTCTTTGCTCGTTCCTTCTGCGATGGCGCGCAATATTGGCTTCCTCCAGTCTGCATCATCTATGCATTCATCCTCACACGCGTCCTCTGTCAATGCCGAGGACATTCGCACTTCAATCGAGATTCTCGCGGGACACTTATCCGCACTAACCTTGGATCCCAGGGTGGCCAAGACATCAGCATGCCTATTATCTGCTCTGGGCTTGTGCTCGTACCTGACATCGCAGAATTGCTGCACCAGCTTCTGTACCAAAGTTCGGTAGGGCAATAGGTTTATCTCCTTCAAACCGTACTCGCCTGAGGCTTGTTTGACGATTAGTTTGGAGTCCCCCATAACCGTCAAATTGCTTACTTCTAGTGCCCTTGCTGCGCGAAGACCTGCGATGAGAGCTTCATACTCTGCTTCGTTGTTGGTGACTGCGAAATCAAGCTTTGTGGACATCTGTATGACCTCTCCATCAGGTTTGGTCAGGACTATTCCGATTCCTGCACCCTTCCTTGTTGACGACCTGTCGAAATGGAGCGTCCAGTAAGGCAACTCAACTGCATAGATTTCAGGTCCCTCCAGTTTTTCCTCAATCACAGGCTCATGACTATTGTCAGGGAACTGTGCTAGCAAATCCGCTACGGCCTGCGACTTAATTGCCCGCGGCCGAACGCATGTGATGTCGTACTGGGAGATGGTCATATACCATTTTGCCAGTCTTCCACCAGGAGAAGTGTGAGTTAAGAGATACCGTATGGGATCACTTTTTGTAACCACTACCACTTTGTGCGAGGCAAAGTAGTGCTTCAACTTTTCTATCACAAAGAATAAGGCAAGGCAATGACGCTCTCCGTGTACCTTGATTCTGCTGGCTGCACTATGCGAGAAATGTAGTAGATCGGCCTTTCTTGTCCCTCATACTCCTGAGCCAAAAGTGCCCCTATAGACCTCTTCGTCGACGTTAGGTACAGCAAAAGTGGCGATCCGAGTTGTGGTGCGATCATAACCCTTGACGAAATCAACAATTCATTTAGCTTTGGGAATGCAGTTTCGTGCTCTGCGTTCCAATCGTACACAGCATCTTTCTTGAGAATATTGCTGAAACAGAAGGTGATTTCTGCAATCGCAGGGATGAACCTTCGCAGGTAAGATAACTTCCCCAGGAATGTCTTCAAAGCACATTGGTTGTGCGGCGCCGTCATGCTGGTGATGGCTGATATTTTTGCGGGATCAGGCTCGATGCCTTGGCGATGTATTACACATCCCAAGAATTTCCCCGAGGTTACTCCAAATGCGCATCTCATGGGGTTCATCTTTAGCTGGAAACGTCTACATCTTTCGAAGACTTTCCGCAGATCCTCCAAGTGGTCGCTTTCTTCCTTGGACTTGACGACCAAGTCATCAACATAGAATTCTACCTCTTTATGCATCATGTCGTGGAACAGTGCCATCATCGCTCGCTGGTAAGTCGCGCCTGCATTCTTGATTCCGAAAGGCATAACCGTATAATTGAAGACTCCCACTGGCGTGATGAACGCGGTTTTCCGTGCATCTTCAGGGTCCATCTTGATCTGGTTGTACCCGCTAAAGCCGTCCATGAATCTAAACATGCGATGACCCGCGGTTGAATCGATGAGTAGATCAATGTTGGGAAGCGGAAAATAGTCTTTGGGAAAGAAACGATTAAGGTCCTGGAAGTCCACACAGATGCGAAGCTTCCCATTCTTCTTCACCACCGGCTCAATGTTGGCCAACCATGCAGGATGGTGATTCGGTTCAATGAATTTGTCAGTCAGCAGTTTGACGATTTCTTGCTTGATCTTCACGTTGATCTCCGGCCTAAAGCTCCTTGTGCTCTGCTTTACCGGTTTAGATCCTGGGATCACATCTAACCTGTGCATAGTGATGCTCGCGTCCAGGCCAGGCATCTCATCGTACTCCCATGCGAACACGTCTTTGTACTCAGTCAGAAGTTGTAGCAACCTTTCCTCCTCCTCGCTTGTGAGGTCCGTACTCAGAAAGACTGGCCTTTTCTTTCCTTCATTTGGGCTTAGGAATACCTCCTTCAGCTCCTGCTTTTGCGGTTTGGCCTTGTCCTCCATGTATTCCGGTGCTTCTTTTAGCTTCTCCTCTGGAGCGTCTGGTGTTGGTTCTTCCAATTCCATAACCTGCTCAATTTGATTGATTTGCTCAGGGATACCCCCATGCTCGCGTGGGGACACCCTCGCGCACCTTCATATGCGGTAACATTTCTTCCCGTTGGCGTAGAAGCTCTCTATCTCCTTGCCTTCAGGATCATGTTTTGCTATCCTTTTCAGGGTGTACACATTCTTCCGCTGGTAAGAAATTCGCGGTGTCTCTTCCTGTGCAGAAGACTTTTCTTTGGGCTCCTCCCTTGTCACCATTACTCCTGCGGGTGACTGATCTTTGATGTCCTCCCATCAAGGCAAAGGAGTAGGGTTGAACGGTCCAGGCGTTTGCTCATCTGCCATTTCGGTGAACCATACTGCCTCGGAGAGGTGCGCATCATCCAAATTAAAAGGATTTACCGAAGCTGGTATCTCCCCGATTCTATCGTTCCAGATAGCTTTCATCACCTGATGAGCCGTCGAGGGAATTGCATCGAAGCGATGAATCCAGGCCCGACCGATGATCATATGATACGTGGTGTTCGCATCTATGACATAGAATTTGGCTGAACATTTGATTTTGCCAATCTGGACACCCAGACGGATCCATCTTATCGTCATTCTGGAGTCGCTTCCAAACCCCATCAGCGGAGATGGTCGTCTAACAATCTTCTGTTCTGGGATGCCTGCCAGCTTCAAAGTGTGGAGTGGGACAACGTTAACTGCTGCTCCGCCGTCGACAAATGCTCGTTTGAATTCGACGCCGTTGATGACTGCTGTTACATACAAAGGCTTCTGGTGGCTCGCGTCTGTCTTCTTGTCGCATGCGGAGAAGGTTATGACCTTTTCCATGGAGCGAGATGCTCTGACAACCTTCCCATTGGAAATCACAATATCCTCCTCGTAGTCCTCCGCTATCCTTAGGATCGCTTTTGTCATTTCTTTCCGGCATTTCTCCGAAAAGTTCATTTCGTCGAAGAACGTGCTGAACCCGTGCGACCCTTTCATCCGATCGGCACGCTCGTCCTCCGTGTATATGCTGTAATCCTCCTCATTGTAGACTTCGGCAATGATGGGCAGACCATCTTCTGCAATCTTTTCGAGGTCCATTATTTTGATCATGGCAACCTCTTTGCCCTTCGGCTCTTGCTCCGCGTGGGCAGGTAGTGGATTGTTTCGCACATCCTGCCTCTGGTTGCTGACAATCAGCTCGCCATTTTTCATCTTTTGGCTCACCATGATTCTGAGCTTCTTGCAGTCATTCGTGGGATGCATGACCTTTCCGTGACATTCACACCACTTTGGGTCCCTCACCATCTCCTTGGACGGTATCCTTTCGAGCGGCGGCAAGATTCCGTCTTTACGCCATTGTCTGCACAGGTCACTCGCTTCCTCTACCGAACATGGCAGAGGTGGTGCATCGAAGTTTGCAACCTTCGGCTGCTTTTGGGGCGAGACCGTATTCACTTCAGCCTCACGTCCTCTCTTGTAGCTGAACCTCCCAATTTTAAAAGTGGTCCCGCTCGGGGATCTCTCAGGGGCGTGCTTCTTTTTCTGCCTCTCCATTATAGGCTCTATATTCTTTGTGCATTCGATCAGCTTTGAAAATATAGGAGTTTGCGGGTTGATGAGCATACCTTTGTACTCGTCTCGCATGCACTGCAGGCATATCTCCACAAGTCTGCCCTCAAGCATCACGTCTCTGCATTCCAAGGACTTGGCCCTGAATTTCTTGATGAATGTGACTCCATCCTCCTCGCTCTTCTGGTACATCCGCGAGAGATGAATCATTGTCACCTTTTCTTCCATCTGGAAGAATTTGGTATAAAACTTCTGGACCATGTCGTCCCAAGTCTTCACGGATCCAGCCTCCAGTGTCCTATACCACTTGTAGGCCACATTCCCCAGAGATTTCGGGAATTCGCGCATCAACAGCTTGGGATCAGCCCCATATGGCCCCATCACATCAATGAAACGCATGACATGCTCATGGGCGTTTCCATTGACGTCTTCGAACTTATCCCACTTAGGAGCCTTGTACCCAGCAGGGTTAGGCATGAGGTAGATCTCTCGTGGGATAGGTGGATCGTTGTCAAGCTTCGGGATGATGGTGTCTTCGAACGGTTGATAAGCCAAGATGGTTTCTATGCGCCGCTGCAGCGACGTCATACAATCTGGAGCACTTCCCCCAGCAGCAGGAGGAGGAGTTGTTGCAGAAGGAGGCGATGCATACGCCGCGGAAGAGCTAGGAACGTACTGTGGATTCGCATTGCCCCACGCCGCCGGTGGAGGAGGCAGAGGGTATTGTGAAGTTGTATTGAGTACCAGAGTTGGAGGTTGAGGACTGTGAGTGGAAAGGGGCAATATTTGAGCTGTTTTCCCCTGAACTGAGGGTAACTGCGTCGTTGCCGGTGGAGCTTGGAGGTTAGTATTAGGCGGTGTGGTTGATACTCCCAACCCTTGAGTGGTGGAAGCTCCTCCTCCCTGAGAGACGGCAGTGGCTGATGAAGGTTTTGGGGCAAGAGTCCCCAGGATAGCCATTATCCGTTCCAGCTGGGCAGATTGAGATTTGAGAGCCTTCGCCTGGTTCTGGATGGTAGCATCCATGGCCTCTAATGTTGGAGCTTCTCCGGCAGCCGTAGGAGTGCGGCGGGTCTCCTCTCCTGAGGTGGTCTCCGTGGAGGGCGATTTGTTACTGACATCATCTTCGTGAGACATGGTTGCTTGCAGTGGTAAGTTCACGTCGGGTTCACCAAATGTGTACGAGAGAATCCTGCAGAGAGAACTCAATATACACCAAGAGTAGGGGATAGAAAAGACACAGGAAGTGTAAGGCTGTGTGTAAGGAGAGAGTAAGGCAATAGCACTGTATGAGAGAGAGACAGGATTTTGGCAGAGCTTCCGCGTAGTTCAGGTGTGATCTCTCCCGTATGGAAGGGTTAACAATCCTATATATAACGGAGAATGTGACCGTTGCAGTGTGGTTAATGCGCCCATCAATGGCGGCTTAATTAGCTTAACCACAACGGCTCGTTCGTCCGCGTATATAGGGACCGTTACAGCACGTTATCCGCGTATACCGGAACCGTTATGAGGTTGACCGGGTTTGACCGGGTTTATGGAGCTCGTGCCATAAATCTCTCTAAAGCAGTTACTAAGAGTCGCGCGCGGGCTTGGTTAGAGTGACGTGTGGGAGGTGTAATTAGTAGTAATAGTAAAACACAAAAATTAATTGAAAATTTAATGTTTAGTACTAACAAAAGTACCTAGTATAATTGATCACTCGCGCGCGACAGGACTTACTCTAGCCTCCAAACCACTAAGTCCCTACAAGTCCCGTGAGGTGGTATGCGAGGGCCCTGTCTCGCAGCCCCCACGTGGATCAGCACGACCGGTGATCCAGTGTGTGTGGAGCACAGTATGGTGTGCCAGATGGTCGCCACGTGGCTAAGATCTGCCTGTCCAGAAAGCACTATCTACAGCTGCTAATGTCTTAGCCATTTATCTTTCATCACTCAAAACAATTACCAATCAAAGCACATTCAGGGATCTTGACTCAACAGAGATTAATGTGCTCCGGGGAATTCTTGCAGACTATGAATTAGCTTCTGGGCAGACACTCAATCTTCAGAAGTCCTCTATTGTTTTTTCAGATAATGTTACGGAAGAAAAACGTATTTCTCTAAGTAATCTTCGTGGAGTGCAGCTAGAGTCGCAGCATGATAGTTATTTGGGTCTTCCCACTCAGATTGGTAGAAGCCGCAATGCCAGTTTTAGTCCTGTGGTGGAAAAAGTGCTTAATAAGCTGAAAGGTTGGAAGGGATCCTCTCTCTCCACTATTGGTAAGGAAGTCCTTATTAAAGCTGTTGCCCAGGCAGTCCCTACGTATACTATGAGTTGTTTTCTGCTTCCAGTGAAAATTTGTCAAGATATTGAACGTCTAATACGTCAGTTTTGGTGGGGAGGAGACGGGAATAAAAGGAAGATTCACTGGATAGCATGGAATAAATTGAAGAAACAACGTGTAGATGGAGGCATCGACTTTCGTCATTTTCAGGACTTCAACAGAGCAATGCTTGCAAAACACACTTGGCGTTTTATTCAGAATTCAAGTTCTTTGGTGAACCGTGTTTTTCAAGCTAAGTATTATCAAAATTCTTCCATTCTTGATTATGTTTGGAAGAAGAATTCCCGAGCCTCATATGCGTTTAAAAGTATCATTGCTGGACGTGATCTTATAAAAAGTGGACTGGTTTGGAAGATTAAAGATGGTAGAGATGTCAAAGTTTTTGGTGACAAGTGGGTAATGAGGCCAAATACATATAGTGTGATCACTACTTGCCCTCCTGGTCGGGAAAACATGAGGGTGAGTGAATTTTTAACCCAGGACGGATCTGCGTGGGATGTTGGCAAATTTAACGAAGTCTTATGGCCAATTGATGTGGCAGCAATGACTGCAACTCCTTTGATTTCAAGACGGTCGGCAGATTCCCTCTACTGGGTGCATTCCAACAGTGGAATGTATTCGGTTAAATCCGGATATCAAGCTGCACGTAAGCTTTCGGATCCGCCAGTTTCTACGTCTGGCGAAGTTTTTCACGAGGGTGGATCAATAATCTGTGGTGAACTAAGCTTCCGAAGAAATTATTAGTCCCGTGTTGGCGTCTCTGGCACTCTTCACTCCCATTAGCAAATAAATTGATTCATCGCGGCGTCGAAGTCTCTCCCATATGTTGTCTTTTTTTAGAGGATTGTGAATGTGCCAATCATCTTTTCTTCAAATGTTCTCACTCGAAGGAAGTCTGGAGGGGAATTATGGGTGACGATTTTCAATTTCAGAGAGGTGATGCCCAACGATGTATTTTCGAAGTATCCACTCGAGACAGTGTTGAAATCCGCGAGAAGTTTGTGCTGACGGTTTGGGCCATTTGGAGAAATCGCAATGAACAGGTCTTCAATCACAAAGGTAGAAGTCCAGACCAGGTTGTAGAAGAAAGCCTCAGTTATTATCGATGATGCAAGGAAGTGTCGATCACCGGCAAGTTGGAAGAATTGTCTAGTCCTCAGGCTCCGGCTAACCTTGTTTGGGCAGCACCGCCGGCAAATTTCGTGAAAATCAACTCCGACGCGTCGTGGAAGGAGTATGGTATATCATCGGGTCTGGGAATTGTCATTCGCGACGTGGGTGGGTCATTTCTAGCTGCTAGACAATGTCGTTTCCTTCGACAGAGGTCGGCGATGATGGCTGAAGCTTGTGCGGCTAGGGAGGGGCTTCGTTTTGGAAGGGAGCTTGGTCACCAAAGAATTATACTGGAAAGTGATTGTAAGGGCCTCATCTTGCTTCTTCAAAAAATTCTTGTTGGGTCTCATAAGGATATAAAACTTGTCTCTGATCTCTACGAAGTGTTGATGGACTGCAAAGATATGATTTCAAAGTTTCGTGAAGTGATTTTTCAGCACATTCACAGGGAAGGGAACAAGGCTGCTCATTTGTTCGCGGCAAAAGCTATGGTAGAAGATGATATTAGTTATTATTTTGAAACGCCACTATGGGCTATCGATGTAATGAACGATGATCTTTTGGGTCTGACTAACCATGAATATAATTTTTTTTTTTCTTCCCTCAAAAAAAAGTTTATATTTATAATCTTTATTCAACTAGAATAAGTACAAATGAATTATTTCACTTTATGGCATATGTTTGGTCGGGTGTACGCGTTTTTGTCCGCACATCCTCCGTCATCACCCTAAAACCGCAACATTCTATTGCATCAGTTGTATGTAATTACAAAATTTGAAGCATAATATGGTACGTAAATAAAGTTTGGTATGTATGTGTACAATACAACTTCATGTTAAAATTATGTTTGCAAAGATTCGACTTAACATACGAGATTAAAATAAGGGATTTTTACAATTAAGCAAAACCTTTGCTAATATTTATTAAAAAGTCAGTAAAAGAAAACTAATTATTTTAAAAGACAATTCGTATGAAGTATTTATTAGTAAGGCAAAATAGAGAATTAGAGCTGCCAAAGTACCTTTTTACCCTTACATTTACAATTAATAAAAATTAAACTCAATATGTTTTCCTTGCAATTGCTAAGATACCGCGATCATGGATTTAACTTTAATACGGCCATGGCAGGGTCATGTGAATTCTTCTTAGGTCAAGTTGGCCTCTTGGAATTCGAAAGTCAGAGAGACTTAATCTTGTTCAACATAATGATACATGTGATTTTGGTGCATTCCTCATTCACTCTTTCACAGCCATTACAACATTCTTGCCACTTTCTCTAACTTAAAGGCAAATCAAGCTCACCAATTTTTTTCTCAAAAAAAAAAAGCTCACCAATTTTTAAGTCAGTCACCAATGTTTCTCCATATAAATCCAAAGCTATACGTGTTTCTGTTTATGATTTCGGTGCATTCTCCTTTCACTCTATCACAGCCATTACAACATTCTTGTCACTCTTTATGCTTTTTTTTTGTTGAAATAGCAAAACATAAACGAAAGAGAGAAATTGTCGAAAAGAAAGACTAGCACCTTTACCGCAAAGAGATTGGCCAACGGGTAGTAAAACCCAAACTCGGGCTCCTAGTCTCTGAAAATTTGTCTCGTCGTGAGATTGGATGGAGTAGAAGACATATCATATTTAAGTTATATTTATTAATAGCAAATGTAAGGGTAAAAATGTACTTTGGTAGTTTAAATTTGCTACTTCTGCCTCCTTTTTTTGATAAAAGAGAAAACTTTCATTCATCATGCTTCTGCCTCCTTAGTAAATACTTCCCACTAATTACCTTTTAAAATAGGGAGCTTATAATTACAGCACAACAATCACTAGTTACAGCACAATTACTAGTTAAAATGACCACATTGCCCCCTCAAGACTTAAAGCATTAATGACATGCAGTTGTTGATCTTCCTCCAAATTCTACGAGTGTTTTTCATTAAAAAAACACCTCCCTACCGCCACACACCTGTGTTCTCTTTCGATCGTTTCACCACCAACCCGCCACCACCTCTGTTCTATCTCAAGTAGAAGACAACCACCCGACGACACCACAACCTTCCAACCATTATTCCCAAACACCACTTCTCAGTGCCTCAATTCATTCCTTATCCACGTTTGGGGGTTAACACCCCACATTCATGACACCGCCACACACCTGTGTCATGAATGTGGGGTGTCACTGAAATTATGAATTGTTTGGGGGTTAACTTTAATTAGCAAAGGTTTTGGGTTGTTTTCATATTTTTTATATTTGTAGCTTGCTTTGAAGCCTATAAACGCAGAGTTGTATCAGAGAAGAAAGGCAATGAATATTATGAACAATTCCGATCTATCTCTGTAACTCATCTCTCAAATCTTCTCTGATCTCTCTAATCTCTCAATTCCCTCTCGAATTCTTCTCAATTCTTGGGCAGGAATCCTTCGATTCCTGACAATTGGTATCAGAGCCAAACTTCCCCTGTGCTGAATCCGATTTGATGAATACGTTGGCGGACAGAGTTATTTCATGGAAGGAAGATCTGCAGATCCTCAACAAGCAGCTTCCCGTAATCAGCAAGAAGCTCAGCGTGATGAGCACCGAGCTTAAAGTAATCAACGCCGAGCTTGAAGATTTGCGGTTGGAGGATACGTTTGATGACATACGATCGATGATGGGTGAGATCTTCGACCGATTGGGCGTCGAACGAGGTAAATGGAACCGATCTTCTGCTCAGTCAAGTGATAGCTCAAAACTGTCTACAACCTGCTCGAAGAAAGGCTCGGGTGATGAATTGCAAGTACCGGCGAGTTCTTCCTCTGAAATGATGACGAAATTTAGTATGCCTACCAAGTGTTCGACGGAATATACAACGGGAGAGAAGGATTGTAGCACTGTTGGTCTCCGGACAGTCCATAATCAGAGATATCCTGCTACTACTCAATGTTTTTTTTCAGCCTAATAGTGACAAATTGAGTACTCATGGAGTGAAATGTCATATGGCATTTGATACATGTTCATTGGATTCCAATGAAATGGATGGAGTAATTGATGAATGTCAATTGCAATGGGAAAGTGCTAAATCTATTTTGGGCAGTCAGTTCAACCTTAAGGCAACTCTTGACGATAAGTTTATCGACCAAGAGACTAAAGCAGATATATGGGATGGTATTTTACCCAAGTATGACGATGAGCTGCCAGGTAAATGGGATGAACTATTGCAGGATTCAAATGAAGCCAATGGTGATCTTTTTCAAGAAGAGATTGAATATGAACTTGTGCCGACGGAGGTTTATTATGGAGAGGCGAATTCAGGTGAAAGTAGGGCCATACCAGTTGAGTTTTAAGTCACATTTTGTGGGGGTTGAGAACCAGGTGGTGATAAGAAAGTTATGGCCACGGGAAGAATTCCAGCATGACCTACTAGTGGCGCAAGTGTTAGAAGCTGAATTTGGTAAAATGGGATATGTTACAAAGCCAATGCAACCTGCACTTATCTTAAACTCATCCTTAACTCAGGTATTACTTAACTTTGGCATTACTGCAGTTCATGATAATAAGGGTCTACTTAGCGCAAAACTTGAATTGGTGGACAATGGAAGTTCGGAGAGGCATCAAAGGTCTATAAGTACTGTAGTAGAATCAATCCAAGGACATGGGTTATGGTTTAGGGGGCCAAATCCAGGTGGAACCCGCGAAAATGTGATATTTGATTCTTGGATGCAACTGTTATGTGATGAGAAAAGGTGTGACTCCCTTTTCATTGCTCAAGATGTTGCTAGTGTTGCTATTCTCAGGGTAACAGAGGAGGAAATGAATTTATGTGGTGATGTCAAGAATAAAAGTATCAAAATGACTGAGTATTGTGTACTCCCATCTAGCTGGAAGTCTACACTAAGATTATCAATTGCAAACACTATGGAGTGGAGTGAGCTAGCTGCTATGTTTACGGTAACTACATCAAAATGTCTACAGACCAATATGAGAAGTTTGGGTTATCCACATATTGCTTGGTTTCAGTGTGCAGACAACATTCAGATTGCTTTTTCAGGGATCAATTTCAACTTTGCATTTGTTAAAATGTGTTTCAATGTTAAGAGAAGTTACAAGGAAGCCCTATGGTGTATTCATGGTATCAGTCCTAAAGATGGAAAACATTGCACACGTTTTGAGAATATCAGAGACAAACAAGAAGATTCAAGCAAAAAGAGTAATGAGTTTTCAGCATTCATGTCTGCGCCTTTGAGGGTTCATTTATGGATGACTTATATGAATTCTTTAGCATTGTTAAGTTGGCATATATGGATGGCTAGCGGGGATGAGATGAGTTCACTAAAGGAGTCAGTAATGTTGAGCCTAGAATGTGGCATCCCAAAACTTTGCAACATGTTAAAATCTGCAAAGATTTCACCAGAGATGTTGATGCCTATTTACCTTGTGTTTGAAAAACCTAAGATGGAGCTTACAGTCTTTTGTCGTGACTCTCACGTGTTTAGCACTGCCTTGCTGAATGTTTACCTCAATGATAACATGGAACTAATGATAGCTTGGTGTCCTATGCCGAGAAGAGGTGTAGCTGCAATCTGGATTGGTGATCCCTTTAATGATATGGGATTTGAATGGCTGAATGTTACAGGGGTGAAAGGTGATACAGTAGCTCCATCTGAGCTCACCATAAAGTTCTCAGAAGTAGCTTATGGGGTGTTCCTTTCATTTCAGCTCGATCGTGCTGGTTACACCAATCTTTCCTACAAAAACATCAGTTACGGTTTGGAAAGAAGTCATGTCATTTTGGGCTATTATCGTGAAGCTATTCAGTTTTCGAACATGCGCGCAATGCCATATAATGGAATGGAATTACAAATTGATAAAGCAAGAGAACAAAGACTATCCATTCTGTTGAATGTCATGGTAGTTACACTCAAACAGGGGATGAATTTGGAGGAGTACATTCTTCACTTGGAGAGGACATTTGTTCCTTGCAAAAGCAACTTATGGTTGTTTAAGCGTAAAGAGAGCTGGAGCTTGGCCATTGCTCTCCAGAGACTTATGGAAGAAGATGCAATATATGATTCTTCTTGATTATCCGCTACTGAATGAAATGGCTGCTTATAGCTCGAGACACGGTCCAAGTGCTAACAGGTCAGACAACTTCAAAAAGACACCGTGATCATCGTTTAAGGAGTAGGTTTAAAGTCCCTTAACAAGAGTTACCTGTGCATTGCCTTCCACTAGATCCTTGAGGACAAGGATTTTTTTTAAGGGGAGTGGTTTGTCATGAATGTGGGGTGTCACTGAAATTATGAATTGTTTGGGGGTTAACTTTAATTAGCAAAGGTTTTGGGTTGTTTTCATAATTTTTATATTTGTAGCTTGCTTTGAAGCCTATAATTTTTATATTTTTATATTTGTTTTCATAATAAGTTCTTTGAATGGATGTGAACAGTTGCAACGGTCTTCTCAAATTTATATTCATCTACTGTATATAAGCACAACCAATTTGCTGTGGACATAACATAGAATACAGCAATGGACTATAGTAAAGAAAGTAGTGATGGTAAGGTGAGGAAGGGTGACAAGAAGAAGATCAAGAAGAAGGTTAAGAAAAATCAGAGGTATGAGAGTGAGTTGAGTATGTCTTCGTGGGAGGGTTGGCATGATCACTCGTATGTGCTTGGGAAGGGGTCGGAGTCAACTATATATTCGGATGCATCGGATAAAGATGAATTCTGGCGGGTTGACACAGCTTCCTCTTTTCCAAATAATTGGACCTGTACTTACCATCCCGGCACAAGTAAGAAGAACAAAGTTAAAGGCAAAAGCAGTGAAGGTTTGCGGCGGAAAAAAGTAAATTGTCCACCGGATGGTACACAAGATCAGGGCGGGAAGAGGAAGAACAGAGATGATGGCGTTGTCGATTCGTCCCAGAAGAAACGGAAGGTGTAGAGGGTCTTGCATCTTCTGGTATTCTGTTCCAGTGAAGTGTAGTTTGATGTTAGGTTTTATGATGAGTGTCATGCAGTTGGGTTATGTTTAGTTTGAATTAGTTATGCAAAACTATGCAATCATGGAATATATTTTGTCTATTAATGCAGTTTTTAATTTGAGTTAATTTAATGTTTGTTCGCATTGGTTTGTTGTCCAATCCGAAGCACGTATCACTTGCAAGTTTGTATATGGCATCAACCAATTTATTGTATTGGATTAATGATAATATTATATGAATCACACATCACAATATGGGATCATAGCATATTAGATGAATCACAAATCAAAATATGGAACCATAGCAGTTTTACTGTACAAAAATTACAACCATTAAATCCATTGAAGAACAACCAGTAAATGAAAGAAATAGTTTCTGATAACCTCTGGTTGTGTCACTGCTATTTGTCATTTACTGGATATCTTCAATAGATTTAGTGATCGTAAATTGATGTGTTTATTATTATGTTCGGAGGCAAGCTTAGATATACAGTACGATGTATTCGCAAGATTATATTTATAGCTTTGCTGACCCCCCTTTTTTTTAAAAACATTCCCTTTGTCGATAAGTTATCCATTTATTTATGTTTAACGAAGCTCACCGGTATTCATCATTCGATGTGAGTTCAGTGCCAGAGAACTTGAACATACCACTGGCTAGCAGTCTTCTAATATAGATAAATGAAGTGAAATAACAGCTCTTAAGTAAGTGAAATACAAACTGTTGACATAGCTATTATTTATTTGAACATAAAAATCACAGGATAACATGCATGGAGGGACGTAATTGCCATACAGATGAGATTGCATTAGTCTGTGTATGGAGAAGAGGTATAACGCTTACAACTTTCTAAATTGTCCTCGACGATTAGATCTTGAATAATATCTGGAGCATCAAATAATATTATGTAACAATCACTTTGTCATGACTGAATATTGTTCGGAGATGAGATTGCATTAGTCTGTGTTGGTTGGTTTTGTTCTGTTCGATCTTTCTTGTTTTTATCATCCCCTTCATCGATAAGTTACAACTTTGACAATGTTAAATGGTGCTCACTGATATTCGTCGTTTGTCATTAGTTCATACCACAGGTGCTACAATGTATATTAGTTGACGTTTTACACATCAGATATATGATGGATGGTGCAAACAATGCACCGTCAATTACTACAACAATTTCATGGGGACCGCATTTTTAATATAATGGGTCTTATTATTTAAAAATAAATAATAATGGGCTTTGGTTGCTTTGGGCCAATCTTTATTACGAATAGAACTTTGCATATGTGGGTCTACTAAAATTTTGCTATTCCAGTTCACCCAAAAGTTACAATTTTTTAAGATTGTAAATTCAAATTGTTAAAATATTTAAACTTAATGCCTAGTACCTTGTAAAGATAAAAGCAGGCCTAAGTGAGCCAAGTGTGTGTGGGCTGAATTTGGCCCCCTTTGTTCGGGTGCGGGACAATGTGCAGTACCTTGCATTGCGGGTTTTGGTGCGGGCTAAGCCGCATATTGACACTATAGCGGGCACTATTAGATTCATATCAGCGTTATAATATAAATAATTGAAGTTAACTAACAACTTTTCAGTACGTGAAATATAAACTGTTGACATAACCAGTATTTGTTTGAAGATGAAAATTAGAGAATAGCATGGGCAGAGTGACATAATTGCCATACAGATGAGATTGCATTAGTCTGTGTCAGTTGAGGAGGTGTAACGCTTACAACTTTCTAATTTGTCCTCAACAATTAGATCTTGAATAATATCTGGAGCATCATATAATATTTTGTAACGATCACTTTGTCGAGATCCCATAGATGCAAGCTGCTCTGCAACGCTATTGTCCAGTTTTTCGATAGGGATCAAGGCTATCTTCATTCGTCTGAGTAATGCATATCCATCACGGATCTCGCGCCTCATCGAGAGTGGGGCAATAGTCTGCAGATGAAAGATTTTGCTGGCCTCATAGTTGGAGGTCTCAATCTTGATTTCTTTCCAGTCATTTTCATAAGCCGAATGAATACCTTGATAAATTGCCCACAGCTCACTTTCCAATTGAGTGACACCATCAATTCTTCCTATGAAACCAAGCTGCCAGTTTTCATTGTCGTCGCGGCAGACACCACCGATTCCACCGGTATTGGTTACCGGTGAGGTAAAACCATGCACACTTATCCTTATCACTCCTTGAAGGTAGAGAAATAAATATCCAGATATATGTCAGGTGCATATTTCGATTAATGTCGCAGGAAATAAGATATGTCACCGGCTAACTAATATCGTAGAATGTTGTGACCGCATTACATTTTGAAAGTACTGTATATACGAAAACATGGTAGGAAACTTACTGCGATGAGTCAAAATGGGAGGCGGAGGTGTTTCTTGAAATCGAGTTGCTGCAGTAACAAACATCGCGAGTGATGGACTTGAAGATGAGGAACTTGCAATAGTTTCATTGCTGGTTACTTCTTCCTCGGAGACTGCTCTTCTGTGTTTTGACATTGCAACGGCTTATTCTATGAATAGATAGTTTATGATCCTTGTTCAGCTGAATAATGGATCTATAGCTTTCTTATAGAAGAGGTGAGTTGAAATGCATGGTAGATAATGCCAGATAAAACTGGACAATTGGTCCGTGACTTTGTCAGGCAATTTGTTTCTTTTTATTTGACTGTTTGCACATTCAGCACTCACTTACTGTCACTGGATTCATACGTGGCATGAATGTGTGTATGAACGACAAGAGTTCCGTGAACTACGTTGTCATTGTTCACATGTATGACAGAGGGTTTTTATTATAAGTGGTATGAATATGTGTATATAGGATACTGACACTCTGTGTAAACGCTATCCTGAATATATACGCTGCAATTCAAGGTATTCTAATATGTGCGAACTGATACCATATCCAGAACACTGAAGTTGCTGAAGTTTTTCATTAACAGGTATACTATATTAGATGTGCAGATTATATTCGGTTACGGACGAAAGAAATTGTGTCAATATTGAATTGACCGAGGACGTTCTAACTTTATAATGGCAGAAATCATTTCTTCGTATTTACAGAAGATGCTGTGACATACTTGTGAATGTATTGTTTTTTGTATATTTAAATAAAAGAAGTCGATAATGTAAGAACCATTAGTAGTCGCTTCATTATTAGTTGCGGTAGATGCAGAAAGTGATACAATTTTTAACATAACACAACTAAGAGGAAACATCATTGTGAATAGTGCAATGCAGTGTAACAGCAATGAGGCAAACATTCGGTGGTCTTTCTCTTCAGATGTTGAGCAGCATTGTCTTTGACTGTGCATGGAATATCAATTTGTTTACCATGCATACTGAACTTCCTTCACAACCCATTTAATTACCCTGTGGTTGTTTGGCTGCGTGCGTTTGAACACGCGAACATACACATTCTCATTTGCATTTTCCATGTTCAAGCCAACAAGTAGAGCTTCTTGTTCCTGAGAAAATAATGCCGTTATTTGTGTACTACATAACTATGAGCAGCTGCATATTTCATATGAATAAGTACCGCACTGTGGTTGTAGCTGTTCGGATCAAGTTATGTAATACCTGTGGTGTCATTGCTGCCAGATTTTCAGCTGTGTTTCGGAGGAGGGTCTCCGCAGCCTGGCCGAAAATCATCACATCCATTATTCCAGTGTCATCTCGCAGTTCCACCATAACTCGACATCTGTGAAAATGGTATGTAATCATATTATACACGAATGTACCTGTGATGTGTGAACTGGTGGTGTTCAATTATAGCCAATGGACTTCGTAAATTTTAATGTAACCATCAGTTACGAAATAATCAACCTGGGGCTTGTGTTGCATTGTATGTCATTACATACGGGACAGTATGGACGTCGACGTTCACGATTGCAACGGTTACATGCATTGAACCAAGTGGTTTGACTGGTCGGAAAGATACGTGTTGATACCCTAAGCCAGGCTTCTTCATACATAGGCTTCTCAGCGTTGGACGAAGCCGGAGAAACAAAAATCAGAACGATGCATTATGGAATAAACATGTTTGAATGAAGTTAAATTAGGATTAAGAGGAGAGATTGAAGAGCAAAGGGCAGATATATGCGAGAAGAAGAATTCCGTGAAAGATTGTGCGTAGAAAATACTTATTGTAAATTGAGAAGCCAAAAGTATACGCAGATCAAAAAATAGTATGACACAGTTGGGTATACTGTAATTTCACACATTCTGTGATAACAATAATTTGAGGTTTTCTAACTTTACCAGTGACGCACGAATATCTGCAATCTTGGACGGCATCATCTTCAGAATACAATGGATTTGTTAGTTGTATACTGATACAATTTCTGAATCTCAATTGTATTGATTGCAATTTGATATTGATTTTAAACATGGGAAGCAGTTCTTATATAGTGAGTTCTTCCCTACCTGTGCTCACATATTCTGCAATATATAATCAATGTAATTTCTAAATTCGAGGTAACCATTGCAAGTTGAATTTTCATCCCGTTATTTCATATGTGTTGATCATGTCTTGAATTGACAGTTGACATTCGTAGTTAATTTCTTGTGCAATTTGCAGAGATGGTCACATGATCACAATTACTTCTGCACTATCTGATCAGCGAGTGCTTCCCAAGAGGGTTCATATATCAATGAGCTATTTGGAAGCTTGTCACCTAATTGCATTCGAAATTGAAAAGATATGCTCTGTAGAGACCTCTGCCAACCGTTCAATATCTGTGACTTTCTGTGTGCAGATTCAGTATGTAGGCAGGTGTATTTCTGCTTCGTCATCGGGTATACATTGCAACAAATGCATTATTTGAAGTTTGCATGTGTGGAATCTCAAGGCATTGAATTGTACAACAGCATGTGAGTGTTATAGTTTGATATTATTCAATCGGATTCGACAATTGAAGTACTGTTGTTACTTGTGTGCAAGATTTGGCTTTATTATTACTGCAGCTGGAATTGTTAAGTTAGGTTCTGTCTGAAGATGCCAAGTTCAATTCAAATAAAAAGAACAGAGATAGATACTTTGATATGTCACAATATATGTGAAACATAATGTAATTTAATGCATTAGATATTAAGCAAACCATAGACAGAGCTTTGAATTACACGATACATGATGCATGTCATTAAAATAATAGTCATATTGCGACATTAGGTTGTTATGTTTTTGCAAAGATAATAATATAGAACAATACCGGAACAGGTAGCTAGAATGACAATATTAAAAGGGATGTCTGGTTATTCTTAGTACACACAACTTTCATACGTTGAGGCTATGCTGGAAACACTTTCACCCGAAATTTTGGCATCCTCGGATCAACTAATTCCACGGCACATGCATCTCCAGTACGTACATTAGCGCTTCTGGCAAATTGATACCAAGAAACTCGTCTCTTGTCGCTGTTCTCTCCACCCGGGAATTTACAACGGCAGGTCCAAGTTGTATTACTGGAAGTCCCTGTAATGTACACAAGCGTTGGCCGCTCTTTCAAGTACGCCCTGCTGAACTGAACTGGTATATTCTGTGATGCAAACATAAGGTTGTCAACCGCTATCATTGCAATTCAATGTAATACCGTTCTGAATGAAAGTTAATGTTGAAAGTTTACCAGTCCGCCAGACGATTCCAAATGGGTTTTCTGTATTTCAACAGCAAAACATGGGTTGTTGCAGTGAGCTTTGTAAGAATCAGCCTTCTTCAATGCGCGAGTAGCTTCACGCTTACTCGCATTCGGAATAGAAGCTCCAGAACTATAATCTAGCTCCGATGTAGTGAGACCATAGATTCTCACTTTGAATTTCGAATGTCCCTTGTACTTGAAAGTCAACATGTGCCCATATTACAGCGAATAATGTGCTGCAAATTCCTTCCACCCTGTTGTCAAATATATGTCGTTACCTCTACTTTTCATTTTAATCTCCCACACTCGGCCATCTGGGAGTACAAGCTCTGCATTAATCCCAAGATTGGATCGATGACGTTGTACAAAGTCATCTGGCAGTCTCTGCAGTGAATAGATGCTTGACATCTTTAGTGAATCTACCTCTTATTACAATTAATATTAGTGTTATTCAATGTAATTTTTTTCTAAAAAGGACACATATACATGTATATATATACACACACACATATATATGCGACATAAAGCCTACCAAGTTGTTGTTATCTTCATCTCGATCCGTGATAACTCGGAAGAATTTCATTTCCAGATAGCTGCAATAGGAATATAGTGATATGTATTACTGATTGTGGTATAGAGAAGACGATCTAAAACATATGCATGTTAATGCGTTCTCTTTGTTCATGCTACACCAGCAATTGGTTGGGCAGAAGTTGCGATATGGGGATTGAAATACATGTATGATTATTTACTGAAACTATGAATGATCAATGTCGGTGCAAGTTAATTTGCACAAGGTATTTGCTCAGATACGTCGTAATGAATTCACAGACTGATGCTATTTCTTCATAACCCTTCATACGCAAAATAACAAAAAGCATTGGAAACTATCTGGTAGAAATTAATTGTATCTAGCATGATTGAATCTGCACCCTTTTTTGTTTAAGGAGTTAGAGCAATAAGTTTTGTGTCTAGCGACGTGCTATTTTCCAAAAATTGAAATTTCTGGACTACCGTATTTTTGTAATAAATAATCAGTATTTGAGTATTCGGTGGCCTATATATATATATTAGTATAATATCCATAATTGGATAAAGTATGGTTGCTATTTCACGCACAAGGTCAATTGTATATATCTGCAATAGGCTGTCTTGTGAAGCTGCATGTTCCATATGACTGCAATTTAATCTATTAGTGAGATTAACAACAGTAAATTCATGAATCTAGTACTTACAATTTCACATCATATTTTTCTTCGATCCTTTTTTTTTAGTTTCTTTTTCTGCTCATTATCAAGCCAAATATACCAATGTGTGCCTTAAATTGAAACTGAAGATGAACTTCTTATCAACAGATATATTTATTTCCATTCGGTACCAATCAGACAGATTTCGACGCTACTTGGAGTTTACTATTTTTAGATCAAGACATTGATAGCATATCTGGAATAGAAATCACTAATATAACATATGAAGGCAGTAGCACCCGACAAATGCCAATTAGTTGTTCACAGGAGGAAATGAATATGAGTAATGTAGATTTCCTTCTGTGAGCGATTATACAGACAAAGAAAATCCTATTCGGAATCAGGTACCTGTAGAGTGATGATATTAGAACCTGTGACTCGCAGAGATCTGATGACTCGAGTTGGAGAATCCGTTGCCTAAACAATCACGAATACGAATACTGTGAATAAGTAGATCGCTATGACAGATACGTTATGACATCGAGTATCTGTTCGAAATTATGATTGCGAGATAAGTCGGAATACCTGTTAGAGAAAAGTTAGAAATCAGGGAAGATTTGACTGAGAGGATGAAGTTGAAAGGTCTTCTTACCAGCACAACGAAGATGGGTAGTTGTAAATTTAGGATGTGGATATTGTTTCTTCAAATCTTAAAGTTAGCTCTGCTTTTTAGGTATCAGTGATAAATTTTTTATAATGTTATTTTTTATTGTATTTTATAAATTGGGTGTCCATAATCATTATATTGATTCTCATTTGTAATAATCTTGATAAAAGGTTTTTGCTTACTGACGTTACTTTTTAATGTTCTGAAGTAATGAATTTTATATAGTAAATTGTAATAATAACATATAATATGTGCCCAGTTACGACTTTGACAGTGCAGACAAATTAGGAGATCAAATTTGGGTGTAAAAAAAGGAAAATAATAATAATAAAAAAAAAAAGAGAGAGTGGAAAAAGAGGGGAGAGAAGCAAGGAAAAAAAAAAAACGAAACAGATGTTACAAGTCGTTGACATCCCAAAATTATGAGTCATAAGTTACTACGAAACGGGTGCAACGTCAAATTGCAAAAGTACCGTAAAAGACAACATTTAAACTCAAACATCCAGAATATCTTAACAGATTCATTTTCTACTGATCCTCTGCTGCGGTTGTTGGAGACCGTTTTCGCTTGGATCCCGATGATGACGTGCTGGATGTAACCGACCGCCTACTGGCAATGCTCATTCGCTGCACTTTTAGGAGAAATTGCGTCTGGATCTTGAGCTTATTTGTCGCTCCACTTGTTGAATTTCCTTCTCAGTATCTGTGATCATTTCATCAACATTTTTACCACTGTTGAATATTTTGCGACAGATAGCTGCTCCCTCGGCCTTCCTCTTGAAATACTGCATGCTCCCTCGGTTACGGTTCGCTCAGTTGCAGTGTTAGGACAGCTTTCCATTGAAATATATCTGTCATAATTTCGATAATTACAAACCAAAATAAGGCACATATTTCTAATGGTTATTTGTTGCGGTATCTAACTTACTAACGTGGATTACAAACACAACAACTACTCTCGCAATTGCAAACACTACAGATTGAAAATGTTGAATACAATAACACAAACAAGTGATAGCTGATTTCAATGAGTTGTGTACAAATATATAAGCAGGTATTCTTATGAACTTGTGCAAATCCTTTTTTTTTTCATGTGATATTACATATTGGAAGGAAAACCCTAAATGAAACGGACCTAAAGCAGGTGAATCTTGGCGGCGATACATAAGACTTGCAATATGAAAGGTTGAGTGGGAGGAGCAATGGATGGTCATGAATACCCAACGAACTTTTGCGCGATTAATTTATTATGCTCGACTAAAATTGCAGTGGAGGCCCTCCTATTTGTGGATATTTAATATCATGCATATGATTGGCCGAGTTTAAGCGAGAACCAATACATAATAGTTATTTGCTGGGAACTAATTGAGTCTTCGTTAAAGAAATTAATATATCTGCATCGGCGTCTAAAAATTATACGAGAGATTATTACGTATAAATTGGAGTTTAGTCTTGCATTGTATTAAGGTTGCATTCTTACTAATAACTGGTTTTACTAAAATCTTGTATTCATCAAACTCTGAATCGATATGTCATCTGTAACATCGGCATGATTTGTGCGCAGGTATATTTAACTAACTGCTAATTGCATTAAAACATTGTGTACATAATAGGTTTCGTATAGATGTCTATCAAAGACGTCCATTTTACAATGAGACAACAATAATCAGACACTAACTCGAATAATATATGCAAATACATGAATCGTAGAAAATTATTGATGTCAGACAACATTGGATTGCCAGCAAACAATGCGAAGCTGGATATCTTAAAGAGATGGATGTGCAATGAATAAATATTAGATGTGGTGTAGGAAAATGTATGAAAGAAAAGCACCGATACTAAACAAACAAAACATTATATGTTATGTTACACATATGTTGTCCCAAAAGTGTACCCAAAAAAATACACAGGTCTCTGCTATGATTGGAGACATTACTTTACTCTTCCAATACAACAGAACAGGACCTATATAGTATGGCATCTTCATATGCACAAAATGACAGCCATGTTTTGCTATGAAACTGCACAAAAAAATATTAGCAAAAAGCATAAAAATAACAACTCTGTAAGCACAAGTTGTTAATTTTATGCACTGCTGTCTCCAGGATGCACTGCTAAATGCAGTCCTTGTATCTACATACATATCTGATCACATAGTTTTACAGGCCTTCATCACAGAATTAATTTTATGCAATCTCAACTTGGCGAACACTCCACTTGTTAAGCCAGCGTGGATTCTTGCTGCTGGATGGAGCCAAGCGGAAATAGAATCGTTTGTCTACCGCTGCATCATTCGCCTTGGACAACACATCGCTTTGTTCCTGCATAGCAATACAAGACGACTATACCAATTAACATCCCATGGAATCAGCCGCATTTCAACTCAAAACTGAGAAATCTGGGCCTAGTTAGCTTACATCTGGAGTCATTGCAGACAGGATGACCGCACTCTTATTTAGCACTGTTTCAACGGCATGTCCAAATATAGCAACCTCAAGTTCACCACTGCCATCACCAATTCGAACTCCGAGGCGCCCCCTGCACGATATCAATTTGTTTACATCGCAATTAGAAATCATATACTTACATGAGAAAGACCCCGTTGCTCACAAATGGATTATTGTGTATACAGCCATAGATCACATGAGTCATTGAATTGATAAACAATAACTTTGAAAAAATTATGTGAGATTGAACGCGGCATACCATGGTGCAGAAATGCAATCACTTTTTCCACAGCCTGGGCAAGCAAATACTTCGCCTATCACGTGGTTAGTAGCCCGGTTGCATTTGTTGCATGCGGTATACCACGGCCGCTGACTACAAGGTGCAACAACAACAGACACTCTCACCCAGACTTCATCAAAACCAGCCTGCTGCAATGCAAAATAACATTAATTCAATCGGGAATATCATAGATAAATTTGCACGCGATTACAATGCTAGACAGGACAAGTTACCGGACTACTTGGTAAGTCTGCAATCCTCACAAGTTTGAACTCAGATGTAGAAGTATTGACAACTTTCTTTTTTAGTAACATCTCAGGGTCACTAATAGCATCAATTTTCTCGTAGTTAGCATCACGCCTGCAATATCTTTAGATTGTTAACATAAACTATCATACGACAACCTATGCACTACATATAGGTAGATAATGAAGGCAGTTTACCAATCCGACAATTCATCGACCCGTGCATCAGGAACATCAGTCAAGAACATTGTAGACATAGTAGTTTTCAAGGAGAATCCTGGGAGACACAGGCAAAACCATTTATGAACATAACAGTAGGTGCAAACATAACATATCATACGTCAACATTTCAGCAGAAGACAGCATGTTCATACCTGAGTATTTCGATGCCACAACATTAGTGACGATGACCACCGGCTGGGACTTTGCTAACTTGGCCAGTTTTTCTGCATCAGTGGTTGCTATCTCATCCCAAGCTGAAAGGCACACTGGACTCAAACTGTTTGGCAAGGCAAATGAAGTTAGAGAAAACAGCAAATAGATAGAGTGGATAAGATTCAGCAAGGGGAAGGGGAAAGACACCACATGATATCATCGATTACACAACAATTTTCAGCATCATAAACAACTAAAGACATCTTACATATATATAACATGTATATTTCATATCTGAATTCCATACCAGTACGAACAAAACAAAATTGATGGATCAAAGGAACATACAAGTGTTGTACATGCTCATATTAATTTATCAGGCAAATCAAGAATATCTTTATTGCATACACTGATGGTTGATTCCTCACAGGTCACATTGTACAAGCTTAATGTTGATCTGGGATGCTTTCGTTCTTCTATTACTTTACAGAGCATAACAAAGCAATATTTGCAGTGTAGGAAACAATATTTAACTATATTATCGTTTTAAGAACTTCCACTGCCTATAATGTGATCATACCTAACTAACAAAAATAGGCGCAGAACAGTATATTAGAAGTAAGCAAGGCACATCCAAGAACTTACGTATCGTCGACAACAACTATATCTCGAACCTTCGAACGAGCAATCGAATCCTTCCATGGCACAGTTTTCGGCGACATGACAGCTATGACTATCACTGCAACATCTGCACATGGATACATGTATTGTGAGTATGTAAATTTTTATGGAACAAAGAAACATAGCCACGACAAGCACAGCAATAACAAGCACAACTAAATACAAGCAACGCATAAAAAAACTCAGCAAGCGATGCAGTGCTAAAATATTGGGGAAACTACCAAATTTGTCAGGTTTCCCGATGAGATCGCGGGCGTCAGTCAGATTCTTGAAATTGAACGTAGTAGCTCCCCTTTCATCTGCAGCATCTTCGACTGGTACAATTTTCATCTGAGGATCCAGAACAAGGACATAATCGTGGTCAATGTAGCGATGTTGCGGGTTAACACGGCGTACAGCTCCATCACTGAACCAGTATGAATGATATGGATGCAGCTGTTTGTCAAATGTTTCAATTTCACCGTCAAAAGCTGTGGCTTGTATCTTTTTACCCTGCACAGCACAAAGCAGGTAATGATGATTATGACACAGGTTTTGGATGAGGTCAATGTACTACTCGCTAACTAACCTCGCCATCACAAAGGACATATCGCTGATACTTAGTGTTGCCAAAACGAGCTGTTGTTGCACGGTACTTCTCAACAACACGAAGTTTAATCTTCCATTCTTTCAATTGATCAGTCAGGGCAGATAACTTCAGCATATCACTTTCCACCCCTAGTTTACAACAGCAACACACAAACAGCGTATATAAGCACCACATTTGTAGTTACATGCTTTTCAGATCGTAAAAAAACTCGATGCATAATCACGCAATCATTTAACTTTGCAGCAAGTACATTTGATATAGCAAAATCAAGCGAACAACAAATATAAACCACAATAATGCAACCAGACAAGATTATAGCAAGCACATATTCGGGGCCATAATTTCATGCGTCGTATTTCCAGTGACACGGAAAAAAAAAAAAAAAAGATAATAATAACAATAATAATAATAATAAAACAAAAAAGATTATATATATATGTGTGTATATATATAGTATATGCTATTCCTATTGTGAATCAATATTATAATTGCCCGGATGCTCGACGTAGCAGATGTTTGTACACAACATCCTGGGTACTGTCAACAGTTTGGATATTATCAAGTGGATGTATTAAAATTTTCACTGTCGCAGACAACGTTGCTCGAGATAATGCAACATAGAGTTGACCGTGCAAGGATACTGATTGAGGAAGATAAATACCAACATACTGCAAAGTTTGGCCTAGGGACTTATTAATTATCATAGCAAAGCATAGTCGGACCAGGAATTGTTTTCTTTCAAACTCAACTGGGGAGTTATCTGTCTCAGATGGCCTGAGTGGTATCCTAGGTATGAAGACATCCTTCCCTTTATTGTGTCCTATAGCTATTTCAGCATGTATGATATTAGGAAGGAGATTTTTACAAATGAGTTTGATACCATTAGGCAGCCCGGCAGATGAATCTAAATTTCGTAACAACATCACAGGACAACCACATTTTAAGCATGGCTCATGAGGAGGCAGTTCATTAGGTGTAAGAGTATGTAAAAGCTCCAAAGAATGGTTATCTCGGCTACCAGGAAGACAATGATCAAAACTTGTGTAGACATGTGTGTTACCAGGGAATCTACCAAGTAAAATTTGATTCAGTAAATCAACACAATCATTTCTTGGTGTCAAGATGGCCCGATACACAAGGTAATCACACTTCAGGCACGCTTTCAAAGTTAGGGTAAACGTAATCAATGTAAGCACTAATCGATGCTCTATAATTTACAAAAGGCACAATCATAGATTGCGGTAGCTTTAATAAGGATTCATCATTTTCTTGCAAGAGGCCATCCCCGACCGATAATAGAAACTCCGCAAAAGATGGATCATGTATTGCCCTCATGTTCAACGTTGGACGTAATAGGCGCATATGACGCCGCAGGTGCGAAGCAACAATGCTGTTACATATGCATTCCTCCTTCGTTGCTCGCACTGTCAGAGGAAGTACTTGCCTAAAATCACCACCGAAAACAACAACGTCTCTGCCCTACACAACCAAATAAAAAACCAGTTAACAGATATCAAACCATAACTGAAAACACATATAAATACAAATGAAACCATAATCGAGAACAGAAGACTAACGGGGTGGCCGGGGAACTGGAGCAGCACCGCCGTCACGACTATTACATTCACCCACAGATACAGCAGGGGGTACGACAGAGGTCCCTCTATTCCCAGAAGGCGCATAGACAGTGTCTGGATGCTGTAATGAACCTGGCGATGAAGAACCCGACGCGCCTGAAGCAATATTCAGCAACCCAGATGACACGGCTGGCATATAGGACAGCACAGTATTTGGTAAACCATTATAGGCATCCAAAGCAGTACCATATCCGACCGCAAAACCAACAGACGGTCTGTTCAGCCCAAAACCCCTAATAGCCATGGAACCAACAGGCATGGGATACAGGGAAGCATACCTAGGTGCTTGCACACTACTACCTGGTATCCCGGTATAGTCAACAGAACCGGTAACAGAGCCCCTCACATCTGCATTGTGCACAGACAGGCTGGGATTCGCAATACGCCCCCGCAGTCTACCCAAGGGCCGCGGAGCTATGGCAGACGTATTACCTCCAGCACATGAAGGCCTACTATTCGCATTTTCCGACCGTGGTCTACCCGGCGGCCGAGAAGCCGGGCCAAGAGTGTTAACTCCTGCAGATAATCCTGAACCACGCGCTAGCTCCTCCTCGACTAAACCCCGGCGAGTACGTTTCCCAAGACTACCTGCAGGCTTTTAGAAACTACAGGCCACACACTACATAAAGACACAAACATCAACTAACTTCAACCACGGTAACAACATCACGGACACAAAATCTATACCAAATAACCAAGCAGTAAACAAACCATATTTCCACCGCAAATTCTCAGTCGCACCATCAATCCAGACTACACAGGATTTATACCGATTCCAACCTGACCGAGATACCTCATTATTAAAATAAGCGCACCAGTTTAAGACACTGAGCCACCATTACACATTAAACCAGGTAAAAGTAACTAAACCAAACAAACAAACTAAAAACCAAAGGCATGGGAAGACACAAATCCCACACGCTGGCAAACCAAAACAGAAACACGGCAACAAACAACAGGCATGAAACTAAACACACACTACCAACTCTAACAGATATGAACATACCAGATAAGCAATCAGACGAAGGCCCACCATCCGCATTTTCCAACCGCGATCTACTCGTCGGCCGAACAGCCATGCCAGGACTGTTAACTTCTGCAGATAATCCTGAACCACGTGCTAGCTCCTCCCCCACTAAACCCCGGCGAGTACGTTTCCCAAGACTACCTGTAGGCATTTAGAAACCACAGGCCAAACACTACAAAAAGACACAAACATCAATTAGCTTCAACCACGATGACAACATCACAGACACAAAAACTACACCAAATAACCAAGCAGTAGACAAACCACATTTACACCGCAAATACTCAGTCGCACCATCAATCCAGATTACACATGATTTATACCGATTCCAACGTCACCGAGATGCCTCATTACTAAAAGAAACGCACCAGCTTAAGACACTGAGCCAGCATTACACATTAAACCAGGTAAAATTAACTCAACCAAACAAACAAACAAAAAACCAAAGGGATGGCAAGACACAAATCCCACACGCTAGCAAGCCAGAACAGAAACTCAGCAACAAACAACAGGCATGAACAAAACACACAATGCCAACTCTAACAGATATGACCATACCAGATAAGCGATCACAACAAATTCCTTGCTCAACCAACAGCCGATCAACCTGCAAACACCAACACTGAATGTAAGCAAATGTGAATCATACTAACCAAGCATCATCTTCTCAACTGGCTACAACCACCACATGCAGAGCCTATACGTATATATAGCACACTTCTACATGCAGTAATAACACCATCAGCCAACAAAAAAACCCCAGAACACACACATGCAAGCAATCAAACCATATAAAATACCTATTTGTTAATCATCATCATAAAAAACACACATGCAAGTAAGTATTACAACAACCCACATGGCAGAGTAAATATTCAATCCACAACCAACCAAATAAACCCCCCCACCCCAACCACCAACTGCCCGGAAAAAAGAAAAAAGTAAAACCCAAGTCAAAAAAACCAAATTCAACAACCCCACAGAACCTGACAAACCGGTACACACACCAAGTACCGGATAACGCACAACCCACCATACCAATTTCCGGCAGCCGGCGAAAACAAAACCCACAAGCCGTAGAAAACACACAGACGAAGAGAGACGAAAGAACTAACCTACTGGCAATAAATCAGCAAATGGCACCAACATCAGAAGAGCCGTCTCCCACATTCTTAAGAATAAATGGCAAAAAGTCGACACCTGTCCCACTAACGATTGTCGGAGACCAGCCACAGCTACTCGGAGCATCGCCACCTGTCCCACCAAGAAGATCACCGACTACGAAGTTCATGCTCCACAGCCCAGACCAACCAGAGACATTTCAAAAGACAATATCGCCCTTCAACCACAGCCTATCCGTTCCACATCAGCAAGGGCATAACCGACCTTTTCTACACGTCACAATTACGTAGGCATTTCGCTGGCACTTGGTCCGAATTGGCAGCACGTAATTGGACCAACACTGCCACGCAAACTGGCCGTAACTTCTTTTATATAGGTAGTAGGATAAACGCAGAGTTGTATCAGAGAAGAAAGGCAATGAATATTATGAACAATTCCGATCTATCTCTGTAACTCATCTCTCAAATCTTCTCTGATCTCTCTAATCTCTCAATTCCCTCTCGAATTCTTCTCGTTTCCTCTCAATTCTTGGGCAGGAATCCTTCGATTCCTGACAGTACTGTACCTCAGATCGACCAAGCGCAATAGAACGCTCAGTACCACCACCGTCGTATCCTCTTCTTCGACTTAGCGCAGATGAATCTCAAAACAGAGATGCGAAGTGATCCGTCGAAGTGAATCTGGGTATTTCGCATATGGAGTTCCCTCTCTTCGTCTCTCTCATCGATCGCTGCGAGGGTGTTTCATCGATTCGACCAATTGACTTGGAGTTCAACGGAGGATCAACAACGATTGTATTGATTTGGGGGTTTGAGGAACAATGACTCAATGGGCTACCATCACTATTGGTGCTGCTATTGCTTGGTTGGAGTCGGGGCAGGCCTATTCTTCAGGGTGACTGGGGGGTTAAATTTCGATATTCTCTTGCTTATCTTGATATCGCCGTCCTATAAGCATGTTTAACGCTCCTCTTGTCCTTCTTGTTCACAAATCTAGAAGTGGTCTTCTTCTTGCAAACTCACAGATCGATCGAGCTAATCGAGAGACAGTCAGAAACTCGATGGGGTTTTTCTTCTTCCTCTTATTCTTTCCTTTCGTCAAAATTCTTCATCATTGTTTCAATATTCATCTACTCGGTTCGATTGTGGCGCTGTACCCATATTTGGGATCGATTTGAGATGCTTGACAAAGATCGGTTCGAAGAGACCTAACAAAGATTATGGGTTTTGTTCGCTATTTTCAATACTTTTGGGTTTTGTTCGGCATGGGCAAAGGAGACGAGGAAGGAGAGAGATGACTTGTTTGAGATGAAGCCCCATTGGAGTTTTAGGTTCGATTGGGATTTGATTGAGTTCATATGTGTGTGTGTTCCTTTGTGTGCTTGAATTGGGGGTTCTGGTTAAAGTTTGTGGTGGTAGTTGATTTTGTATTGGGATGAAAAGAGGGGGACTGATGGGCAGCGAGCAGAAGATTGGGTTCGTTTTCATTTGGTATTCATGGCTGTAGTTTGTTCATTCCGATTTCATTAGGTGTTCATGGCTGTAGTCGGTTGGATGGATGTGGTGGTGTTGCTACAACTGTACCACAATCTGGATTTTCAAGGAGAAAACATTTAGATGTGAATTGCACCAAAACTTTTAGATGTGTAAATAGAAATAAACACAGTGACAGTTGATGATGATTACGTAAATCTTAAAAATGAAAAATAGTATAGAGGGTTAAAACAGTCATGAATCAAAAGTCATGAATCAAAAGTATAGATTATTGTGCTGTAATTATCATCTCCCTAAAATAATTCAAGTTTTTTTAATACGTACGTGACCATTTACACTCCACTAACTATTCATTCGAGATTAAAAATACATGTGCATTTCTTATTGCCTTGTAACACATCTAGTCAGTTCTCTGTGTCCATTCTTGTAACAATAACAAGAACAAAACAAGATCAGTGACCATGAGTAAATGAATGAAAATCAGTAGAAACAGAACAGAGTTCCTTTTTTCCCCCCTCTGAGAAATGAGAACACGGGTCTGTATATATAAAATCTCTAACAAAAAATTCTCTAACAGGCCTGCACACTGGGCTCTTTAGCACACCCTGCACACTCTCTAACAAAGATTTTACCTACGAAATTACAATAATAATATCTTGTCGAATTCAAGTGCTCTTCAAATCCGATAACGCATCCTTTGTTGCTGCTGAAATCACAGCATCTGAAGCATTGGGCAAGTAGTAATATTTACCTGAAAGAAAAAAGAAAGGAAGATTTTGAAGAAGATTACTTCTGGCTACGAAAAACTATGAGGAAAGAAGAACAACGTTGGCAAGTTGGTCAAACCCAAACCTTGAGCAACTCTTGCTATCTCTTTCGCAAACCCAGTGGAGACAAACTTGTTTTCCGTGTCAATGACAAGGAGAGACATCCCTGCCTTGTATATTTTACCCGCCACCTCGAGAATCTCGTCCTTCAAAGAGAAAACAAAATACTAAGTTAATAAATGACAGGGGATTCGATCTATTTTTCTCAGACTACAGCTTGCCATGAATCGTCACACAGTGACATTTATCATACAGCCAACAATGATCGCTATCTGGTAAAAAGACCATGTTAACTAATGAAAAAAGAAGTTGTTGCGTCACATTTCGTGCAGTATATAGTAACTTATATCACCTTCAGTTCTTTGGTGGAAGGTCTAGGCGCATCAGAAGCAGCAGCAGCTTCAGGGTCATTGGATCTCTTCAGTGATATGTTGGCTCTACCATCAGTGATTGCAACGATCATTATTCGTCCTACATCCCCACTCTTCTCAGCATTCAGCCCAACCCTAACAGCCTGCTTAGACATGCAGTACTCTGTCAACCTCAGACATATGGAGATAACGTATACGAAAGACAATAAACAATGGATACCAGAAACTGAAATAAATGTGCAACACATAAAACACAAAAACAGCCACGTATTTGAGAAATGAAAAAGTTAATCCATCACTAAATAGAGGCGGTGCAATTTAATGCGATTTTTCAGTCCCTGAATCTACCCAAGACGATAGCTACTAGATCAGAGCGCATACCGTAGTAAGACCATGAGCAAGGGGGGACCCACCGCCACATGGAAGTCTCTCAAGACGTTTCCTGGCCATTGAAATTGACCGAGAAGGTGGTAACAATACTTCTGCACAATCTCCGCGGAAAGGTATGATGGAAACCTAAAAATATGAAATATATAGGTGAGCATAGAGGAAAAGTACGAAGTTGTGAACGCCCACAGCTAGAAATAGAAGTAAAGTACTTCAACAAAAGAGTTTGCAATAGCTAGAATGAATGATAAAAACCAAAGTACTTAAACAAAGTTGTGAACGCCCACAGCTAGAAATAGAAGTAACAATGAACAGAAGTAATCTTACCTGATCTCTGCTTGTATAACTCTCTGCTAGTAATTTAAGAGCTGCTCCTTTCGCATTCTGCATGCGGTTCAATGCCATGCTTCCACTAGCATCAACCACAAATATTACCTGCCATAAACACAGTGGATGTCAGATCATCATCTGTTCTGAAAACTGAAGCCAATAAGTAGGCCGACAATGTATATCATGGTCTCCAACACCCACTTCCCTTGCAACCCTATATGGCATGTAATAAGAGAAATGATAGTAGCACATTCAGGATCGTTAAACCTAAAGCCAAAGCTTCTCTAACATGTTAGATCACCAGCGAGCATGCAACAACTCCAGCAATTACGAAATTGAACCAAAATGTTAGGAGTCTATCAGTTTATGGCTATCCCCATTTACACAAAGTCAAGTCTGGAATTCTTTCCATCATGAACAGAAGAAAATAACAACAATACTTCCCACATAACTGATAGACTAATGACATTAAGTCCACGAGCCTGTTTGGTAAGTGTTGAAAAACAGAGAAAACAGTGGAACAAAACATGCTGAGAAAAACACGTTTTTTGACAAAAAAAAAAGAGAAAAACACGTTTAAATATAAACCAAAAAGCAGTTTGGTATGTGCTGAACATTTCTGTTTAAAATAAAAAACACACTCAGCAGGATTATCAACTTCAGTGCTAATTTACTATAATAACCTTAAGTACATACAACAACAATATCTAGTCATGGAACAAGGGTAGGAATATCTATAACCAACAGAAGTATGAAAACACACCTAGTTTGGTGTTTCTTTCAACCTGTTTTTTGTCTTTAAATAGCCATGAAAAATGCACGACCAAATGTGTTCTTAGGAAATAATGTGTTTTAAGGAAAAACGTTGTTTTTAATCGAAAACTGTTTAAAATCATGGATATCAAACATGCACTAACTTTAGAAACATATAGCACACTAGAAAGCAGGTATAATAAGAAACTTGAGTAAAAAGTTACCAGTGCTCCCGCTTTCCTTGCCATTCTCTTGGCTCTCATGTCTGTCTTCTCAACAAAAACTTTTCTATTCTTCAGAACGTCCTTCTCCCTGCGCAGTTTCTGATATGGCGCAGCTGCCCTAAGCGTTGCGTCGACAGCCAATCTCTTCACAGGGCCCTGAGTCAGATTGTTTGGCTTGGTTAAACAAGAGACAACGCAACCCAATATAATAGAACTTCTTTAAGGGTAAATCATCCCCAGTTTACTAAATTCCATATTGCATCTTACACTTGCAGAACATCCTAAGTTGCTGTTGATACTTCCAAAGGCATTTGATATATTTACACTAGTCAAGACAGGGACTAACTTGGTAGATGTATCAACGTTGACCCAAAAGAAATAAAATGATTTACATTACTAAATATTAGGGACTGACTCAGGATGTTCAACAAGCAAGGGCCAATATGGAAGTTATCATGAGCTTCCGGTATTACGTGTAATATATCTGGTTTGCATTTGTTCTTCTCCAGAATAAAGTGCTCAGCCATAAACTTCATGAATTTATTGAAGTCATCCCATAAAACACAAGAAGCAACAATTCTCCATAATTATGTGAATCTCTTTGTTTCTACTATTTACATAAGACAAGGTTCAAAGAGTAAGAACTCCGCATACAAGACTTACGTATCTACCTTTCCATTTCTCAGAATTTTGGAACACCTAGTTTTGAGAGAGAGGGAGAGAGGCTTTACCTTTGGAAGCATTGGTTTAATATAGCGACCTCTGTCCTCTGAAAATATAACATTCTTGGCTCTGCCAGCTTTCCCTTTGCGTCTCTGTGCTTGTTGCGAGAAAAAGAGAAGTTTCTCGTCCACCAGGCCACCTTCTGCATCAAAGATAAATTCTTCTGGTATTTGATCCTGTTGTTCATTTTCTTCAAAATTCTCATTCTCATCCTGATAACAGTGTCCACGAAAATCCATCACATGCTAACACATGATTAACAGTAAAAATAATTTATTAGTTAAAAAGATCTTCCTCAGGTGTTCAATCAACCAAGTATAAACAGAGGCTGATTCAAACAAATGCATGCAGAACCTAGTACTGAATTGGGAAAAATAATATACATCCATAAGAAGCTTTTAACCTCTTGCTCTTCTTCATTTTCTTCTTTTTCTTCTTCATTCTGCTCCTCACCAGATTCTTGATTTTGAGGAGGAGGAGGAGGTGGTGGAGGCTGTTGTTGATCTGGCTGTTCAGGTGGGTTTTCAGTGAAAATTGAACGAGGAAGAATAACAAGTTCAACCTGTAACAAATAATATATCATATGAGTGCAATCCAACCGAAAATAAACCAAGACTCGGAGACTGACACAAACACTCAATGTAAATTGTTACAGGTTGAGAATCTGGTCTAGAAGTTCATCAGTAGAAACAGACACCCTCTTTCTTTTTCTCAGAAGCCATAGTTTACATTTCTAGTTGGAGCTGCTACATTTTGTTAACTCAGTGCTCAACTTCAGGGGACACAAATGTATTATCTTCAATCTTAAGAACACCTACACCAAACCGAATTGTTTTTATGTAAGTTAAATTCCCATCATCACCTTCAAGACAGTGTTTTCTCATAGGAGCGATTGGATCTAATTATTTTTTTGTCTTCATCAAACAAATGATAAAATGGCAAAGAATAAACTGAACCTTTCTTCTACAAAATGTAAGAATTCAGACATCTTCGCATGGCTACTATTATCTCCCCATAGTCTGTTACAAGTGGGGACTGCGGACTCGGACCCCATTTGAGCACAAGGGCAAAGGCTGCTTCTTAGGATATGGAAGAGCTAGCACCAGCTCTCTCGCTTAGAATTCCATCGAACTTAAATAAGCAGAATATCTAGAAAAGCCTTCTGGTAAATTAGACCTACTAAACCGGGCAGCCAAACTCAGTGATCTTCTCGGCTGGGCAAGCCTCTTTCCGATCATCGAGGGTTAGCTTCAGAGCTATCTTATCCTAATTGTAATTTTCCAGTGATATCCGTAACCGTGCATACATTTATTGTTTATTCCCTTTATCCATCTTCCATCATTCAAATATTTTACTTGCACCTTCAATGTCGATACAATCATTTATCTATGTACATGATCGGAAAGCTTCAAATAAACTCCATCCTATAAGAAAGAATCGTGAAATCCTTACTGTCATACTTAGATGCTTTTCACTTTCCAAGATGTGCATTTATCTATCTGACCATCCTTACTCTAGCTATCTGGGTTTGTTTGTATATAATAATTACAAAACCCAAGGTTTCATACAACCCTGAGAGGTGTTATAACCACTCTATATATCTTTTATCTAGTCTAACCCAAAAACAACACTCACGATGAACTTTATTTAGTCTAACCCGAAAACAACACTAATGATGAACTTCATTCAAACTGCTCTAATCTTACAAGTGACATCTTGCTGAATCTCCCCATTTCTAAGTTTAGAGACCCCAAATATCTGATTAGTTGGTTGACGTCTTGCCCACAAAGCTTCACTTCATTATTATACCATTTCTTGTTTTGTTTGTGATACATCGCAAGTAGCCAAGCATTATCCGTAGAAGCCTATCTTAATAGTTTAGGACGTTATGTATAAACGTACTAAATAGAGGACTAATTACACTATTAGTCCTCTATTTAGTATGTATATACATAACGTCCTAAACTATTATATCTATCCAGCGGTCTAACTTAATATTTACCCCCTCTTCTATTCAACAAACCCTTAATGAATACAAATTTAAATGGGAAGATTTGTTACATTTATTTTCTTCTCTTCTTATGTTAGACGTTGATTTACATTGTCAAAGAAAGCAAAAACTTTATTCCCCATACAAAATGGAAATAATACATTAATGGGGATACGCGGGTCATCTCACAGACTCAAATAAGACCAATAATTGCTCAAACAAAAATTAAGACCAATAAAATAAAGATGATTATAGGCATACCAGTACAAAGAAAATTTGTACTAAAACCTTCCCACAAATCCCTCTTTGTTTTATAACCTTGCCACAATTCAAAATTGGGCATCTAACCTCCATTTGTGAGAGGGAAAAGTTGTTTGTCTTTTTCCTCGGAGGTTAGATTCCCAATTCCGAATTCGGGTGAGGTTAGATGACCAATTGTCCCACCAGTACACATAAGAAAAGAATTACAAACTAAAACTTTCATTTATTGTTAATAACATGGCTATAAGACCAATCAAACGCTATTTTTTCTCTCACCAAAGAGCTCCAAATGCATTGTATTGGTTTATGCTGCTCCTATAAGTGTTCTTTTTCTATGCGGTCAGAAAGTAATATCTGAGGTCAAACAACCACAATGGTTATTTTGGGGTCACCACAACAACAAAAAGAAATGCTTCAACAAACTAAGATGTCAAAAACCATATCTAGTGGGCTTTAGTTCAACTGGAAGCAATTTCGACAGCATGATGCCCTCTACCATAGATTTTGAACCACATATAAAGAATCAGAAACACCCAACAAAGATGTCAAAAAACATATCCAGGGTTTACGCCAAAGGAAAATAGAGTCCATCCACCATAGATTTTGAACCAAATATAAAGAATCAGAAACACCCAACATATCAGTTCAAGCGTAAAAAGAAGAAAACTTAACAGCTTTCTTCAGGTCATCAGCATAGACTTTCTCACGTCCTTCCAAAGCAGCTAAACATTTGGCAACACGGGCAGCATAAAGCTCAGCTCTGTGTCCCTGTGATGAACAAACAAATGCACAAGCTCCACATTATAAATGGGTTCAGTAATTTTTCAGTACATTTGTCAGATAATAACAATCTCAAACCAACAAAATGGCACAGGGAAATAATATGCCTGCAATTGCTAACAATTGGATGGAAACTGTACGTCTCATTAGAAACTAACATGAACATCAATAAAGGAAGGGTTCCATAGATAAGAACCTGGCAACGACCTCGAATTGCTTCGGCAACCAGATACTTCAGTTGATCTCGGCCGAGAGTGACATCCTTCAAATACTCCCTTGCCAAAATGATCTGCACAAAGCAAAAATACAAATCAATTTCAATAACTAGAATGAGATTTCTAGTAAACTGAGAAAGCAAAACTGCAAGCAACTCTAACTACAAATTGGTTGAATAAATATGATGCACAGTTATTGAAACAAACATAGACACTGCACACCACAAAGACAAGTTGACTCAAGGAAAAACAATAAATGCCTGCTATATTTTGTAAGAAAGTGGTAAAAATATATCGAGAACGTGAATTAGCACAGTAAACCACGCCCATTATCACCATAGCATGCTGTTCCTTTGAAATTAAATCACAAAATAGTTGATTCTGAAGAAATGGTCGATGAACCATCTTACTCAGGCTCGAAGTCATTTCTGAAGGAGTAAATGTGAACTTCAATAGCTCGGTCAGAGATACGTCCAATATGTCGACAAAATATTTATAGAAGTATTGGTAAATAAACTGTGGATCCAAAGAAGAGGTTGTGAACAAGAGTTGTGAGGGGTACCAAGACAATGCGGAGATAGGGTTTGAGTGAACATTGGTTACGTTTCATGAGAAAGAGATGAGAAATAGTCAGCTTTGCAAAAATCTCTCAAGACTTCCATCATTTCAAAGTATGTTGGATTCAGCAATTCTCAATTTGTCAGAGATCTGAAAGGGGAAGTTTTATGCAGAGAAAAGATAATCTTGGCTGTGAGAAATTTGTTCAAACCTGGTGGTGATACTTTAGTTTTTCATGGTAAAATAGAGGAAAGAAAAATGCCTGGCTGCTGGCACGTTTACTTTCGTTACTGCTGAATGTAGATCACTTGGGAGTCTGGGCCTCTGGGGATCTCGGTGTATTCTGTACTACTAATAGCTCTGAATTTTTATCAGAGTGGGTAGACTGACTTTTTGTTATGTATGGTGAGAGTTATGCAGCATGGACAATCCATATAGGGTACTGTATCTGTCTCGGTAACTTTGGAAATGCCAAAACACTTGGGTCAAACCTTGAAACGTCTCTGAAACACCAGCTGGCATCTCGGAATAACAAAGCACTTAAATAAAGACCGGACACACAGAGAAGATGTGTCTCTCTGTTTGCAAAGAGATACTTGAGCAATGAAAATGCATTATCGGGGTCAAAGGGGTGGCAGCAAATTGACACGTTCATATTCACAATCTGTAAATCAGAAAGCAGGGAATACGAAGCAAGGAGAAGCCAATTCGTCTGCGAGAAGCAAGGGTGGAAGTGTTGTCAATTTCCCCTCTTAGTTATGCTTCTACTGCTGCTGCCCTAAACTCGCCACTCGCCATAATTTTATGTTATATACTATCTTAAAAATTGTATATGTAAGTTGAGAATTTATTTTTAGTTCCTTACATATAAATATAAGTCGTATAAAATCTATACAAAAAGTATAAAATTGGCCAGATCCCCACGTTTTGGCATCTTTCCGTCTTCGTAAAATCGGCGTTTCACGTCCCCGTTTCATCTCGCTTCCATCCCTGTCGCCATTTCCGTGGTACATTATGGGGTGAGAGTAATGGTGCTGTCTTAACGGAATGGCCGGTGTTGGAAAAGATTGTGGCTGTGATTGTATATGATGTATATGCTGATGGTGGGTTATCGAGGAGCTAACATAATCTAGTCAAAGGATAATTATTTTCACGCGATCATTTTTGAATTTAAAAGGCGCAGTATTGAAGAGGTAAGCAGCAAGCACAGAACCACAGATATGCAGAGTGACTCTTTTCAGGCCCAGGAAAAAAAAGTGATATCCGTTCAAACATTGAAAAACACTTAGAATGATGAAAAGTAAAACATCACTCATTGTTACAGATCATATAGCCTTTGATTACCTGAGTCTTCCCAAACTCTGTTTCCTCCTCAACCATTTTAAAAACTTCTCCACTTTGCTCCTGAAATTGAGTTGCAATTCCAACTGCTGCAACGCGATCGTCAAAACTCATTGGAAGATCTGCACTGCAAAATAATGGTGTCATGATGAATAATTCCTCCACGTGGTATATGAAACCAATACTTGTAGGAGTATGATTTTCAAAAAAATATCACTTAGTACAAGTATATCCAAGACTCAATGATATAATGTTGACTCCGGAGAAATTAGTTGGGTAATCGTTTCCTTGATCTGTGACACAGATAACGTTAAAATTGTGAATAAAGAAGTCTGAACATGGAAATTATACGCAATGTCTAAAAAATGTACCTCAAGTTAATTGCGATCCTGTCCAGTAAATGTTCCCGCACGGCACCCTCTTCTGGATTGTAAGTAGCTATAAATAGTGGCTTGCATGGATGCCGAAAGCTTATCCCCTCCCTTTCCACTGTATTCACTCCCTCAGTCAGGACATTGAGAAGCAAGTTACTAATACCCTCATCCAAGAGATTTATCTCATCAACATAAAGAACTCCTCTATGAGCTTCAGCAAGAAGGCCTGGCTGGAAAACAGTAGTTCCGGATTTCACAGATTCCTCGACATCAACAGAGCCGATAAGTCTATCTTCAGTTACACCAAGTGGGATCTTCATAAATAAAGAATAATCAGAAAAGAGAAAGGTGAGAAGGTGGATATGGAAAGATTCGGCGTGATACCTACCTGAACAAAAGGAGTTCTCACAATTTTACTCCTAACATTACCAGCAGAGTCATATTCCACTTTATCAGCCAGTCCCTCTTCCCACCTTCATGATTACAAAGGAGCATGTTAAGAAAATCTCTTCAAAGGAGTGACTGCACTAAAAGTTTTATACTTAGTGACTCTGTTAGATCACCATATATTCTGAAAGCTCCTATCAAGTGGGATGTGCAGGGAAAATTAAACCATCTACGGTACCGCTTATATGCAATCAGGATGTCAACTCGCATCAACACGATGAAGTGAACATATCACCAGCAGCAATAAGGAAGATAACGAATTAAGAAACTTATTATAGAACTCAAACCTAGGATCTCCTACACAATAAAAGCTGTCATACGATGCAAGAACACCATCTAGCTCAACCACTTGATTTTCCAACAGTTTATAACAGCATCTAACATCTTCAAATGCGTTTCTAAAGAAGTCAACTAATTTACATAAGACCGGAAGTTGTAAGAAGTTAAATTTCTTTTTAGCCTTAAAGCTGGAGAATGGGAAGTATCAATGCTCTTTCTCAATGGGAGGGGCGACTGCCGGCGAGTTCAGAGGGTGAGGAGGGCACTACCGTGATTGGCGGTACCACAGGTGCGATCGCCTTCTCAGATACCATGAAGAACATGTTGAAACTAGTTTTACAGATTTTTTTATTTTTATTTTATTTTTTTTTTTTTTTTTTGCATTAATTTCCTCAAACACAACTCCCGTTCATATAGGTACAGCTCAGGGGTATAATAGTAAATAACAAATACAGTATAGTTAAATACTACATATTGGCTACAGAAAGGGAGGGGTAAGAGAGAGGCGTGGTCTTCAAAAAATGTTTCAGAAATTAAGGGATTATTTTATATACTAGGTCATTTTGTTATTTTTGAACCGTTAGGGGTCTTACGATTTTTTTTGTAGTCCTTTAGAATAAACATTTCATTATTTTGGGCAAAAAATGGATTTCTAGGGGGCACATCTCCACTGAAGAAAGGGGCACAATTGATATATTATTGAAAATTCAGGAGTGTTTTTGATGTTCTGTAAAATAAAGGGGCACAATTGATATATTATTGAAAATTCAGGAGTGATTTTGATGTTCTGTAAAATATTTTTTTTTGGGGGGGGGGGGGGGGGGGGGGGGGGGCCTGGTACCCCTCTATGCCTGACCACTGATACCCCTCTAGGCCTCCGCCTCTGACCACTGATACCCCTCTAGGCCTCCGCCTCTGACCACAACGGAGGAAAAAACTACCAAGGTAAGAATTTGAAAGTGGCAGAATGATGGAAAAGATGTAGTAATCAGGTCAAGAAAGCACGCTATTAAAATTACTAGGAAAAAAATATGTGTTAAGATCAGAGGTTATAACATCAATATCAGACCTAATTCAACCTTCTAGTCGTCAGTCAAAACTAAAAAACTTAAGAGATTAAGATGGTCTCCCTGTAAAGGTAGAAAAACAAACAGCTTATGCCCCTTACCAAACCTATTTTCAATATTTTTCTCATCATCACACTAATTGAGTGGATGATACGGCTTCAAGTACATGCAGAAAAGTACAAGACTTCACTAGCTTCCAAATCTATTGCACTTACTATTTTCCAAATTTATAGATAGAAGTAGAGCCATTAATGGATTCATGTTCAACCAAAAGGGATAGACTAACAGATGCGCTTTATTATTGTAGTTGCTGAAATAGGTAACCTTACTCTTCTGGGCAGGAGGGATCAGCATTAGCAAATGAACCAACTACTACTTCGATAGGCGGCAAAATTGCGTGCAACCCGCGAGCCATCACTGTTTTGGCAGTTCCTCGCTTACCAGATATGGCAATACCCCCAATCTCACGATCAGTAGCCCCAAGGAGAAGGGCAGTTTTGATAGCATCCTGCAAAAAGAAAATAAGTAAATTAAACAAATGAATTAAAAATGCATGTCGTAAAACCAACACAACTCACTTCAGCTCATCAAACATCGTAAAATTAAAACTTACTAAGATCTTTACAGCATTCGATAAAGCAAATCACATCAACAACAAAAGAACTTACATTCCGGGCTATCTACAAGCGTATTGTGGCCTAAAGCAACTGTACAACACTGGAGACCCCTTTCTGTACTTTAATTAATCATAGCAAATCAGCTAACTAGAAATGTACGATCTGAAAGCTTGACCAATAGTGGAGTATAGTTCATAGTTCTAAATGTAGAAGCTACGAGTAAAAATCTAAACCTCCTTGCTTGAAGGGCAGAGAACTTGCTCCAGTATCACAACTGTTGAGAAGTCCCAGACCAATAGTAGAGTATAGTTCATAGTTCTAAATGCAGAAGCTACAAGTGAAAAACTAAACCTCCTTGCAGGAAGGGCGGAGAACTTGCTCCTGTATCACAACATTGAGAAGTACCACAACGTACATTTAAGAAGAAGAGCAAGAGTTATATAAGTTCTTGGCTACTCCTCTCAATGCCAAGTGCCAGCTGGTTTTGAGGATGAACCCCATGGATTCTTACGTATCAGAGCCACGGCTCACTACGCACGAATGGTCAAACGACACACGACACTATGCATGAATGGTCAAACGCCTCATGTGCTCACACCACCCGCAGAAAAAAAGATTCACGTGAAGGCCAAAAAGTGACATTTAAGAAGGAGAACAAGAGTTAATAAGTTCCTGGGCTACTCCCCTCATTGCCAATTGGTTTTGAGGTGGAACCCCATGGATTCTTACACCATAACTGAATTTACACTCTTAAGTTAGGATGTGGCACTGATGGGTCTCTGGTGGACCCGTGAAGATATCGCCGAGTCACGACCACGTTGTTTAGTCTATTACCAGAATGATTATGTTGCCTTGTCGCTGAAAGAACAAAACACTGCCATGTTGCAATAGGAGAGAGAGAGAGAGAGACACAAAATGGGTTTTGGTTTAAAAACATCCTCTGGTGTGTGATTTAACACTTTGACCTCTTAGGTAGATTGTGTTAAGTCAAACGTGTTTCTTGAAACTAGATTAAATGTGGATACAAAGTGTTTGATGTTGGGCTCTAAATCTGGTGTAAGTATATATAACAAATAAGATGACCCACCGAAAGATACTTTCCACTTGTCTTATTCATTTTATGACAATATTGAGAATAGTAACAAAGGCACATTGGGCAACCCATATGCATACCAATTTGTCACTAGGTAAAATGTTCAAGACATTTTATGGGGAAACTATAAGGACCATTTCGTCATGGTGAAGCTCTAAGGAAAACTGTTCAGCAATACTACTAATACATACCAAAGGTACCACGAAGCGGAATGCAAGAGGCCGCGGGATATGGAAATAGAGGAGAATAGGTCTGGGAAAGCCTTACAGGAAATTTTGTAAAGATGAGAACGGTACATGGGTATCCAGTCTTTTGTCATGAAAAGTAATAAACCAAAAAGCAAAACTTACTTTGATTTAATGAATTGCGAAATGGAAAAGCTTAATACATCGACTTGCAAACCAATACAAAACTAAACATTTTTTACAGAACAAATGGGTTTTAACCTAGAAACTAGTTTAAACCAGTTGCCAAGTGAGGAGATGTAGAAATATATACAGATACAAAGAGAGAAAGAGAGATCTGTTGAATATATTCCCTAATAATAAAATAAATGTTAATTTTATAATAATTATTTAGTGTATCCAGTCTTCGTTGTGACCAAAGTATACCGTGCTTTCTTGGTTGGGTTGTAACTGCTGAGCAGATAGCACTTTGTTTGGTAACTTTTCGGTTATTTGACGTCTCTTCTTAAAGAGGTGCTTCAAGCACGAACTAGTGTGTCTTCTCACAGAGGTACTTCAAACACCAATTGGTGTTGATTTAGGGCCTGGCTTTCATGGTCCTCAAAGGCGAACAGAGTTTTCTTATTTAACTTCTTTTTTTTTCTCACTTCTTCCTTTTTTTTCCGGGTTGGGTTCTAATTAGGAGAACAAGTCCAATCGTGTTTGTTCTAATTTGCAGTAGGCATTATATCCTAAGGTGAATTTTCCATGCAGCCATGTGCACCGTATAGAAGGGAAAATTACTATCCTAAAGATAGATTCCAGGAATTGCCTTAGCCTACATATTCATTTTTTAACTTCTCTTCCTTCTGTTCATCTCAACTTTTTAAAGTCTGAGTTTTCAATTCATTGTTTCCTATTAAAATATTTCTGAATTGTTGTCTGATAATTTTCCATAGCAAAACACACCAATTGTAAGACAAGACAAGTACAAGAGAAAAACTAATAATAATATGTTTATGTATAATGTGTGTGTGTGTGTAAACTAATTGAAAATTACCATAGCACACCTCTGTTTCTATAAAATATGGGGCCCTTCTACTATCTCGGCACTAAGAAAGCTTAATCAGCTGCTTAGACTTGAAGAAAACTCTTATGCTAAATTATAGAAATTTATTCATCATTGAGACTGTTGATTGTGCAAAAGGGCTGATGAAAGAATCACTTGGTCACGGAATAGGATCACCATCTAAAGGAGCTTGGTGTTGAAACAAATACATTAATGAAGTAATCAAAATGGCCCGCGTATTCACGATAAATCCTTACATTCATTTAGGAAAGTTAAAATTTTGAAGATATGATAGTCATGAGGTTAGGGTAACAAGGATAATGAAGCTCTTTTGAATAAATAAAAATAGATCACAGAAAACGATATAATCGAAAAATTAAGAGCCTAATTCATGTCATTACTAGAGCTCAGGAGAGATGAGACTCCGTCTCAGCATTCTTTCATCTGTTTTGGCAACTTTCTTACTTTTATCAATGTTTACACATTGCTTTAGCTATGAAAAGGGGAATTAAGTGAAAACTGCCCCCTTGAAGTTGAAGGAGGGGAAGAATTTGTTCTAAAGCTACTTAATGGCAGGTGCGAGTTTACAAGGAACAAAACGATACCTGGATATGGTTAAATGCATTCGAGAAAGGACCATACAGCTTCTTAGTTTGATTAATTGTAAAATTAAGTCAGCTTCTATTACCATTGATGGGGAAAAGGACAGCCTGATTTCCTGATATCAGTCGTCCTCTGAGACTCAGTTCACTTCTCTTCAAATCATCATTTACCTGGTAGGCTGGCTTGAAAAAGCTAGTCAATGTTTTCCGGTCAAACAGAATCTAGGATAACGGTTTGCAATTGGACTGGTGGGTTAGGTACAAAGTCAAAGTGACAGAAAGTGGAAAGGATGTGTTGAATTCATTTCTGAGGAGCACGAGATAACTTACAAATAACTATAACCTACATACAGTTTGATTCATAATATAATCAAGTCAACATCTTAATTACCATTAATGAGAAAAGACCTTATTTCCTTATATGAATCGTCATCTGGGACTCAAGCCACCCCTTTCACGTTAACTTCTACTCATGACTGGTTTGTCGCCGTCCCAGATAATAACAACAGCAGGATAACAGTACCAAACCTCAAATCCTGTAGCACACAGACAACCAGCACTAAACTTGTGCCAAACAACTCACATATAAAAATCAGTCTGAAGGATTACACCCGGGTGATTATCTCAATTTATGTAAGAATCCGCCACTTGGCAATGGGGGGAGTAGCCAAAGTATCTTATTAGGCACAGACGAACAATTCGCAACACGCCCCCTCATGCGCAGCATGCGAAACAGACAGACAGGAACGGAAACATACATTTTATTTTATTTTATTTATTTTTTTATTTATTTATTTTTTTTTGGGGGGGGGGGGGGGTTGAATAATGTGTATTCCTGATGTTTGCTAATCCTCTACTATGTTGATTAACCTCGCTATTATTATCATGTCGGTAGAAGCTTAGGACACAAATTAGCATCTTTCGTTTCCTTCATGGGTTTCCACGAAATGATGTGTCTTGCTTCTCTCAGAGACGTTAATTTTGCATAATGTGTGTGCTTGTTTTCATACTTTTGCATCATATTGCTTCTTGTTTTAATTGCACTAGTGGGGAAATTACATAGATGTGTGCGTGTGGAACTTCTCTTCAGGTTTAGAGTTATAAATGTTATGGACTATTTCTCCAACAAATCGCCTCAGCCTCAATCTGTCTCCCACAATCAGAAAAAATTTACATACCAAGTGGAAGGGCTTGTTAGAATATCTCTCATTTTGATAAGGAGAGCACCTTAATAATAGAAATTGGACCCTTGAGTCTAATACTTCTAGGTACAAACCAAGACGATGGACCTTGTAAATTAGGAAGCTCATAACCACAATGCCACACCACACACCAAGCACCTCATAACTAATTGTTTTTTAACAATTTTACACATTCCAAGTAATACCCACAAAGATCAAAACCAATCATAACCACAATTGAAGGGAATTGGCAAGCAAAGTAGTGTAGAGAGAGAGGAGACCTGGCCAACAATTGCAGCTAAAGGGAAGAACTGGCGTCCGTAGCGGTTGTCGTTTTGGTCCTCCACCTTCTCAGCAACACCCACAGCGCCGTTTCCGGAGGAGTCATCGAGAGTGGCAGTGGCACGCACACGGAGGAGGAGACGACCGGAGAGGCGCTTGGGCTTGAAAGATGAGGAGGAGGAGTGAAATGGGTAGAGTTTGAAGGAGGGAAGGAGAGTGGAAGATTTGAGGTTGGAGACGGAATAGCAATTAGGAGGAGCTACTGTCTGTGAAATTCCCATGGAAGAAATCGCTGCTGCTCTCCTTATCTCTTCTCTCTCTCTCTCTGTTACATCAATGGACACTGGCGGACAAGTTGGAGGAGGAGGAGCAATCTGTTGTTATCCACTTCAATGGCATCATGTAACTCCATCCAGCATGGACGATCTTGGTTTTCAACTTTCCTCCATATTATTAATTAATTAATTCCTACTTTATTTATTACTTTCATCTGTTTTGTCTTATCGAGTTGACTTTTGTCACTATTCACTTGATCTAGAGTTATTGATGCAATAATTTGTATGAAAAAACTATTAACAAATTGCATTGTTTTGCTATCTAAAGTACAACGTCAAAGTGGCATATTTACAGGAAAAAAAGTCAAACAAAAAAATTGCATACGAAACAGAGGAAGAAAAAAACACAAAAACAACAATGTGGCTTGAAAGCATAAATAGAAGAAGCACATAAACATCTTCACTTCTTCTTCAATATGATCAAAACTGTTAGGGATTGTCTTGCATTTCAGAATCTTTCATTCACACTTTCAGCCACTAAAGCAGTGTGACCGAGTGACATTTTTGGCAGCAGCCATGGCTGCAAAGTCTTGGACGGTGGCAGCCATGGTGAGGAAGCAATAAATGTTTGGAGGGCTATAGTTTTGTGCAGGCCTATGCAGCAGCTCATGGAGACTTTGAAGGGCAGATTTTGGTGACTTTTGGCCACCCTAATCAATGCTTGTGCAGCTGGTGGTTGGAGCTTGAAGCCTATAAATAGGCAGCCTCTCAACCCACCAAAATCATCCAAAGTTTCAGCCTTCTCTCTTTAGTTGTTTGTAGTTCTTGCTCTCTTATTTCTTTTAGAGTTAGAGAGTGTTAAGGTGAGAGTTTAGAGAGGTTCTCAAATCCTCTTCTTCATCTCTTGTAAGGAAGAACTATAATCATATACAGCCCTCCCGTGGACGTAGGCAATTTGCTGAACCACGTATATCTTGGTGTCGTTCATTTTAAGTTCTTTGCTTCATTGTTACTTGTTCAATTCCTCACAAACTGGTATCAGAGCAAGGTTCCAACTGGGTTCTAAGTTCGAGGTCGAAAAGTTCAATGGCAAGGGAAATTTTTCTCTATGGCAACGAAGGGTGAAAGCCCTAATGGCGCAACAAGGCTTGCATAAGGCGTTGCTAGGAATTGCAAAGAAGCCACAAACAATGTCCGACGAAGAATGGCAAGATCTAGATGAGCTAGCGGCCGGGCAGATTGAGTTGTGCATCTCAGACGAGGTGATGTGCAACGTCATGGAAGAGAAGACGGTGGCGGCACTTTGGTTAAAGCTTGAGAGTCTTTACATGACGAAAAGTCTCTCAAACAAGTTGTATCTCAAGAGACAACTTTACGGACTTCGTATGAAAGAAGGTACTCCGATTCTAGAACACCTCAGTATGTTTAATAAACTCCTTACAGATTTATTATGCATCGAAGTGAAACTAGATGAGGAGGATAAGGCCTTGTTATTATTGACCTCACTGCCAAAATCTTATGAGCACCTTGTAACCACGATGACATATGGAAAAGATACTCTAGAAATGGAGGAAGTCACGGGTACACTGGTGTCAAATGAGATTAGAAGGAAACCATCAAGTTCTTCAAACATGGAGAATTTGGGTGAAGGCTTAATTGCCTCCACGACGCAATCGAGGTCAAACAACAAGGGTAAAGGTGATCACTCAAGATAACATTCAAGTGGGAAGTCCGGAGGCATGGAGTGTTTTTTCTGTAAAAACACGGGACATCTCAAAAAGGATTGCAAGAATTATAAAGCATGGAGAATGAAGAAAGGAATACAGCCCGGACCTGAATCAGCCAGTGTGGCCCAAAGCACAAATGGAGAAGGCGGCGATCTTCTAGTATGTTGCGCTGGTATAGCCATAGAATCAGATGATTGGATCATGGATTCAGGTTGTTCCTATCACATGTGTCCTACAAAGGAACGGTTCTGTGATTACAGACCCATTAATGGAGGATCAGTTCTCATGGGAAATGATGCTGCTTGCAAGACCATAGGCATCGGAACCATCAAAATCAAGATGTTTGATGATGTGGTCAGGACGCTCGGAGAAGTCAGGCATGTCCCTGACTTGAGGAAGAACCTAATCTCCTTAGGTTCTCTCAATTCCGGAGGTTGCACCTACCAAGCTGAAGGTGGAGCCATGAAAGTTACAAAATGTTCTATAGTGGTAATGAAAGGCGAGAAGATCGGAAACCTATACAGGTTGGTCGGGAGCACAGTGACGGGAAAAGCAGCAATTGCAACAACTCCAGACAAAAATGTCGATAGCACCAAGCTATGGCATATGTGGCTGGGTCACATGAGTTCCAAAGGTCTTACAGAGCTACATAGAAGGAAGTTATTGCCAGGAGTCCAAATTTGCAAGTTGGATTTCTGCAAGATTTGTGTGTTTGGCAAACAGCACAAGGTCAGCTTCAAGGCCGCAGTCCACAAGAGCAAAAGGATACTCAGCTATGTCCATTCAGACGTATGGGGACCTTCACCTGTGAAGTCTAATGCAGGAGCGGAATATTTCCTTACCTTCATCGATGATTTCTCGAGAAAGGTATGGGTTTATTTTCTCAAACATAAATCTGAAGTATTTGAGAAATTCAAGGAATGGAAGGCTCACGTGGAAAAGAGTACTGGAAAGCAACTCCAGTGCTTGAGGACGGACAATGGAGGAGAGTATACATCAGATGAGTTCAAAGACTACAGCAAAAAGGAGGGAATCATCAGACACTACACTACTCCAAAAGGTCCGGAGCAGAATGGAGTAGCGGGACGGATGAACCGCACTCTAAGCGAAAAGGCGAGATGCATGAGGCTAAATGCAGGATTGGCCAAATGCTTTTGGGCGGAGGCTGTTAACATGGCTTGCCACTTGGTGAATCTCTCGCCATCGGTATCCCTTGGCAAGAAGACAGCACACGAGGTTTGGTATGGCGAACCAGCAGATTACTCAAGGTTGAAGATTTTTGGATGCCCCGCTTACTCTCTTGTTGAAAGTGATAAGAGTTCCAAGTTAGATGCCAAGTCAAAACAATGCATCTTTCTAGGTTACAAACAGGGAGTTAAAGGTTACAAACTCTAGGATCCAATTGACAGGAAAGTAATCATCAGCAGGAATGTCGTCTTCGATGAAAAGAAGATGATGAATTCCAATGAAGCCAGAGTCGAGATTGGTCAGCCAACAGACTCCCAGCATCAAATCGAGGTGGAGCTGGACGAGCAAGTGGAAGAAGGGATAAAGAAGACTTCGAGGAAGTCTTGGAAGATTCAGAAGCTGAAGAGCCTTACAGTGTTGCAAAAGTCAAATGAAAGCGGAATGCAAAAGTACCTATCAAGTATGGGTTTGAAGATTCAGTAGCATTTGCATTGATTACTGAAGCCGGGGATCCTTCAAACTTTAAAGAGGTACTTGAGCATAAGGATAAAGACAAGTGGCTGCTCTCTATGTCAGAAGAAATGGAGTCACTTCAAAAGAACCATACTTGGGAGCTAGCTGAGCTTCCGAAAGGAAAGAGAGTCATCGGATGCAAATGGGTGTTCAGAAAGAAAGAAGGGTCAACATCAAACGAAGGTGAAAAGTTTAAAGCAAGGTTGGTTGCAAAAGGGTTTTATCAAAAGGAGGGAATCGACTACAACGAGATTTTCTCTCCTGTAGTCAAACATACCTCCATACGATTTCTTCTATCTATGATTGCTATGGATGATTTAGAGCTTGAGCAACTAGATGTGAAGACAGCATTCCTGCATGGGAGCATCAAGGAGGAAATATACATGCATCAACCTGAAGGCTTCAAAGTACCAAACTAAGAGAATAAGGTGTGCAGGTTAAGGAGATATCTTTATGGTCTAAAGCAGTCTCCTCGACAGTGGTACAAGCGGTTTGATTCCTTCATGATGAAAGATGGTTTCAGATCCGACTACGAAAGTTGTGTCTACATAAAGAAGTTGAACGACGGTACATTTATCTATCTTATTCTATATGTAGATGATATGTTGATTGCTTCCAAGCATATAGCTCAAATACATATGGTAAAGTCAAGTTTGAGCAAAGAATTCGAGATGAAAGACTTGGGTCCCGCAAAGAAAATCCTAGGCATGGAGATTCAGAGGGACAGGTTGCAAGGAAAGATATGGCTCTCGCAGAAGGGGTACATCGAAAGAGTACTACAAAGGTTCAAAATGGACAAAGCAAAGCATGTGTCTACTCCTATTGGTGCACACTTCAAGTTATCACTACAGTGTTGTCCAAGAAGCAAGGAGGATACAAACTACATGGCTAAGGTACCTTATGCCAGTGCAGTGGGGTCGTTGATGTACGCCATGGTGTGCACGAGACCAGATATCTCTCATGCAGTCAGTTTGGTGGCAAATCCGGGAAAGGAGCATTGGGAAGCTGTCAAGTGGATTATGAGATTCCTGAAAGGCTCCACGGATATGAGCATCATGTATTCTAGGGATGCTGAACAGAAGGAAGTTGTGGGCTATGTCGATTCAGATTACGCAGGTGATTTGGATAAAAGAAGATCCACTACTGGGTATGTCTTTACCCTTGGAAGAAATCCTATTAGTTGGAAATCTACTCTACAGAATACAGTTGCCCTTTCAACAACGGAAGGAGAATACATGGCGGCAGTTGAAGCATCAAAGGAAGCATTATGGCTTAAAGGTTTGGCTAATACTCTCGGCTTGTCACAACAAACAGTTAGCATTCATTGTGATAGTCAAAGTGCAATCCATTTAGCCAAAGATCAGATGTTTCATACCAGAACCAAGCACATTGATGTGAGATATCACAAGATCAGGGATTGGGTTGAAGAAGGGGAGATCCGTCTCAAGAAGATTGACACTAAGGAAAATCCTACAGACATGCTAACTAAGGTTGTTACTACAGAGAAGTTCGAGTTATGCTCGAATTCTATTAAGGTTCTTCATCATTGAAGCATAAGGCACCCTAAGGGTGTGAAGGGTATCCCAAAACCTTGGGGTACACATAAGGGCAAGCATCAATGTTCCTACTAACTCGAAGGCTATTGGGAATACAAGCCAAGGTGGAGTTTGTTAGGAATTGTCTTGCATTTCAGAATCTTTCATTCACACTTTCAGCCACTAAAGCAGTGTGAACGAGTGACATTTTTGGCAGCAGCCATGTCTGCAAAGTCTTGGACGGTGGCAGCCATGGTGAGGAAGCAATAAATGCTTGGAGGGCTATAGTTTTGTGCAGGCCTATGCAGCGGCTCATGGAGACTTTGAAGGGCAGATTTTGGTGACTGTTGGCCACCCTAATCAATGCTTGTGCAGCTGGTGGTTGGAGCTTGAAGCCTATAAATAGGCAGCCTCTCAACCCACCAAAATCATCCAAAGTTTCAGCCTTCTCTCTTTAGTTGTTTGTAGTTCTTGCTCTCTTATTTCTTCTAGAGTTAGAGAGTGTTAAGGTGAGAGTTTAGAGAGGTTCTCAAATCCTCTTCTTCATCTCTTGTAAGGAAGAACTATAATCATATACAGCCCTCCCGTGGACGTAGGCAATTTGTCGAACCACGTATATCTTGGTGTCGTTCATTTTAAGTTCTTTGCTTCATTGTTACTTGTTCGATTCCTCACAAAACACCATCATCTCTCTTCAAACTCTCTCAAACACTCAAGAACACCAAAAACATCAGAAGTCAAAGTTGTTCAAATACGGTTCTGTTTGGTAGGTTTTGCTCGGGATTCCAACCTCTCAAAGATTAATTGTTGGAGTTTTCATCACCGAGGCTCGTAGCTTGGCGATGGGGAGAAAGAAAATGGAGGCTAGGGTTTTGCAAATTCTCAGACTTTCACATTTTGAGAAGGAATTAGCCAAATTCACATGAGGAAAGGTTGAAGGGGACATCAAGAGGATTTTTTTTTTTGAGGGAAAAGATTTCATTACTAAGGGGTAGTCACACCCGAAAGATCACAAGAGTATACATCGTTTGCCCAACTTGGGATAATCGAATAAAAAGACATATCATCTTCTAAAACTCCTTTCTGCGCAAAAGAATGAGCTAATTTGTTTCCTTCCCTCCCAACAAAAGAGAACAGAACTCTATCAAATTTAACTATCGGTTGTGCACAAGCATCCAAAGCTGACTTCAGGTCCGCAATTGCGTGCTTTGAAGAAATCTTGTTTGCCTGCATTTACGCAATCGGACTCCATAAAAACTTATGTGAGATGTAAGCCTTCCGCAAATTTGAGCCCCTCTGCTATGGCGACCACCTCCGCAACAAGAGGCGACCTTTGCCGAGCCAATCTTCTGAAACTTCCTGCTGTGAAACCTCCTTGTTCATTTCGAGCACAAATACCAATACCAGTGGCAGTTCCATCTTCAATCCAAGCCGCGTCGACATTAATTTAGTTAAACCACCAGGTGGTGGAGTCCAGCTCTCCATCTCTAACACTTGCTGTGTCATTTCGTCGTTGATCCATCCGCATAACACCGCCTCCTTATACCAATTGAGATAATCGAGTCCAAAACGAGCAACTTGACTTGGGTTTCGAGTTGAAGAATTGAAGATCTTGTCGTTTCGATTGCGCCAGATAGCCCAAACCGTTGCGGTGAATCTCTCGCAAAGTTATATCGGTTGAGTCGTGAAAATGTTGAAGATCCACTCCTTAATGCTTCCTGCCAGTGGAACTCGAAAATCATTCCCCATCGCAAACAACCAAACATTTCGAGCAAAAGGACAATACATGAAGCAGTGACTCTCGTCCTCCTCTGTGTTCTCGCAGTTCAAACAGTCCATACCCATGGC